>OX419719.1:67891778-69113674 GCA_948474765.1 Patella depressa
AAATAAGAGAAGGCATAATGTTGTCAATGTTTTCGTTAATTCCACCATTTTGTTGGCCTGAAGGATAAAAACAAAAATTACACAAAACTACATCCACATATACATTTTACACAAAAAAAAGTTTCTTGATTAGAATGAAATGTGTTTCGATAACAATGTTATACTTTGGTAATTTCCAGATTTCGAAACAAGCCTACAACATTACTAATTTTACCAGAGCAGTTGTGTTTCAATATACTCTTTGTCAATTTCTTACTCTTAATGTTTCTTTTACATGCACATTCATATGAAAATTAGTCACTGCCACACATTCAATTTCAGCCTTGCAGCTACCACCCTTGACAAGGCCCAGCTTGAAACACATCAAAGTCTTTTCAGCCCAATTCGGGATTCAAGTCCAGAATATTCTTGTTGAAAGTTCGGTGCTCTTGATTAGCATGACAACCAAATTTCCTCCAACCAAATAAGATTACATCAAAACTTGCGTTCTCACTGACAAGAATTGGAATTGGGACAGGGGTCCCATATACTGTAGGCTATGCCTGTTCCACAATCCACATTCAGATACAAATCTAAATAAAGTATTGTTTTAAAAAAAAACAACGAATTGATGCTGTGGATAAAATGGATTAAATGATTGCCTCATTTCTACACACTTATTTTATATAGATCACATTCAGAGCAAAGCTCCCCTCACATAATTATTGAGGGGGATCATGGTATCCTAGTGGGTAAGACGCTGGCTGCATGGAGGTCGGGGTTTGATCGGTGCATTGGCCGAGAAAGTTCGTATTAAAAAAGGTCGAAGCTTATCAATCAATGTTAACGGCTCAATACCACCTTTGTTGTAACTGAATAATATGTCCCAATCTTCACTCTGGTCAACAAATTGTATTATTTTACAATATTCCAATTAATTGTGATATAAATTTCATTATAACAGAACTAATTTAAAAAATTGGAAAAATTCAACTAAATGATTTGAAAAGCCTAACGTAAACCTTTTCAAATGCGACTTGGATTTTAAAATGTTTTTGAACTCTAAGGACAAGTAAAATAGGAAGTAATGGATAATTTACAGAACAGGTAGGACACTAAAACATCTAGTAATAAAGCTATTATTTATTTTCTGGAGCTGCCAAGCCAGCAAGAGAGTTATTGTGTGTAACGTTTTAAGTCGATCATACATGTACATGTATTGGCACTGTTGTCAAGAACAACAAGATTAGCAGTGCTTGAGGCTCAGTTTCTGGTCAAAAAATTGCTGTTGTGTATTAATGTATATATAGCAGCTTTTGCTAACTATCTATCTTACTTCGAAAATAGATCTCTTGTCAATGGATGATAACTATTTTCTTTCAACTAAATTCGTAGATTTAAAGCCCCATTAACACTCTTGTTGTAACTGAATAATATGTCCCAATCTTCATTCTGGTCAACAAATCGTATCATTTTAGAATATTCCAATTAAATGATGATATAAATTTCATCTTAACACACCTATTTTGAAAAATTGGAAAAATTCAACCAATTGATTTGAAAAGTCTAATGTGACTTGGATTTTAATATATTTTTGAACCCTCTGGACAAGTAAAATAGGTTGTAATGGATAATTTACGCAACAGGTAGGACACTTAAACCAATCTGTTTCACAGAGAATTACTTACGAATTATCTCTGTAACAGACGACTGTCCACAACAGGTGCGTTGACTGCACGCGCCGTAGTCATTGGCTCAACGGCTCGTGCAATGTTTACTTAACACCTAACTGCTTCGGGCAAAATGATGCATTTTACTCATTTAATTACCCATTTACACTAAATAGGAAATATTTTTTAACTACAAATACTTCAAACGTCTTTATTTATTTTTCTTTTACCTCAAAAAAATGTTTGAGAATTTAATTTGTCGGAGTAAAAAAGTTAATATGCCGTACTCATTAAGCCTTGTCTATGTCATGCTTATCAGTGATTGTAGCGGCCAAGCGAATATTCACTGCGGGATCAGTTTGCACTTAAACATCTAGTACTTAGAATAAGGGTATTATTTATTTTCTGGAGCTACCAAGCCAGCAAGAATGTTATTGTCCCTTTAAGACTTATAATGTTGGTCAGCCAGCTTACACATGTATATGGACTGCCTACACTCGAGCATCAACATATGGCATACTATAGTATATATCTACATGAATATGCTACGGAATTAGCAATAGAAGTCTTTAAGTCCCTTTTCTCTTTAAACTTTAAGGTAGGATAGGCCTAGGACCCTACCAGTAACATTGTTTTAAAAAAAATAGTAGACAGATTTTGAAATTGCTATAATGATGGTACAAAAGGTATCAGAGTGTAAACATTACCACAATAGATACCATATAGAAGGTTCTTGCTGTTGTCAAATTACATGTATTATAAAAGCCCTGTTTTATCTAGAAACTGAAGTGGATGCTATACTATATAAGACCATGATCATTACAATAGGGGTAGCCATATTGCACTTGTATTTGTAAAAATAAGTAGGCGTATGGCATTTTACAACTGTAGGCTATATACTGTACTACTACTATATATACAAACTCTATGGTACCAGATAGACTTGTAATTACCTGAAAATTAAATTACGAAATAAACACGATCAATGTTGACATCATTTGAAGATAAACATTGTTATCTCCCTTTCAGAATATTTCTAAAATATTTCCGGCGTGACGATATCAGTCACAACTGATTTTGATCTCGATAATACGAAACTACATTCATCTATCTACATGTATACGGTTCCGGGTTACATTAACACATATATCGCCATTATAATTAAATAAATATGCTTTGATTTTGTTCAGTAACAACACTTCTAAACTCTTATTCCTTTCAAAAGACGTTATATTATCAATATTAATACTACCTACGCGCGCTGACGCATTTCATACCTTTATATCAGCGGCCATGCTTGTGTTTACAGATCGATTGATTACTTCCGGTGTCGCGGTTAGACGCGGTACCCGGGTTGACTCGGTTGACTTATTAGTATAGTTGTCACTCAAATGGCGACTTTAAAATGACATATTTGCAAGTAAAAGTTTTAGCATAATAGTGCTCATAGTGCCTAATTATAGTATCATAATCATGCGAAATAGAAAAAATACCAGTAAAGAACCGTTCAAACTAAAACCTTTAATGATAAATCGAAAGTAAAAAAAAACTAAAAGCTATAATTTTAATTAATGCGCACCGATGTGAAACATTTGTCAACTTGTTAATAATGTTTTGTTTGTAGAAAAAACCTAAATGACCCCCCCCCCCACACACACACACACACACATACAAAAAAACCCCAACAAAACAATCTAACGATGAGTGGGCACTCGAGATCGCTCATTTATATTGCGCTTTGACCAAAATACCAATCCGGGTACTGCGCTAAACCACAACTCTGGGTCTTTCATATCACATTTTGATGAATAATTTCGCCCGAGGTAATTCGAGAAATATTGTTTCAATCATATTGTGAATTTAACGAGACAGACTATAACATATCACAGTTATGGCCTAATTGGTCCAAATAGGTAAAAAAAAATAATGACAGATTTGTATCCCATTCTTTTATGTCTAGATATATTTAAATTATAGGCCTAAAATTAAAACAGGTCACATATCACATATATCCATAAGCTGGGTTAAGTTCCATTCTTGCTGTTTTTTTTGTTTTTTTATTTTTTTTTCATTTGTTTTCATTTTTTTTTTTTGGGAGGGGGGGGGGTCTTTAGTTTTGTTTGGGTTTTTTTTCTTTTGAAAACCGTTTCCTCCTTTGTTCACTTGGTTGGCGGCCTCTTTGATGGCGCCCCTTTGTTGGTGGTTTACGAAAGGTAACATTGACATATTCCCTTCAGGCTTCAAGTCGGCGAAATCCGGGGAAATCATCTTACATGGTCTTTAAACAACAGTTCCAAATTTGAGACAAACTGGTCGAACTATTAGTAACAGTTTCCCGAATTGACACCGGTTGGGCATATGATTATGATATTAAAAATTGGATTAAAAGGCGCCTAGACTTTCGGATGGAACCAAAAACCAAGGAACAGTGTATTCCACTGAAAAAAAACCCATTAAAGATCTCGTTAAAGTTCATCCCATATTTCTTCTGGTAAAGCCTACATCGTTTGTTCCGTCCTGGGAGTCGGGCAGGGCCTGATCCAGGAATCTTTGCAGGACGAGATTTGACAGTTGACATTACATAATTCCCTGCAGCATCGTCTCCAAATTACGTAGGCATACACACTGAGCTTTTAAAAGAGGGAAATCAAGGGGCCTTTCAAGCCCTCTTTCGCGTTGGCCTGTTTAATCTGAGGGCCAGGGCGAAATGCGAAACAAATCACTTGTTCGTACCTGGAGCTCAATCAAATAATAATTAATGGAATATGGTGGAGTGGGCCCATTGTGCAAGCAGCACGCGTAATCCTAGTTCCTTTTGGAACTGTCCTTGATCGAACGATAGCGTAATCCTGGAAATCTATGATCGCTCCGCCAATTAAGCTAGGACACAGTCGGCGGCCTAGTCATCTCTTTCCTGAATAGCTTTATAGTACATGTAGCGGGCCAGTAGCCACGGGAGGAAGCCCCCCCCCCCAACAATAATGATGTGTTCCTATTTGAATATTGTTCACAATAAGAAGCAAAATAAATAAGATATGTTTACAGGATCATTTTATTATACGAAAAACTAAGTGATGCGTTTTCTATGGCGCTCAGTATAGTAAGAGAGGAGGACAGCATTGCACGCTGCAAAAGGGGGCGGAGTCCACGATGTTGTCAGCTTACGGGGTACAAATATCGACAAAGATAAACCAATGTTATCTATAATATATGAATAAATAAGGAGGATTATTCATGCTTGGTAAGTTGGTTTTCTTAAATGTAATAAGCTCCATATATACGACAGAATAGCCGAAGAATTGGTTAAAACTGTACAACATTTATAACACCCTTTCTACTATTATCATTATCTTATATGTAATAAGATTTTAATACGTGGCTGATCGATCATTATCTCGTGATACAACCACAACAAAAGGGTGTCTATTTATAATAAAATTACACCGAAAGTTTTCTATATACATGTATAACTTTAATTCATAATCATAATAAATATAGGGCACAGGTGCTGCATGGGATAATAATAAAACTTTTTACTACTGCTTGACAGTGGCGACGCCAAGTGGGGGGGGGGGAGGGGGAGGGGGCAATTGCAACTTCAAAAATCTGGCCTGCCCAAACTGATCCCGCAGTGAATATTCGCTTGGCCGCTACAATCACTGATAAGCATGGCATCGACGAGGCTTAATGAGTACGGCATATTAACTTTTTTACTCCGACAAATTAAATTCTCAAACATTTTTTTGAGTTAAAAGAAAAATAAATAAAGACGTTTGAAGTATTTGTAGTTAAAAAATATTTCCTATTTAGTGTAAATGGGTATTAAAATGAGTAAAATGCATTATTTTGCCCGAAGCAGTTAGGTGTTACGTAAACATTGCACGAGCCGTTGAGCCAATGACTAACGGCGCGTGCAGTCAACGCACCTGTTGTGTACAGTCGTCTGTTACAGAGATAATTCGAAAGTAATTCTCTGTGAAACAGATTGTGGCCTGCCCTCAATAATTTTGGAAAATAAAAAAAAATGTGATCTGGCCAGCTCTATTTAAATATTAACGACCATTGTCTGAAATGCTACCTGACTGCATTCCGGACAGTCTATTTCACAAAATATAGTTGCGAAAATATTCATTCACTTTGAATCACTCTTACTCTGCCCGGTCGACACTTTCTTCTCTGGTCGGATAAGCTAGTGATTTGGCGACAGGCGGTATTTGTTAAGCTCTATTTATCTCGACGACCAATGCCTGAAATACTACCAGACTTCATTTCGGGCAATCTACTTTTCAAATTATTGGGGACTTTGTTGAGTTTCATTTGACACTTTCATCTCTGGTGTCGGAAAGACTATAGTGATCAGGCCACAGACGACATCCGATTAGCTCTATTTATCTCTACGATCGGTGCCTGAATACTGTTAGGCAGCATTTCCAACAGTCTATTTTTCAAAATTTTCTTGGGGAGATCCCCCAAACCCCCACAAGGACTCGCTACTGTGGCGCTCACAAAGGGTACTTCTTTGGGTTTGCAAGTCCGCTCGTTTGCCATTTTGGTCTTTGATCGTATAAACTAGTACTCAGGCGACGGATGGTGTGTGGTCAGATTTTTTTTATCTCGACGATCGGTGCCTCACTGAATACTGACAGACAGCATTTCCGACAGTCTATTTTTCAAAATTTTCTGGGGGAGGTCCCCCATACCCTCCATAACTACACCCTACATTGGCGCTCATAAGTGGGATTCGTCGAGGATCGCAAGTCCGATCGTTTGATACTTTACCTCAACGATCATTGCCTGAAATACTGCCAGGCTGCATTTCCGGCAGCCTGGTTTTTCAAAGTTTTCTGGGGGAGCCCCCCACCCCTAGTTGAAACTCGTGCCTTTGCCCCCTTAACCTTGGACTTTGCCCCAGCTTTGCCCATCCAATCACCGACGGCTGGCGCCGCCACTGCTGCTTGACTATATATACATGTACCCAATACTGTAACTGTATAATACAGTCAAGCAATAGTAAGAAGTTTTATTTTAATCCCTTCAAATCTGTGATATAAGGGTGTATATTCAAATCTACCCCTGGAATAAAATTAAATGGGGGTTGACGCCTTACTGCTCCAATCGGGATGATGAAGGCAGGCAGTGGGTTATGAGAAAATTGACCCGACCGATATCGAATTTCCACTGTCATGGGGTCTTTTACTTGCATGTTAACGTGTTATAGCCCCCACAAGACCTCGATTTGTGGTCCCATCCGAACTACTAGACCCAGTTCCTTTTCGGATCCTCCGTCTTAACCCCGCTGAAAAGGGAAAACCACGCCGAGGAACTTTCTCAAGACCCGACGACGCTGCTCGAGTACCAAACTAAGTCCTTCAAGAGCCACGAAACGATTACCAAAATTTGGAAGAGAAAAAAAATAATTCTATGCTTTGGAACCCCCGTCGTTATAAACAACTACATTCTAAAACGGCACGCAGCAATGAAAGGGTAAAGATAAGCAAAATGACGGCAAGGAATGCTCTTTCAGTTGTAATTTGTTCAGTCCACAAACACAAAAAAAAAAAAAAAAAAATTCCCGAGCAGTTAAACAGCAATCATTTGCATTATAGATAATGATTCGATTATGTGGAAATCGTTTAGGAATTATTAACTTTTATCAAGGTGATAGAATGGACTAAAATAGGTTTTTTAAAGTCCCTTTTCTGTTCTTAATTCCAAATGCCAAGGGTTCTTTTACCAAGGCTTTCGCCCCATTCGAACGATGGGATATGGTCCCGTCTTCATTGGGCCACTACTCCCGGGTGATGGGATGACATGAAATGGGGTTTAACGTCCTATTTTTCTCCATTAACCGGGCTCATGGATGAAGCCTTATGTAAAGTTTACCCACCCAGCGACGTTTCCGCCAACTCTCCACCGAATTCCAACTGTCAAAGGTTCTTTTATAGCGAGTAGTCGTTGTTATGGGACGTAAGCCAAGGTAAAAGAACCCGTAACAGTTTGTATTCAATTAAGAACAGGCGGAAAAGCCACTGCCCGGTGTATGTCAGTCGTCATTATTCCCGTTGGCGCAAAACAGTAGGAAGCGAAACCCCATTTTATTTAAATCTTTATAACCGTCAATATGGTGATTGCCTTTTTTGCAGGTTACTGACGCCATTATAGCAAACTAATGATGTGGTTAACAGTTTCGGTATTATTGCTGTCACTTCCAATCTTTACCAGTGGGGATAAGGGCGTTAATAATATGTCAGCGTCTGCACCCAATGTGACATCTCCTTCAAATTTAACATCAGCATCCCAATCTACAACTTCTCAACCAACGACAACTGTGCCAGCACCAAACACTACTACTTATCAACCAACGACATCTACGGCAGTACCAAACAATACAACATCTTCACTAACGACAGTTACGCCATCGCCATCGCTAGCACCAAACACTACAACTTATCAATCAACAACATCTACGTCAGCACCAAATAATACAACTTCTCAACCAACGACATCTATGACAGCACCAAACATTGCAACTACTCAACCAACGACATCTACGTCAGCACCAAAGATTACAACTTCTCAACCAACGACATCTATGACAGCACCAAGAATTACAACTACTCAACCAAGGACATCTATGACAGCACCAAACATTACAACTACTCAACTAACGACATCTACGCCAGTACCATCTACAACAGCATCAATAACTTCAGCTTCGAACCCAGTCACCTCTACGCAAGCGCCAAACCCTTCAGCTTCGCCTCCTGCGACATCTAGGCTAGCACCAAACCTATCAACCTCGCATCCAAGGAGATCTACGCCAGCACCAAACCCTTCAGCTTCGCATTCAGTCACCTTTATGTCAGCACCAACTTCTCTAGCTTCGCATCCAGCGACACCCACGTCCACACCAACTTCTCTTGGACCATCAACAGAGGCATCTCCAACACTGTCTGGTTCCTCGGGTAATCCAGGTAGGTCAATTATCTTACTGCACACCCCAGTCTATATACTAAAGAGATTAAGCACGCAGTTAGAATTCATGAAGTATAACAGACTGTAAAAATCTGCACCAAGGTTCGGATACGTTTTCATAATTGGCAATTATAAATTCTTCGCTCCCAGCCATTCCCACGTCAGCATCAAACCCTTCATATTCGGACCAGCCACCTCTACGCCAGTACCAACCAACCCCTTCAGCCTCGCACCCAGGGACATCTACACAAACATCATCACCATCATCAGTTCCCCAGTTCCCCAGGTAATTGAGGTAAGCTAATTATTTTATTGAGTGCACAGAACCCAGAGATTATAGCACGCAGTTCAAACTCATGAGATATAGCCGACTGTAAAAAGCTCAAATATCATGGAAATATACCCTTTGTATCATAAAGAACGTGTGGCATGTAGAGAGAAGACAAGTATGCTAATTAAAGGGCCATAAATCGACTGCACTCAATTAAATCTCCATAAGAACCATTATCCACGGGTTGGAAAAAGATCCCTCAAATAATTTTGACTTTAGATAGCAGAAAGCAAAATTGTGCTAATTATAGGACCATAACTCCGAACCAAAACAGCGATTGCGCTCAAATCTATGCCAACCATCCTCTGTTCAGAAGAACAGTGGGTGGCCCCTAAGGAGCGGACAAGCAGCGAATTACTCTAATTCAAGAGCAATAACCCGGGAACAAAAAAGAAACGATTGCGCTCAATTTTTTTTACCGTCTTGAAACTATTATAATCCTACAGTTTGAAACAGGTTCCTTAAAAAGTTGTTGTCTCTAGATAGTGGACAAGCAGGATGACGTAAAGGGTTATAACTCCAGAACCAATTGTCGCTTACCCCATACAAACTGTTATCCTGTAGTTTGCAACAAATTCGTAATGAATTGTGACATTTTAAGGGCGGGGCAAGCAAAGCAAATTACATGAATTAATCCATAATCCAGAAACAAAAATGGCGACTGCGCTCAAATTTCACCCCAACCATCGCCTACTCATTAGAGACAGAGATAGAAATGGGGTTTAACGTCCTCCCAACACAAACTAGGTCATTTCGGGACTAACAATTTTATTTCAATAATTCGCTTGCGCGTAGGGGTCTTTAGCAGTGGGAGGAAACCGGAGTGCCCGGAGGAAACCCACGAGGTTGAGAAGGCGCCCCTATCTCCATGTCACATACGCTCACACCAGGGTTCGAAACCACAGCCGCAAGCCAGAGGTGACCTGACAGCTAGAGGTCGAAGCGCGGCACTCTAGACCACTAGGCCATCCCAATCCCCTGCCTACTCTTTAGAATCATTATCCTAAAGTTTGAAAAATATTGGTTAAAAATTGTTGCCTCCAGAGTGCGGACAAACGTGTAAATGTGAACGGACCGATGGCCCGACATGACAACTCACACGCATAATTACGTTCGTATGTTTCTTTAATTGCGCCCCACCCCATCCCAACTAATTCTTATATATTTCCATAGGATATTTATTTAGCCCAATTTGCCCGTCAGATGTATGATGGGGTGTTCTAGGGATTTAACGCATACGCGTTAGATCATAAGGTCTGTCATCGATTCAACTGGTGAGTTTTCGATTTCCCAATTGCACGTGACAAGGAGTAGGGTCTTCTGTCCAACCTCGTGGGTTTTCTCTGCGTCGTGCGGTTTTTCCCCCACTGCTAAAGACCCCTAAGCACAAGCAGATTATTGAAATAAAATTGAACCATGTTAGTCCCGAAATGACCTAGTTTGTATCAAATGGACAACAATCTCTCTCTCTCTCTCACCCATGCGAATTATTGAAATAAAACTGAACAATATGTTACCACCAAAATGACCAAGTTTATATGTCGAGTTGACGTTTTTTTTTCCTCTCTCCCCTTTAGCTAATACCAAAATCGTTGTACCTGTTGTCGTGACATGTGTTGTGTTATTCTTCGTATCAACCACCGTTGTTATCATAGTTCTAAGAAGACGAAGAAGATCACTCTTATAGTAAGTTGTATAATAAAATAAAAGGCTGGGCATTCAACCTCTAACCAGGCTGACACTTGACACGAGACCGTCGTGCCAATGCGGGAAGTGCGTAAACAATGCGCAAACTATGCATGAACTCGTCGTGCTAGTTCGTGTCAATGTGGACAAAATCGTGGCCAAAAGTCGTGCAAGTGTCAGCCTGGCTTAACTTTTCGACGAACAGTGTGCTATTAGGGGAACATTTTTTTCCACGACCGACACCGAATTCCGACTATTAAGGGTTCTTTTACTTGCACATCAACGTGTACAAGGTCCACCACAACTACTTATAAACGCTGTTCCTTGTCCTTGACAGTGTGCCATAAGGGAAATTTTGCCCCGACAGCGACATCTCCGCCTACTCTTTGTTCGCTCTTCCTTGATAGGCCCTTTGTCATGCATCACTCGCGAGGAGAAAGCTGAGTATGGAGCTGGTTCCCTAGCCGGGAAATTCCGGATTCGATAATGTGGTTTTCCAAGAGAGTTGCTCAGGCCATAAAATCTTATATTTTCCCCATATTTACAACAAATACAAAACTGTTGGCTAATCAAATTGTCTGAGCTGGTATACCTGGCTGTAGTGAAACAGGGAGAAAGGGTATTTGGAAACATTCTGGGTGATATAGAGACTATAATTATTTGGATAAATAGAGAACGTGGGTTATAATAGACAGTTTAACAATTATTATTTTAAAAAAAATATAAAAACAAAAATCAGCTACAATTTTTCTTTTCCTTTTTCCTTATTTTTCATTTCCCACCTCTTACAGTCGTTTCCAGATGAGTCGCCTGAATGATGATGATGACCTGATATTAGTTGTGGACAGTGATAACTTTGTTAATAGTGGAGATCCGAGTTTCAGCAATCCACTTTACAGAAAACTGACTGGGGATTAAACCCCATGGAGCGGAACAATATTTTAAAAGAGTGTGCCCTTTATTATACATTTAGTTCTTGTATTAACCACCGGATTAAGGCGGACACTTCATGGGCAACAGTCCAGGGGCCTTAACCACCTAAAGGGCCTCCGGATATTAAGTTAAAGGAGCTAAGACTTCTTTTTTTAAATAAAGACATTTTGCATTAACATTTTTTTTTACAAATATTTCCTAATCAAAACATAATACATGGACGTGTTTCAAAAGACTAATGATCATCTTTTGAGGTTTAATGTTTCAAGTGCAATTTGTGTGTACACACAATTCAATTGCACTTGTACGTGTTTCTATTTTGCGTGTATATGTTTAAATTTATGTGTACCTGTTTCAATTTGCGTGTACATGTTTCAATTCGTGTGCACATCTTTCAATTTGTGTATACATGTATTGTACATATTGCACCTGCACGTGGTTATGTTTGTGCGTATGTTTAAATTATGTTCAAATTTGTGTGTAACTGTTTCAATTAATGCTCAGTTTGTACATATCGAGGGAGGGTGGGGGTCGGGGTATGCTCGCACAATAAGAGCATTTTTTTCATCGAAATAATGTTAATTACGATGGAAGCATTGCCGACGTATTGACCCCAGTCCACGCTGGGGTTTTTTTTCGTCGAAATAACGTTAAAAGAAAATTACGATGGAAGCATTACCGACGTATATTGACGCCACTCCATGCTGTTAATGTATTTTCCTAAATCAGCCGAAATGTTCTCTCGGATTTTCTTATACGCTGATAATCCCGGGGGGGGGGGGTCCAAACCCCACCCTGCTCAGCTTCATAAAAAAATTGAATGCCTTGCATCAATGAAATCAAATCACAATGTGATCCTCCATTATAATAAAAATGATTTCTCTGTTTAAAAAGCTCAATTTGTATGTATGTTTATGTAATTTAGAGACGATGATGGCAGATTTCCTTAACTGGAACCTGACAATCCCCCTCCTGCAAAAATTCCTGGATCCGTCCCTGAATCCCCCAGAAATCACACCAACCTTAACTTTGTCTCGATCTTCGACACCAACTGCTCAATTTCCTGGACATACCTCTGATTTTGTAAAATAGTTTTAATCCGTTTCACATCTCAACCTCGTGGGTTTCCTCTGGGCACTCCGGTTTCCTCCCACTGGTAAAGACCCCTAAAGCGAATTATTGAATTAAAATTAAACCATATGTTAGTCCCGAAATGACCTAGTTTGTGTCGAGTGGACGTTAAACCTCATTTATCTCTTTCTCTCTCCGTTTCACATCTTTCCTACACCAAGACTTGAAGAACATTTTATTAAATAAACGCAGAATAACTTATTTTCAAAATTGTAGAAACAAACTAGGTGTTTTCGACTAAAATCGTCGATTTAGGAATCAAAATTTCGGTCAATCAGCTTGCTGTCTGTTCCCAAGCGGCGGGGAGGGGGGGGGGGGTCTTTGGGTTTAACGCTTGCGTTTGAAAACATAAGGTCTGTCACTGCGAGTCAAGTGGCGTGCTTTCCATTCACCGCTTATACGTGCCAAAGAGTATGGTCGCCTGCCCAATCTCGTGTGTTTTATTGAAATTAAAATTAAATCATGTTAGTCCCGAAATTACCTAGACTGTTAAACCGCATTTCTCTCTGTGTGTGTTCTCGAGCGTAGCTATATATAGTAGGACAGTGTATTGTAACTTTCGAATGGTACATAAAGTGACGTCAACTTTCCACATCCGCTTACCTGTTAAAGAAAAGGGGGCGGAGCCCACCGATGTTGTCACAAATAATATCCTATTCAGATAAAGATCGCACGGACTACTTTCGACACAGTGTTATCTATTCGAGGAAATAGGGAAAATTATTCATGTTTGGTAAGTTGTATTTCTTAAATATAGTAGGCTCCATATAGGCCCACGACAGAATATCTAAAGATTTGGTGAAACATATATAACAGAAATATCGTAGGTTAGTCCCGGGCCATGATCTTTTCTATTATTATCTTGTATACTGACATGCTAATACGTGACTGACTGATCATTATCTCGTGACTCTAAACAACAACTAAAAAGTTTCTATATATACATATAACAAACGACATCTAATATTGCTGGCCGAGAAAAATCCTAAAAGAACTCGTGATAGATGTAGTTGTGATTCGAAATAAGAGTCAGTCATATCATTGTATTGTGTGTGTCCGGATTAATTTAACCCGATCGGTGCAAAAGTAGAATGTTAAATGAAGAAAAAATGAAATGTGGTTTAAAGTCCTATTATTCTGCTCATAAACTGGGCTAATGAGGACGGGCATACGCCATACATGTGTACGATGAGGGAAACTATGCCCGGGCAGCGGCGCCACGGCTTACTCTTATTTCAAATTCCTGGCAAGGACAGCTGCCTAGTCGTTCGAATGGGACGAAAAACCGAGGTCCCGTGTACACATTGGCGTGCACGTAAAAGATCCCTCTTAGAACATTGTATGCCCGTCTCCCATTAGTCCAGGTAAGGTGCAGAAGAGTAGGACGTTAAACCCCATTAATTCATTTCATTTCGGTATCCCATAAAGTGTAGGCCGAGGAGAGGAGCCACTGTCCGGGCAATATTCACTGCTATGGCGTATGTCCTTCTTCAATATCCCGATTGGTACAGAACAATAGGACATTAAACCCCATTTTATTTCATTAGTTTTTTAAAATCTGTATAATCATCAATGTTGTGGTTGTTTTTAGGGTCACTGACGCCAATATAGCAAAGTAATGATGCGGTCAACAGTTCTGATATTATTGCTGTCCCATCAAATCTTCACCAGTGGAGAAAGTAGCGTTAATAAAATGCACCAGACAGGATCCAATTCTCCTAATTCAACACGTATACCACCTACATCAGCATCAATCTCGTCTTCAGTTTCGCATCCAGTGACACCTAAGACAACGCCAATAACATCTACCCCAGTACCAAACACTGCAATATCGCAACCAACGACATCTGCACCAAACACCCTAACGTCGCAACCAGTGACATCTACAACAACACCAAGTCGTTCAACGTCGCTTCCAGTGACATCTACGCCAGCACTAAAAACGTCGCAACCTGTGACATATACAGCAACACCAAGCCATTCAACTTCGCTTCCAGTGACATCTACGCCAGCACCAAAAACGTCGCAACCAGTGGCATCTACAGCAACACCAAGCCGTTCAACTACCATTCCAGTGACATCTACGCCATCGCCAAAATCTTCGCATCCAATGACATCTACAGCAACACCAAGCCGTGCAACTTCGCTTCCAGTGACATCTACGTCATCACCAAAATCATCGCAACCAGTGACATCTACGTCATCACCAAAATCATCGCAACCAGTGACATCTACACCAACACCAAGCCGTGCAACTTCGCTTCCAGTGACATCTACGCCAACACCAAAATCTTCGCAACCAGTGACATCTACACCAACACCAAGCCGTGCAACTTCGCTTCCAGTGACATCTACGTCTGCACCACTCACGTCGGCTTCACATCCATCTACGTCAGTACCAAACCCTTCAACTTCACAACCAGGGACCTCCACGCCAGCACCAACCTCTCCAGCTAGGCATACAGTGACATCTACACCATCACCGTCCGCTTCAACTTTGCAACCTGTGACATCTACGTCAGCTCCAAATATTCCAACTGTGCAACCAGTGACGTCTACGTCCGCACAAACTCGTTCAACTTTACATCCAGTGACATCTACGCCAGCACCAAAAACCTCGCAACCAGTGACATCCACTCCAACTTCGCAACCAGTGACATCCACTCCAACTTCGCAACCAGTGACATCTACCCAACCACAAAAAACTTCAACTTCGCTACCAGTGACATCCTCGCCAACACCAATCCATTCAACGTCACAACCAGTGACATCCACGTCAATACCACCCTCTTCAGTTTCGCCTCCTGTGACATCTACGCCAGTGCCAAACCCATCAACCACGCATCCAGTGACATCTACGCCAGCACCAACCCCTTCAGCCTCACATTCAGTCACCTCGATGCCAGCACCAACCTCTCCAGCTTCGCATCCAGCGACATCCACATCAGTACCAACTTCTCCCGGACCTTCATCAGAAGCATCCCCAAAACGTTCTGGTTCCTCCGGTAATTCAGGTAGGTCAATTATATTACAGAGTGCACACTCCGGTCTACAAATACTAAAAGAGATTGTGGCACATGGTTCGAATTCAAGAAATATAACGGACTGTAAAAATATCCATCGCGGTTTAGATACGTTATCGTATAAAATCTTAATTGGCTATTATCAATTCTTGCGTATATATCGTTTTTATACGCCCACATTTTCATGTGGACGTATATTGTCGTCGCCCCTGTTCGTCCGTCCGTCCGGACGTCCGTCCACAATTGTTTGTGAACAGTCTACAGGTCACAATTTTTATCCGATTTCGATGAAACTTAAAATATAGGTTTATCACCCTAAGATCTCGGTTCCTTTCGATATTGGCATGTATCGGATTGTAACTTCATGGGTTATGGCCCCTGATTGTACGAAAAATCATGTTTTTTAGCTTGTGAACAGTGTAGAGGTCACAATTTTGAACCGATTTGGATGAAACCTGAAATGCATGTTTATAACCCAAAGATCTTGGTTCCTTTCGATATTTGCGCCAATCGGATCGTAACTTCCTGAATTATGGCCCCTGATTGTCCGAAAAATCGCCCTTTTTAGCTTGTGGTCCCTCTGGAGGTCAAAATTGTTATCCGATTTAAAAAACCGTTTGATTATATCACCGTTCCATGGTTATGAAGTCTGAGTTCGAATTTCGTGAAAATCGGACCAAAATTGACGGACAAAATGGCCGCTGTTTGTATGCGAATAGTGTGAAAATATGTTATATCAAGGCTGTGGACCTTATAGAGGTCACAATTTTGAACCAATTTTGATGAAACTTGACATGTATGTTTATAACCCAAAGATCTTGGTTCCTTTCGATATTTGCGCCCATCGGATCGTAACTTCCTGAATTATGGCCCCTGATTTTCCGAAAAATTGCCCTTTTTAGCTTGTGGTCCCTCTGGAGGTCAAAATTGTTATCGGATTTAACAAACCGTTTGATTATATCACAACTCCATGGTTATGAAGGTTGAGTTCGAATTTCGTGAAAATCGGCCCAAAATTGACGGACAAAATGGCCGCCGTTTGTACTCGAATAGTGTGAAAATATGTTATATCAAGGTTGTGGACCTTATAGAGGTCACATTTTTGAACCAATTTTGATGAAACTTGACATATATGTTTATAACCCAAAGATCTTGGTTCGTTTCGATATTTGCGCCCATCGGATCGTAACTTCCTGAATTATGGCCCCTGATTGTGCAAAAAATCGCCCTTTTTAGCTTGTGGTCCCTCTGGAGATCAAAATTATTATCCGATTTAAAAAAACGTTTGACAATAACACCTTTACATGGTAATGAAGAGAGAGTAAGAATTACGTGAAAATCGGACTAGAATTGACGGACAAAATGGCCGCGGTTTGTACACGAATAGTGTGAAAATATGTTATATCAAGGTTGTGGACCCTATAGAGGTCACAATTTTGAATCGATTTTTATGAAACTTGACATGTGTGTTTATAACCCAAAGATCTTGGCTCCTTTCAATATTTGCGCCCATCGGGTCATTACTTCCTGAATTATGTCCCCTGATTGTTTGAAAAATCACACTTTTTAGCTTGTGGTCCCTCTGGAGGTCACAATTATTATCTGATTTAAAAAAAAACCATTTGATTATAAAAACCAAACAAATTCTAATGATTTTCTGATAATTCCTTAATATGTGACAACTCTTGTTGACTGCCCGGACGATCTTGCTGCTGTGTGGGCGTATGTTTTGTTGCCTGGCAACCTATTTTTGTTGTTGGTGATGGTATCTATTTATCACAATTTCTTTTTCAGATACAACCAAAATCGTTGTACCTGTTGTCGTGACATGTGTTACGTTGTTCTGCATCACGACCGTCGCTGTTATCATAGTTCTAAAAAGACGAAGAAGTGTCCTGTTATAGTAAGTAAAGTTGTCGAACCCAAAAATGCGCAATAAAATGAAATGGAGTTTAATGTGTTACTATTTGTCACCATTGGAGACGGACATACGCCAAGCATTGTGCTGTGAGTGACATTTTGCCCGGACAGCGCAAGGCGACCTACTCATAACTATGGTTTTAGTCCCATACGAACAACTAGATACTGGCCTTGCTAGACCCTACGTATTGTAGTGAAGGTACGAACTTGTATTTGAAGTGATTCTGGAAAAAATTGTGCTGATGGAAACAGAAAGTCGTTTCAGTTAGGCTGTATAATAATTAGTTTGGTAAGATTTATAAACTGTCGAAAAAAATCAGCTATATATAATTTTAGTATCTCTCTCTCTCGCTCTCTCTCTCTCCCTTTAATTTCTCTTTTCCAATTTATTACAGTCGGTTCCAGATGAGACGCCTGAATGTAGATCATGATGAAATGATATTAGTTGGAGATGGCGATAACTTTGATGATGGTGGAGACCCGAGTTTCAGCAATCCACTTTACAGAAAATTAACCGTTGATTAAACCTCGGTGGAAAGGACCAATATTTAAAACGATAGTGCCTTTTATGATACATTTTCTGCTTGTGCTAACGGTCGGATTTTGGTAGCAGCCTTGGGACTACACCCTGTCCGTTTCAGCCTGGCAAGGGCCTCCAGAGATTATACTAAATTTTATTTCATTGGAATCGGGATTTAAAATGCGAGTTTCTTTTTAAACGGATTAAGGCAGTAGGTTGATGGACACCGACCACCTAATGTTAAATGTTGATTCATTTGGGGATGATTGATTAAGTACTCTTAGTTATCAATTTTTAAAATAATGATGTTCAATTAATATACTGTTTATGTGTAGTAACCACTGTACAACAAAAAAAGGAAAGAAAACTGGGCTGTATACCATGGGCTTTCGATGGGTAAAAAGTTTGATTCAAACTATACATGGACGTCCAGATATCGGTTATCCTGCATTAACGCTTGTGGTAATGGTAATACGTGTAGATATAATTACGAACATGATGGGTAACCCATCCATAAGTGAATTTTTCCTAATCAAAACATTATAAATGGAAGTGTTTCATACACTATGCTCATCTTTTAACGTGCAATGTTTTAAGTACAATTTGTGTGTACATGTTTCATTTTGTGTGTACATGTTTGTGTGTGTACATGTTTCATTTTGTGTGTACATGTTTGTGTGTGTACATGTTTCATTTTGTGTGTGTGGGTTTGTGTGTGTGTGTACATGTTTCAATTAGGGTATTTGTACATGTTTCAATTTGTGTGTATATGTTTTAATTTGTGTGTATATGTTTCAATTTGTGTGTATATGTTTCAATCTGTGTGTACATGTTTCAATTTGTGTGTGCATGTTTACATTATTTGATGTGTACATATTTTTTTCACGTGTACTGTGTGTGTGTGTGTGTGTACATATTTAAATTATTTGTGTGTACAATGTTTAAATTATTTATGTGTACATCTTTAATTTATGTGTATATGCCATATTTAAATTTGTGTTTACGTGTTTCAATCTGAAAATGTTTAATGATCATTAGTAAAGATAAATGTTATCATGTATATTACCTTACCTGAAGATTTTAATAAACCGAGTGGGAAATGTATACATCCCCATCTGAATATTTAAATAGAGAGAGAAAGAGGTGGAAATGTGATTTAGCGTCCACTTGACACAAACTAGGTCATTTCAGGACTAACACATGGTTGAATTTTTATTTCAATAATTCGCTTGCGCGTAGGGGTCTTTGGCATTGGGAGGAAACCATGAGACCCGGAGAAAACCCACGAGGTTGGACAGGCGTCCCTACTATACTCGTCACGTACAACCGGGGAATCGAGATCACGCTAGTTGACTGATAGACAGACCTATGATACATCGCGCACGTGCTAATCATCCGACCATCATACCCCCCCCCCTCGAATAGTTTAATGAACCTGCTTTTAATATGTATTAATGTTTAGCGTACTACACAAAGATGTAAATGGTCAGTGTACGTAATTTATAAAAATGGACACAATATGGTCACAGTGTCTTATTTATATAACGGGCCAACTACGTAATTTATAGGCCTAATGCGTAATTAATATAAATGGAGAGAAGGAGGGAGAGAGAGAGAGATGGGGGAGGGGTAACGTCCACTAGACTATAATAAATGGGGATAGCGTGTATTTATATAGACCTCGAGGAAGAAGTAAATGGGCACAATGTGTTATTTATATGGGCCTGCGGGATATAATGGGCACAATGTATAGGTCTGTGGGAAGGTGCAAATGGGCATAAGAGTGTACTTTATTGGGAGCAATGTTTTAATTTGAAAATATCATATTTCATGATATTTGATCATATAAACGTCTGTTCATGACATAAAGCGAATCACAATTTTATCTATTTATTGTGACTCACGCGTGCACCATGTGCTACTATTTATCAGCTAGAATAATGTTTATAATAATTAAAAATAAGTATTTTTAAAGAGACATCAACCAAGAGGGTCCATAATTTATTCCAACCTCGTGGCTCTCTCTCTCTCTCGTTCTCTCTATTCATAATTGTTTTCTTTTTTACAAAACAAATTCTATTTTTGTGTAAACCAAAACACAAAATACTGTACAAGCAAATGGGGTTGTTTCTAGGAAACCGATTTTTAGAATTATAATCTTTTTTGGGGGTGTGTGTTAAGGTAATTAAATATCCATTTGGCGTGGGCCATCGGGGTGCAAAAATTTCAAAAGAAAAAAAAAAAGTATTAATTAAAAAAAATAGCTCCCCGCCCGCAGAAAATACCCTAGTGTTCGAACCTCCTACATAAGGGTGCTAACAGTCCGCGGTTTAAGGGGTGGGGGGAAGGGGCTAATACTTACCTTGCTACAACAGCCGTCTTCCCCTAATACGCCACCAAGTATTTGAGCATCCAATATCTAACTGACCTAGAAGCACAGTGCATAAAGTGTATTGAATCTCAACCTGCATGATGTATGCAAATAGGTCGTCTACAATAAATTTTCTTACCTGAACTGGGTGAACATACAAAATCTTTGATTGTTTTGTCAACGTCTTTGGATTGTTTTCTTATTTCTTTCAAAGACCCGTTCTGATGTTTGAATTATCAAAGACTTATAAAAAGGTCAGAAATCTTGTGCGGTAGTCGCTGTTTACATCAGTGACGGTGATAATTAGAAATCGATCGCGGAGTTTAACCGTCGAGAAACTAAAAATGAAACAATTAATTGTCATTTCAGATAAATTGTCGAGTGTCTGACCACATCATCGTTTAAATAACTACTCTAGATGTCTTTTACTCCTTCAATCACTCCTCTATATTAGGTCACTGAATAATGAACTTCTACGATGCGAGTGATTCGGACATTAAATGTCAATTGATCGATGTCTGGCTGATATAAATATGATCGGGGCCCGAGTTCACAAACCATTCTCAGATAAGTTAAGAATTTACTCAAAATTGGTCGCCTTATTTTAACAAACATGTAGCCTTTTTTAAAACTTTTGTTGTTTTAATGCATCAAATCCATCGATACGAAACTACAGTATGTGCAAACTTGTGTGTTTCTGGATGAAAGATATTCCTTATAAACAGGGATTAAAAATTGAGAAAATTTTCAACTTGAAGTAGCTAAGTCTCTAACTCAATATCATCCAAAACGATCAACTTTGTCAAATTAAATCAACATTGATGCTGTGATCTTACCGGAAGAAGATGGGCTTCTGATATCCAATATTCAAGACAAAATAAACATTTTACCATTGGTACACGAGTCGTGTACCATAATGCGTTTCAGCCCCAGTTCTAGCAAGAGACTAGAGGAACGAGTCTAGAAACATTGCACCAATTCAAACGGCGAATGTAGACTGGAATAACCAGACGCTAGGAATTTTCATTCGATTGAGACTGCTCGCTTATTTCGCCGAATATAAGTGATTTGAAATTAGAGGAAAAACGGAAACCATTGGATTTATATCAGTTTATATACATTCATATTACAGTATTATATGCGTTGCGACCTACTTGTGTCAAATTCCAGGTCGCAAATGTTAGCGATTTAACTATACTTTAAGTCTGAGAATGCTTGGTGAACTTGGGGTCTGTACTCTTATTTATTTGTATGGTTACAAGCCGCGGTTTTCAGCCTTTTGTTAACTGTTCACTCTTGTATTCAGCACTTTTTTTTTTTTAAAAAACCGTTCCTCCTGGTTTCCAACTTTTCTTGAAACCGTTTCCCCTGATATTCAACCCTTTTTAAACCGTTACCCTTAATTTCGAACTCATCTTGAAACAATTCCCTCTGGTATTCAACTTTTTAAAACCGTTCCCTCTGGATATTCAGTCCTTTGTTTTAAAAATGCTTCTCCTGGTTTTAAACCATTTTTGAGCTGTTTCCTCTGGCATTCAACATTTTCTTGAAATTATTTCCTTTGATTTCCAACTATTTTTAAATGGTTCCCTCTGACTTCAAACTTTTTTTGAAACCGTTCCCTCTGGTATTCAACTTTTTAAAAACCGTTCCACCTGGTTTTCAACCCTTTTTAAACCGTTACCCCTGATTTCTAACTATCCTTAGAACCGTATCCCCTGGTTTTATTCCTTTTAAAAACGCCCCACCCTCCCTGCTTGCTTTTTAACCTTGCTTTAACCATTCCTCCGGGTTTCCAACATTTTCAAAAAAATGTTACCCCCCCCCACGCCCCCGTATTCAATCTTGATTTAATCGTCCCTCCTGGGTCTCAATCCTTTTAAAGCCGTTCCTCCTGATTTTCAACCTTTGTTTTAACCTCCGCCTTGTTTCCAACTCTTTTTGAACAGCTTTCCCTTTGTTTCAACCTTGCTTTAACCTTTCTTCCTGGATTTCAACCTTTATAATACGGTACACTTGATTATGGTCACTCAGTGATGCTCTCAAGGCACTGCTCAGTCGGTCCGTTTTAAGGACCCCCCCCCCCACACACACACACACCCACCCCCTGCTCAGCTACACGAAAAAAAAAATATTGCCTTGCATCAATGAAATTACAACACAAAGTGATCCTACATCAGTATAAAAATGATTTCTCTGTTTAAAAAGCTCAATTTGTATGTATGCCTATGTAATTTAGAGACGATGATGGCAGATTTCCGTGACAGAAACCTGGCAAACCCCCTCCTGCAAATATTCCTGGATCCGCCCCTGAGGACGCACATACGCCTATGGGTTCGTTTGCCTTGATCAAAACTTTCTTATATCCGGGCCCGTATCTACATTGGGGGGGGGGGCGGGGGGCGGGGGGGCATGCCCCCCCCCCCCTCCGCGTGAAATGCTCGCCCCCCCCAGCTCAGAAATTGCTAACAATCATTAAAGTATACACAGTTCCTTATATTAACCTAAAAAAGCTAAATTTTTTTGTTTGAATACTTATTTTGAAATGCTTATTAGACGCCTAGGTAACTAATAGCATGATGATTACAACAGTCTGTTAGAATGACCGTTTCGAAAATTTCCTCAAAATGTTCGCCCCCCCCCTACCGAAAGGTAATGCCCCCCCCCCCCCCGCTTAATGGTGTCTAGATACGGGCCTGCTTATATCACTTACGTGGAGGCTATGGCGCCCCACCACTCTGCTGCACCCCCACTTTGAAAATCCTACACACGGCCCTGGTCTGTATATTTATTTTTAATAAAAGTAAATTTCATTAAATTAATAAAAGTATATACGGAGATCCGATCATCGACAAGAAATGTGTATTCGTGCTATACCCACTGGAGATAATATTGGGTTTTAATTTTTACTTTTTATATTCTACACCAATAAAGGGGCTAAAGAGGTCGGACCTGACACCGGTGTTACGATTTACTCTTATTTCGATTTTGTGATATTTAATGTGCCGCCAATATTGTACGCAAGATAATCGGTTTGTCGTCCCATCCAAACGACTAGACTTTTTCTCGCCTTGTCTTCGACACCGCACCACTGACAGGGAACTGTCTCGACAAACACCGGGATCGAACCCGGAATGGCCTACTTTGTGTTGAGTGGACGTCAGATACCGTTCACCCTTTCCACAGAGTGCCATATCTCTCCTCGAAATCTTGCATAAAACGGGAGCAACAAACGTTTTATCAACTGCAGTTGGGGCATGATTAGAGAAATGAGGGCATGGTAATCGAGTGACCGGGGAGGTAACTCATCGAGCGCAAGCTGGGTTTTTCCCTTTATGACAAGACCAACCGATGAAATAAAATTCTTGTTAACAGCTAATGTATTTCATAATTAATGACCGAATGCGCAACCCTCAGCTTAAAATGGTTTTGAATTTTATATTTGAATTTATAATAAAGAAATGCAATTGAAAGAATGGCTAAAGTTGAAGGTGTGCCACATTTTATTTTATCGTTGGTCGTTGCAAAATCTGGCGGGAGATTACCAAAATGGCAGCGAAATTGAGAAATGTTATCACATCTGCATTTAAAATGCACGGTTTAACTCTTCGGAGGTAATTGTAGTCGTTTTCCACTTATATTTCCCATACCACAACGACACCGTTTAATTAAAATCAAACGACTCGTAAATACAGAGTTCGCTAGACGGAAATTGTTCGACTTTTTGTAGGTTTGAGATAAAAAAATAACATGTTGTTATTGTTATTGTTCAGATTAGTTGGAGTTTGGAGTCCAAACTTTGGACACACGTGACGATATAGTTCCCTTTGGAACTGTCCTTGAGCGAACGATATATTCGCTACACAGTTCCTATCCGGCCTTCTGTAACTTTAGTATGAAAATACCATTCTTCCCCACCTCTGTTCTAAGGCTATTTTGGAAACCTTACCTACTATTTTTCACCTTGATTCTACTTTATTCGCCAAAGCCAAAAGGGTTAATTTTTGCCACAGCTGACACACATTTATCATTTATAAAGATTCAACACTATTTTCAAGTATAATTCTGCGATGATAAACATACACCGAATATGTTTACACTGAAGAGACATATTACGAGACACGGACATGCGCTAACCACATGATTAATGTTTATTTCATCGCTAAATTCTACTTGAAAATGGAGTTGAATTATTAATTATAAATTTGTATCAAATGTAGTGAGAAAGGATTTATTTTGGTGGAAAATAAAGAATTGTGGTGACAAATAGCCTGAGAACAGGGGTAGGAAATAGCAGTATTTTACCATATTTTCATACTGCAGTTATAGAATTAATTGATTATTTGAATTGATTATTTATCGCAACTATCGTCGTTTTAGTCTCTGTAGGCCTACCTGGAACAATATATTATAGTATAGGGTGATATCACATTCACAGACAAGTACGTTCAAGTAGTCAATCTAGATATAAGCCTATAAATAAGCATAATCTAATTCTACGCTGCAGTAGATAATCAAAGTAGTATAGGCTACTCCACAATATAAACACAGTATAACTCGAAACCATGCCCCAAATAATCAGAGGGAACAGGCCATGCATTAGTAGGGTTTTTAATTTGGTTTAAAGGGACAATAACACTCTTGCTGGCTTGGTAGCTCCAGAAAATAAATAATAGCCTTATTCTAAGTACTAGATGTTTTAGTGTCTTACCTGTTGTGTAAATTATCCATTACATCCTATTTTACTTTTCCAGAGGGTTCGAAAATATTTTAAAATCCAAGTCACATTTGAAAAGATTTACGTTAGACTTTTCAAATCAATAAATTGAATATTTCCAATTTTTTAAATTAGGTGTGTTAAAATGAAATTTATATCATCAATTAATTGGAATATTGTAAGATAATACAATTTGTTGACCAGAATGAAGATTGGGACATATTATTCAGTTACAACAAGAGTGGTATTGGGGCTTTTAATAAATCAAGGGCATATCGTTATGAACTAATAAAATAAGACCATTTTTATAATTTACATTTTTCAGTGAAGCCAGCAGATATTTAGTAGAAGTATTGACACCATTAGATGAAGGAGAAAGAGATGGCTGGTTGGATCACATGATAGAAATAATACAGAAACAGCCATGTAAATAATCTGATTTTACTGTTTGTTTATGTCCTGTAATATTTTATTTAAATTTAACACATCACAAGAATTCTGATTAAAACACAGATTCTAAAACGGTCTTGTACATGGCGAGTTCTTGATGTGTGGTGCGCAAAACTGTGAGCAGACATTTACCGTGAAGACAAAGCAACAGTTGTATTTTCAAATACCCACTGGAAACATCAACACTGATTGGTTAATCTATTTGTCTTACATTATATTAAATATTAATACATAATGATAATATTTCATATAATGAAATGTGGGTTAACGTCCTGTTGTTCTTCTCTGACTGGGCTAATGAAGACATACGTATGCCATACAGTGGTCTGTGGGGGAAATTTTGCCTATGGCCTAACCTAATATCGAATTCCAACTGCCAAGGGATCTTTTACATTCCCGCCAACGTATACATACACAAGACCTTGATTTTTTGTCCCATCCAAATGACTAGGTCCTCCATCCAGCACCACTGACAACGGGAAACTGCATTGGAAAATGCGGATGAACTTTCACAGCCAATTCAGGAATTGAACGCCGACCCCCAATCTAACAAGCCAGCGTCTTTCTCACTTAGCCATCATGCCCCCAGTATGTTGAACAGTATGACTGAATTTGATGCATGTACCGGTACATAAAATTGTACATTCAAGGGAAGGAACTCTTTTGACCATGTTAGTTTACTGTCTGATCTCTGGATTTTCTCCTTCAAAAACTGTTTCATCCCCACATTTTGAATGTCATCTTCAATGTATTTATAATGTCAAATTTTGTTTGTTTTCAGTGTCATCTTCCATGATTGATAAAATGGTTTGTGAAGCTGCTGTACAAGAATGTAATGCAGAACAAGATGAAGAAGGGTAGGTTTACACCATACTGATAAACAATTTAAATTTAGCGCTGAAAGCCATGGTGACTCAGTGAGTATGTTGCAGGCTCATTGATTAAACATACATTACGAGATAAAGTTTAAACATGCATTATACAAGAGCGAAATCTGCCTATTGCAGGACTTTCTTTAGGCCTGAAATGTTATCTATATTATTAATAAGACATTGATTAACTTATCCAGACCATAATAAACTGTTGATGTCATCACTAGCCTGCAGGGTTTATTGGATTAGGATCCGATTTGCTGGTCAGCTTTCATTCAAGATTCAATCATGAAATGGATAATCAAGACTATGTTTTTTATCGTAATGATGTTTGAGGCTAGGTCGAAAATTCAGTCGCTAAAATCTTAGTCCAGAGTGGATCAGTTTGACTGAAATTTTCAGCAAATTCCCATTACACTATCTAGTTTTTAACAGTAACTGCCAGCTCTTTATCTAATCTCCCACATTAGATCCTGGTGTTAGCCGAGGAAGTTTTGGTATTACTTTACCAATTAAAAGTGATGAAATTTGATCAATGTTATGTCTGTATAAGAAATATTTGATGAGATGAGACAACTAATCCTGTTGCATTTTAAGCCTTGATTTGAAGTTTATACATGTTTATTCTAAAACTTCTAATAACTTAAACAGCAGAAGTTAGCCGATTACTGGAAGTGACTGGTTTATGTTTGCATTAGGAAGAACTAGTAGAAGTCTATTAGATTACTTCATGAGTTGTTGCCCTTGATTATGTAGTCGATAAACACTTCCTGTTTCGTGTTTAGAGGGGTGTTATTGTTCTGAGATTATTAGGACAAAAGCACCCGTCTAGATGCGAAATAGTAAGTGTTTATCGACATTGTAACATGCTATTTTAGGATTTTAAAAGAAATTACTAAAACAGAGGGGTGTTATTGTCCAATAGACAATAAACAGTGTCTAATTGAACAATCAAAACGCAAGATTCATCCTTAAGCGTGTTACAATTTTTAATGTCTTGATAATGCTCCCGTCCCATACAAAAAAAGAAATGCAACAATCTTTATTGTCGACTAAGACTTCTATACTGCTGCTGATGTTTGTTAAGTTGACTGACATCTGTTGTTTCTTTCAGTGAAAATGTGTTTTGTATAATTGATGCGTTTTCTGTACCACGCTTCACATACCATCCAGATAGAAAAAAATTTATTCCGTAAGTATTTTCCTCATTATTAGTTTTATTTATGATTATATTATTAACATCTGTTTAAGCAATTTGATCTAGAAGCTAGGGAGAATAATGGGTCTGGTAGGGAAAAGTGTGTAGTCGTTCGTATGGTTCAAAACACAGATCCTGGTGAAGATCTCCTGACAGTTGGAAATCAAAATTAATGTAAAACTGTAGTACCTGTTTTCAGGACAAAATTACCCTTAGTTTGCAAAGTACCCTTTCCTTATTGAAATGATCAGGCATCATTATTGAAGGTTTGTGGCATGTTTTGATGTATTTGACAAAGTTTTCACTGGACTGGTTCCTTTCTTTGTAAAGAATTTTGACATATTTTTATGTAATAGACAAAGTTTTCACTGAGTTGGTTCCTTTATTTGTATTATATTTTAGAAATACAAGTTTAGGAATAAAAGGTCCAGTATTACATGGGACAGCAGATGATAAAGCTACGTTATTCAGAGAAAGATACACAATACTTCAACAGGTAATATACCCTTATGTAATTATACACACTTGTATTTTAATAGAGAGGGAGAGAGGTATATATGGGGGTTTAATGGCCACTGGATTTCGGGACTAACACATGGTACAATTTTATTTCAATAACTTGCTTGCATCTAGTCAGAGAAACTCGGGACGACCCAGAGGAAACCCACAAGGTTTGAGAGACGACCCCACTCCCAGACACAATAATACCACTTGACTCAACGATAGACCTTATGATCTAAAGCTCATATCTTTGACCACTCGAATACCCAACTTCCATATATCTAAATGGATGTGGTTTATCAGTTTCTGTGAAATGGAAATTTATTGCTTGTAAATTGAGTGTCAGGTAAGTTTTCCTGTCTGTCAATTTGACTGCTGGTTAGTCAAGACTAGTAAATATGGTTGATATGAGAGGCCTGAATTAATCATATATCATAAACCATTCACGATGCCTTTATAAGTATTTTGTATGCACATCAAACTAATTTCCTAATTAGAGTTTTCTTTGATTTACTCATTTTTGTGTTATTGTGAAAAAATTTGACTTTGGTATACAAGGTCATGGGATACTGATCACTTGAGTCTTGTTGGAGTCCTGAAAACTGTTAGTTAGTAGCATTAGCAATTGATATTTGAAATCGGCACAAATTTGAATTTCAAATCTCGATTTTTGTATATTTTTCAGAGAACATTACGCCATGATTTATTTACTCCACCAGTTTTAGGTTCTGCACCAGATGAACATACGAAAAAGTTTCAGGTAATATATTGAAATAAGCTCAAAAAGCAAGATATTATTTTTGATAATCATAAAATTGAAATGTTATTAAAGATTGTTGTCTAGTATCATAGTTAATGATAAGTTTTGGCCCAATTTTTATTTTTTTTTAAAGAGAGTGAGAGAAATGGGGTTTAATGTCCACTTCATACAAACTAAATCATTTGGGACTAATATATGGTTCTATTTTATTTCAACTGTTTGCTTGCGCATATGAGTCTTTTGCAATGGGAGGGAACTGGAGGATCCGTAGAAAACCCACGGGGACAGGTGTCCCTTCTTGTCGTGTACAACCTAGGAATCGAAACCATACCAGTTAACTCACGGACAGACCTTATGATGCAACGCGCACATGCTAACCAATCAGCCATCCAACCCCCCCTTATTTTTTTTTAAAAAAAACCCTACTTTTGTTTTGATTGTATATGGACTTAAACTCTTTAATGGATTTATCTGAGCTTTAATATTAACACACTAGTGTATGTTTGAAGTATGATCAATGAAAGTGTTCGAGGTGGCCGGCCATTGTTTACCCTTTCCCACATTATTGCTTTATTGTTAGAAAGTTTGACTGGGTCAATACAAGATTTAACGATTAACGAAACACTCTATGATTGAACAGCCTTATAGACAAGCATGGAAATTTTGATTTTGGTTGCACCTTACAAAAAGATTAGTCCTTAAGGAATTAGATAAAGACAAGATCTTTTAAGTAACTTTTATTCCATATAATTGTCTTATGTGTTAGATACTTGACATTTTTAACTTTCTGTGCTACATGTATGAAAAATTTTAATTAAACACACAATAAAGACAAATCTGTGCAGGACATAATAAAAAATGATAGGAACCAGATGGATTGGGGCTGATATAGATGGAATTTGTGCCTGGCAATGTCTGTTCCAGACTTGCTTGCAGATCTGAAAGGCCAATCCTCATATCATTGAACATGAAAAATGCAATGACTTCGAGAATCTGAAACCATAATTTTAACATTAAAGTAAATGTAGTAAATGTGAGGATGACAAATTGGACAATTTTTAATTTTAGAAATCGGCTCTTGGTCTGATTTAAGATTGGAGCGCCCAAGAACATCAAATTTTTCGATTGAAAAAAATATCCTCATCATATATATATCGTGCTAATTCCACATATAGTCGTGCTCATAGCTCTACAAAACACTCAATATTTCCCAAATAAGTATGTTTTCAACCTAGATTTAAAGGAGTCTAATGATGAACTGAATTGAATATTTTCAGGTAGCGAGTTCCACAAATTGGCAGCAACAACACTAAATGAGCGAGCTTCAAAGGAATTGGGCCCTGTTCCCATCTATTAAGACAAATGAAAACATAAAATATCAGAATCACATTGTAAATTATTTATTCACACTTTCTTTCTTTCTTCAGCTTAAACCAATAGAATTTTTACTGGGAAGTACGGCCAAATTAGGAGATATCATCGTACTTGGTATGCTCACACAGATGAAAGAGGTGAGGTGCTTTAAATTGTTTATATACACTTGGAAAACCCCCGTTCCATCAATCATCGACAAGGCCAACCAAAGAAATCTTTTGATTGGTTAATACTTGAAGCTGTGGTATTGATCGATCAGATGTTGTTGAGTACAGTTTGGTGTTTAGACGGTCGATGCCCACGTTCAGTACAGTTTAAATAAACATAAACCCAGTGTAGTCCTTGAAGACCTTTCTGTTTTGTCAAACGGACAAAAATTGGAAAAGTTCCATTTACGACTGGAGGTGTTTGAAAAGATCCCTTGGCAGTTGAAATTTAAAGAAGAATAAACAAGAGATAGGGAATTGGGTTTAATGTCCTGACAAAAACTAGGTCATTTCGCGACTAACATATCATTGTATTTTATTTCAATAAGTTGCTTGCACGTTGGGGTCTTTAGCAGCGGGAGGAAACCGAAGGACCCAGAGAAAACCCACGAGGTTGGACAGGAGACCCTACACCTAACTTGAAACTGGGGAATCGAAACCCCGCCATTTGACTCAATGACAAACCTTATGATACAGCGCACACATGCTAACCATTCGGCAATGAGAGAAATTTAATCCAGACAGCTACACTACGACCTACTCTTATTTCAAATTCCAACTGTCAAGGGGTTTTGTACGTGCACGCCAACGTGTACATTTTTTTGTGGCAAACAACTGAAAGATATCTCTTGCCAGGCCCTCCATCCTTCATATCTGACATAGCCTGCTAAATAATGTGATTAGAAGAAAAATTGTAGTTGCCAAGATTTGGTACAGTTTATGTCAGCCACCTGATCGCAGTACTACAGTCCTTGAAGACCTGCTTGGCTAGAAAAATAATTTCTGTCTTTTGTACCAAATTTACATATCACTGTTCATTTTGAGACGGACATCTGATTTTTTTTCTATGGCCATATGTGCAAAGGGAGCCGAATTTTGTCTAGATCGTGGCATTTCTGCCGTACTTATCTTCGAATTCCAAATGTCTAGGGTACATTTGCATACACTCATGTGTGTACATGGGTGGATTTTTTTTTTTTGGACCCATTTGAATAACTAGATGACACTTTCCTCGCCAAAATCCTATGGTCCTAATTGGGAAATAAATATTAGACTGTTTGATAATGTGTTCATGGAGGAGAGTGGGTAAAGTGATAATCTGTCGTTTTAGTGTGGGAGGAGGGGTGATGTGATAATGTGTTGTATTTTTGCAGGGTAATTGTGATAATCTGTTGGGTTTTTTTTATACGCCCACATTTTCATGTGGACGTATATTGTCGTCGCCCCTGTTCGTCCGTCCGTCTGGACGTCCGTCCACAATTGTTTGTGAACAGTCTACAGGTCACAATTTTTATCCGATTTCAATGAAACTTAAAACATAGGTTTATCACCCTAAGATCTCGGTTCCTTTCGATATTGGCCTGTATCGGACTGTAACTTCATGGGTTATGGCCCCTGATTGTACGAAAAATCATGTTTTTTAGCTTGTGAACAGTGTAGAGGTCACAATTTTGAACCGATTTGGATGAAACTTGAAATACATGTTTATAACCCAAAGATCTTGGTTCCTTTCGATATTTGCGCCAATCGGATCGTAACTTCCTGAATTATGGCCCCTGGTTGTCCGAAAAATGGCCCTTTTTAGCTTGTGGTCCCTCTGGAGGTCAAAATTGTTATCCGATTTAAAAAACCGTTTGATTATATCACCGTTCCATGGTTATGAAGGTTGAGTTCGAATTTCGTGAAAATCGGACCAAAATTGACGGACAAAATGGCCGCCATTTGTACGCGAATAGTGTGAAAATATGTTATATCAAGGTTGTGAACAGTGTAGAGGACACAATTTTGAAGCTATTTGGATGAAACTTGAAATACATGTTTATAACCCAAAGATCTTGGTTCCTTTCGATATTTGCGCCAATCGGATCGTAACTTCCTTAATTATGGCCCCTGATTGTCCGAAAAATTGCCCTTTTTAGCTTGTGGTCCCTCTGGAGGTCAAAATTGTTATCCGATTTAAAGAAACGTTTGACTATATCACCGTTACATGGTAATGAAGAGAGAGTTCGAAATTCGTGAAAATCGGACCAAAATTGACGGACTAAATGGCCGTCGTTTGTACGCGAATAGTGTGAAAATATGTTATATCAAGGTTGTGGACCTTATAGAGGTCACAATTTTGAACCAATTTTGATGAAACTTGACATGTATGTTTATAACCCAAAGATCTTGGTTCCTTTCGATATTTGCAACCATCGGATCGTAACTTCCTGAATGATGGCCCCTGATTGTCCAAAAAATTGCCCTTTTTAGCTTGTGGTCCCTCTGGAGGTCAAAATTATTATCCGATTTAAAAAAACGTTTGATTACATCACCATTCCATGGTTATGAAGGTTGAGCATGAATTTTGTGAAAATCGGACCAAAATTGACGGACAAAATGGCCGCCATTTGTACGCGAATATTGTGAAAATATGTTATATCAAGGTTGTGGACCTTATAGAGGTCACAATTTTGAACCGATTTTGATGAAACTTGACATGTATGTTTATAACCCAAAGATCTTGGTTCCTTTCGATATTTGCGCCCATTGGATCATAACTTCCTGAATTATGTCCCCGGATTGTCCGAAAAATCGCTTTTGTTCGCTTTTGGTCCCTCTGGAGGTCAAAATTATTATCCGATTTAAAGAAACGTTTGACTATATCACCGTTACATGGTAATGAAGAGAGAGTTTGAATTTCGTGAAAATCGGACGAGAATTGACGGACAAAATGGCCGCCGTTTGTACACGAATAGTGTGAAAATATGTTATATCAAGGTTGTGGACCCTATAGAGGTCACAATTTTGAATCGACTTTGATGAAACTTGACAGGTATGTTTATAACCCAAAGATCTTTGTTCCTTTCGATATTTGCGCCCATTGGGTCATTACTTCCTGAATTATGTCCCCTGATTGTACGAAAAATCACCCTTTTTAGCTTGTGGTGCCTCTGGAGGTCACAATTATTATCTGATTTAAAAAAAACGTTTGATTATAAAAACCAAACAAATTCTAATGATTTTCAGATAATTCCTTAATATGCGACAACTCTTGTTGACTGCCCGGACGATTTGGCTGCTGTGTGGACGTATGTTTCGTTGCCTGGCAACCTATTTTTTTAAGGGGGTGGTGGTAAATGTGATAATGTGTTAGGGTTTTTTTTGAAAGAGGAGGAGGGTGAATGTGATAATGTGTTGTATATTATAGGGTAAATGTGATAATGTGTAGTTAGTTTTATAGGGTAAATGTGATAATGTATTGTATATTTTATAGGGTAAATGGTATTTAGAAGATCCTACTGGTTATGTTCAAATAGATTTATCAACAGCTGTATCCTTTCTTTTATATGGACACTATCACTGATTTATTGTATGTAATCTGATATAAATAGTGCATACCCTGACAAACTCACCACATGCTTGGCTGCTATGATGGAAATTTTGCCTGTAACACAGCGTTTGAGTCTACTCTTCATCAAACTGCAACTGTTAAGGGTTATTTTACATGCATGCCTACAAGTGTATAAGTGGACAGTGCTTTTCTTATCATGATTAGACACCTTTTTACTTGCCCCCGTATCCTGCACTACTGAACCAATATCAATGATTAGTGTTGTATGATAATAATAAAGAATATTCAAAAATTTAATATTGGTTATTTTATAACCGGCAGTGTCTGCCACCAACAATTGTCCTGCTCCTCCACCACTGACAAATCCTGCTGGACAATTCTCATGAACTTATGAAGTCCATGACTTCCTGGTTGGTCACTGGTCTACTGTGTGGAAACCATGTTGACTGAGTGAGTAAGATACTGGCTCACTAACATGGAGGTTGTAAGTTTGATCTCGGTGTTGGTCTGATGTAGTGGTGCAGGACTGAGGTCTCAGATGCACATTGGTGTATACGTGATAGATCCCTTGGCAGGTGGAATTCAATATCAGAGTAAGCCGTAGAGCCACTGTCTGGGCAAAATTACGCACTATGAGCAGAACAGTAGGATGTTAAATTCATTTTCATTTTTATACGCCCACATTTTCATGTGGACGTATTATGTCGTCGCCCCTGTCCGTCCGTCAGTCCGTCCGTCCACAATTTGTTTGTGGACTCTCTACAGGTCACAATTCTTATCCGATTTTGACGAAACTTGCCATACAAAATGGCCTCCGTTTGTACGCGAATACTGTTAAAAAATGGTATATCAAGGTTCTGGACCCTGTGAAGGTCACAATTTTGATTCGATTTTGATGAAACTTGAAATTCATGGTTATAACCCAAAGATCTTGCTTCCTTTCGATATTTGCGCATATCGGATCGTAACTTCCTGAATTATGGCCCTGATTATACGCAAAATCGCCTTTTTTTTTAGCTTGGAGGTCACAATTATTATCCGATTTAAAAAAAACGTTTGATTATATTACCGTTACACCGTAAGGAAGGTTGAGTTCGAATTTCGGGAAAATCAGACCAAAATTGCCATACAAAATGGCCGCCGTTTGTACGCGAATACTGTTAAAAAATGGTATATCAAGGCTGTGGACCCTGTAAAGGTTACAATTTTAATTCAATTTTTATGAAACTTGAAATTCATGGTTATAACCCAAAGATCTTGGTTCTTTTCGATATTTGCGCATATCAGATTGTAACTTCCTGAATTATGGCCCCTAGTTATACGCAAAATCCCCCTTTCTTTAGCTTGTGGTCCTTCTGGAGGTCACAATTATTATCCAATTTAAAAAAAACGTTTGATTATATCACCGTTACACTGTAAGGAAGCTTGAGTTTGAATTTAGGGAAAATCGGACCAAAATTGCCGGACGAAATGGTCGCCGTTTGTATGCGAATAGTGTAAAAATATGGTATATCATGGTTGTGGACTCTCTACAGGTCACAATTCTTATCCGATTTTGATGAAAAGTCACATTTCTAGGTTGTATACCGTCACACCATAATCATTGTCGGCTTCGAATTTCATGAATATCAGACTGGGACTGACCAACAAAATGGCTGCTCCCAATACAGTATGAAATACAGGACTTAACCCTTACGTGCCCAATCTCGCAATTTTGCGAGAGGCCCAAAGTGACTGAGAATTCCCAATCTCGCAATTTTGCGATAGGTAAAAATGGCCGAAAATTCCCAATCTCGCATTTTTGCGAGCGATGAAAGATGGCCGAGTATTCCCAATCTCGCATGTTTGCGAGCGATGTACATGCCTCAGATATTCGTTCGATGTAAAAAAGCCGTTCCGCATTGTCGTCTGACACCACTATGACTGCCTTCGTCTGTTCGCGCACTTTCCAATGATCTATAAATAACCCAGTGTTTCTACAGTACATTTATGAGTAAACACGTGATGAAGTTCTACTTTCGATTTTCTGCGTCTTTAGATATCAGGGTGGCTAAAACATTACCTGAAGACGAAATTAAGGAAATGTTTATAGATAACGGTTCAGGGGATCATATCTCGACACAAATGACGATGAATTTGGACTACGAACTAATTTTGGACAGCTGAAATGAGAGTTACAGTGATCGTCAAAACCTGAAGACAATGGCAATGCCAATGTACGTAGGATGGACGGACTTGCTCGCTTTATGGAGTAGTCACCAGATAAACAAAGGCCCTATGATACAGTTTGTACTATTCGAGTAAATAACAAGTACATGCCCCGAAAACAGACCCAGAGTCTGTACAAAACTTGCGTGCCAAACATCCCGCTTTGCGATATTACTTTCTTTGAATTGACGTTTATCGATCATTCAAAAGTAGACTATAAAGGGACAATATATACAGTATCTATTTCTATGGTAGGCTATAAGTAAGACAAAAGTAGCACATAAGTAATATGGCAAATTCTTCACATTAATTCGTGAAATTTCCAGGGAAAAAAATGTTTAGGGGATAAAAATCATCAAAATCTGGTGGTTTTCGTGAAAAAAACACATTTTTGCGCTAAACATTTCACATGTTTGAAAATTAACAATTGTCAATGTATAGTTCAACCAATACGCTAGATAAGTTTCAATTATTCTAAAACTGTATCTCCATAAATAAAGGAGTCACAGGCATTCAAAATGTTATAGCTCATTATCATATTTTAAAAAAAAAAAATGGCGGGCAGGCTGGTGACTATCTTTAACAAAATGGCGGGCATACTCAAATTTTTTTGCATCAAAATGGTGGACCGCCTCAGTTGTTTTACGGAAAGTTTGGTGGGCATGTAAGGGTTAATGATGTAGGAAAAATCACTTTCGGTATTGCTTGTTCTCTGTCCATCTCTCGAAAATGTGGGCATATCCTGCCTGGCAGTGCCAGCCTATCTTTATTTAATGTGAGCTACGATCGCTTTGCACGCTGATAAACATGGTTGCCATACTTCACATACTTTTATTACTTACTTCCTTAATCAAAAACTTATAGAACTTTCATAAAGGTCTGTTCACAGAAAATTCTTTTGTACTGGCAGAAGGCTGGTATGAAGACAGTTTATTTCACGTTAATGCGTTTGGTTTTCCACCAACAGAAACTGCAAAATCAAGCAGGTAAGTAATAATGATAATAATATTGTATAATTAGATTGTGCTGGTTCTGGCCACAGATTCATGCTCAAGGTACCATGTAAGCAGGGACAAGTGTTGAAAATGCAGGGCCTAATTTAGGATGCCTGAAGGTACAGGATATGTGTGGTTGTGGACAGTGTGGTTGTGACCAGATTTGGACGGGTGGAGGTTTTGATTACCAGACTGAAAGTGACCGATGAGTATTGTTGCGAATCCTCTGCCAACGAGAGGTTCGTCTTTGTTTTGGGAACGCCTCTGAGCTAGATACGTGGGACCAAAAGAAAGGACAAGACAATTAACTTTTAATAAAACTTTACTAAACACAGAAAAGCAATAATACAACAATATAATTTGAATAACATGTACAATAATCTTAATCAATTAAATAGAAACCGGAACTCGAACTTCTAATGCCACTGGATGACTAGGGTTGCTTTAAGACGACAGTCTCTGAAATTCAATACAAATACGAATGCTAATCAGCGGAACAGATTAATATGTTATACACGGAAATATATCCGCTGAATAGCTAACTTCGCTGGATGACTGGAATCACTGGAGTGACTGGATAATTTCAGCCACTGGAATTATATGATAATACAAAATAATATGCTATACACGGAAATATCCGCTGGATAGCTAACGTCGCTGGATGACTAGAATCGCTGGATCACTGGAGTGACTGGATAACTTCAGGCACTGGAATATGTAATTATATGCTTATACAAAATAATATGCTATACACGGAAATATATCCGCTGGATAGCTAACGTCGCTGGATGACTAGAATCACTGTATGACTGGAATGACTACAATCGAACCCAAATTATTGCTAACTACAGAAATGCAAAAATCATTAGTACTCAAATGTCGCTATGTGTGGCTGCAGCCACTGGATCAGACCACTGGAGAGGTTAATACGCTCAATGTGGTTATCGGGTTTGTGATCATCCTATCATCGGATTGACCTTGGCTAGTGTCCGTTAAACTTGAAATCCGGCAGGCCTATATAGTATAATGGGGCTTGTATTATTGCTGACTGGAGGACGGGCGCTGGCTTGGTTTACTTAATCCGCCGTCCCGCGGCTGGATCCAGACTGGATTACCGTACCATTAAAGATTCCATCTTTGGTTCCAGTTCCAGTTTAGAGTTCACCTTCGTAAGGCGTACAGAAAACCAATGCAATGAATTCCTGACGTCAATCTAATTTATACCGGCGATATGTGACGTCATGACGTCAACATATCCTCACCCAATAGGAACGTCCACCAGGGGACGTTAGGAACTGTCATGGCTGACCATGTCAAGTTTTGTCCCAAATTTGCCATGTGAATTATGTAAAAAATGCGATATACGTCTCAATGAGGAAGTCGTGAACATTAATTTGGACTCCTTGGTGATCATAGTTACTGACTCGACAACTTATATAACTTCTTTGGATATCATGCCGTCTATACACGGTAAGTGCTACTTTTGTTCCCACGTTAAGGCTGACGTTTCATCCCGACGTCAACGGAATAGAAAGATTAATTGTATACACTGTACAATACTAATAAAATGGGGCTTAGCTTGCTTGTGTGGACAATTCAATAGGTATCAATTGACAGGTTCGTAACAGTATCCAACTTTGTGGCCTTTCTCCAGGGTCCTCATGTTTCCTCCCACTGCTAAAGACTCCTACGTGCAGGCAAATTATTGAAATAAAATTGAACCATGTGTTAGTCCCGAAATTACCTAGATGGTCTGGAGTGGACTTTAAAAACCCGATTTCTCTCTCTCCTTCTCTCTTGCCCACCTCCAGATTCGGAGGTTTGTGACAGCTAACAATATGTCAATAATATGACAAACTGTTTTTAATTTCAGAGCTTATTTTGGTAATATCAATTTTTTTGGTGGTCCGTCATCTACATCTGTTAAAATGTCCAATAAATTAAAGAAAGTTGAAGAAGAAAATCAGGATGCCATGTTTGTTGTTTTATCCGATGTCTGGTTAGATAATGTTAAGGTAAAGTAAAATGTGAAAAATTATCTATTGTGGAGGATCTTTGTCTCGCTCTCTCAGTCTTTTAGATATAGCTCACCAGCAAGATAGCGTTCACCTACCAATGTGAATAAGGCACCAAATATCATTTCTCGATCATTAAAGATACATTATGAGAGATTAGATAAAGACCTGGCAGTTCGCAATATAATTGTTAAAAACTAGATAATGTAAAGGGATTATGCTGAAATTTTCACTCAAATTGCTTCCAACCTTGATTGTCATTTTGCCGCTGTTACGATATTTAACAAAGTCTCGATTATCCATTATTTTGGTTAAATCATCAATGGGCATTGAGCAGCAGATCGTATTCAGATTCAATGAAAATTTGACACATAAGATTTCAGGCCTAAAGAAAGACCTGCAATTGGCGTAATGTATGTTTAATTTAATAGATAAATTTGTATGATAGTAAATTATTTGATTGTTCTGTTGTATTTCTACAATATATTTTATTCTGTCTGTAGGTAATGGAGAAATTAAAGGAATTATTTGCTGGTTATTCTGAGTTTCCTCCTACATGTTTTATTTTATGTGGTAATTTTTCCAGTGCACCTCACGGTACGAGTCATGTTAAAACATTAAAAGGTGAGAATAATATTTATCTTGGATCTATCTTGGTATGACCTTTATGCTACTATGTTATTCCATTGTGGGGGGGGGGGTAGCTGAGATATGAGTTGTCAATGGGAAATAGAATTTAAGCAACCTTTAGGGCTAAATGTTCTAAAAACTGCAAAATTTTCTTGGAGATCCATGGTGCTATTCCATTGTTTGTTGGGGGTGGCTGAGATATGAGTTGTAAATGGGGAATAGAATTTAAGAAATCTTTAGAGATAAATGTGTTAAAAACTGAAAATTTTTCTTGGAGAACCATCGGTGGTTCAATAAGTGAGGTGATGGGTCACAGACCAAGAGGTTCTGTATTCAATCCCAGGGTTGTCCGACTAAGAAAGTATGCAGAGTTGTTTGATTGGGATGAAAAAATGGTGTCTGCTTTTGTACACCTGCCATGTGCGTAAAAGAATCTTTTACAGATAGAAGTCGAAGAAGAGGAGAGAGGAAAAGCCCTTTCAAATTGTTTTTCATCTGATGATAACCGCAACTGAAGTGTTGTTAGGAAATTGAACCCAATACTGAAATTTAAAGTTACTAAATTTTTCTATTTCAGAATCTTTTCACAACCTTGGTGAGATGTTAAGTGAATTTCCTACATTAATAAAAACTTGTAAATTTGTGTTTGTACCTGGCCCGCAAGATCCTGGTTTAGCTACAATATTACCGCGGTAACAATATAATCACTATTAATATTTCTGATACATCTTATATTGTTTTATATGTCCTTATTTTGTTGTTACCTCCACCCGTCTGTCTGTTGTCTATCCATAATTCAGTGTGATCACTCTACAAATCAGTGGGTTTTGTATCATAATAAAGAAATAAATTTTTGTTTCAAACCCAAATTGTGGGCCTATGACTCACCATTCGTATTCAGTCATGAAATCTTATGAATGCAACACAGAAGAGCCCCATTAAAGTTTTAAAATGCACCTGGACTTTTATTTCAGACACATTTGCAAGTCATTTATATCTTATATTCAATTTTGATGCCATGAAATTAGAATTTCAAAGAATTGAAACTTAAACACAATAAATGCAATAAATACACTTAAAAATTGGGATAATACTTAAAATTACCATTCCAAAGGAAACAAAATATGTCCAAAATTGATGAGCTACATGTAACTGGAATTTTCCGGCTCTCTCCTTGTCAGTGTTGCAGAACCAAGGGCCTGGCAAGGGACAACGTATAGTCTGTTGGATGGGATGAAATAAAACAAGGCCCTGTGAACGTAAAAGAACCCTTGGCAAATGGAATTAGATAAAGATTAGGCTGTAGCTCCACTGTCAAGTCAAAATTTCCTTCCTGTAGCCTGTATTCATTAGCCCAATCGGAGCAGAACAGTTGGACGTTAAACCCTATTTCATTTCATAGAAAAGCCTTGTTTGAGCCACATTCTTCGTTTCAAGTAACTAATTGATATCATTTGATACATTGTCTGTGAATTTTATTATTTGTATATCTAACAGACCAGCTATACCAAACTCCATCACAGAAGAACTGCGACGTAAAATCCCATCAGCTATATTTACAACCAATCCGTGTCGAATACAATACTGTACTCAAGAAATAGTGATATTCCGGGAAGATATAGTCACCAAGATGTGTAGAAATTGTGTTAAATTTCCTTCAGATGGAGATGTACCAACTCATGTAAGTTTTTGATTATTATGGCACTGGTTCACTCAATCTGTTTCACAATGGTATTGAGAAAGCTTACTTCTAACTCTGTAAGATGACTGACCTTTAAAATTTCAAATGCCTTTTACATTGGACGCACATCACACAGCGCCGCTCAGTGGCGTGTGCATTGTTTATATATGGCATAGTAACGAAAACAAGTCTAGATGGAATAGGGCCTTTACTCATTTGATATACCAGGGTTCTTAATCCATTTTGAAATGAACCGGCCAAGGGTAAGCCTAACGGTCTAGCCTAACGGATAGTCGTATTTTCAACAACAGACATGTTGGTTTATGCATACTTTATTCACGTTAATAATTGCATAACGTATTCCGAATAATAATAGCTTATACTTCGAATAAACAAAACCTTTGTTGTAATTGCATACCTGTATTCATACATCGATAATAATATCGAAATTTATTGTCAAATTTCAGCAACTTGCATAATGCATATTCCTACTTTCGCTTTCATCCAACCAAACGGAAGTTATTATTTAGTAAAAAGAAAAACTACCAGTAAATATAAATACGTTTTTTTTACAATTGTATTATTGTGATCACTTGTCAATATATAAAAATAAAAAGAATGTAAGCACATATCAATAATAATAAATTAGCACAAATTAGTTTCTGTGTATAGTCGGAACTCGGAAATATGCCGACGTGCGAAAAGTCACGTGGCCTATTACCATGATAGGCTATTACTTGACATAATAATTATATACGGGTCAGTAGGTTATTACCAGATTTACTCAACGCTAACATAATAATAATAATCATTACTATACGAGATCAGTAGGTTATTACGTGACTTAAAAAAGGAGACTAAATTAAGAACTTACGACTACGAGACAAAACATTTTCTGTGAAATTTTGTCAAACGAAAGCCATTTAAAAGTAGTTAACCATTCGGTATTAAAATATCTCCCGGTCTTCGATTTTGGTTGACCTATATTGGACGTGGGAGTTTGTCCGACTTTTGGAACTTCCAATGACGACGTGCATGCTTGAAGTTCAAGGTCAATGCAGCCATCACTATCGTCGGCTAAAACTCGCTTACGTTTTCTATTGTCATTCTGTGAGGTGTTCAAGTAGCCTACTTCAACATTGTGTTAGATAGAAATGAGTGAACCGACATTGGATTATATACATTCTTTTACTTGATTGACTCAACTAATTAAGTTATTTATTTAGGAAATGAGCCGATACGGATTGAAGCTGAAGGTATTCATATTGTATTGACTGATTCTTTGATGGGTTTCTTAATTGACGAGTAATAATTAACTCTTTGTTATCGGCCGAAAGTTGATTGATTAATGATACCATAGTGGCCGGTTCATTGTTTTACAAACCGGCTAGATTAAAGATCAATCGGCTAAAGCCGACAAAAAACAGCCGATTAAGATCCGTGTGATATACCCATTTACACTAAATAGGAAATATATTTTACAAAGATATACTTTAAACACCTTTATTTATTTTTCTAATACTTCAAAAAAAGTTTGTAGAATTTATATTTAATTTGCACAAGGAAAAAAGTTGAAATTGTGAGCTCATTAACCGGCATCAATGTCATCCCTCTCGGTGATTGTAGTGGCCTAGCAAATATTCACTGCTTATCAGTGTGTGGTTCACTAAATGGGGGTCGGGAGGTCACAGGTTTGATCCTGGTGTTCCTCAGGAACCTCCAGTCTGGTTTCTGCTTGTAAGTGATGCAGGTTACTGGCCACACTGATCAGCAGTGAAAATTCGCTAGGCCGCTACAATCACTGATAAGGATGACATTGATGCGACTTCATGAGCTACACCGTTAACTTTTTTCCTTGCCAAATTAAATTCTAAAGGGGGGTTGGGATGGCCTAGTGGTCTAGAGTGCTGCGCTTGGACCTCTAGTGGCCGTTCACCTCTGACTTGTGGCTGTGGTTTCGAGCCCAGGTGTGAGCGTATGTGGCATGGAGATAGGGGCGCCTTCTCAACCTCGTGGGTTTCCTCCGGGCACTCCGGTTTCCTCCCACTGCTAAAGACCCCTACGTGCAAGCGAATTATTGAAATAAATTGAAACCATATGTTAGTCTCAAAATGACCTAGTTTGTGTCGAGTGGACGTTAAACCCCATTTCTCTCTCTCTCTCTCTTAAATTCTAAAAAAAAATTTTTTTATGTATTCGAAAAATAAATAAAGGTAAAAAATATTTCCCATGTAGTGTAAATGTGTATTAAAATGAGTAAAAGGCACTATTATGCCTGAATCGGTGAAGTCTTGTGTAAAAAATGCACGCGCCATTGAGCCAATGAATGATGCAGCGTGATGTGACGTCACATGTTAAAGGTAGTCATCTTTTACAGAGATATTAGAAGACTTTCGTACTACTCTGTGAAACAGATTGGATTATTTGCTTATCATATGACCTGCAGGTTGAGCTTAGTGTTATGCGCCTTGAGAATGTCAGACAACATAAAGCACCAAAAAGGTTGTTTTAAACTTATTGACTTTGTCGCTACAATTTATTCACTTGTTACGTCTTTATTTTTCAGTTTGCTAAATCTATAATCAGTCAAGGTCATCTCTGTCCGTTACCTCTCCATGTTTGTCCGACATATTGGGCGTACGATCGTGGTTTACGTATTTATCCTCTCCCTGACCTAGTTATATGTGCCGATAAATGTGATCCATTTACAACCACACAAGTAGAATGTACCGTCATGAATCCAGTAAGTATAGATATTTATTTGTTTTGGTATCAAAGCTCATGGGTTTATCTTCAGGTCCATCAGTTTCCTCCCATTGCTAAAGACCCCTACACTCAAAATATAGATATACCATATGTTAGTCCCAGATCTAATTATGTCTAGTAGACGTTAAACCCCATTTCTTTCTCTATTTGTTTGCTACGGGTGGGTGGGGTGTTTCTAGTGGTTATCTTGCGTGCATGAAAACACAATGTCTGTCATTTTGATTCCAAGCTTGAATGTGACAAGGAGTATGGTTTTCTGCAGGTCCTACAGTTTCCTCCCATTGCTAAAAGCCCCCATGTTTAAGCAAATTAGTAAAATATGAATATACCATATGTTAGTCCCAAAATCACGTAGTTTATGTCTAGTGGACATTAAACCCCATTTCTCTCTCTCTGTTTGTTTTGATACAACCACTATTTAATGTGGATGTATATTGTCATCACATGTGTCCGTCTTGTCTAATCAGGAGATCACAGTTTTAATCCTGGAAGTTTAAGGATTTACCAGTAGAAAGAACTAAAGGGCCAAGTCATGTCTACACATTGGCTAGTTCAGCTCTGAACAGTCTGAACCTGGGTCTCTTTACACTCGCCCTGTAAGTTAAGGGATTGTGCTCTTGAATCCTTGGCAAAAAAGTTTGGCTTCCTAGTCAATTTTACTGGGCAACTTTTTACTGCTAGACGGTCACATGTCAGTTCCTGTGAACTCCTGACCAATGTAACTGAACATCTTAGTGAGGAAAACAAGACCTTACCTACACAACACGCTGTTTAAATATATGTACCCGTTTTCTAACTGATTTGGCCGACTCCATTGACAGGGTAACGCACAAATTTACGAACTCGGGCATATAAGATGATGCGAAATTTAGGTAAGCCAGGGGAAAAAAATTGGATTGTAAATTATTGTAATTGGACTAGGCTAAGCAATAAATGACTGAAGATTCTCAACTTTTCAAAGATGTGTCCCTCATACTGGTTTTAGCGAGGTAAGCTAGGACTTATTTTCTCACAAAGATGATCAGTTACATTGAAATAAGTACAGGCAATCTACGGTAGCACACGGCATGACGTTAAATCAAATCATGATATTCTTTAGTTGTTTAAATAAATATTTTTTTTATGCACCATCATACATTTGTCACACACTCAGATTTGTGGCTGGGGTGTTCAGTACTCAAGTGCCGCTGTGGCTCAGTTAGACGGCACGCTAACCGGGAGGGCCTGTATTCGATCCCTATGTTGGCCTAGAAAGTACATCGTGATTTTTTGGCATGGTTTCTCCTTGTCAGTGGTGCAGGATAGAGGACAATGTATTGTTATTCGAATGGGATAAAAAAACAAAAACAATTGGCATGCACTTAAAAAATCCCTTGGCAGTTTGAATTTGATTTTTTGGTATGGTTTCTCCATGTCAGGGGTGCAGGATACAGGGCAATGTATTGTTATTCGGATGGAATAAAAAAAAACCCAAGGTCCCTTGTACACATTGGCATGCACTTAAAAGATCCCTTAGCAGTTTGAATTTGATATAAGAGGGCTGCTGTTCCCCACATAGCACACTGTATGGCGTATTGCCATCTTCATTAGCCCACTCAGATCAGAACAGTAGGATGTTAAACCCTATTTCGTTTGGTATTCTGTAGTCAGCGAATGCTAATTGGGATAAAACATACATGCATATTGATTATTATTTTGTTGGAATTTTAAAAGTTTCTGTTTAATGGTGGAATATTTGTTATTTGGAACTATTCAATTTCAAAAAATTTGTAGACTATACTAACTTTGTTAAAAACTTGTTTTAGAAAGACTTATTTTGTGCATGTAAATTGCAAATAATTAATTGCAAGTCACAAAACGTGTGTTGACAGGACATTGAGATTATGAAAAGTTTATATCTCAATCTTTTCTAATAATAAGATACGATAAGATTTTTTTTTATTGCATCAAAACACCTAAAAGAGGCAACATATAGCATACAAATGTACATAATGTATGAATTTAATATAAAAGAAAATAGTGAGATATTGAATATCTTATGTTTTAGAAATATTAATATTTAAGATATGTAACTACATGTATTTATTTATTATTTATGATTATGTTTTATTTTCAAACTTGATTTTAAAATCTTATCATTTTAAGAAAGTATGACTTTTCTTTAATTCAGATGTCTAGTATGAAAAATCTTTCTTAATGCAGATTTCTAGATGGACAATGGTCATATTTAACACCCTTTCTTGAAATGTCTTTGGTAACAGGGGGGTTGGGATGGCCTAGCGGTCTAGTCCCAAAATGACCTGGTTTGTGTCGCGTAGACGTTAAACCCCATTTCTCTCTCTCTCTCTCTCTCTCTTTGGTAAAATCCATTTTTAGTTTCGAACAAATTTGAAAATTATTTCTAGAATGTCTTTCTCAATACGCATTTCTATAATTTATAAGCATTGTTGCCCTGGGCCTAAATATATGTGGGCGATCATATTTGATCCGACTCCCTTTCGATTTCCATAACTTTTACATTGAAAAAAAACTAACAGTTAGCTGTTCGTACTGTGTCCACATGGAGCTTCCTACTTTCTATTAGGGTTAGGGTTTGGGTCAGGTATTTAAGATTAAAACCTCTAACTTAAAAATGAATGTCATATACGTGTTCGGAAAGTTGATTGATAAGCACCTTCAACACAGGAAGGTACATGTATATTCATTTACTAGATAATCAAAAACAAAGGTTTGGGATAAAAAAAAAATGTTTTTAATTGCTTTGGGATAAAAAAATGTTTTTGATTGCTTGTGATTTAATTTCTATTCTTGTTCAACACAAAAACTTCAATGCACTGGTAGCCTAACCTTGAATGTCAAGGCTACAAGCGTTTGTCTACAAATGTTTGTTTTGAAAACGATGTTTAATCAATCTCCGTGACAACGACTCAAACAAATTTCTCTGCTGTTTATTTTAGCATTTTTGAACATTCAGAGAGAATTAAGTTAAAGCCTTCTTCACGTCTTTCTGAATAGAATGGAGGAATTTCTCGTTTCTAACCAAATCTTTTTATGAACATCTCTATTGACTTTCCTCAATTATTTCACTCCCTGTCTTTAACATAGGTTTGAAGTTTCAAATTATCAAATACTGTTTTCTATATGTATTTACAGTATAATGTGTTGTACATGACAAGGAGTAGGGTCGCCTATCCAACTTCGTGGGCTTTTTCCAGGTCCTCTAGTTTCCTCCCACTGCTAAAGACCCCTATGTGCATGTCTATAAGATTGAAAATTTGAGGATAAAATGGATAATCAAGTCTCGATTGTTAAAGTTCCAATTTCATATTTTCTAAGAAAGTCAAAACATAATTATTTCTATGTATTTTGCTCAAAAGGTTGTCAACTCACTATTATACGATCATGGGCAAAATTTTTTGGGCATTAAAAAGGCTGACACAGGCTGATTGAGGAAATAGTAACACAATTACCTCCCTTGTTTTCCCATTCCTCTCCATGGACAGCCATCTTCAAACGTTTGAATTTGAAGTTGAAAATGATATTTTTGCCAATTTCTCAACTGGCAATAGTGAATTATAGGATTAATAGGATTATTCTTTAACAAGGTAGGACTTTATAGGTTCAATCCATTTTAAGGCTTTATTTTAATACATTTTAAAAATATAACTTAAAAATATGCTATTGGAATTTTAAGTACTGTTGCTTCGATAATACAAGATCTACATTACATTTTCAAACAGCCATAATTTTTCCCAGAATTTGAATGAAATATTTAATATATCTTTTTTCCATTTCCATATGTTTGCACTATTAGAACATCCAGCTCATTATTAAATCTTACATAGTGCATCTTTTAAACGGCAATTTCATATTTCTTAGTTATATTTTTAAAATATATTAAAAAAAAGCCCTTAATAGATTGTATGTATAAACAGTCCTACCTTGTTATAGAATAATCCTATTGATCCTATAATTCATTATTGCCAGTTGAGAAATTGGCAAAAATATCATTTTCAACTTCAAATTCAAACGTTTGAAGGTAGCCATTGCGTGGAGGGGAATGGGAAAACAAGGAAGGTAATTCAAGTAATTGTGTTATTATTTTCTGTGTGGGGATTTTTATGCCTGTGAAATATTGCCCATGATCGTATAATAGTGAGTTGACAACATTTTGAGCAAAAGACATAGAAATAATTATATTTTGACTTTCTTAGAAAATATGAAATTGGTCGAATGGTTAGCTTGTGTAAGTTGCATCATAAGATCTGTGATTGAGTCAACTGGCGTGGTTTGATTCCCTAGTTGTACATGACAAGGAGTTGGCTCACCTGCCCGACCTCATGGGTTTTCTCTGGGTCTTCTGGTTTCCTCCCACTGCTAAAGACCCTTACACGCTAGCGAATTATTGAAATAGAATTAAACCATATGTTAGTCCCGAAATAGCCTAGTTTGTGTCAAGTGTATGTTAAACCCCATTTCTTTCTTTCTCTTTAATTAGCTGGACTTCTCCTTCTTGAAGTGACTCAGATGTCACTTTACAATACAAACATACATGTTTATAAAACTTTAAAAAATGAAAAAAATAATATAGTGATGATATTTATTGGGAATTTAAGTCATTAAAAGCTGATAAAAATACTCTTTTTTTGAATTCTAACTGTCAAGGGCTCATTGACGCTGCATGCCAATGTTTACATGGGATTTCTGTTTTTGTACTATACAAAATACTAGACATCTGCACATGGAGACCAGTGTCCCAAACTGAATTATGTGGTGTCTGGATAAAACCAGGCTATATTTTATTAAAATAATGTGTAGGTGAAATTTACCTTTCACTATCAAGTACAGCACGACTCAATATTTTGAGCTAAAATTTTAAAGTAAATACACCATTCATCTATAATTTGGTGCTTAAATTTCATATGTAAACAGATGTTATTTCTGAGGCGCTGTTTAAATCGAGATGGTCTCTTTAAAACACAGCCCATTGTTTTCACACAAAAATGAGAAGAGTGACAAAAACGACAACAACAAACTTTTAACAGATTTTAATTTGGAAACAATTGGCTATTTTAGTTATTCATGGTATTCAGTTAAAAGACTTGTTCATAATCCTTTGTAAAGGGTTTCATTTTGTTGATTGTTTTACACACGTTTATGTATGATACAATATAAAAAGTTTTATTGTAAAAAACAACAATTTTCTCACACCTATATACTTAAAACTATCGACTTATAATGACCCCTCTTTTAATTACTTGCTGGAAATACTGTGAAAGAACTATCGGATATCTATTATATTTTTACACAGATTGTTATTTGGGTTTAAATAAACGATTGTCGCTCTATGCCCATAGACCGGTACTCAAAAACTCTGCACCTGCAGATGACCCTGACCCGTCTTATGAATGTGTTGTATGTGCTGGGTCTTTAAGAACAGAAAACATGTCCGTAAGGTCGGAATAGGCTGTTGAACGTTTAAAGAGTTTGTTGGTAAATAGGCGTTCTGTGATGTTCGTTTGGTTTGTATTTAACAGCGGCAATGTGTACCAAGTAAATTCCTGATACTTGGCTCGTTGACAGTGAGAGTAAATTTTGACGTCACCCATCATAGTTTATTTGTTCTTCTGCTGGAGGTATAAAAGATGTTACTTTGTCAGAGTTCTTCATTTCTCACATGTGGTTCATAGGCATACTACAGACGTATCATTGCAGCAGGGACTTATTTGTTTCTGGGTGTAGTGATCCTTCAAGATATCCGGATTTATATATTATTACCCAAAGTGTTCGTAGTTAGTAAAATCGAGATAAAATGATCGTACACGTGAAACATCCGTCTGTTGGAGTGACACAAGTACCAGAAGATTACACGATGTGTGAACATACAGAAATGGAAGGAATTGAAACAGCTGATGACAGAGTATCGGATTCAACAGCAGACGTCAAAGCACCACAGTCAGCAGCCATGTTAAATGTTTCTAATCATAATACACAGACTTCGGACAATAATACTACCTCAAGTTTCCTTCGTCAGATTTTAACAGGACAAGGATACAAGAATGACTTTTTAGCGATGGGTGGAATAATGAAAGTTCGACAGTTGATCAACAGTTCGTTTAACACGTGTATAACAAGTTCATCTCTTCATAACGAAATATCAGCTACTGCCATGGTGTAAGACATTTATATCACGATGAAGTGGTTATATTTTTATTTAAATTTTATTTATTTATAGATTTTTATACTAGGAATATCATTTTGATAAACCTCTTGGAGAAAAATATAAACTTGGGTTAAACTGATGTGTTTTTTGGATCAGTGAGGTCACCTGCCTAACATTGTGGGTTTTCTCTGGGTTCTCCAGTTTCTTCCTATTGCTAAAGACCGCTGTTCTCAAGCACATTATGGAAATACTGTGTACGTATCGTATACTGTTAGTCAAGTGTACGTTAACAGCATTTCTCTCTTTCTAATTGAAATAATGTCATTTTCTCACCGTTGTAATAAATTTTGTAAAGGGATTTTAGTTACTGGGCTGATTCCTACATTGAAACATTGAGTCATTTTGTTTTAAGATTACAGCAGGTATCTTTTATTTTATTCTAACAATGATATCTCCAAAACTATGAAAGTTTCAAATCTCAAATTTACATTTAGTCATTTTGTTCTTAAATAACAGCAAGTAGCTTTTATTTTATTCTAGAATTGATATCTTCACTACTGTTTAAAATCTCAAATTGACACTTAGTCATTTAGTAGCTTTTCTTTTATTCTAATATTGATTTCTCCACCCACCACAAAGTAATTTTTAAATTGCTAATTAGTAAAGTTTGCTGTTTAAAGACTATAATGATATGACTTGAAACATGTGAACTTTTATCAGACTATTAGCTCTTGTCATTCCTTCAATTTGATTCTTTAACTTCAAATAACTATCTGGGGGTGGGAATGGCTGTATCATAAGGTCTGTCATTGAGTCAAGTGGTGTGGTTTCGATTCCCTGCATGTACATGACAAGGAGTACTCTGGTTTCCTCCCACTGATAAAGAACCCTACGTGCAAGTGAATGATTGAAATGAAATTGAGACACATGTTAGTCTCCAAATGACCTAGTTAATATAGAGTGGCCATTAAACCCCATTTCTTTCTTACTCTGGTAATTATTATGGGAGATTAGATAAAGAGCTGGTAGTTCCCACTATAATAGTTAAATCTAGATAATGTAAAGGGGATTTGCTGAAAATTTGTCAAATTGATCAAGACTTTAGTGATTGAATTTTCGACCAAGCCTCAATCATCATTACTAAAGTCGGTACAATAAAAAAACATAGTCTTGATTATCCATTTCTTGATTTAATCATGAATGAAAGTTGAGCAGCAGATTGGACCCTAGTTCAATAAATATCGAAGGCTAGCGTTGACATCGAGCGTTGATTATTTTCTTGATAGTTCATTAATGTCTAACTAATAACTTAGATAACAGTTCGGGCCTACAGAAAGGCCTGCAGTAGGCAGATTAATCTCTTGGATAATGTATTTTTTAGAAATTAATATAATACCTAATCAATTTTAAGAAATTGTCTGAGACTTTCAAATCTAATTAATAAAGACTGTAATCTCGGTATCATTTAATCTTGGGTGTCTAGCACTATTTTCTTTCACATTGTTTAATATCAAATCTTTGTTTGAAAATTCGTAAAAATCATTGAAAATCACCTGAAATCATCTAATTTGTATTTGTGTCCAGTTTAAAGCTTACTGATTAATTTTGATAATGATTGTGAAAGAAATAAGTGCTACATACACAAATTTGAATGACACCTGGCAGTGTATACAGTCCACTTTTATTTCTGTTAAATTGGAAATCTTGGCATCCATGAATAGGAAAGTTGCAAATGAATTTAAGGATATTAACTGAATAATTTCTAATTGTATTATTGGAAGCCAAAGTGGCTCAGTGCAAAAGACACTGTCTTGCTAACCAGGAAATCGTTGGTTCGCTCTTGGTGTTGGCTGAGAAAGTTCCTCAAGTCGTGCAGGACGAAGGGCTTGAAATGAAACATTGTCTAGTAATTTGGATGGGACAAAAAAAATTGAGGCTGTGTGTACACATTGGCGTGTACGTAAAAGAACCCTTAACAATTGGAATTCAAAATAAGAGTAGGCTAGCCCGTAGTACCGCTGTCTGGGCCTATGTCTGTCTTCATTAGCCCAGTTGATGCAAAACAGTAGGACGTTTATCATCGTTTCATATTATTTCTGTCTTGTATTATTGATGGCAAAACTTGACCGTAAGAACCCAGATGTTTTTAGGTGATCTTAGAATTATAGGTTTATTTCGTTATTTATATCTATTGCAATAATTTTAAAATACATGTAAATGAATTAATTCATTCCAATAATGTTTTATACAGAAATAATTACTTTTTACTAGAATGTCTGATACCACCTTTTATGTATTTGTTTAACATGTGGGGATGGATGGGGTGTGTGACCGAATTGTTTAAAACGTGAGCGTTAGATCATAAGGTCTGTTAATGAGTCAGTTGACGTGGTTTTGACAAGGAGTAATGTTGTCTGTCAAACCATATTGGTTTTCTTGTGGGTCCTCCGATTTTCTACCACAGGTAAACCCCTGTGCGCACAAGCAAATTACCATGTGTTGGTCCTGAAATGACCTAGTCTGTGTCTAGTAGACGTTAAACCCCATTCCTTTCTCTCTCTTGTTTTAATCTTCAAAAGAATGCATTTCTGCTATTATTTTTGTAAGGTTTAAAGAAATGAGGCTTTAGAACACAAATGTCAAGAAATATCTGATCTTGAAAACATTTAATGTGATTTATTAGAATGAATTTTCTATTTCTGTTTAGAGCAGGAAGTAATTGGAAGTCTGAAGCCGGATTGCTCTGTCCTGTCTACAGCAGTCAGATGATCTTCAGAAATGAGGCTCGGAAATTTAAAGACACTTACCCAAAAGAATTTAGTTTAAAGGAGCATTATGTAGGGTTTAGATAAAGAGCTGGCCGTTCTCGCTATAATGTTTCAAAAATAGATAATGCAAAATGAATATATTGAAAATTTCCATCAAATTACTTTATCTTGAGAAAAATTATCAATGGTCGTAGTTTTGACAGGATGTGTATTGATCATCTTAGCTTGCTTCTCGATTTTTAAATTTAATCATTAAACAGATGAACCGTTATAATCTACTTAAAATCGGAGATATCTGATGGCATCAAGAGTTGAATGTGGTCTTGTCATGTTTATAAATGTCTAATTAATAGTTTATATAATATTTAAGGCCTAAAGAAAGACCAGCAATTGGCAGATTTACCTCTTACATAATGCTCGTTTAAAACTGTGAAAATCACTACATTTATATATACTGTATTTTTAATGCGTACTCTGGACTTTTTTCTTCCTCTAAATGGAAATTTTATGCAAATACTGTGGCTAGATTTTGATTATATCATTTGAGAGATTTTGTCCAGTCATTTAGATATGACTGAAAAAACAAGGTAGCCATTCACCTAAAAGATCTCTTGAAAATTGCAATTAGACAAAGAGCACACAGAGGCATGACGTATGCCTGTCTTCATTAGCTCAGTCGGAGCAGATAAATAGAAAGTTGAACCCCATTTTGCTTCTGTAAAATTGGAATCTTTATTCGTCCAAAGAAATACCATTATATTCTATTTGTTGTGATTTTATCTCAAAATTTTTGAATAATAGCTTTGACCCCACTATGGTTGTGCTGTAGCACCAAGCCAGCCAGGGATAGTGTCGTCTAACCCTGGGTGAATAGCGATCAAGGGTACCACACTGCCAAGTAGGATTTGCAAAATACTGATACTGACAGAAGGCTAGCCATCATTGATAAACAGCTTCTGCAACCAGGGAGAAACTGTTTGTCATGTAAAAAAAACCCTGAAGGGCTCGCAAAATTTCTCAGTTGTGATTGGGCAATGCCAGACATACATGTGTTGAATAATTAACAAACCAGTCACAATTAGGAAATTATGTTAACCCTCTGTTTCGTGCTTGTTGTGGGTGCTCTAGTTGTAATAAACTAGACATGGATGATAACTGTCTGGATGTTATAAAACTTTGTACCACCAGCTCCACCCCTACAATTCCCTATACTTTTACCAAAATCCTGCTTTGTACGTAACCTGTGTGAACCCATTAGACAGAAATAAAGTTATTGTAATTATGTATCTAACCTGACTATACAGTTGATTCCAAATAGAATGTTTTGTTGTAAATATATTCATCCGCTGTCAATGTTTACATGGCCGAAGATTTAAATTTGTAGAAATTACCATACTTTTATGATCTAAGACATTTAGGCCACCATTTTGATTACATAAACCAGTTGTTTCGGACATGTAAATATATGTTCTTAGTACATGTATATATAAATATGTGGAATTTAAGGGAATTTGAATTACTTGTAAACGATTGTTTTTGATAATGATTCGGTTACAGTCTCATTCTAAAATGCTGACTAAGCATTTAAATCAAATGAGCTGTAATCAATAATTGGGTAAAATGAAACACGACGACAGGTGTATAACCTTTTGTTTTTCGTTTACTAAAATATTTACATAAACCTGTGACATTGTCTCCGAGTCTCGGCTGCCGTTAAATCTGGTCCAAAAAATATAAATATTTTGGTAACAGGGGTTGCGTCTATTGTTTCTTTTGGAAGATTTCCTAATCTGTGTATATAAACTCCAAGGTGAACTCCTGCTACTCGTCGGGGGTCATTGCTTTCACCGTTATTGATTTTTGACAAGAGAACCAATAGAATAAGAGCTGTAACCAGTTCCTTCAAACAAATGCTTAAACCTTTTATTTATTTGTTTATTTATTTAAACCAAAGTGTTGACACAACCCTGCTGGTTTTGTCTTAATCGTTCAACTATTGAGTTCAAACATTGGTTAGGGAGGGGCTCCCTAACTCCTATTTACAAAATCTTAAGTCTTTTATAAAAGATATGTTCCGTCAAGTATAAGTTTGTGGGATTTTTTCTGAAAGTCTGGTATGTGCAGTGTCCTGGAAATACAATGCATCTGAAAATATTATATCTATAAGATAGTATCTTATAGACTTAATATTTTCCAAAGAAGATGTCTCATCCCACAAAACAAATCAAATTAAATACAGTGAAATCAAAAATCTTCTTTTTTGACCCAAATCAGAGAGATTTAGCCATTTTAAGATCTTATAACTGAGTTTGTTCATATTTTATTACTGGGGTAAACGTTTTCGTTTTCTCAAAAGTAGTTCCAGATTGGTTAGTCTTGACACCAACTGATACAAATGTTGCTAAACCAATTTCATTTTTAATTTTTTCTTGTTTTCTTAAATATTTTTGAACTAAAAGCTTTTGACAAAAGCTGCCAAATAGTTTTCGATTGTAAATAAGTTTTTCGCTCACTTTCTTTTTTTGCGGACATTTCGTTGGTCACGATTTATCCTATCATGACAGGAATAAGCTGTTCATGATTGCAACTTGACAAAGCTTGCTGGAAACAACATGGTTGCTCAATATGTAATCAGCCTTTTTTTTAATTTTATTATGATATCTATTTTAAATGTATTATTTCATTTTCTAATTCTCAGGGTTCCTTCCCAAGAACAAATTTTGGATTCAAGGTCTACTACCCTGCAACTCGAGAAGTTCAAGAAAGCCAAATTCAGGAATAACATCGATGATTGGAATAGTTTCGACAGATTTGGAGAATAGAATTTACTTCCTCTGTATTTGGACAAGGCGTGTGTGGTTTTGTGAAAAATTATAGACTTTGCGCTAGAACAAAGAAGTTGTTGAACGATCTCATGGTAGACTTTTTACGACATTCGTGATGAAAAAGTGGTCAGGTTATGGGGGACTTTACAAATTATCTTTGCAATATAATTATAAATGTGATATGGGGGTCTGGGTTCTTCTACATAAATTTTTTTGAAAAATCGAGTTGTGATTTGTGGGGCATTTCTCAACTTAATTATCATTTTCAATTACATTGGCTACATCACCCCAGTGCATCCCCGAGGTGGAACTTCCACTGGATATTACTCCACATAGGTGTCTGGTGATTTGTGCAGCATATTTGCAACCAAATATAATATTAAATTTCATCAGCTTCATCACCCCAAACAACAAAAAGCTCAAATTTTACATAGAAACAGAATATTATGTAGTTTTCTTTGTTATTGGGGTGCTTTGTGTGCCCCCCCCCCACACCCCTTGATCTGCCACTGGACAGTACATTTATTTGTATGGTATTTAAAAGAAAGGGCAGTAACTGAGTATTTATTTTTTTTAAAAGAAATATTTGTACAGTACTTTTCTTTCTATTTATGTTTGAGCCTGTTTAATTGAGCTTCACATCTCTGTTAGGCCATACAAAAAAAATATTCTGATTCTCTGATAGTCCCACGTCACTTAAAACGGGCCATATAACAGGAACCCTTTTTGGGGAGCAATTGTTCGAGAACCAAAATTTTAGTTTTGTATGGCCTTAATTTGTTATTTATCCGTAATTTTATACCAGTTACTGATTTTAAGATCATATCTCAGGAAAATGTGGTATAAATACCGATATATTATGTTGAAGGGTTTTACCGTATATACCACTTTCTTGATATCAAATATCACCTCTTGTAAAAGTTATGACAGAAGAATTAAGAGTAAACTTGACACTCAATCGGAATTTACTCGATAATTCAGGCTATATTTACTCACTTTCTGTTTCACAAACTCTTCCATTAAGTATAAATAACATGTCTGTAAATTCCAAATGGAAATATTGAGCCATTTTGGATTGATTGCCAGATTTGATTAACAGCTTTCATAGTTCATTTTATTCTTCAATTGTTTCAGTGACTTGATAAATGCGTCTTTCAATTACCCCCTTTTGTCACTCGGCAATTCTCGACAGATTCCGAAACCTACATCTAGTCTCGGCTGTATGACAGTGATATGTACCTACGCCCATACATTTGCAATGCGGCTGAAGGAAAACTTGACGCTGTTACAAACAAACAAGACACCATGGGCACAGCCATGTTACATCTGGGACCGTTAAAGTAGTTCCAAGACACATAGGCGCAGCCATGTTTCATCCAGGACCTTTAAAGTAGTTCCAATATGGCGGAATTCATCATACAGCCGAGACTAGATGTAGGTTCGGAAATCTGTCGAGGATTGCCGAGTGCATGTAATCTGTGCACTGCTCCTTTAATAAGAAATTATTACATTTAGTCTTGTGACGCATTCAGTTGATTAAAATGGGGCTTTGTTTCTCTGCACCAACAAGGCAAATGAAGACGGGTGCATTCACATACTAATCCCAAAATGAATTTAGATCTTGGTTTTATTTTGAGTAAAAGAGCAAAACAAATTCAAATATATGAAATGTACATGAAGTAATGAATTGTGAATTCCATTTACAAGGCCGTCTGAACTCCAATTTGGCTCGCTACACCAATATGAACGGTGTTCCGACAGACGTGATTGGTATAAACTTGAGATAATTGTGTCATTCTATGCCTGAAACTTGTAACTATGTATATATTTGTAAATATGTAACATATTTATATTTTAAGTGTAATAATAATAAAAAGCACTGTCAATGACGTTAATGGGTTTTTTTCTCACCTGTGAACTTGTGACAGACTGCAGTGTCTGTTATATTCACCTCAATGACCATTGATAATCTGAGAGTCAAAATTGACCCCATCAAACTGTCTTAGATTGATTTGTCTTACCGGTTTCTATTTTTGGGGAATTTCTCACATTAAAATGTGGTATATTATCGCCAGCCCAGACTGTCGGTTCATTGTTTGGGGACATTCTGTAGGCTAAAGTTATAATCCAATTGACTAAAAACTTGTATACATTGTTTGGAGTCACGAGACGAAGAAGCCTAGAGATCTTCAGCAGTTTCAATAGCTAAATATGAAATGGGTATTAACACTCTACTTTTTTACACAGACTGGGATAATGGAGACACACATAGCCATACAATCTACTCCGATTTCAAATTCCAACTGTCAAGGGATCTTTTACGTGCATACAAATGTTCACTGGACCACGTCTTTTTTATCCCATCTGAACAACTAGATACTCCTTGCCAGGGGAAATCACTCTGGAAAATCCTGCAGAACTCCCCCCTTGAAGAACCAGAACATTTTGCAAGAAATGGACGGAGAACAAGTTAAAAAAAATGAAGCTATTTTTTGGTAAATCACAGGGCCATAATCCGGGTATCGAAATTTTGTTGGTGAGACATTTTTAGTTGGGGTTAATAAAGACCAGAATTAGGTAACCACTAGTCGTCCACATGCCAATTTCATTAAACTTTCATTCCGTTTAATACATTATAACTACACATCTTGATGTCTGACATATCCCCGCTCAGATGTTTGCAAATTAGCAGCATATACAGGCAATGTTTTTGATGTTGTTAAAAGAAACAAAGCAAACTAAAATTTCTATTTATTTTAACTAGTTTTAATATCTACATACTGTACAATGTTATTGTATGATCAATAAAATACATTCCATTTAAAATATGTCGTAGATATATAATTGAGAATATCATACAATAGACTAGCGAGTAGATAGCTTGAAACTGGGAATAAAATACATTCAGATGATATTAAAAGATATCCCAAAAGTTTGAATAGACACAAACATGACCACCTACTTCATCAGGTATATTTACAGACATGCTTGTAAAATATAGAATTTCTTTGTTTTTTTCATATAACCCATTCCCAATGAAGTTTAGGATTTGTTTCGGGAGCATATCTCAAAACTACATTTTGTTAATGAAACATTGTACAAACCATACCCCATTATAGTAACATGTAGTGTAACCTCCCCTTCCCCTCATACCTATCTTGTTTCTTTTTATGTAATGGTAAAAATTGGTTTAATTATTCTTGTCCATTAAAACAATTGCAATATTTGTAAATCAATGCCATGATAAAAGTAAATTGTTTGCAGTAGTACTTATAACAGTGAACAGATGAATAAAATTGGTAACAGATAAAATTAATTAATGTATGTACAAGTGAATTAGTCCAATCAGATCAAAATACCTCCAGTCTTTTAAACCAATGACCGCTGAATCCACAGACACTAGCGTTTAAACCAATGGCCGCTGAAACCATAGATCCTAGCTTTTTAACCAATGACCACAACATCCATAGACGCTGAATCCATAGACAATAGCTTTTAAACTAGTGATGGTCAAACCCTTGTGACTAAGATTTTTAACCAATAATTAATAAATCCTAGCAACCTAGCTTTTAAACTAAAATATTTTCAGACTGATATTACTCTGAGAGATTCAATATTATGATCAGCAACATTAATAGATGAAGTTCGAATTAGACCGTTTCAAAAAACCTAATCTACTTTGAACCAAAAGTGAAAGTAAAGGTATCACATTTAATTCTACCAATTTTTCTCTGCGGCAACTAACCAGATTTAATTTTTAAAATATTTATTAGAAATTGAGTATCCTTACCAGAAATAAATGATATTGACAAAGATATAAAAGGTCTTGACTGTATTTTAATATGACTGGACCTATTTCTAACAAGTGAATAAATTAAGACCATACAAAAAAAAAATATTCTGGACCTCAGGTACCAAGCAAGTCACTAAAAAGGGAATGCATGACCTGTTTCTTTGTGTCACTAATAACAGATATTAATTACGGCACTTTCATATATTCCATGGTAAAGGGAGTTAACTTTATGGAATGTTATTTGGAAGTGTAGAGTAAGCGCAACCCAGATTAATGTTATTAACTGACCCACTCATAGAAAATGGCTACCATCACTTCATTTTTAAAGACCTTTACAAGTGCATTCTTAGGTGGTGGAAAATTAACCTTGGAACTACATCTAGCAATGAGAAAGAGATGACTGAAATTATGATCCATGATAGATGGAGGTGCCAGATTGTAGGAGCTGGATTCACATTAGAACTATAAATTCTTTGCTTACATCCAGACCCAAGACGACTGCTTATTAACGAATTTGTGTAAATTTTAGATGCGTAACCCAAAAATGAATATAATGTAAGTGAATTCCTATACATACATGTAGCATGGTAAATTTGATTAAAATACAGGGCCCTGTTTCACGAAATTTTAACTAAAGATAAAATCCAAATTTTAGCGGATATTTCAATTTTGATTGGCTAAGAACTAAAATCTATCTAATATTGTCCAATCAAATAACTAAAATTCAGATCTTATCTTAGTTAAAATTTTGTGAAATAGGCCCCAGATCTTTATTTTGTTTCATTTATTCTTTCGATGACCTGTACTACATGAAAATCTGTCCAATTGTCACGTCAGGGGTAATACAAGCTTCTTTTGACCCTATGACATCAGACATTTGATTAACCAATCAGCGTTGATGTTTCTAGTGAGTTGCCCACAGTTCTGTGCACCTCATGCCAAAAACTCGCTAATCCCTCACATCAAGCAGACTGCGGGTTATATAACAACTGTTTCAGTCCCTAGTGTTGTGATGTCAAGGAAAACGAAATTTTGAACCATAAAATCGAAACAAAATAGGATCTGTGTTTTAATCAGATTGCAGCGTTGTGAGATAAATGTAGAATCTTGAAATCTGATGATTATTTATAAAGTTATTCTGGAATCTTATCCTTTGACGAAGTTATTTTTTTAAAAATCCCTCCCGCTTTTGATTTTTTTGAAAGGACTGTCTGAGAACTAGAATATTTCTTTTAGTATGGCCTTCCAACAAGTGATCAAACTACTTTCGTGTATTAAAACCAGCTGATTTTAACCGTGGACTTCGGCGTAAATGTTCTAAAACTTTTGGTTTAGTAGGTGTTGTATGAGTTCTCTGTCTTTTGCGCTGCGGACTGGAACAACCGTCATCCTGTCGTTTTAGATTTTTATTACTATTTTCTATGTCTATAGCTGTATTCAATCTCACTGCTCTATCCACTAAACATGTTGTATTCTATAAAAAAGAGTAAACAGACCCTTACATCATGTTTCTTGGACAGTCAAACAATACATACTTAAAACATATTAACATAAGCCCAAAGGCAGATTCTTTATCTAAGTCATTATCATTGCAGTCATGTCAGCATTTGCAGAAAAAAAAATCCAAAACAAAAACACTGTAATATTTATCAAGTCAGCGTGGAATAGCTTTCAGAATAGCGTGGGTTCGAGAATATAATTTTGGACACAGAAATTCTGGCAATCATTGCACTTCTATCTATTCCACTGAATGATTTACGGACATGAGAGATCAAACTCAAACAAGAATCTTCAGAGATATTTTTCTGGTCAGTAGCACAAAGAATCTACTTAATATTGTCAATATTCATGTCTTTTGAAATATATGTGAAAGTCACTTTTGGTTAAATCTGTGCCTGATGATATCCAGACAACAATACAGAAATCCAGCAACCCCACCACCCAATGTTAACAGCACAGGATTTCAGAGTATGGGGCATTAACTCTACACTTAGTTCATTGCACAGCCACTGATTTCAAAGAAAACAATCCCTTGATTTCAACTTTTCTTAACTGGTTAAGAACTTGAAATACAAGAATATAAAGAAACAGCATTTGATCTGATGGGTTTTTTTAAGCCTTGGCTGTTTTTCAATACAAAACTGATCATAATTATAACATACCTTAGATAGATTTAAAAGTTTTTCTTTCATTTCATGTAATTTTGTAAATAAATTTGTCTCTACATTCAAAACTGCTTCTGGACAAGTTCTTGATGGCTCTGCACAAACATTCACTGTGTTCTGAAAATAAAAAACAATCAATTTTCAAACTTACATTACAAATGTAGTCATATAAATAAAATAAAAAAAGTGAATGTGGGCATACACCATAACCTTCATTGAATTCCAACTGTCAAGGTTTCTTTCCTGTGCAAGCTGTGTACACCGGTCAGGGCCTCATTTGTTTTGCCACATACAAACAACTTAAAGGGACAATCCCGATAAGAACAGAGTCTAAAAAAATTAAAGTCTGAGTATTTATGAACCAAAATATAGAGGCATGGTGTATTTACCTCGTCGTCTCAAAATTTTAGCTAAAAATATTGAGTCGTTTGGACGTGTACGTCAACACTGCTTATCCGGACACGTAACCCTTTTAAGATTTCGGATCAATTTTGTCATTGGGTGACCTGATAATCGATTCCCATTTCTTGAGAGGTCTATGCAGTGAATGACCCATGTGCTGCACTTGATAACAAAAGGTAAATTTCACCTACATATTATTTTTATAGAAAAAAGTCTGGTTTTATCCAGATACTGTACAATACAACGGTCTCCATTTCCAGATGAAGACTGACAGGTTTAAGTTACATGTATTTACAAGCGTATCACAAATATCGGGTTAGTTGGTCGGCCTTAGGTAATGGATTTTAAGGGATTTTAACACAAAATTAAGCAGTCTTATTCCCCAGAAAGTTATTGGGATTGGCCCTTTAACATTGTCCCTTTCTATTCCCTGCACAGTACACCACTGACAAGGGGATATCACATTGAAACATCCTGATGGAATTTCTTGGGACAACAAGGTTGCTGAGTCAGCAACTTACCGGGTCACTGTGAGAGAGATATGTTTGAGATCATCAGAGCGTAGATTTCCTGTTTTTACTAATGCTGTTTTACAAGGTTTACAGTCACTATGTACATCCCCTCTCAGTGAAGTTGATGCTGTTCATTCTGAGTGGCAGAATATTATACAGAGTGCTTTAGCTACTATAATACACTATGGAAATCCAGGTAGGTGTATTTATACTGTTTCCAGCATCAAAGGGGTGTATTAAGGGGGCTTAAGTCTTGGCTAGGGTAATGACAATGGAATGTAATCATTTGTAAGTAATGGAAATGTAATTAAAGCCCCAATAACACTCTTGTTGTAACTGAATAATATGTCCCAATCGTCATTCTGGTCAACAAATCGTATTATTTTACAATATTCCAAGTAAATGATGATATAAATTTTATCTTAACACACCTATTTTAAAAAATTGGAAAAATTCAACCAATTGATTTGAAAAGTCTAACGTAAACCTTTTCAAATGTGACTTGGATTTTAAAATATTTTCGAACCCTCTGGACAAGTAAAATAGGTTGTAATGGATAATTTACACAACAGGTAGGACACTTAAACATCTAGTACTTAGAATAAGGGTATTATTTATTTTCTGGCGCTTCCAAGCCAGCAAGAATGTTATTGTCCCTTTAACATAATGTTTACCATGTGTATAATTTCTTTGTTAAGTTTGTCCGTATAGGCTTTCGTGCATTCTATTGGTTGCTTTTTCCTTATAGTTGCGATATCCTTCACTGCATCATCAAGTTTAGCTGTTAAATCATACTCCATCCAGTTTCTTCTTACAGGTTCTGAAATAATTGATATCAATAATTAAAATCAATACAGTTTATTTCATAATCATTGCCTGAAATAGAGAACCATACAAGGATCTCACCTAAACATAATAAAAATCAGAAAACTGGGTTTATAGTCTAGTCCGAGCAGAACAGTACAGTAAGATGGTAAAATCAATTTTATTTTGCTGCTATTTATTACAATAAATGTATTTAAGCATATATACATGTAGTGGGACAATTTAACCAATATTAATTCAATATTTCCACATTATTGTGAAATATTAACAGAATACTAAGGTACCGGTTCCATAGTATGCAGCAGTATTTACTATTTGTCATCGAGTTAGTATCAATGGCGAGTTTTCATCTTGCTGTAAGAATATAACATAATCAACTTCATGTAATATCAAACATCTGTCTGTCTCACCTTCTTCTTTTTGTGGAGTAATTAACGTTGTATAGGCTGTTTCAAATATCTGCAATAAATAAAAGAATAGTCATATCATAAAATAATATTCAAAATAAATTACAAACAGTGTAAGTAACTAAGCTACTGCCAGAAGAGTCAGTTATTGACACTCAATCAAGACAGTGCAACTGTACTAGTAAAGTAAGTGTGTCAGTGAGTGACATTTAATCACATTTTTCATTTCTAATTTGACATTCGAATAACGGTAAATAATGACACACGACACAGAACCTGCTTATAGCAGAGTTCTATTACTTCTATATATATATAGCTTAGCTATTTTCAAACTGGTAGATTTTGTATGAACTGAACATCATGATATTCTCATTCTGTTCTTGTTCTGAAGTGTGTAAAGAATAATAATTGAAGAAAGATAAGAAGAAGAAATGACCGGTTTGAACAAAAATATTACCTCGCGAAATCTGTGTTTACATCGTTCCTTTTGTTCTTTTGAGAGGTCTCCATTGTTGCCTATAATTTCATCAATCTGTTCAAATATAATTGATAGCTGATTTTGGTTTGAATCAGCTGGAGCATTACTATTTCGATCCTTTCCTAAAGTTTTGTCATTTTCAACAAAATCCGCCATTTTGAAAATTTCGTCACTGCGCATGCGTAAAATAGAGGGGAGGTAACTCTAACGAATGTGGAAAGAAAATAAAGTGAAAGTAGATATGGGTGATGTTCAGTACGAAGTTGTTGATGTTCATAGTCATCTAACTGACAATGATTTCGAAAAGGTTATATTAAACATTATTATTGTTTATTTATGTCGTACGTCACAAAATGTAAAATTTTATAATTAAAAAAATTTATAACTATAACTATCATCATGAAGAATCATGATTACTACTATTACTAATACTTCTACTAATTCTGACAGCTACTGTCTACACATTTATCATTTAGTTTTTATAATAATATTTCTATTAGAACTTGAAGTTTGAATAGCGAAATCAGCCCTTTAAATGAGATTCAAAGTCCAGTCGTTACAAACTAAGTCAATACTACATTATTCGCTCATTTCGGGGCTAACATACGGTCTGCCTATTGAGCCTACTGGCGTGGTTACGAATCCCAGTTGTACGTGACAAGAAGTAGGGTCGCCTGTTCAACCTCGTGGATTTTCTCCGGGCCATCAGGTTTCGCTGGTAAAGACCCCTACGTGCAAAATTAATGAAATAAAATTACGGTAAACCATATGTTAGTCCCAAAATGACCATAGTTTGTGTCGAGTAGACGTTAAACACCTTTCCCTCTCTCCCTCCAAAATAAAATTGTTGTAAATCACATTTCTATGTGATTAGATTTGTCTCTAGTCCAGTAGTAAACTTAAGAGACATGACTTAAATATCTCAAATACAATATCTTACTTTATGATATTTTGTTTACAGGACATCTCTGACGTTATTTCTGCAGCTCAAAAGGTAATGTCATTTAAGACGAATGTTTACAAAGCCATTTTCAGTGCGCTAGAAATAAATCTGTAGCTTTATGAATAAAATGAATGGTTGTTTCATCGACCCAAGTCCATCGAGCATGTTATGTATCAGTGCCAGCGATCCAATCATCACATTACTTTTACTTCCAATATTGCATGTAAACTAAAGCGAAAAAAGAAAATTAATTAATGTTAAAAAAAACTGATCCACGGTGAGAATTAAGATTGAGATGAACTTAAACATCACAATTACAAATCCAAAACTACATCTTTTTGGGGGTTTTGACACAAGCCACTATGTTTTGCCTGATGATGTTATCTGTGCAGTTTTTCCCAGAGTGAATACAATTGGTGAACTTCTGCCTTTAATTTGACACGATATGAAGTATTTATTTTAGAGAGCTACTTGTATAACTATTGCAAACCAGTACAAAGTAACAAATGTTAATAAAGAGTCATATATTAAATGTATTTATTTTATGGATGTTATTTTCCAGAGTGGAGTAAAAGCAGCTTTGGTTGTTTCTATTGGAAAAGATGATTTTCCCAAAGTTATAGAATTGAATAAAAGGTACGTTCTTCACATAGATACAGTATTCTGTTATTCATATATTTGCATGGTTTTTAGATAGTAAGGCCTTGATCCTTGTTAACCTGCCCACTCCTATGGCTCTCCTCTCACTGCTTAATACCCCTACAAAGTAAGTCCGCATTGATCTAGTTTATGTTAACAGGCCCGGATCCCAGATTTTGTCGAGGGAGGGGCCATACATTAGAGCAAAGGGTAATAATCAGGTTTGGTGTAGTCCTCAGCTGAAATATTGTGAAAATCATGTTTATATCATCTATTAAGAGCAGATATGTGAACTACAACAGTAACAAAGCAAACGAAAACGACAATCAACTATGTCACACTGGGGCTGACGGGGGGACCACGGCCCCCTTGTCCTCCCCCCGGATCCGCGCCTGGTTAAGTCAATGTTACCCCTCCCACCTTCTATTGATTAAAACTGTGTATTTATTGCAATTTTAAACTATTAAGTAGAAAGTATCACCAGAGTGGGCAGGGATTTCTCTGAAGTTCTCATTACATTTTAGATTTCCAGATTTTGTTGTTCCTTGTCTTGGTATACATCCTGTTCAGGTAATATAATTTATTTTATGAGGGTGGGGTGGGGTAGCCTAATGGTTTAATGTGAGCGCTTTAGATTATAAAGTCTGTGATTGAGTCAAGTGATGTATTTTCGATTACCAAGTTGTATGTGACGAGAAGTAAAGTCGCCTGTCCAGCCTTATAAGTGTTCCTCCCACTGCTGAAGGCCTGTACATGCAAGTAATTACTGAAATGGAATTGAACAATATGTTAGTCCCATAATGACCTAGTAATTGAAACAGGTTATGCAGGTATTTTTATGTGGGTTAATAATAGTGACCACTGAGTCAGCAAAATGTGTTCAAAGTTGCAAGTCTTTTACGATTTGTACAAAAATGTTGAAATAGGCTAAACACATTTTTTTATTGCAGGGACATGGAGATAATCAAAGAAGCGTAACTCTTCAGGTAAATAGATATGTATAGAATTAAAATAGAAGCATTTAAAGAATATCAAAGTAACGCTGCGTGATTTCTCCTTTTCTCATGGCTTAATCCACGCTACATGATGCATCAGATTGATTAACATTTAATTATGAAAAAATCAAAATACCAACACTAGATAATATTGTAGCTTGGAGTCGATCAGATTTAAAACAGGCATATCAATTTGGTTCACAGCAAAGTAAGCTGGCGACACTCTTGTTACGTAGGGAGCAGCATAGATTAATAGAATCTTTGTTAATACTGAACGGATTTAAACCATTTTAAGACTAATATTCCTATTAGAGATTTAACTTAAGGATTCTAAAGTACTTAAATCATGCATAGAGTCTTGATGTCTAAATAGGATATAATTTTAAACAACCATAATCAAGATTTTATCTCTCAGATGTGCTAGATGCCAACATTTTGTAAGATGTAGTGACTAATTTTAGATAGTTGTCGTTTTCTGATGGGATAAATTTAAAGCGTCAAACAAGCTTTAGAATTGATGTGAGTCACCAGTTAGATTCAGTTTGAATCTGAAAATTGTATTTGACAAGGAGTTGTATAGATTTAATATTTTTTTTGTAGGATTTTGAAGGGGTTGTCGATATTATAGAAGAACATAAAGAAATACTAGCAGGCATAGGTGAGGTATGACATAATTCTTTACTAACGAGATATAAAAAATTAATAGAATATAATGTAAAAATAATAGAGAAGCATTAATACCCATTAAAACAATACTGGAGCAGACTGTGGGGGAAATGGCCATCAAAACAACACTGGGGCAGACTGTGTTGGAAATACCCATCAAAACAATACTGGGGCAGACTGTGGGGGTCGAAATACATGAAGTCCTACAGGTTCACTTTAGACCATAAGCTCTGTCATTGGTGGTTTGGTGGTTTGATCCCAAGCTTGTACAGGGACATGTTCGTGGTGTTGAACAGCGGAGGGTCCGAGATCGAGAAAATGTCAAGACAGGCGTGGGGTCCGAGTCATTACCCAGGACAATATTTCTGTTCATTTAGGTGCATACGTGTGTAGGCCAAATTGCGGCAATGCTTGACACGTTTGTTTTTTCGACTTTATTTTGTTGATTTCAAGTGTTGTAATTTTTCGATGGTCCCTAATATGATTTAGTTTCAGTGACAATATCACACAGTTTTGAACTCTTTGTAGTTTTGGAACTTCTTCAACAGTTGGTAACATTACAATAGTCAATTCTGAAAAGCACAAAGTATTAAGCGAAGAATCTAAACATTTTCAAAAAACGCATGAAACAGGCTGATTTTTTTTTTATCATAGGCCAACTTATTGTTCTTTTGTAATGAAAATGCAAAAAGTGTGTAATTTAAAACAAATGGTACAAATAAATTTTTTTTTGTGCTGATTTTTAAACAGATTGGTCTTGACTTCAGTCCAAGATTTGTGAAATCTGATGGCAGTAAAGATGAACAGAGACAAGTCTTAACTAAACAGGTGATTATCTCCCTTTTGGCTGTTACATTATGGAGTGCTCTATGTCATGGAGGATGTGAGATTGTCATTCAAGATCGTCCTGAACGACATTCGAGGACGTAGAATTAAGTCTTGTTATAGTTCTATCAGTCGTGACAACTGAGGTGGTGTGAATAAAATCGTGACATATTTAAATACATCAAATTTGTTTCAGCTGTTATGATCAGTTGAGATATTTTCTTATGCAGTCGACGCAGCACGAAATCTCCTTTTCACTCAATTTTCACGATTCTTGAGAGTATCTCTATATTGCGAATCATTGAACTCCACTGTTTCTTGATCATGTAGAGATATCGAAATAGAGTGTGAAATATGTGTCCTTAATACTCTTTAATAATGTCAAGCGATTCAAGACCTTATGCACTATGCTAATTTTCACAATGAAAACACTGTTCAAACTTAGATTTTGTCTCCAAAAAAGACAGTGTTGGTTGTGTGTTTTCAGTATAACAAAGAGCTTAATGAGTGTTCAAACACATAACCCACGGATAGATCTCCAAAACCCATCCACCCACCCACCTGCACATCCATGCCGACTTGAGACCAAATAACTGGCATCAATTTCAATCCACTGTTATTCAACATACTCAGTTCGACGGGTTATTCTCTTGGTTCAGGTGTTGAAATTTTGTGATGTTCCCTAAATATGGCAAGGTTCAAACAAATTGTCAGTGCCGTACTTTTACTGTGATGTATGTAAATGATTTGACTTTTATTATTAATATTTGTAGATAGAAATAGCAGTCAGACTGGGATTACCTATGTAAGTTTTAGAAATTATGTTTGTTGGGTGAACACAGGGGTGGGAGAGGGTGTGTGTTCAGAACTAGATTGACTGTTGTTAGGTGAATAGCAGAAGATTGATGTCCTGTCAACAAATCGATAATGCACTTAAAAGATATCTGGCTGTTGGTTGTGATACCCATAGAAAATATTGTGTTAGTCTAAATAATATCAAGATATTATGAAAATGGGGTCGAGTTTCTAATCATGGCGTGGTTTTCATTTCTCAGTGGTGGCTTCTGTCGGGGTGAGAAGTAGACTGTCATTCGGATAGGATAGACAATCAAGTTCCACCCATGTACGCCTCATTGGCTTGTCTATAAAATAACCCTCGACAGTTGTAAATCAAAGAAGAGTAGGTGGAAACACCAGTTGGATAAATTCTCTTCCTTGTATTGCAAATGTAAACATGTTAGTCTCACAATGTCTGAAGTATTATGTTAGACCCCAATCCTTTTTATACTATTGCCTTTAGATATGAGTGAGTAATAACCAACAGTTTTGGCAAAGCATGTTCCTCAGGATTTTCCGTAATGTTTTCCCTCTTGTCAGTAGTCTCAGTCACCCAGAACCCCCTAGTCTTCAACGCACGGAGGGTCTGGGTCGGTTCACAATTTTTGACGAAAATTACTGGATAATCTACCACATAAAAAACCAAACATTTGGTTACGCATGGGCAGTGGAACCTTTTGGCTTAAGTCTCGGTAAGTGCTAGATCTTATGAAGCTGGGCCGATTTTGCTAGATTCTTTAAAGCGTGGTTGAAATATATCCCACAATTCACTTGGCACATCTATTATTAGAAACAAAATAGAGACGATGAAGAATTAAGAAGATTGTGAGAAGCCATACGTTTGATTCATGACGAGAGAAAATTACCATTTCAATTGAAACCTTTACAAACAAAATTTTAAAGAGTGTCATCGTTGACAAGCGAGCTGTTTTGATAGATTTAGTACGTTGTAACTTAAAAGACTGGATAATCCAGACAATGACCTATTTTCCGTCAAATTTTGAGGACCCATCCAGACTAATATTCGTAGAATATTTGTATGGATGATAAGAGACTACCTTGTCAGTGGTACAGGACAAAGGGCCTAACATTAACTGTGTAGGCCCCCTATAGTCATTTAGACTGACAGTTGGAATTTGAAATAAGATTAGGCTGTAGTGCCGCTATCCGGGCAAAACTTCCCTCTTGGCACACTGTATTGCTGGTCTTCATTAGCCCAATCGGTATGTGACTAACTGACAATATATTATTTTTCAGTAATGTGCATTCTAGATCAGCAGGAAGACCAACCATTACATTACTTAAAGAATTAGGTGATTAGATAATTTTGTTCTTTAGTTTAGAGTTGTTAGTATTAGTATTATTTATGATGAACAATTAAATTCTTTAATATTAAAATTTATCCAGTGCTGGATTTTGGCTTGATGAGGGCCTAAACTATATAAAGCATGGATTTTTTTCGGGAGATGCGTTGAAGAGAAGGCCAGGGCTTGAATTCTTTGAAATGGCAGATGCGTGGCTTGTTCAAATCATACACCCGTAGATTTAAAAAATTGGGCTATTTCAGAATCTACAGTACATGTGATCGGTAATGCAGACAAGGTTCAAAATAGTAATTTTTAGTTCAAATTTAGTTCAAATTTAGTCCAACAGTAAATGTGATTTAGATTTATTTTAACTTTACTTCAGGTGTAAAGAGAGCTCATTTACATGCTTTTGATGGCAGACCGTCTGTTGCTATGGAGGGTGTTCGAGAAGGTTATTACTTTTCAATCCCACCCTCTATAATACGCAGTGAACAGGTAAGTTTCATTGATTCTGAGTTGGTGGTTTAGTTGTCTAAAGCAATGTTTTGTGTAATATATCCCTAGCAGCCCCAGTTTCAGGTGGCCCCAGTTCTAACGCTTTTTTTATTTATGTGATTTGAGCCACCGTCATAGTGTTTTTGCTGCATTTCCATGCATGTTTTCAACAGCCAAAAAGTTGGTCTAATGCAAATATAATGGGACTATATGGTTTCCATGTAACCACCAAAAACGTGCAAGGAATGGAAACAGGCCTTAGAATTATTATCACACACGACAGTGGAAATAAGAAGGAATCTTGTAGTGTACTGTGTTTCTAATGTTATTTTTTTATGTTTTGTGTAAGAAGCAAAAATTGGTAACACAGATACCATTAGATAATTTATTATTGGAAACAGATTCTCCAGCTCTTGGTCCAGTTAAACAGGTGAGGATTGAGTTTAAAACAAAACAAGAGAAATGGTGTTTAACTTCCATTAGGGCTCATTTAGGAATCCTTTGAAAACCCACATAGTTGAATGGATGACTCCCTCCCTGTCGCATATAATCAGGTAATCGGAACTATGTCACTTGACTCAATGACAGACCTTATGATCTAAATAAACACATTAAACCATTCGGTCCCCCGAACCCCTACTAAACAAGGAACTAAACGATGTATATATTCAGACAAGTTGGGTATTAAGTCCTTTTGGCTGTTGTGAGCTAAGCAAAAGTTTTTTTCTGTCAAATGCATTTATTCAAAGTTCAGACTGAATTGGGGTCCAGAATTACCTCGGGATAACTACATGTAAGCCTCATGTACTTTGCAAATACAAATGAAATTTAACAGCCTACATTTCTGCACCAAAGGAAATTTTGCCAGGATAGCGGTTTTCAATGCATCTCATAGAATTCTAATGGTCAAGGGTTCTTTTGCATGCACACTAATAAGTACGATTAGATGCCCTTTCCTTAACAGAGAGAGAGAGAAATGGGGTTTAATGTCCACTCATCACAACCAGGTCATTTCAGTACTAACATATGGTTTCAATTTTATTTCAATAATTCGCTTGCGCGTAGGGGTCTTTAGCAGTGGGAGGAAACCGGAGTGCCCGGAGGAAACCCACAAGGATGAGAAGGCACCCCTATCTCCATGCCACATACGCTCACACCAGGACTCGAAACCACAGCCGCAAGCCAGAGGTGACTGGCCAGCTAGAGGTCGAAGCGCGGCACTCTAGACCACTAGGCCATCCCAACCCCCCTTTCCTTAACAAGGAAACCATGCTGTCAAATCAGTCAGAATCTTTCTTAATCATTGAATTAGGAAAGATTTTCCACAGTAATTCATTACTGTAATATTCTTTTTGTGTTTCTTTTTATTACTTCAGGAAAGAAATGTTCCGGCCAACTTGGATATAGTAGTAGATTATATTGCTAAAATAAAGAAGGTTGATCCCTTTGAAGTCCGACGAATTACAACACAGAATGCCATCAAGCTATACCCCAAATTAGCCAGGTTCCTTGTGAAATAAGAATATTAATGACATAAATTTAAATACTGCAATGTACAGGAATTATATATTAAATATGAGTTGCACCTTTTTTTTTTTATGAAGAACGAGTTTTAATATTTTGTTGACATAGGATTTTTGATTGTGGTTTGAAACCACCTGCTTAATAATGCTAAGAATTATGGGCCTTTATTTTTGGTAAAAATATCTGACCAGAAAAAATTTGAAATCCCAACATTGAATAAGACACATTTAACATTCCAGATTTAGGTTTCTATTGTGCCATACATTGCCATTGGAAAGGAAATTAAATTTTGATTTAACATCTTATTGTTCTGGACTACAATTGAGGATGGGCATACGCCATGCATTGCACTATGCGTGAAATTTTGTCTCGACAGCACATATAAATATTCAAGAAAATTAGAAAAAAGTGATTTAATAATACCGGTACATACCAAATAAAACAGACCAAAATTGATGTTCTTTAAACCACCAGAGAAATATGAATATCTTTGCATTGTTTATCCATTTTGTTGAATGACAAGGTGCTTTATCTCGACAGCCATCTGTCCTGCACCACTGACAAGGCAAAAGCAGACTGGAAAATCCCCAATTCAATTTTATTTCAATGATTTATTTCTTTCACGACCCACACCTAGTCATGTGCATGCTGAAAATAAAAACCAGCTCATTTGACTGAATTGCAGACCAATCAATACCCAGCCCCCTGCGTCAAAGATCTGGAACTCCTGTGAGCTTGCAGCCACTGATTGGAATATGTCTGATCAATTTGAGTTGAGACTAACATACTGTAACCGTAAGTGTTAATGCAAGGGAAGAGAATTTGGCCATGACAGCAACATTTGCGTCTACTCGTAATCGAAATACCATTTGTCAGTGGTTCTTTTACCCAAATGTTTACATTGGTACAAGATAAATAAGGGTTTGGGAGCAGGGAATGCGAGTCTGGTTAATGTATAAACCCATTTGCTAATTAAAATCATTTATAAAGATCTGTATATTTTTCCCAAGGAGATGTAAATAAGCATAAAAACGAAAATTTTAATTTTGTTTATTTTAACAAGGTATAAAGCTGATGAAATATCATGACCAGATTAAAACACTTAAAATAATCCTAACTTCTGTCTTTTCACAAGGTAAACATAATAGCATACAATAGTTGGGCAAAAAAAAACTGTTAGATATTAAATATAGTATTCTGTAAATATTGTACCCAATTCTTTCACATTAAATATAACATTCATAAAAATAATACTTCTAAGTTCTTTCACAGGTTGAATATAACATTCTTAAATATAATACTGACTTGTCTTTTCACAAGGTAAATATAATACTTTTCTTTCACAGCATTCAGGAAAATAATACTGGTTAAAATATTAAATATAGCATTCTTAAAATTAATGCTGACCTCTTAAAAATACTACTGACTATATTAAAATATATAGCATTCTTAATATTAATGCTGACTGCTTGAAAATACTACTGACTCCTTCCGCATATTAAAATATTAAATAAAGCATTCTTGAAATTAATACTGACTTCTTTCACATGTTAAAATGTATAGCATTGTAAAAAAAAAATAATACTGATTTCTTTCACATGTAAAAATATATAGCATTCTTAATATTAATACTGACTTCTTGAAAATAATACATGGAAAACTAATACTGACTTCTTCCACACGTTAAATATAGCATTTTTGTATTATTAGAATAATTGATAATAATACACTTCCTTTGTATATGTTAAAAGTTAAATATAATAGCATGAAAAAAATACTGACATGTTAAACATACACATAATAATAGATCTTGAAATAATATGGATACAGACTTTCATTTGTTAAAATATTAAATTAACATTCTTTCAAAAACTAATACTGACTTATTTCACATGTAAAATGTGATTGGAAGCACATTACAAAGTTCATATAATAAATGAGACTGATTTCTGTTAATTAAAATATCACCAAATTTCATTAAACCGGGTAAAAGTATTGAACATGACAAAGCATTCATTCATAATAATACTAAATATACTGATATTTCACAAGATATAAACTTTTTTTTTGGGTTATAAAATAAAGATTTCCATTCACACAAATTCATCTAATAATAATACTGTGCTAAGGTATTCTAACATCTTATAGGGTTATCATAAATTTCAACAATTAATATATAAAAAAAAAAAATCAGATGGACTTTATTTTTGATAATTGAGTGACTTTGTATATGAATCAATGAATAAAATTCGGCCAAGGTATGGTTTCTTTTAAGGACTAACACAGGTAAAAAATTTCCATTCTTTTTTTCAATCATTTGTTCAGCTTAAATTTCATACCACCTTAAACTTGTTCTAAGCTTTCCACTGACATGTATCTGAAATTAAATAAGTTTCAAACTGAAATACACAAATTGACAAACACAATCTACAACTTTCTTGCTTGAGTACTTTACTAGGCTATTCAAGAAAAATGTGATACCTGGCCTTAACATTAATTCTATATTAAAATTATTAGTACATTATATTATGATATGGACAAATATATGTTTTTCTTTAATTAATTTGGAGGGATGAAACAACCCGGGGTGAATTGGCTGTGGGATTAAATGACCCGCTCCCTCCTGCCACATAACGGTTTAGCCTTAGGTATCTTTTCATTTCTGACATATGCCTATCGATTTCGGAATCTTTTTATTTCTGCCACATGTGACTTGGAGGCTACTATTATGATTAGGCCTACTGATTGAGTGATTCCTTAATCTTTTTATTCCGGCGAGTGGCTTAACAAAATGTATTTTATGGTCTGGACCAAGCTAAGAAGAAATACTTACATTGCTGTTGGAAATGTTTTCGTTCTTTATGCGTTGGTGCATTAACTTGAAAAGTACACCTTGATTCATGTGATATTGAACTTTTAAAAACACAGCTGGAAAATTGGTCAGGGTTGTGTTTACGTTCTCGTCGGCACCAATCTTGTTCCTTTTGCCTCTCAACTGTGCACCATGATTCTCTTTCCTCTCCCAATCTTCTGGCTTCCACTTGGGATAGATTTTGTTTGGACATCGTCTCGAATATTTTGAACAGATATCACAAAACAATATGCGAGATTCAATGCAAGCACCTGCGGTCAAATTAATATGAGCCCATCATGGAACCTAACAACACCTAATGACAATCCTTCCTCATATTGCCATGACAACGACAAAAGCGGAAGTTGAGACTATTCGGTTTAGATAAAGGTTTATTAACGATGAAATTTACCGTGTTTATAACAGCTATTTTTAATTAATAACTGGTGATGCACTTACTGTGTAAATGATATGGTTATTGCCATTGAGCGTTTTATGTGTGGCCTACTTCGGTATTAATATCACTACGCCAAATCCAGACTGATTTTATCTATGGGAGACAACTCCTATTTGGTATCAGGTTGCAGACCACCATTAATTTCCCCATTGACTTCAATGTTAATTCTGGCCTTTTTGCCCAGCTCCAATTTTTCCCCAAATTTTCGTTGAACTGAATGCTTTTCACTACAGACAGAGAGAGGAACACATGGTCATGTCTTTGCACTAAAATTTTTTATGAGGTTGACCACCAAAATTTGTGATACACAAATTTGAAGAGGAATACTACAACCATGTCACTAGTTGCCGTACATATCACCGTAGCCAACCTGGCAGAAATATCTAACCAATTCCTTCATTCTTGACAGAGGGGGAATTACTCTAAACAGACAAACTACAACTGGGTACCGAGATTTAATGGTGGTTTGCCTCAAAGAGCCAAGTCCTACTGTTCTGCATGCACTGGGTTAGTTCGGAAAAAAAAAGAAACTGACTGCTTCGCTGATAGTTAATTTCACAAATTTACAAAAATCTAAAATCACCAGCCAAGAATCTGGTCCACGTCCCAAAAAGCCACACAACAAAAAATATTGGTACTCTTGACAAAATCTATTGCTTCAATTTGCTGTCAGTTAAATTCATAAATAAACAAAAACCTAATATCATTTGATAGAAATATTTATTTTTCATCACCAATGTTAAATTAAATTATTTTAAAAACAAACAGAATTACAAAGCAGATATTTTTAACCAGAATAACATTACAACAAATGATAATAATAAAAAAAACCCCATATATAGAATCAGGATTTTGTAATATATAGCTTGTAACTTTAATTTATACAATAACTAAATAACAATAATTTTATGATATGCACATTGCTCTACATTTACAGTATCATAAAAATATTTATAACATGTTTACAAACAGAAGCATGGAAAACACAAAATATTAAGAGTTTTCTCCACATTTTATAAATCTATATGTTACAGCAAAAACAACAGGAACATGGAAAGCACAAAATATTAAATTGATCAGATTTTTCCACTTTTTGTAAATTTATATCTTAGAGAAAAAAGCAACAGATGCAATATGAAAAAAAAAACCTAAATATTTTGGCTATTATTAATTTTGATCAAGAATTTTCCACAATTTATTAATTTATTTTTTACTTTATTTTAAAGAAATATAAATTCCTTGTATAAGCTTTTGAAAGTGCCCTAGAGAAACCATAGGCTGGATTTTGTTGCACTGTATAAATGAATAAACTATTATTAATAGTAGTACAATAACTTAACCAGAGACTAGCAGTAGTTACAAATAGATTTAGATAAGGCAGATGACTTTAATAACAATGTCGCACTTTCAGAATATCACTTGCTAGAAACTGTCTCTAGTTGTTGCTTTTTAGAATTATATGGTTTAGTGTTATTACCATTATTTAATTTCAGAGCTACTCTCTCTTATCAAACACAGTAAGAAACAGGCCTACACATGTCTGTGATATCACCCTCAGTGAAAGAGGATGTTCAGTCCTAGACAGTTCACCAAACAAGGCCTACATGTTTCGCTCTTTTATAAATGGAATGGGTTCGATTCCTCCTTTGAATTTTTTCGCTGTCTGATATATATATCTATATACATAGTTAAAGGTCAAGGTCACTCTTCCTTCCTAAATCTTGTACTTTATATATAATTGAATATGTAATATAACTAGGCCTACATTTAATACTATTATAAAACTTCTGAATATATACCTGATAAAACTATTAAAAAAAACCCTTAAAATTTATAACAATGAAACAGTTACAAAAGCACTAAAAAAAAAAAAAGCCTTCAAAATCAATATGAATGCATTTTAATTGCGTATTTACATCTAGAGGGGCATTGACTAATTATATGAGCTTTATACCAGCCAACTAGTTCAATATAGCACAATATTATTATTTCATTACACAACACAGGGCAGTTTAAAATATCTAATGAAATATACAAAGATATACAGAGATATATTTTAACTATGTACATAAAAAAAACTAATCACATAAAAATAGTGCTGATGGTGCAACCTTTAATTATTATATTGTGCATTGTTAACACTGAATCTAAAGGCCATTTGCACAGCTCCTGCTGCAGCTGACTTTTTGACTTTCTCGGTTTTTAAATGTGATTGCCAGGCAATGAAACAGTTGTTCAAGCCGTCAATAATGGTTGTCACAATGTGAATCTTCACGTAAAAAGATCATGAATGGTCATAACTCTGACAATGATTACCCGAATTGCTGAAAGTCAATAATGTTTTAAATAAAGTAAAACTTCAGCTAATGTAAGAGCAGTGCATATCACCATATAAGGGCAGGGGAGGGGGGGTGGAAGGAGTTATTATATATAACACTATACAGTGAACCAGACCAGCTTGGTTTAAATCTACTGGCTATGCCATATTATTGGGAATTTATCTCAATATATATATATACTTTATGTACATTTTTGTGTTGATTTAATTACATACATACAATCAGATCATCCTCAGTCTGGAAATTACAATTATTTAGTCTAAAGGCCACATGACTAATAATTTATCTAACAATCTCTAACTGTCGAAGAATAATCCTCGGTGTGCAACGAATCTACAGTATAAACAGATTGTGGGCTAGAATGTCCGTAATGACTGATAAATTAATCTATATTTGTATAACTAACATTGATATGTAAACATTATATAAAGATTCCTCGTCGTCGACAATCGATTGAAATTGCTACACACCCTGGATTATTTGTTGGAGATAAGATAATTAATGTCGCAATCTCACCTCAATCGGAACATATGCGGAGTAACCTAGTTGATGATCAAGTTAAAAAGACAAATTCTGTCTACAAAGAATGCACAATACTTGATAAGAAAATCTCACTAAGCAACGACTATACTTCGGCTACATCTGACTGACAAAACGGTATCATGTCAAGTTGATGGTGGTTTTGTCAATTATAACAGAATCCTATTCCATGTCGCGCAGTTACCGTTCGTTCCAAATTCAAAATTAATTACATATAATATACACTTTAACACTGTACATCAGTAGCACTAATAATTTAATATCAAATGTTAATATCTTAATAACGATATTATATATACACAATTATTTACAATCCATTAGTTCCATGCATTAACTAGCAGCAAAATTAGCAAAGTTTGTTTTTAACGTGATAGTTGGCTTGGCAGGTTGGGCTAGATTCTTAGCTACAGGCTGTGCTTTCTTTAATTTAGTTGCTTCGTTTAATTTAATGGCAGCTTCCAGGCGAGGTTTTAAGTCTGTGTAAGTAGTCATGACGGTGCGGAATTCGTCGGGATATTGGGGTCCAATTTTCATGAGTTTAGTTAAAGCTTGTTGATGTAAGGCTTGCGATGTTTTACTTGCTGCGTCTATTTGTTTCTCCTCGTATAGATAAGATACTAGAATGGGGACTAGTAGAGCCACCAGGGTCACACCTGAAACATAAGATAGGTTGCCAGGCAACGAAACATACGCCCACAGCAGCTAAATCGTCCGGGCAGTCAACAAGGGTTGTCGCATATTTTTACTTTTTTCGGTAATGAAACATTTGTAATACACTAAAAACTGATTAAGAGTAACAACTCATTATGTAACTATCAGAAAATCATAAGAATTTGATTGCTTTATATAAAGTTTTACCCCACGCTAACAATTAGTATATACATGAAACATTTAATATCATGGATTTAGCTGTTCAGTTATCTAAATTCATTGAAAATCAAAATACTTGTTCGTTTCAACACCTTAAACTCTATGTATCAATCTGAAGTCAATCGGATGGTAACTTTGGCCTCTATAGCGTCACAAGAATTTTTGAAGTTATCAATGGAGATAACTCTGGCAGTAATTATTTGAAATCGCTGAAAATCAATAGGCTTCTTCTTCTCATGACCTTAAACACTGTGTATAAATCTAAAGTCAATCGGATATTAACTTTGGCCTCCAGAGCGTCCACAAGATTTTTTGAGGTGATCAAGGGCCATAACTCTGGCATTAATTATCGGAAATCGCTGAAAATCAATAGGCGTCTTTGTCTTATGACCTTAAACACTGTGTATAAATATGAAGTCAATCGGATATTAACTTTGGCCTCTAGAGCGTCCACAAGATTTTTTGAAGTGATCAAGGGCCATAACTCTGGCACTAATTATCGGAAATCGCTGAAAATCAATAGGCTTCTTCGTCTTATGACCTTAAACACTGTGTATAAATTTAAAGTCAATCGGATATTAACTTTGACCTTAAGAGCGTCCACATGATTTTTTAAAGAGATCAAGGGCCATAACTCTGGCACTAATTATCGGAAATCGCCGAAAATCAATAGGTTTCTTCGTCTCATGACCTTAAACACTGTGTATAAATCTAAACTCAATCGGATATTAACTTTGGCCTCTAGAGCGTCCACAAGATTTTTTGAGGTGATCAAGGGCCATAACTCTGGCACTAATTATTGGAAATCGCTGAAAATCAATAGGCGTCTTCGTCTTATGACCTTAAACACTGTGTATAAATTTAAAGTCAATCGGATATTAACTTTGGCCTCTAGAGCGTCCACAAGATTTTTTGAAGTGATCAAGGGCCATAACTCTGGCACTAATTATGGGAAATCGCTGAAAATCAATAGGCTTCTTCGTCTTATGACCTTAAACACTGTGTATAAATTTAAAGTCAATGGGATATTAACTTTGACCTTTAGAGCGTCCACAAGATTTTTTAAAGAGATCAAGGGTCATAACTCTGGCACTAATTATCGGAAATCGCCGAAAATCAATAGGCGTCATTGTCTTATGACCTTAAACGCTGTGTATGAATTTAAAGTCGATCGGATATTAACTTTGGCCTCTAGAGCGTCCACAAGATTTTTTGAAGTGATCAAGGGCCATAACTCTGGTAGTTATTATCGGAAATCGCTGAAAAACAATAGGCTTCTTCGTCTCATGACCTTAAACACTGTGTATAAATTTAAAGTAAATCGGATATTAACTTTAGCCTGTAGAGCGTCCACAAGCAATTGTGGACGCCGGACCGACGGACCGACGGACGGACGGACGGACGGACGGACGGACGGACGGACGGACGGGGGCGACGACAATATACGACCACATTTCAATGTGGGCGTATAAAAATGATTTAATAGATGTTAAATAAGTGTGAAAGTATATTATCTAATAATTTAATTCTATGCAATGAGAAGAGAAAATAAATCATTAGCTGTTGTCTCTGAGCAAAAAATAAATTAATTCAGCTTGATGGTGCCATTTTGCAAGGCCTGGTTGCATTGATGAGACCAAGAAAACCTTCTTTTCATCTGTATTGTTTAATGGTCTAATCACAACAGGCAGATACCATGTAGGGTAACCTCCTACCCAGAGCTCCCAGCTGGTGAGCCAGCTTTGTACTCGCCAAGAAATAAGTGGATTGAGTCAGATCCATTGCACATGTTGTAGTTGGAATAGATCATTCATTCATTTATTAGGGATCAGTCATTCGATATGTTATCAGTCATATTCATAAGGGATCAGTCATTCATTAATAAGGGATCAGTCATTTATTAATAAGGGATCAGTCATTTATCAGAAACCTAAATCATACTGCAAGACGTGGTCTTTGATTATAACTGATCAATAATCTGAAATATTTATCATTAGATGAACTTACGTTTCTTTTCATCGGCCATAGAAATTAAAGTTTCTAACATTCTGATAGCTTCTATCACTAATATAAGTTCAGCTTCTGTATTAGGTCGTTTATTACAAATTGTATATAAATATTCTATTATCTTCGGTGATAATGCGTGGATGTATGGTGTTGAGATTTTTATTTCTGGTAACTGGAGTATCGAAACAACAGTCTGCACACATTTTGTTTTCAGCTGAAAAGAAAATATATAATATTTGCCATAAGTAATCTATGAAATGTGACAAGTTCCACACCACTGAAAGAGAGAGAGAGAGAGAGATAGAGAGAGAGAGGGGAGGTAACATTATTTCAACAACAGATCATTTGGAGACTAACAAATGGTACATCTTATTTCAATAATTCTCTTGAGTAAAAGGTTCTTTAACAGTAGGAGTATATCAGAGAACGAGTGAAACAAATAACCCTATTCCTTGACCTTATGATCACCGTTTCTGTCACCCACAGAATTGTAAATAGAATATATTAAACGAATTGAAATGAAGTGGGGTTTAACATCCAACTGCTTTGCTCTAACTGGGATAATGAAGACGGACATACGCCATATAGTGTGCCATGCGGGAAATCTGGCCAGACAGTTGCACTCTTATATTAAATTCCAACTGTCCTTGTCAGGTCCTTTGTCCTGCATCACTGGCAAGGGGGATCCACGCCGGAAACTAGATGAACTTTCTCGACGACAGTATATTAAAACAAAGTTAAAGATGTATATAAAATATGATAAATAGATTTACCTCTATATTATCTGATGCCCAAGCTTGTTTATATATTTCTAGTGTAGGAGTCTGTAAGTTCTGTACACCTGTAACTTCTTTAGAACACGATAGTGTAAATACAGCCAGTGTTAATAACAAGGTCTCAAGATCAATGCCAGCATGATCATCTCCTGTAAAACAACACAAATAATTCAAATTTACACATCTACTATGGTGTATTTCTTTAATGGTAAGTGCAAGAGGACCTTACTACACACAAAACAAAACTGATAAAGATAAACCGGCTGACATGAATATACAAATAGCTGTTAAGGTTGAATGCACGACAGAGCACAAATTAGGTCATCTTGAGACTAACATGTAATGGTACCTTTCAATTAATTAAAAAACCTTTTTTTTAAATTTCATGTATTTGATTTTTGTCAGATATACATCAACATCATTTACTTCCTTGATGCCATATCAACACTCGTCTTAGTTGGAAATATTGGTATTAGCAATAAAGAGTAATTCACCATTATGTTCTTGTGAAGCTGCATTTACAAATACAGCTATCGGATGTAATGGTCGCATGGAACCAACTCATCAGACAAATGGTCAGATGGGTAGCTTATTGATAGGATAGGACTAGTTCTATTCTCATCCCTAGGACACACAATAACCAATGAGGCCTATTGCTGCCATTTTATTCATTCAACAAATAGAACCATTGTATCGTCACAACAGCTGTCCAATATGTTGGTGGTGTCATGTAAACACTGCTTAATTAATTACATTTCCATTACTTACAAATGATTACATTCCATTGTTATTACCCTAGCCTAGACTTAAGCCCCTTAATACACCCCTTTGATGCTGGAAACAGTATAAATACACCTACCTGGATTTCCATAGTGTATTATAGTAGCTAAAGCACTCTGTATCATATTCTGCCACTCAGAATGAACCGCATCAACTTCACTGAGAGGGGATGTACACAGAGACTGTAAACCTTGTAAAACAGCATTAGTAAATACAGGAAATCTACGCTCTGATGATCTCGAACATATCTCTCTCATAGCGTTTACAGTTAGATGGAGGATTGTGGGTAAAATAGAAATACCTCCTGTAAAATAAAAGTATATAAAGGAAAGCATTATTTTGCATCTTGGTGGCTACTTAAATCAAAAAAGGTCACTGACAATTAATGCTATGAAAATGAAATGGGGTTTAAGTTATATTCATAGCACGTAAGCCGAGAAGTTAAATCTGTTAACGAATGAAGCGTGCTATAAATGACCTGTAACACTGACGACTGCTCAACATGCTTGTTGTTATTGCACGAAAAACCCACCCCACCTCTCTCTATGATTTCTACTAAAACTAGCGTAAACTAGCAAAATTTTGCAATAACAATTAACATTGAAATTGTCTAGTTATTGCTAGGTTAAGCTCCTGTAGATGAAAACCAATTTGATTATTCAACAAAAAGAACTAAGTAAGAGTCGCCGTTCGTGTTACAACTTCTAATGATGTCCTGCATCACTGACAAGCGGGAAAGCAATCAAAGAAGATAAATAAGTACCTTGAGGTGTGCACAGAGTTGGAAGACCACACATAACAGTTATAGAAGAACCCATCAGTGAAATAGATTCATCTGTTAATTTATTTAAATTGGTGGGAATCTGGAACCCGGTAGTAGGTGCTGACGGGTTTAACGCAGGAACTTGTCGGACCATCACACACATACAAACCTCCAACGTAGCAAATACTATGGATTTCTCTGGTAAAATATCTCCGGAATCGGAGCCTTCACCTATACTGTAAATACTGTCAGTCATACTCACAGAATCAGTACTGGTCTCAGTTGATTGTAGACCCTTTTCTGTAAATAAAACAAACAATATTATGGTGCCAAAGACATGTACATGATACCAAGAATCATTGTTAATTATACATTACGCAAGAGGTAAATCTGCAGATTGAGGGCTGGTATTTTATCTGTTTGTCAGATCTCAGATGTAATTTCAGAAGGCACTACTAACATATATTTTTTGAAATTGTACATCTTTTAACTCCAAACTACCGTATCACTGATATCTAATCCTCCACTCAGCTTCTGTATTATTGTCATATTGTGGTATATTCTATATTATTAGGTCTGAAACCTTATGTTTAAGCAGACACAAGTTGTCTCCCGTATGTTGTAGTTTTTCTGCCTTTTTGAGTAATAAAGGAAGAGTTCGGAATTCTAACATGAAGAATGGTTGATCTTTATTTTCATCCACATGTTACTGTGTAACACTCCGTGATCCAAAGATCCGAATATAACATCAGAGGAAGAAATAGGTTTTAACTTTCATTCAACTTTAACTAGGTCATTTCCAGACTAACATTAATTGTAAGGAGTTCAATAAGTTATAATTATGGACTTTGATTAACAATAAATACCTTTTAATACAGTTTTTTCAGCTTCTAAGCATTCCTGAGCAGCTAATACAACCTGTTTAACAACATCTAGAGCTATTGTATGTAATTCTACGCCATCTCTTGTTAAAATAACCCTATATACAAAACATAATAAACCAATCAGAGACTTTATTCACAAAATCAAACCTTATTATATAGCAAACTAATCATGTCTTACTAGAGGCCTATTTATCGACCACTGATTAGCAAAACCGATTTGCATTCAATCAAATTTTCATCTTTAATGTCCATCTAATTCAAATTTGTTACCTCGATCACATATTTATGGACACCGTTTTCCGAAGCGATTACATCAAATTGCCAAAGCATTTCAGGGTGCGATTTGAGGATTTGATCGGGTGATCATGTGTTTTTTACAACCATGTCCAGCATTTAACGAAATCGTCAAAGTACTTTGAAATTGACTATACTGTCACATGAAATACCTACTAAATTCAAGTTGATTTGGCAAATCGATAAAAATGTCAATCAGAAGCCTTATCATATAACAGACCAACAATCAGAGGACAAAACTATGCATTATTTTTGATAGCAAAAATTCTTTAATATTTAAATTTTAAATATACCAGAAGGGATATCAGCAACGGAGGAATTGAGGAGGAAATTTACTCAGGGAAAGAATCATATATACGATTTATATAGTCGTGTCCATATTTGGATGTGCAAATGTATGTTACTTAAAATATATTACCTGTGCATTACGTTTAATAATTCCCTACAAAGTACCGGATCTTCAGCTAATTGTTGTCGTGGCCATCTTGTATCTAATAGCGCATATAAACCTCTCAGACACTGACCTACAGTATCATCTGCTAGCCTAGATGTTGGACTACATAATGACTCCATACAAATACCTATAAAAATATATATACAAAATATCATTGTTTATTTTCAGATATATTGTACCACACGATAATTAAGAAATTCAAACAAGTAGATGCAACCCTGTTACATGTGTCAAATTAACTGCCAACTAGTTAAAGAGGTTGAGTTTTCAAAGTTAAAACTGTCGGCATTTCAGGATGAAGAGGAATGGGTGGGTCGCATGAATTTCATTATCAAATCCATTCAGACTACCTTCATTTAAATATAATGTTGATCCCTGCAGTGCATAAAAGATCCCCCAACAAATGGAAATTGAAATTAGACTAGGATATAGTGACAGTGCCTAATCTCTCATAACACACTGTATGACTTACGAAAATATTTATTTCCCTTGTGGTGCATAAACGCAAGATGTTAAACCCAATTTTTCTTCTTTTTATGTTTTCTGGAACGTTTCCAATGACCCTACACAGCGATGCCAACTTTTCTAGTCAGCAAATTGGACAAAATCTCATAATGTATAAGATTTACAGCTAGAGAGAAATGGGGTTTAATGCCCACTTGACATAAACTAGGTATCTCGGGACTAATAAATGGTTTAATTTTACTTTTATAAATCGCTTGCGCGTAGGGGAGCTTTAGCAGTGGAAGGAAAATGGAGGGCCCAGAGAAAACCCATGAGGTGATAAACAGATAATTGCCAGCTTACCAAGTATAAGATAAAGTTTATCTTGATTAAGTTCTTCAGGATTCATATTAGCAGGTGCATTAGCTGGTTGTAAATTGACAGCTTGTGATCCCATCCCTCCGATTAATTTTCCACTGAGTTCCGCAAAACTATTCTCATTTAACCAGAGAGACAAAGCATAAAGTATCGGAGGCCACGATTTTTTATAATGTTGCTTCGTTGATTCTATTGTGTCTGGATGATAAAAAGCGCCACCATCGGGTGGTAACTGACTTGAGTATTCTGAAATAAAATATTCAAACATATTTCCTGAATAAACATACATTTTTAACGTTTTCTCTGAAATTGTTCATTTTACAAAATGTGAGCAAAAAGTCTTTGGTTATGATGCACTCTAATTTTTGCCTGCCAAAAGAAACCTTTGCATACATAGAATTGAGTGTTATGTTTGAGACAATGTATCTTTACTCTTAATGGAGGGAACAAGAGAGTGAGATGAACAGGGTGAAGGTCCAATTTCCATTTCTTTCTGGAACACTGAGCAATGCTTCTATACACAGGTTCAGATTTGGATTAACTTTCTTGGTAAACAGTGGGATTAAACACAGGACACGTTAGTCAGTGAGCTAGCGACATCCCCCCTCATTCAACTAACGTTGTTCACCATCACTGGCAGACAGAATTCAACAACATAATGCAGTAGATGACTTGCCAACAAAATCTTTTGTGAAAGTTACAATCTTCTATAATTACCTGAAGGTAAAGCTAATAGAGCATGATCTTTCAGGGCATTAAACCAATGATTACTAAGGGCAGCTAACTCTGGTTGTACCAAACTAAGTAGACTTTCTGTTGTATATTCTGTGTACTCATCCTCCTCTTCGGTTTTTAACTTGGGTTTCTGAGTTTTTTCTTTTTCTTTATTTACAGCAACAATGTAAACCTACAAAATACATTTTTAAAATTGAAATTGAAATTTTTTTATGTTGTATCATGTAAGGCTCTGGGAAGTTATTTCAGGCAACATACCTCTTTTCAAACAGCAATTAGAAATATCAATAATAATACACAAATACAAGACACAATTTTCTAATGAGTCCTGTTCCATGGAGAATTCAACAGGAAACTAAAAGGGTTAGTCCGTAAGGCGCAGTGGTTGCTTACGACTTGATTTGATATTGGTTGTTCTATTTCTTGTAATGTCTATCTAGTTTGTCTTGTTTTGTGTGTAGTGCGGTCGTCCTTCAGTTACTAATAGACATAATGAAGATGTCACAGAAAGTTATTCTGAATATAAATGTTTTGAAAATATTACCTCAGCCCAAGCTCGTATCACAGCCAACTTCTCCATCGTTGAAGCACTTTCGTTATATATAGGTGTGTGCGATTTACCAGTATTTAATTTAGCTAGAGATGATACGAGTAGTTGATGTACTCGACGTAAATCATTTAAATCTCTAGCCACACCACTTCCAATCCATGTACTACAAACCTGAAATATTCACATTTTTCAAATGATTTATTTATTCACAACAATTGATGGATACATGGTTATAACTCATCTTCTGTTCATCATATTAGAATGTCAAATCTCCAATATACTTTATTGGTAGGAATGGGAGAGAGGGAGAGAAATGGGGTTTAATGTCCACTCAACACAAAATAGGCCATTTCGGGACTAACATATGGTTTAATTTCATTTCAATAATTTGCTTGCACGTTGGGGTCTTTAGCAGTGGGAGGAAACCGGAGTACCTGGAGAAAACCCACAAGGTTGGACAGGCGACCCTACTCCTTGCCGGGAATGGAACACAGAACCTACAGGATATTGAGCCAACATCTCACTCAATGAGCAACCATGAACCCTCACAGAAGAAGCAAAAGAATCAGTAACAATGGAAGTCCAGTCAATCTATTTATTCAACAACTTTAAAACGAATACAGTACCTCACAAGCAGCAGCAGTAACATCAGATGGTGTTTCTGGTGAAAACGCTGGTCGTAGTGCAGCACCAACTTGTGCCTGATATTGTTCTAATATCACATGACCTGGAAATTCTGGTTCAGGTACAGAAGCAAACCTGGTTATTACTTTCTGTTAAATAAAATAAAATAATACTTAAAAAACAATATATATGATTTGACTCTCATTAACAGTGTTTTGTAATATGTGACCCGCTCTGACAAAACTAGGCGCTTGTCACACAACTTTATTTTGTACTACCAACAAAAACATAAACTGTAAAGGCCCTTGAAACACAACTTCATTTTGTACTACGGACACAAAGGCATAAAATATCCGGTCTACGGATATTTGTTGAAATAAGGCATACACTGTATGCCTTCTTGTTGCTTTGAATGAGCCAAACTCAACTACAGCTGATAGGACAATTTCAAAAAGAATTGCATTTTTGGAAAGCTTAGGCTGTGGAATATTCAAATATGCTACGAGCTCTATTTTTATAAAAATGACCAAGAGCCTGGTTTTGTGGGAGCAGCTCACATATATATACACTACTTTTATCCTTATATATGATCAGCTCTATCCTCTTAAAAAAATATTGATTTCTTTATTCATAAATTATTGATTTATTTTTATTAATTCATCTTATATATTCCTACCTAGTTGCACATTTTTCTACAGGTATTGAATAAGATGAAGTATATCCCCCAACCTATTCCCCCAAAATATTTTTAAAATAGTCTATCCATATTCAAATCTATCCTTATGTTGGACAGGTAAAATAAACATAAATAGCAATTGCACGATTTGCAAATTAAGAACACGAGTTTCGATCAGAAAACCAGCTGACTCAGTAAATATCCTTTGTTGTACAGACTAAAAATATTTTCAAACTGATCAGTTATTTCTAAATCTATTCAATCCAAGATAAAATCAATTGCTTAATACATCTACTATAGATAGAAGCTAACCTCAAGAGCCGATAAACCAGCCAGACGTAGTTCATTACTGTCTGATGTAGCCGATATAAACGCCATTCGGATTAGATCGGACAGATGGAGAGCTAGATAATTTCCTGAAAGAGAAGATAAGAAGATTTTATTAATAAGAAACAGTCTAGTGAATCATGATAAATAGGAAATTAGTCTAGAGTAACAATAAAAGATATATCGTTAAAAATCAATATTAATTGATTTTGTTTATAATCCATGTCTTATTCTCTAGAAATGTCAACTTTGTTGTTTAATGTTCATAGTTTCACTATTTACATTAGTGGAGCGAGAGAGTGAGTCGTCAGCTCTGCAAGGAAACCGAGGACCCAGAGAAAATCCACAAGGTTTGACCTGTAGGCAAGCTTACTCTTTGTCACCTACATCTTTTTTTGTAAGTATGAAGAGAATAGGAGGAATAAAACAAGAGTTTAAATTCTGTTTGATATAGTATCCAGACGGAGTAGTCATAGAATGATGCAGACAAAGACCGTAAACACTGATATGAAGGTAGCACAGTCTATATTCATTAGACTTTGTCAAGACAAAAATTACCTCATAAAAGTATAGTTAATAATGCTCTCTGTCTACACTTAGCTCCACTTGATAACAGACATTAAGCCAGTTGACCGATATTTTAAGTCCTAAATCGAGGAATTTAGACAAAAACACTAAGCATATTTCGAGAATTTTGTTAAAGTAGTTATTATCTCCTCCAATTTAATAAGTTTATTTAGCAGAGATCTATTCTTGAAGTATGAAGCAGATGGGTCTCTGTGTGCAGAATGGCATTTGTCTTCATATTCACCTTCATTGGTAATTGTGTCTATTATTAGACCTACTTACCATTGCCAGTTTTTTCCTTCAACTTTTTAGCTTCGGCTAAATCAAACTGAACATCCTCCTCTTCACAAGCTATTATTATTTTCATCAAACATTCTACAGCGAATACCCTGGTCGGCCATCTAGGTGCCACGGCTGGATGAGTGATGTCTACGGTACTAGTGGTAAATGTGGCATCATCATTTTCATCATCATCATCATCCTTATCTCCACCTCCACCATCATCATCCTGTATACCTGCACTTGTTGTATCTGATAAATAAAACATATTTCGAAGATTTTTATTAGTTGTTACCTTGAATGGAGAGAGAGAGAGAGAGTTTAACGCCACTCGACATAAACTAGGTCATTTTCGAACTAACACATAGTCATTTCTGATGTTTACAGGACAAAAATTCACAAAATTTAAAGTCAAATAAACATCTTTTGCACAAAAATTATCAATAAAAAAAAAAAGACTCTAAATTTCAAAACGAAACAAAATCACTATAATTATTAATATTTAACAATTCATTGGTGTATTATTTTTTTCCATTTTTTCTGTGAAGTTACAAAATTTGACTGATTACAGTACACTTACCTGTAGAAGCTGAGAGGACATCTTTCAATAGTTTAATCCACCTTGATAAATTAGCAGTAGCCAGCGTTTGTAGTAAGCTAACGATTGTATCCTGTACGTCTGATACCAACTGTTCATCTATCTCTGTATCTAACATACCAAATAACGTCCCTTCTAATCCACTATCAGTTATATATTCACACTTTTTACCGTTTGTTCCTTCCCCGGATAATTTTAAAGCCTGTTCACTGATGTCTTTCGCTTCACGTGTCACAAGTTGGCGTAAACATGCCACGGCGGCTCTTCTTAATAAAAGGTGAGAACTCATTAATGTATCCTGAAAATGTCCAATAAAAATTTATAAGCAAAATTATCAACTCTGTTAATTCTATTGCACAAATTGAGGTACGTAGTTTAAAGGCTAGCTTACACCTGTTACAGTACAATTGTTATAAGTAACTTTCACACATTGTGGTACAATGCTTTAATGGTTACTTTACACAAAGTTGTGGTACAAAGTTTAAAGGCTAACAAACACAGAATTATGGTACTAATTTTTAAAGATTGACTTACACAGAGTTGTGGTACAAGTGAAGTGAGATTGACATGTCTGGGAGCGAACATGTGTAACTGTTGTAAACACGTAATAGCTTCTGCTTCTACTAGAGAATCGGGATGATCGTACATTATAGCACAACATACCATACAATATAACCTTGCTGTAGCTAGAGAGGCTGTATTACCTAGAAAAAATTATAATATTCAACATTATAGCACAATACAAACAAATTCAGTCCCATACAATCCATATTGGAATTGTGACGTTGTATAAAAAATCAACACACAATTTCCAAGGAACAAGTATGCCATGTTTCATGTCAATCATATTTAATTGAAGGAGCCTTAGGTTTTTTCCAAGAACATGAACGGTAAAAAAAAATGAGTAACCATTGGTGACCCAGTTTCTGATTTTTAGAATTATAATAGAGAAAGAGAAATGGGATTTAACATCCACTCGAAACAAACAATGTCATTTCGGGACTAACACATGGTTCAACTTTATTTCAATAATGCACATGCACCTACGGGTCATCAGCAGTGGGAGAAAATTGGAGGACACGGAGAAAACCTACACAGGTGGACAGGTGACTATATTCCTTGTCAAGTACAACCGGGTAATCAAAACAACACCAGTTGACTCAATGACAGACCTTATAATACAGCTCGCACATGCTAATCATTCAGCCATCCAACCAAACAAAATATTATCATATATTATATCACTATCTTTACCTTGTAATTCTGGACCAATCGATGTGATTAAAGCTGAGAGACATTTTCCTAGACATTGATGGACATCCACAGTAGAGGGCGTGACTGTCAGTAATAACTGTAATACTAAGGCTAAGGTTGGTTCCACGTAACTTCTAAACATTGGACCACCAGAATCAGCTATCAAAGCCAATGCATGTATTGCCCACACCTGCAATATACCCATTATTATCAATACAAAATAGGATCAATAAGTCAGATTTCAAAACATATTACGAATTGTTATCAATCATGAAAACTTCATTTTTATATCTGTAACATTCTCAGTATCTCCAATGGTATCGTTCAGTTCTACTTCACTAACCCCTCGGTTCATCTACAGGGGAGAAATACATGTACAGTCAAATTCTCTGCCCTTGATACTTATGCTATTTTTAGCAACCAATCAAGTGGGCAAAAGGAAGTAACGTGCATTTTATTGCAACTATGATTATTGTGGTGAACGTAAACATTGATGCTAAGACTGGTATGTAAACTGTTTTTTGATACAAGAAAGAGTAATTCTTTGATGGATATTTAGAAATTAAATAGTAAAACTCTATAACTATACGTGGAACAACAATTACTGGTACATAATCATGTGATGTTTTGATGATAGTACTATCGTCTATTTATAAATATCGATAGTACCATCATCAAAACATCACGTTTATAATCCAGTGATTGTTATTCCATTCCATCTGTAAGTTTTAGTCAGAAAGATAAGCAGTTTGTGACTGAAACACCTGTCTAGCCCCCCCCCCCTCCAATATAAACCGTCTATTTGAATAAGATTATCATAATTACCTGTACAACTGGAGAGTTAAAATCCTTAGCTAGAGCGAGTAAAATGCTGACACTTGTATTCAGATGTTGGCCTGATCCCATACCTCCAACATAACGATGTAAACAACCCAATGCTAGAGAATGACCAGTTCTACTCACAACATCTCTAGCAGACTTCAATCTGAAACATAATAATTACGATATGAAATGAGGTTTGAAGTCCTACTTTTCTGCTAATAAAGAAGTGAAATGAAATGGGGTCGTTCAACTGTTCTGCTCCGATCTGGGCTAATGCAGACGGCAATATGTCATACAGTGTGCTATGAGAGAAATTTTGCCTGCACAGCAGCATTACAGCCTACTCTTATATCGAATTCCAACTGCATCCAAACGACTAGACAGCTGTACATGTCAGTCTCTTTGTTCAGCACCATTGACAAGGGGAAACCACACCAGAAAATCCAGATGAACTTTCTTGGCAAACACTGGAACCAAACCAACAACCACCAGGCAAATGAGCCAGCGTTTTACTCACTGTGAGTGACATTTTGCTTGAAAAGTAGCATTTCCAACTATTCTTCCTCAAATTCAGATGTATTTGGTGATGATTGTAAAAATATTCTAATCAAACAATAATTGATTTTATACAACCCTCATCTGCCAATGTGATCAATAATTCTAATAACGATAGCTTTAATAAAAAAAAATACTTACTTGTCAAAACTATACTGTGCCATTTCAGCTATAAACCTGCTATCACCCACGACTTGAGCCATTCTACCTAAAGCCTCACCGGATGCACAACGCAAAATAGGATTTGAGTTGCTTAAAGCTCCCTGTAAAATAGACAAAGAACAGATAATTAGCAAACTCAACTCTACGGGAGGCACTGACAATAAGACTCAATATTAAAGGTTTCAACCTCATTAGTTAGCATTGTGAACGAGAAACAGACATAAAACGGCAATTGCTGATTTGTCAGATACAAAAATCAAAAAAAATTCATGTTTCCTAGGAATGTCATACCCCCCCCCCCCCCCAATAGGTTTATGTTTATCATTTTATTCAGACAGACAAGCGACTCACCACACCCAAATTTCTATTAAATTTAAAACAAAACTTACCATAATAAGAGAAAAGGCAGCTTTTTTCACATCATCTGGTCCTAGGTTAGCCTTATTTTCTGATAAACTCTGCAAATAATAATACAAGCATTCATTAAATATAGGTTGCCAGGCAACAACATATATACACACACACACACCCAAAAGCTAAGTCTTCCAAGTAGTCAATAAAGGTTGTCATTTTTTTTAATTCTTTTGTAGGAAATGGAAGCAATTACAAGATATAGCAATTTTCAGAAATGATTAAAATAACAGCCCTTTTTGGGTCTCATGAACACTAGATATAAATTTCAAATTAATTGGACGATAACTTTAACCAAACATTAATTTTTTAAGTCATCAAGGGCCATAATTCAAGGGCCATAATTCATAGACTTAGTGAAAGAATTACCAACATATTTTCCTGGAGAATCAAAACTGATCTCTTATGCCAATTACTAATTAGCACCCAGGACCCCTGGTTCCCTGTACCATCCCAATGAAAACACCTGTTTCTGTCATCTCGGCAAAACATATATTGTTTTAAAATAACAGGAAAAAGACTACATGAAGAGTTACCTTAAGAGCACATAAAACAGCTGAGAAGATGTTCATCTGTACAGCTTGTTGTCGGACAGATTTCGCTTGTTTTATACATTCGTTAAAATGTTGCAACATCTGCAGACGGTGTTTAAACGCTACACGTGGAAATATTAAACCATATAATTTCACAGAGCTATCGATAACAGCGACACCTAGTGGTAAAGGACCAGGTATAGGTTCTCCCTGAAACACAAATAAAACACGTGATTACCAAATGTAGTTCAATTTTATTTCAATAATTGTCTTGAGTGAATGGATATTGAGTAAACCGTGAGGAAAAGGGAGAAAACATATGAGGCTGGACAGGTGGCCATATTCCTTGTCAGGTACAAGCGGAACATTAAATCCACGGTACTTTACTCAATGACAGACCTTATTACGCAAACCATGTGGTAACCACTCAGCCACTCCATCACCCTCCCCCTCAAACTTAAACTTTGATACTTAAATTTTGAACTAAAAGTAATTGAGATGAGCAACTGAGTACCCCTTTGTTTTTAAATTAACGTATTTTTTCTCATCATGAAACAGAAAGTAAAATTCTAAATGGTTTTTCTGAAAAATAACAAGTACGATCATACTATAGACCAGGAACTGACTCTTTTTTGGAATAAAATTAAAAATTCTCCACATCGATGCAGAATTGTTCAAAGAGGAAGCATGCCAATTTTCATGTCAATCGAACTGGGAATTGCCAGAGCCTTTAGCTTTTTCCAAGAGGGTCATCCGAAGAAAAGAACAATAACAACTAGATGTGTAGTGGTCCAAAAATTCACTGGCCAATTGATTGACTGGTAAATATCTCAAGGATCAAATATTAAGACTTACTGCGGGACATTTTGCGTATAATGACTGTGAATCATGTTCTAAAGCCCCTGAACCAGACGCACTGTTTGGTTGCAACTGAAAATAGACAAAATATTTATTTAACGTTTTGTTTTTCTTTCACACCCCTCTTCATTGTACATCATTATTAAACAATGGACTTGAACTTGAAAAGACTAACATCTTCCTCTCTTTAAAAAACAATTTACAATCAGCATTTTGGTAGAATTTGCGAATCAACGTTCTTAAATCAAGAACTTGAGTTACAGTCAACGTTAAGAGAGAGAGAGAGAGAAATGGGGTTTAACGTCCACTCGACACAAACTAGGTCATTTTGGGACTAACATATGGTTTCAATTTTATTTCAATAATTTGCTTGCGCGTAGGGGTCTTTAGCAGTTGGAGGAAACTGGAGTGCCCGGAGGAAACCCACAAGGTTGAGAAGGCGCCCCCATCTCCATGCCACATACGCTCACAACAGGGTTCGAAACCACAGCCGCAAGCCAGATGTGACCGGCCAGCTAGAGGTCGTAGCACGGCAATCTAGACCACCCCAACCCCCCAGTCAACGTTAAGAGGACATACTTTAAGACTACAACGATGTTCTCCCTTACCGTAGTTTCTTATCGACTGGTTACATACTTTGAATATAGTTTTGTCAAGTTTTTTGTCATGTTATAGGATAACGAGCTAGCCATATAGGGGGCTCTGTTCTAATTGCTGATAAGTTTCCTACGGGACAGTGGGTAAAGGCTAACAGAAAATCTTTTCAACAGTTTCTTGGAAGCTCAGAAGGTAACAATAATTCTGTTTTATGAGCCAAGGGAAAAATGACTTAAATTTAGTAATGACATGCTTCATTCCTGTTAATTGGTAAAAATAACACATTTAGCAAAAAATTGTGCAAGAACAAAATATATTTTCATTGTTAGTTTAAGTGTTCCAAAATGCATCTCAAGACCACCTCTCAAGTCATCTTGAAATATTTGTTTAGTCTGATTTATGAAATTTCGAAATTAGGAAAAAAATGTTTTAAATTAAGAAAGAAATAAAAATGTTACAAGCAATTAAAGACAAAAAACTTCACTTCAATTCACTGGAAAAAAAAAGATTACATAAAATTTCAGTCTCATTTCAGAGCTTTGTTTACATTATACATTACCAAGAACTCTAAGATACTAACATCCAAAAACCTTTGAAGGAATTACATATATACGGCTCTACAGATTAGTGCTACATGTTTTTCATTGGTTGTAAATTTGTTTCAAAATTCAAGTATTGCTGGCAAACATTAGAATAAATGGAAATGGGATCAAAAACATGCAATTCTCATCTTCACAATATTTTGGTTTATAACAAACTTCAGATACCTAGACTGCGATAGCAGAAATAATGTGAATCAGGGCTCTCGTTTCAGACATGTCAGTATTCATTGAATGTCATAAAATTATGATTTCAAAGAATTTAACTTTAATACCGGAAATATACAGTTATGATGCTAAAAATAGTTATATTCCTTGACAAGACTGTTTTGCCAGTAGATGAATTATTGACTGGTTGGCAAAATTTTGATCTGAATGCAGCTTATTAATTGCACCATGTTACATCTTGAGACCAAACCTTTTTTAATATTCTCAAAATTATTTCTAATCAAATGTACCATAACATCAACTGTGGATGACTAGATGTTTACCTTTAATCCTTTTCAACTCTTTTCATCCAAGTGTACAATAATAGCTATCAAGATCTTAAATCTTGGGAAAATATTGTCTACTACCAAGTCAGCTAATTCAGTCAAGGTATCCGAAGTTCATCATACAATTACATTGTGAAGATGGCAAATCTCAAAATAGCCGCATTACAATCAAAAATGATATCTATTTTGTTTTTCATTCCGTAATACTTACAACTTCTTTATCCACCCTACGATTTGGTTCAATCTATAATCAGACAGTTTAAAACAATGTATGCACAAACCAATCTACGTTATTTCTCAACGAATCAAGTTTGTTTTAATTTGATCATCTTAGAATTATATTTTGAATGAAAGCGACAGAAGAGAAAAGCATACAGTATGGTCTTATTTTTACATGCCGTTTGTTCTATTTCATGATCAACGAATTCTTCATTGATAATCAACTAATCTCTCAATCTCTTGTCTATAACTATACTTTAACTTCTCATCTCTTGTCTATAATTATACTTTTATGGGTGATATCAATTTAACCATATGGACAAAACAGCCTGCAGAGTTTCACTTTTAGCTTTTAGAACAATTTTTAACAATTTGATGTTGTATGCCAACATATGTCCAGCCAATTGATGCTGTATACCAACAATTGTCCGACCACAAATTTAGAACAATTTTAAAGGATTCGCAAGGATTCGCTGATGAACAGCAGCTGACTAGTCGATCATAAAAAGAAAATTGGGCAAGTAGTATATATATATGGACAAAAACAGTGGGGAAAAAAACATCACTTTGAAATGAGACTGAAATATTTGATCCATTAGTTCAGAAGAATAAGGATTACCAAATATTCAATTCTTCCTAGAACTTGAAATAAAATCTAATAATATTCTTGAAAAATCTATTTTTTACTATTAACCTTGGACGATCAATATAATAATTGATTTGTCTAAATTGTCCTGGGTTCAAATTTTAATCAACGAGTAACACAAAAACCCCAGAAAAATGTGAATTTGAAATTAAGATTAGAGTCTAAGATATTCATATAATATCATGCCATAACATGTACATAGCTGGATTTTCAAAATGCTAATCCAGGAAATATGTGCATAGACAAGGGGTAATTTATTTTAAGACATTGATTGTTATTTACATTTTTCTGACAATATTAAAAAATATTTCATGATTTAATCAAGGATAAAATGTACTATTGATTATCAAACATTTAATTCCGAAAACAAAACCAAAAAATCAACGGTAGTTAATCTTGAGTTGGTTTGTTTATATCATCCACCGGCGATGTCAAACGTTACGAAATCTTCAATTCATCATATCATAGTAAATACTGAACCCCATTAAAACATTTTTGGACTGATATTCCTATTGTGGCTTGCAAGAGATTCAAAATCTCTCAAATGAAGATCAGCGACTTAAAATGTATGCAAATCATTTGCTACTTTGATAATGTCTTCATTTTTAGACCATTATGACATGATATTTTTTTCAAAAACTTCAATCGTATATTTGAACTTAAAATGTGTGCATTCTTTCCAATATATCTAATTTTCTAGGACTTAAAACAGGATATATCTCTGTAGCTATAAATATGGAACTAAGCACCCAGTAATCGAATCATTAGCCAGGTTAATCGAAATAAAACTATTAACCAATAATAATACAAGAGGTTAAAGACATGCTAAAATACAGATCCAATAATACCTGGTCCTCGATAGCCTTGTGATCCGTTTCCTGTAACCATGATCCCAGTATAACGCTATCATCAACGTGACACATTGAACGTAGCATTGACGTCGTTGTGTTTGCTGGGTTATCTGTTAATGTAAATTCTCCCACAAGTTCTCGGAGTAAACTAGGATACATAGCTATAACAAAACGAACAATTTAATTACAAACATTGTTTACGATGTGTATTAGTCAAATCTATATTAATACATGTGACTATATCATTAATACTTGTTATTTACCATCAAATTATACTGGTGGTAATAAAGTTGGTGATTACTTACCATCAAATGATTCTGGTGGTAATCAAGTGATTACTTACCATCAAATGATACCAGTGGTAATAAAGTTATTGATTACTTACCATCAAATGATTCTGGTGGTAAAGTTAGTGATTATTTACCATCTAATGATTCCGGTGGCAATAAAGTTAGCAGTTACTTACCATCAAATGATTGCGGTGGTAATAAAGTTATTGTTTACTCGCCATCAAATGATACCAGCAGTAATAAAGTTAGTTATTACTTATCATAAAATGATTCTGGTGATAATAAAGTTAGCAATTACTAACCATCAAATGATTCCAGTGGCAATAAAGTAAGTGAATACTTACCATCAAATGATTCTGGTGGTAATAAAGTAAGAACATCATATAATCGTAATCTAACCATAGCTGTACTAGCCTTTAGATGACTTCCATATAACTTAATAACACTTGGCAACCTGTATAAAGTAAATCAATAATAATAATTATATAAATGAATAACTTTCTAATAGTTAACAAATTTGTTTTGCCCCAATAAAACCCTTATTGATGCTGACATACCATTTCATTGATTCATTCAATACAAACTTGTTCCCAATCAGAACTTTTTATTACTTGATCCAATACAAATTTGTTCCTAATTACAGTCAATTACAAATAAATTCAATACAGATTTATTCTGAATTACGACCTGTTACAAATAAATAACATTCAGTTTTATTTCCAATTACATTTGTTCCCAAGTACAAATACAAATTTGTTCCTAATTACAATCTGTTACAACTAATTTCAATACAAATTTGTTTCCAATTACAACCAGTCATAAATATATTCAATTAATGACAAGACGACAATACGAGACTAATACTTACTGTGATAACATTAATAGAGCACAATCTAGCGGAGCTAATAAACGACGGATAACATCTTCAGTGACCAATTCCCGACAATGTAACAGGAAGCTCTGCATGGCTGAAGTAAATAAATAAAGAATTAATATTAATAGTCTCAGACGGTATAAATGATATTGATATTAATATTGATCTCTTTTTATATAGAAATTCAATAAATTACTTTGTCTATCCTATATTTATAGCTGATTTAAGAGAGAGAGAGAGAGAGAGAGAGAGAGAGAGAGAGAGAGAAATGGGGTTTAACGTCCACTCGACACAAACTAGGTCATTTCGGGACTAACATATGGTTTTCATTTTATTTCAATAATTTGTTTGCGCGTAGGGGTCTTTAGCAGTGGGAGGAAACCGGAGTGCCCGGAGGAAACCCACAAGGTTGAGAAGGCGCCCCTGTCTCCATGCCACATACGCTCACACCAGGGATCGAAACCACAGCCGCAAGCCAAAGGTGACCGGCCAGCTAGAGGTCGAAGCGCGGCACTCTAGACCACTAGGCCATCCCAACCGCCGATTTAAGAGAGAACAAGAGAAAGAGAGAGAGAGGGAGGGAGAGACAGGACATCCAATATGTCAATTTGTTTGTGGCTGAGTTAAGTTCTAAATAAATAGCTCGATGATCACTTTGATAGAACCTTCGAAGTGAGGCTGCTGTTGAGCGAGGCTTGATCACCCAGTTCCTAGGCACATATCGAGTAATGATAGGTTTATAAAGGCACTGGGTGATACAGCCTTCTTTTGACCTCATTTTGTCGTAATTCCGGTCCGTTGAACTTGTGAATTGCCAAGTGAACACACTTTAAGTTTGATTTGTAATTAATAACGCTGTAAAATGACTAATTTAACTACATTGGAGGGTGTGTAACGATCAAATAAAGTCTTATCGGCAATTAAAACGATGGAAAGTCTTAGAACTAGTGAGTATTGTGAGATGATAACAGACGATATATCGTAAACCAGTCATAACAAAGAGGCATCTGAATTACCTTTATTATACTATACTATATAGTCAAGCCGTAGTAAGAAGTTTTATCTTAATCCCGTGCTTCGTATATCTAGTGAGTATTGTGAGATGACAACAGACGATATATCATAAACCAGTCATAACAAAGAGGCGTCTGAATTACCTTTATTATACTATATTATATAGTCAAGCCGTAGTAAGGAGTTTTATTTTAATCCCTTCAAGTGCCTGTGCTTCGTATATCTATTTCATGAGTTCTGGTGTGCTTTCAGGCATATCTTTATGTCTATTCTTAGTTTACTGCGTTTCAAGAATCAACAAATGAAAATGTGCAAATAGAAAGTGTTTTAACGTCAAGTTTTTATGCACTAACCAGGTTAATGTACACCAGGGGGTAAACAGGATTCCAGTTTTTTATATCATCTGAATAACCAGACAGATGAGTGAACCAGTGCCTTATAATAAATAACAACAAACCTCCTAATGCTCCTGCTCGACCCTCTAACGTCACCTGCCAGGTGAAGGCATCTCCTCGTACTTTCTCTGATTCGAGTTCCCGTGTTGATCGAGGGAACGCATTACGCCACAGCAATAACATTCTTGGTAAATGATTTCGTATCACAGGGGTACCTAAAATCAATATATAAAATTTCACAATTATTGGGCAACACAAAACTCCGCTTAATGTAAACAAAAGTTATTGTGGTGACTAACTAACTTAAATGTGTTTTTCAAACCCTTACCTGGAACCCTTATATGGAAGGTTTTCAAGTTTTAATAAATGGTCTTACAATCCTTTGATGTTGGTGGGCCATTATACGTGAAGTATCAATACATTACATAATGCCTCACTCTCAACCATTAAAACACACAAATTATATTTCATCAGTATTTAAAGATTTGACATTATTGTTACTTTAATTGACTATAAAGGAAGATAACTCACCTAAAGTCATCAATGCCCCTAACAATAACCAGCCTGACTGTGTTCTCTGTAGTGACAGACGACTGTTCTGAGAAGCTGTACGCAATAGTTCTTCTGCTATCGCAAATATCAGCTGAAAAAAAGAGAATATTTTAATTAATGTCAAAATTGCCTCTGACATCTTTATTTTATTGTCTTATTCATACACTGTCAAAAATAGTTTTTAGTTTTCAAAAATTTTCATAAATCAATAGTCAATTAAGCCCCTCAAACAATCTGTTTCCTTAAAATTTTAAAAATCAAAACTTTTGAAAAAGAGGACCGACACTTAATTTGCTGTCTAATTATTTCCCCACCACTTTTATTAACAAGAATTTAAGCTTTATGACCATTTCAAAAAAAAAAGTCTGATTTTCATACAGGCCATGGTCTGACCTTGGTTTCAAAAACATTCTTAGACTTACGTTAAGTTGAAAATATACATTTTCTGACAATTATTTGCCTTATTTTAATTAAAACATAGCTCTTTATAAAACTTTTGTTTTATTGTATCAAATAGAAAGCAATGTGCAAAGTTTTGTGTTTCCCGAGTAGTTCGCGGCCAGATTACATTGACAGCTGTGAAGATCTTTGTGAAACTCAACTTCCCAACTTGCGAGCCTGACTGATAACATAATTCTGTTTTTACCTTTCCCTTGGCGTGTGGTATACCAAGTGGACATTGATGAACACCACCAAGTAAAGCAGCTAGAGCACTACTATAACCAGACACAGCTTCTGGTGATGACTTTAACTTCTCCATTCTCTCCATACATCTGTCTAGTAACGGTGATAACTGCGACGGTAGCGCTACAGCTATACTTCCCAGACACCATGAAGCTGCTAAACGGGCAGCATGACTTGGATGGATTAATACAGACACCACCGGTTCTATTATTCCTGAAAAATACAGTTTTATTTGGTTTAAATAAAAATGAAAATTTTTCTGAATTACATGTATTTAAAGAAGCAGACCAGATTTGTTTTGTGCAAGAAATAAAATTCTTTTATGAAATTTGGCTTATTGTTTTATTTCATAAAGTAGATATATATCTATCCACCATTAAAATTTGAGGTTCGCAGATCAAGTCTAAGTTTTATTCTTTTTTCAACTGCCAGAAAACACAACAGTAAGAAACAGGCCTGAAAAATCTGTAAGTTTCTTCTTGGCCAATGTCCTCAATAAATGCAACCCCAAGCAAAATAATATCTCTGAATAATTATAGAGAAAGAATATGACAGTCCCATGAATAAATGTAAATAGTGTTAATTACCTGTGGCTGGTTCGGCAACTAAAGGACCAGCAGAACTACACAATCTTAATACGAGACAACCTAATTCATGTAAAGCACAGACCAGTACGTGCTGACTAGCAGTGAGGTCAGCATTAGCTGTTTTACCATCTGCAGCATCAGCTGTAGCTTCACCTAAAACACAATCAATGTAGAAATTAAATTTTTATCTTTCAGCAACATCAAGATTGTTATGGAGGCATGGAATGCTAATAGCGGAAACATCAACTTCCTTAATGGCCGCCGAGTCTGCCATACTCACAGGTCCATTCTCATCCCATTTGTGCACATATCAAACCTTTCTAATTGTTTAATCTTTGGTACCGCAGTTGTGCTTCTTTTTATATTTTAACACATTTGAGATAATAAGTGGGATGTCACTGATTGGCCATCATTAAGTTGTTGTTAATGTTTTACATATATTCAAATGGCGGTACAGACGACATGCTGATCGTACATTATTTATTCAAGATAATGGCAAGATTTCCTACAAATGCACATGCAGGATAGTGTATCTGCAATTTAAGTTTAAAGAGAGAGAGCTCATTTTCGGGACTAACATATGGTTTAATCATATTTCAATAATTTGCTTGCGCGTAGGGGTCTTTTAGCAGTGGGAGGAAACTGGAGTGCCCAGAGGAAACCCATAAGGTTGTTAAGTTTAAAGGTCTACAGCAAGACATTGCATAATATATTGATACAACACTCAGACTAATGTCCTTGTACACTACCACTATATTACTGAATGTCTTGCTCTTTATCTTTAAACCATCAATCATATTTTATGATTGTATCATTTCCTTGAAACTTTCAATTTCTTAATATATTTTCATTCTATGTGACTCACGATTTGTATCTAAAACTTGAAATAGATTTGTGTAATCTCAATATGTCCATCTACAAAAGTTTTCCGTCTGTGTGATTCATGACATGTGTGTAAATCTCTATTGAAAATAAACAATATGTCCACCTACTAAAGTTTTCATTCATCTATGTTCATGACTATTCCTCCATATATCCATCTTGAAAAGTTCATTTTACATGAATCGTGACAAGTTACATATAGAAGTGTCAAAACAGAGATGTCTGTATCAGTAATTCGACGGTAAAATTAATGTGTTTGAAATCACTGCATTAAGATCTAATCAAAAATGACCTCACTCAACTTAGTTCTCACTATAGATGATAATGGTGACTAGACTACAAATGTGTGACATAGACCTATTCATAATTGAATCAATGTCTCTTACCGACTGTATTCATTTGTTTAACGATGGTCTGACAAATCTCCTTAGCCGCAGCAATTTGTGCCTTTTCTCCCAGCATGCCCCCAATGATTGATCTCAAGATGAAAAGCACACACTTCCGTGCGTAGACAGCGTCAACATGAGTAGGTGTAGCTTTCGGGTTGGCAACCAGTTCAAATATATGATTTAAAAACACAGTGATATTCCTCTCCAACCATAAACCACCCATACTCTTTATAAATTCTACATATGCCTGAAAAAAATCAAATAAATCACAATAAAAAATAATTTATCACAACAAAAAAAAGAGCAAGCCTCTACTCAACACTAATTAGCTCATTTAGGGACTAACACATTAATTCGCTTGTGTGTAGGGGTCTTTTGAAAGGAAACCAGAGGACGCAGAGAAAACCCACGAGGTTGGACAGGCTCACAACAAAAAATACTGTTCATCAAGATTATTGGATGCAGTAGACTACAGTATACATACACTTTAGAAATTAAAGACCTGATTAACTTGTAGTCTGGGGCCAGTCATGATAACTTAAAACAAAAATAGTTCAAGGGTGTAGCCTTTTCATTGGTCAGCAATATCACTTTTTAATTTTTAAGGTCCTTGGATAGCAGTCGTCTGAATATTGACAAAAGTTCATTCTAAATAATGACACTGACAATACAGTCCATTCCATCAATAGGTGAATTAAGTATCATTTCAGAAGCAATGCAATGCCTGGACATGATAATGACTTTGCAAACTTGTCATCTTATTTCAATTCCGAAAGTCTTACGGATGCCAAATGATTAATAACGCCATATAAACAGTATTTTAAAAATTTCATCAAAATTTATTTTGAAAATTTTATTAAAAGCAATTTGCAAAGAAAGTTTCTGTGTTTGATAAAGACAGGAGTACCTCAGCAAAACATTGCATGATCACTGCCATCAGTAATTGCTATTCCATTTTGGTTTTCATGTTTTACTCTTCAATTAATAAATGCCACTCGAACTAATTTGATTTCCTGTATAGTCGTTGATAAAATGACCAAATCATGAGATAATTGCTACCACTTTTTATTATCAGACAAGTGTTAACCACTTGCACGTTTATTAGAATTCAATTCAATTTTACATCCTGAACTTCACCTCAACTTGTCAGAATAAAGTTTGAATATAGAGTTAAGACCATAAAAAAATCGTTTTGGTCCAAAAATCATTTGGATCAACTAATCCTTAGGCCAAGTTAATAATTGGCTTACGCGTAGGGGTCTTTAACAGTGGGAGGACCCAGATAAACCCACAAGGTTTGACAGGCCACCTTCACCTTGTCACGTACAACCGGGAAATCAATACCACGCCAGTTGACTCGATTACAGTCCTTATAATGAAATGAGGTTTAACATCCTACTGTACTGCTCCTCAACTGAACGAATGAAGACCGTTATACACTACACGATGAGGAAAATTTGGCGCGAGCAGCGGCACTATGGCCTACTCTTATATCAAATTCCAACTGCCAACGGATCTTTGACAATGAAAAATGAATATATTGAAAATTTCATTCAAATGAATTTATTCTGAGTGAAGTTAAGACCCTTTGAAGATATTGCATAGTCTGTTTATTGTCGTAGCGACAGTATTTGACAATCATGGTTATCCAGTTTATCATTAAATTTCTAAATCTGTTCCAAATAATGTCTAAATAATAGTTTATTTAACATTCGGAGTCAAAAGAAAGACCCGCAATAGGCAGATTTAGCACTTACATAATTTCAACTTTAATTTAAATAAATGCGAGAAAAAAGATAATGTTTATACCAGCACTTACACCTACGCATGTTTTATCTTTGAGGAGTAGGGATTATCTTATATTATGCTGAATTTGACTAGCTACTGAAACTTAATACCAAAACAAACAATTTCTGGTGCAAAAAGTCAGGAACACAGGAAATGGTTTTATTGTAGGATGTAGACACTGTAATTAATACTTAAAATATATTACAAAGTGGAGTAAAAATAGCCGGTTTATTCTCATTAAAGATGCCTTCTCACGTACATACTCACTTATTTGGTGATACTATGCAAGCCTGGAAATACGGCACCTGTCACTGACAATGTCAGGCACAGATTCAGGCTTTGACAAATGTTTGCTTCAAATCCCTTCAAACGTGCTATTCACTAGGAAATACCCCAAGATATAAAAAATCTTGCCACTCATTTTTAAATCCATTGAAAATCAAGGGCATCCAATGGCCTAGAGAGATGAATACAGCATTGTCATATAGAAAAAATGTCTATTTAATAATTTAAATAAGATTTAAGGCCTAAAGAAACACCTGCAATAGATGGATTTAGCTCTTGAATAATGCATGTTTAATGTGCTGCCATTATCATACCCCCGGCCATCCATCCTGAACTGTCAAGGGAAAAACTTGACTAGAAAATCTTAATCAACTTCCTTGGTCAATAACAATTCTGTAATACTAACAGCACAAGCCACCCCATCATCATTTATTTTCATTCAGATTTATTTAAATGAATAATTTAAGGACCATTTTACAAATATTTATGGTCCAGCTAGTTTGTGGCATCTTTAATGCAGATGCAAGTAAAATTGAAGTGACATTGGAATCAAGTTATATTAGCGATAAGGAGAAATGCCTGACTGGGTCAAATTCAGTGAGTAATGTTATTTCCATCTGTCTTGGGTTTGGTTAGGATCGAGTATTCTGTGAGAAAGAATTCCAATTATCTATTGCACACAACTGTGCACTCGTGTTTGACTGTTTGCTATTTATATAATCATGTGATCATGTTATAGAGGTATACAAGTGGAATGGATCAGATCTTAAAGGCATGATAACTCTTTCATATCGGCCAAAATAAAGTCTTGAAGTCGTTAATCTGATGTGTTATTGCCATCAGTGATAAAGCAAGCTCTGTACAATTCAATTTCCCTTTCGACAACTTATAGATGGATTATGTAAAAGTTAAATCTGAATACTGAAAGCCTTTTTTCTGGCTTTAATATTGCATTAAATCATTATTACTTCACATGACAAGTTTGATAATCAACTCTCTAGACCATCAACTTTCTCACAGTCAACATAGGGATCGAACACAGGGGCTCCAGGTGGCTTCTCGTGAGAGAAAAACAGATGCCATTTCGCTCAAATGAGCTTACTTACTTGGACAGCCGTGCGATTATAATCTGTCATAAAAACGATTGACTTTCCTTTTTGCAAGATGACTGCAGAATTCAACAAGTGATTAATATGGATTTCCAGTAAAATAGGGAGAGGGAGAGAAAGAGAGAGAGAGTATAATATGTCCACTTATCACAAACTAGGTCATTTCTGATTTCGGAACTAACATAACATATGATTCAATTTCATTTCAATAATTTGCTCGCGATCTCGGATCTTTAGCAATGCGAGAAAACAGGAGTACCTGGAGAAAAGCCATGAGGTTTGACAGGTGACCCGACTCCTACAAGCGGGAAAACAAAACCACAATGACAGACCTTATTATCTAAAGAGCACACGTTAAACTATTTGACCTCCCAACCCCCCCCCCAGCTGTAAAAATCTTCTACCCTTGTATTAGGAGAGAGAGAGAGAGAGAGAGAAATGGGGTTTAACGTCCACTTGACACAGACAAGGTCATTTTGGGACTAACATATGGTTTCAATTTTATTTCAATAATCCCTTGTATTAGGAACCTAGATGTAAGTATTGTATCATCTATTATACTGTGAAACTATGCGACCACCCAACCCCCTCTAGCTGTTAAGATTGCATACCCTTGTTAATAGGAACCTTGGTGTAAAAACTGTGTATTTAAGAGATGTATATGTATTACGTATATTATACTGTGAAAGGAGAATGTATGTTTAAGAAATCAGTGTATTTATCGTGTATTATGCTGTGAAAAGAGAATGTGTGTATGACATGTTTGTTATTTTAGGTGTCTAGCTAATACTATCATATATAACTTTACCATCGCTACCCTCTCTCACACTTCCAATCTTTAATTGTGTATTCTGGCAAACTACAAGAAATTTTAACCGCTCCTCAATACTTTTTGTGTGTAAAGTTGGACCTATGCCTAGTTATGGTACAAGTATTTGCAGGTTCTTTTAAACTGATGTATGTAACAGTAGCAAGTGTCAAACAAAAACATTAAAGACATGATTAACACTAAGGGCTATATACACTATATTGTATGAATGTTTATAAATATTCATATTTTAGTCAGGACTATATACACCTAGCTTTTTGGATGTATGCTGAATTTCCATATTTCAACACTTTATGATGCTTTAAAATTATTAATATTTTGTAAAGACTAAAGGCAATACCCACCTTGCTTTTTTGTTTAATAATTGGCAGTTAGCAGTGGGAGGAAACCCACAATGTTGGACACATGACCCTAGTCCTTGTCATGTACAAGCTGAGGTTTGAAACCATGCCACAAGACTCAATGACAGATCTTATGATCAAACGTCAGGCAACAAAACATACACCACATGACACAAACTAGATCATTTCGGGACTAACATATGGTTTAATTTTATTTCAATAATTTTTTTACTCGTAGGGGTATTACCCATGAGGTTGGACAGGCGACCCTACTCCTTGGCACCAACAATTGGGGAATCGAAATCATGCCAGTTGACTCAATAACAGACCTTATGATACAGGGCACTCACGCTAACGATTTGGTCATCCCATCCCCCACTTATCAATGGTAAATACACCTTGTGTAGTGTACTTGTATTCAGGGTGTTTTTATGAATATCAATTAAATGCAGGTGTTGTCTAATTTCTTGTTTTTACAGAAATTATGAGGTTATTAGTGCAGTCAAAGTATGTTTTGATTAGATATATTTTGGCACCTCCTCCCAACAAACAGTATGAGATATTATGTGTTGGAATTGCAACAGGTTTTTTTTTTTTACTGTAGACTGTGGTATCGGTTGTCAGTTGCAAGTATTTATAAATTTTTTGCTTTTTATTCGACTTGCAACTAAAAAGTACATCAAATTCAGCAGTTTTAAAAGTGCATGCAACTTCAGTAAAAGAACCCAATTAAAATTGTGTTTTTTAATCAAGGAACAAAATACATGTACAGCTACTTCTTCACTGGAGAGAGAAATGGGGTGTAACGTCCACTCGACACAAAATACATCATTTCGGGAATAACATATGGTTTAATTTTATTTCAATAATTCGCTTGCGCGTAGGGATCTTTATCAATTGGAGGAAACCGGAGGACCCGGAGACAACCGACAAGGTTGGACAGGCGATTACTGGAGAGACCTATATACGATTTATTGTTGCTAGAATTGTGCTGGGCTCTAATTTCAGTCATCTCACTAATTTGGCTAATGCAATTCAATCTTTATTTGGATAATTCATATCAATCTCGAACAGACTGATTGGTAACTTTTGTTGTTTGATCATTGAAATTCAAGCGACGTCTTTGTCTTACTAATGTTAAAAGCATATATAATTTTGTAAAAGAGCAGATAATAAACATGGTCTGCAGAACGACGGACAGAAAGACGGATGATAATAAAAAATCAATTGAGTGTGAGTTATAATGCCTCTTTAAGAAAATTCAAAAGTCCAAGTGACCTGGACAGCTTTAATAATACCAATAAACTTACATGAGTTACGCCGACTCGAATTTCACGATTTATATTTGCACTTCCTTTGATTAAGTCCCCTGCTGCCGAATTCTTCATGAAACCAATTCCCCCTTTTAAAAAGCCAGACGCCAATATATTTAAAACATCATCAATCTTGGCAGGTTTCAGTTTATCTACAATAAATGCAATTAATGATTATCCTCAGCAGATGACCTGGGTCTGAATTTAATTCATCTAGAAATTACCTGGAGGTAAAAAATCGCTATCACTGGGACTGATACATGTTGGTTACGTTTCATTTGATCTGAAGTCAGTTCCTTAAAATTAAAGAGACAATGCTGATAAAAATGAAATGAAATGGGGTTTAACGTTTTACTGTTCTGGGCCCTGTTTCACGAAATTTTAACTTAAGATAAAATCCAATTTTAGTAGATACTTCAATTTTGATTGGCTAAGCACTAAAATCAATCTAATATTATCCAATCAAATTACTAAAATTGGGATCTTATCTTAGTTAAAATTTCGTGAAATAGGCCCCTGCTCCTAAACTAGGCTAATGAAGACAGACAATGCTGATAAACAATTTCCTTGTTCAAAAAAACGATGCCAATGAACAATTCCCTTGTTCCAAAACAACTGAAAAATGTTGGTGTTGGTAATTTAGACCGCAAGAACAAAAAACATAGGACCATCTTGGTATGGATATTTGCGATGAAAAGGATTAATCTATAAGGTGGCACTGCAATGACTGTGCACATACTGTCAAGAAATACGGTTAAACTAAGATTAAAGTTTTATATTTCTGCACTGACTGTACACCATATAGTGTGTCCGGAGTACGTTCTATTATTTTTAATTCCAACTGTCAAGGGTTCTGTTACGTGCATGTGGACATGTACACAGGACTTTGGTTTTTCCGTCCAAATCACAAGACATGGTCCTTGCCAGATCCTCCGTCCCGCATCCCTAAAACTGTGCACGGAATTCTCAGCCAACACCGGGAGCGAACCCGAGATTATTGGGAAGTGAGCCAGTTTCTCCATATTGTCACGAGATTATTGGGTAGTGAGCCAGTCTCTCCATATAGTCACGAGAATCAACAAAGTGGATTAAGGAATCGCTGCATTCAGTGTGAGATGCTACATGAAGATTTTACTTTCCACCCAAAATACAAATTTCCTAAAGCATCTGCGTTCACATAAACCAAGAGAATTGGTATCCAAAGTGCATTATTTTTGCTATAAACAATGAAATTTATTACTGGCTTCATCAGGTCGCCTCTTTAAAATTAAAGGCATTTAACTCAATACAAATGCATGGCAATGATATATTACTATTTGTTTGAACACAATACAAGGTCAGGAGGAGGTGAGTTTGCAATCATCATCTGATTCTATGATTACCCCTGGGAATAATGAAACTTTACCACGACTCAATCAATTCTCAGTTATTCAAATATTTATCATGCAGTCCAATATCAGTATATATATAAAGATAGGTTGCCAGGCAACGAAACATACGCCCACAGCAGCTAAATCGTCCGGGCAGTCAACAAGGGTTGTCGCATATTTTTACTTTTTTCGGTAATGAAACATTTGTAATACACTAAAAACTGATTAAGAGTAACAACTCATTATGTAATTATCAGAAAATCATTAGAATTTGATTGCTTTTAATAAAGTTTTACCCCACGCTAACAATTAGTATATACATGAAACATTTAATATCATGGATTAAGCTGTTCAGTTATCTAAATTCATTGAAAATCAAAATACTTGTTCGTTTCAACACCTTAAACTCTATGTATCAATCTGAAGTCAATCGGATGGTAACTTTGGCCTCTATAGCGTCACAAGAATTTTTGAAGTTATCAAGGGAGATAACTCTGGCAGTAATTATTTGAAATCGCTGAAAATCAATAGGCTTCTTCGTCTCATGACCTTAAACACTGTGTATAAATCTAAAGTCAATCGGATATTAACATTGGCCTCCAGAGCGTCCACAAGATTTTTTGAGGTGATCAAGGGCCATAACTCTGGCATTAATTATCAGAAATCGCTGAAAATCAATAGGCGTCTTTGTCTTATGACCTTAAACACTGTGTATAAATTTGAAGTCAATCGGATATTAACTTTGGCCTCTAGAGCGTCCACAAGATTTTTTGAAGTGATCAAGGGCCATAACTCTGGCACTAATTATGGGAAATCGCTGAAAATCAATAGGCTTCTTCGTCTTATGACCTTAAACACTGTGTATAAATTTAAAGTCAATCGGATATTAACTTTGACCTTTAGAGCGTCCACATGATTTTTTAAAGAGATCAAGGGCCATAACTCTGGCACTAATTATCGGAAATCGCCGAAAATCAATAGGTTTCTTCGTCTCATGACCTTAAACACTGTGTATAAATCTAAAGTCAATCGGATATTAACTTTGCCCTCTAGAGCGTCCACAAGATTTTTTGAGGTGATCAAGGGCCATAACTCTGGCACTAATTATCGGAAATCGCTGAAAATCAATAGGCGTCTTCGTCTTATGACCTTAAACACTGTGTATAAATTTAAAGTCAATCGGATATTAACTTTGGCCTCTAGAGCGTCCACAAGATTTTTTGAAGTGATCAAGGGCCATAACTCTGGCACTAATTATGGGAAATCGCTGAAAATCAATAGGCTTCTTCGTCTCATGACCTTAAACACTGTGTATAAATTTAAAGTAAATCGGATATTAACTTTAGCCTGTAGAGCGTCCACAAGCAATTGTGGACGCCGGACCGACGGACGGACGGACGGACGGACGGGGGCGACGACAATATACGACCAGATTTCAATGTGGGCGTATAAAAACTTAGAACAAGGAGCTCAGCCTCCCAGGTACTATCAGGGTTCAAACATCCCATGTTTCTAAAAATAAATATCTATTTTCCAAAATGCCAAAAACAAGTCTTGCCAGATTTCAGAGAAAAACAGGACGAATTCTTTGCAAAACATTAAATTACATAATTTTAAACAATATTCCATTTATTCATTTACAGATAAACAATATATAACAAACTTATGTAAGGCAGGTGAAAGGTTTTATCTGATTGGTTTTAAAATGGTGATAGTAGTGTGAAAAAGCTTTTCTATTCTAATCTCATTGAATAAGATGAGTAATTTATAACCCTTTCAATATAAAAGTAATTTTAATACAGCTTACTTGATTTAGCTTTCGGCGCCTGAGCCACAGCCATTAAATTACCCAGTAATTTAGCAACAGCGCATCTTACGTCATAATTTGATCCGTCTAACGCTCGGAAACACAGAGACGAGACATTATCCAATTCACTGGTTGACATAAACGGAGCTTCAATTACCAGTTGGTACATGCACTGAAATGAAAACGTCCAAAAATAAATTTAATGTTGATTGTATTTACGGAAATAATGTCTGAAATTCAGAAACCATGAAAATCAGACAATATACAATTAATTTGGTTAAATTAAAGCCAACGTTTCTGGAAATGGACACACACACTAAAAAAGAATCATAAAAAAATCAATTCTCGTCAATTCTGTGGGGATCTTTTTAAAACACAACCTCATGGTAAAATTTTGAAGATAGGTTGCCAAGTGGTTAAACATATGCCCATAGCCACTTAATTGTCTGAGTGGTCCATTAAGGTTGCCATATTTCTATTTTCTTGTAGAGTTTACTTTACAAGAAACTAAAATTACCCAAGAATTGATTTTCAAAAAACTTTATTAATAATTAGCTGTTTGATTATCATTTACATGAATAAATGCCTAATAGTTATATTTCTTTACTTTGTGTAAATTATTGACATTTGTTAATATTGTGTTGGCCAATGTATAATTTTGTGTGTCATTGAATAATGTTTGTTAATATTTTGTCAACCATTTTATGAGTTTTTATGTGTGTTAATATTTTGTTGGCCAATTTATGATTTTTGTATATAAATAAAAAATGATTGATATTTGTTAATATTTTGTTGGCCAATTTATGATTTTTGTATATAAATGATTGATATTTGTTAATATTTTGTAAGCCAATGTTTGGGGATTTCTTTGTCGTGTGTAAATGACTGATATTTGAGTCTTATTTTGATGTAAAGCATTTATGTTCATAGTACCTGTACATGTTTTGTTGTTAGATAATGTTTGATTTAGTCTGTGCTGTATCAAAATGTAATAGTTCCACTGAGCAGCAAATCAATTTTCACTCTAGCTGTAAGAACAGAACTCATCAGGCACCTTACCGAATGAAACAAAAGACGTTAATATTACATTTAATTCTCATTTATACACCACATAATTATTATCATTATAATACAGTATAATAGTAATAGCCAGCAAACACTTTTTTTTAATAAAATGTCAGAAGACAAATCTTCAGATCAATATCAGTTTAACAATGAGACACATTCTTCAAAAGTCCTTTTTTTCTGAGATTATAATTTATACTTGAAACTATAATTCATTATCTAAACTGGAAATGATTATTCATTATTCATATATTACTAATTTATTAGCTAGTCCATTGTTATATGTTATATTACAAATTAATTAGTTCATTATTATACTAGAAATTCAATCTGATTAAAACACAGATCCAATTTCCTTTCGTTTTTTATAGTTCAAAATTTCGTTTTTACTTGTCTTTACTACTCTTGGATCTTATGGTACTATAACGTTGCCAAAAGTCTGAATATAGACAACGTTTCAAAATACATTTTTCAATGTTTCATAATACTAATGTCATAGCGTAAAAATGTAAAGTATATTTTTTAAAATACAAAGTGCATTTGTTAAACACTTATATTCTGAAGAATGTAACAACTTTGAATTAGCTACTTTTCACTTTACACATTGCATTATGCACTTTGCATTGTCGACCTTCGGATCTGCGACTTTGCATCGTCGAACATATACCTTATATGGAACAGTCACGTGACTGGAAATGGACGGAGAGATTCCCAGAGTCCAGCACATAACAAACACCATAAATTCTAGATCTCACTTCATCTTCAATCTCATCTTCAGCCATAGATACAATACCAAGAAACAAAATTATTATGCGATGTCAAAAATATTGTTATTTCCGTTATCACGTGACCGTTCCATATAAGGTATATGTTCGACGATGCAAAGTCGCAGATACGTAGGTCGACAATGCAAAGTGCATAATGCAATATGTAAAATGAAAAGTAACAAATGTACTTTGTATTTTTAAAATTATACTGTGCATTTTTATACCATGTCATTTGTACTTTGAAACATTGAAAAATGTATTTTGAAACCTTGTCTTTGTTCAGACTTTTGGCAACATTATACTTCCATAGGATCTGGAGGACTTGTTATTTAACTTGTGTTCTGCCTGAAATGAGGGGTCAGCCAATCAAATGGTCTGTCGAATCGATCATTTGACCTTTTCATGCATGGAACTGTGGGTAGATATTACCAGCCAATGACGTCTATACTAACACCAGCAGATAGAAATCAAAACAAAACAAAAGTAGATTTTAAAAAGCATGGTGGTCGCTAATTGGTTAATCAAATGACTGACGTTAACGGGTCAAATGGCCCGTGCTTGATACCTGACGTCATAGAACGTGAGCTCCCACTATAACTTGTTAGATCGACATGAAAGAGGCCATCGAAAGTATAAAAAACAAAACGAAATATAGATCTATATTTTAATTAGACTGACTAGAAATTATACCTCATTATTATACTAGAAAATAAAATTTATCATACTAGAAATTATAATTCCTTATTATTCAAGAAAATATAATTCCTTATTACTTAAGAAAATATAATTTACTATACTACAAATTATAATTTACTATTACATTATAAATTATTTATATCACAAACTATAATTCATTATTTAATCATAATATCTGGTTCACAAAACAATCTGTTTTCATTAGCCTGGGCCACACAGAAAAGTTGAAAGTTAACCCTTGTGCGTATACAAGGGGTATTTTTGGACCCCACGACCATATCCTTAACGTTTGTGAGAAATGGGTTCATAATTGTCCAGTGAGAATTTTATACAATGTCAGCTACTTAATGTCGAGTATAATGCTGTAAATAGAATGGATGTGAGGCAGTGGCAACATTCATCATTTGACAAGAAACTTCGAGAATTACGTTGTCGGTCACCTGGGGTCTTGTGGACCCCCCTCCCCTTTCCTTTCAACATTTTGCTAGTTACAGGTGTCTAATCTGTTCTGCAATCAGTGCTAGCTTTGTATTAGGAATCGTTCTTACTGATGATATTGTTTTGGTTATTCTAGTAATCTAGATCTAAGAGCAAATCAAGGTACACTACCAACCCCATCAAAAGACTATTCTGCATGGAACATGACAATTACGATATTTTTAGATTTGTATGGTTTCAAAAAAATCTTATAATTCCTATCGTCACTGATAATACCTGAAATATTTTGATCTAGCCTGATTGATTATTGTTCAGTCTTGATATGAAGCTGTAGTTCGATCCTATTTGAATGAAATTATTCATCCAAAAACCTTTTTATGTCTGGGGACTGAGATTACCCCTTGTTACCGACAACGTTTTTCGTGCGACGTGTACGCACAAGGGTTAAAACCTATTTCATTTCACAAAGCACTGATTATACTATTTTTTCATTGCTATGTCTGTATTGTTTAGATTTCATACTACAGATTATAATTCATCAGAAGATACCGAGTAGGCCGATATCAATTATACAGTCTAGACATATTCTTGTGGAACTATTCCAATAAAGAGTGAGGAAATAATTACATTGACTTAGTTTACATCTGATATGTTTTCGTTTATTTTTTAAGTTTATAGTGGATTGAGCACTGAATTACATACGCACTAAAATCAGGTTTAATGTCCTCTCTGACTGGGCTAATGAAGACGGGCATATGCCATACAATGTGCTAGTATTAGGAAAATTTTGGGCCGGACAGCCACGCTATGGCCTAGTCTTTTATCAAATCTCAAGGGTTACGTACACGCTACAGGTTCCCTGCTTTTCATACCATACGATCGACTTTACAAGGTCCTTTGTCCTGCATCATTGACAATGGGGAATCACGGCGGAAAATCCATATGAACCTTGTCAGCCAGCACAAGGATCGAATACAGAACCTCAAGCCAATGTCTTACTCACAGGGCCATGATGGCTCCACACTGAAATACTAATGGAGATCAGTGAGGTTAAGTATTGGATGTTTTATGCTGTTTGACATTTCAATGGAATGTGACATTCTGATAGTAAATAGGTTACATGAGATCCAGCAATATAAATATTAATCAGTTAATTATACAATTAATACCCTAATTAATATAGATATATATTACACCAATTCTGTGAACCACAAACCTCTCTTAATCTTACTGAAATCCATATCCACAAAAAACAAAATTCCTTTACATACGGACAATATGTGCTATGAGGGAAATTTAGCCCTGGCAGTGGCTTTTCCACCTACTACACGTATATACGACTACAAGACTTTGCATTTTTGACTCATCTCAATGACTAGACACTGTTCCTTGCAAAGCACTTGGTTATAAACCTACATCACTGACAAAAGGATACCATACTGAAAGACTCTCACGAACTATCTCTGTCAACATAGAGATCTCCTGGTTAGTGAGTAGGTACTACACCACTAACAAGGGGATACAATGCTGAAAGACCCTTATGAACTATATCTGTCAACACAGACATCTCCTGGTTAGTGAGAAGGTGTCTTACACACTGAGGATCCCATGGACAAAAGGAGGCTGGAAAAGTAGTGAGCAGTTGTCCTACCCACTGAGTCACTGTGGATCCCATGGACAAAAGGAGGCAGGTAAAGTAGTGAGCAGTTGTCCTACCCACTCAGCCACCGTGGATCCCACAAACAAAAGATCAAGAGAATACAGACATTAATTCTGGGCTTATAAAAATGAGCACGCAAAAGAAAGTGTGTAAATAAGGGATGAGTTAGAGATGGAATGAGAGTGATTGTTTCATGTTTAAAAGATTAAGTTACTTCAGTCTAGACTGATACTATCACCATCAATAATAGATCGAGAATAGGTTGACAAACATTCACTAAGAAAATTTACAATCAGAAGTTGTGTCGTTTTCATTCGATTTCAACTGACGAGAACTCAATCTGAAGAGCTATAATGAAGTATTTTCTTGACCAGTTTGATATACACTCTCTTCTTAATTTGCCCCAACCCACCAAAATATTTTTTTTTTCTTTTCCCACAATATGTATCTTAGAAATAAAACAGAGACACTTTTTACCATATTTAGAAAATGCAAGTATCCATTGGTGCAAGAACGTTCTGTGTAATCTCTATTCATATTCAGGTGATCTAAGTCTGCTATTGGTATTGCGCTAAATATTGGGCCTCGTAAGTAATGTTTAGACTAATTTATGCATAAATTTATAGAAGTGTTGAAATTTACACATCGTGGCTCATAATGTTGAGAGTGAATTATGCTTAAATTTACAAAAGTTTTGAAATTTAGTTAACATATCTGAGAAAGGGGATTGGTAGTTGAGTGTCAACACAACTCCCCCACCACTATGAAAAGATGTCAATTACAATTATGTCCTTCTGGTACAAGTTTGGTATTTGTTTGAGATGGGTAAGGTGTCTACCATGTCTTAGTATACAAAATGGACCCATACTAACAATCTTCTGGAAATTCAATGAACTTTAAAACAGATTTTGACACACTTTCCATTCATAATAACATAAACAGAATTCAAACAGATGTAGACACGAAGTAGGAGGTAAATTGTATATCAAGAAACTTTCAAATCACATTACAATACTTGTTCATGTGGTTGATTAATCTCAGAAAGTTGGAACCAGATTGTAATTTTGTTAAATTTATCATGTTCATGATCTAGTTTTTAAATTTAAGTGAGAAAGAGAAATGAAGTTTAACGTCCATTTGACACAAACTAGGTCACTTCGGGACTAACATTTGGTTTAATTTTATTTCAATAATTAGCTTGCCCATAGGAGTCTTTAGCAGTGGAAGGAAACCGGGGGGCCCTGAGAAAACCCACGAGATTAGAAAGGTGAGGAATATAAACCACGCCAGTTGACTCAATGACAGACCTTATGACACGGCACGCATGTGCTAAACATTCGGCCATCAAACCTCTCTTTAAATTTATGATTTGTCTCTATTATCAAGTATGGCTGAAGTTAATCATATGGTTTCTGAGTTTAATCTAATTTATGTAAATCTTGTCGTTTAATCTAATTACAAGTTTCCTAGCAATATGCAACATTGATTTATTTCAGCAACTTCTATATGAGATGAAACAACTGAGATTGAACAAGAATTCAATGTCAATGCAATTCTAACATTGTCAGAGATAAAGAACCTTACGATCAACAAAATGAAATAAAATAGGGTTTAACATCCTACTTTTCTGCATGAATTGGGTTTATGAAATTGCGCATATGCTCAGAAATGCCCAGACAGTTCACCTACTCTACATCAAATTACAACGGCTAAGAGTTCTTTTCTTCTTCCAATAATGTGTTGGGTTCTGTGTTGAACATATTTGCACATGGTTAAAAGGTTAAAATTGTGTTGTGGCGAGTTCACATATTTTAAAAACAGGATAAAAACAATCATGGCTGCCTTGGGCTGGAACATTCCGATTCTGGATTTGAAGATATCCAGGGTATCGGCATCCACAGTATGGGTTGGTAATTTATTCCACAGGCTGATTCCGGCAGGGAAGAAGGAGTCTTGGTAAGCCTTGAGACTGCACAGTGGTTGACGTTCCGTTCCATTCTACACCATTGATGAGCAGAAACTTTGCTGGGAACTCCCAAGGAATTAAGATTTTTGTATATCATAGATTTTTGTGAACAAAGACTGATTAAAAATTACTGGGAACAATGGTGCCAGATTTGACCACATGGCCACCAACCACCCAGAATATCTAGACTGAATTATATGTGCAAGTAGAAATTTAGTTAACAGTGTTTACAAGTACGAATACACGCTGCCCACAGTTTTTATCTCTTAACCTATACAAATGTTAAGCACATGCTTGACTTCTGTCTTCCGTACATATTTCCAAAACCGTTAAGAGATGGGCCAGGTTTCACATCAAAGTATACAATGCCATCGAAACAATTTACTTGGTAGACATTTCTGCTTCATCTGAAGTCTGAGTAAACATGTCTACTTAACACTGCCCACATTGATGGACAATGGTCAGTCGAATCAAAGACCGTCTGCTATGGATAAAAGACTACAGAATAATAAACAGGGGGTGTATTTATTTATAAACATTATAATATGATAATAAACAACTTATTATTCCACTAATTAAACACTAGCTGGATGTTCTAGACTATGTAGACAAGTTTTACTGGGATTACGAATGCCTTGGAGAATGAAATTTATTTAATAGACGACTTATTCTACTTATTAAACACCAGCTGGATGTTCTAGACTATGTAGACTAGTTTTACTGGGCTTAAGAATGCTTGGAGGGGAAAAAGGATTAATTTTAATCTAAGCCTTATTGTGCTACTCATTAATTGAAAAACACAGGTTGACTTTCTAGACTGGTATACTAGACTAATGGATGCCTCGAAGGATAACATTTATCTAATCCAGGCCGCAAGTTCACAAAGCATTCTCAGCCTTAAAGGGACAATAACACTCTTGGTGGCTTTGCAGCTCGAGAAAAAAAATAATAGCCTTATTCTAAGTACTAGATGTTTAAGCGTCCTACCTGTTGTGTAAATTATCTATTACAACCTATTTTACTTGTCGAGAAGGTTCGAAAATATTTTAAAATCCAAGTCACATTTGAAAAGGTTTACGTTAGACTTTTCAAATCAATTAGTTGAATTTTTCCAATTTTTTTAAATTAGGTGTGCTACGATGAAATTTATATCATTAATTAATTGGAATATTGTAAAATAATACAATTTGTTGACCAGAATGAAGATTGGGACATATTATTTAGTTACAACAAGAGTGTTATTGGGGCTTTAACAGTAGAATTTACTCAAAAATATTTGTCTTATTTTAACTATAATATAGCCCTTTATAAAACTTTTGCTGTTGTAATGTCTCTAATACATCAGTAGGAAACTATATGAAAAATTTATAAATAAATACTTGAAGAATAAATAAATTCTGGATCAATGATATTTCTCATAAATAGTGATTAAAAGTTGAGTAAATTCTTAACTTAAGTCTTAGAATGCTTTGTGGACTCAGAGCCAGGGGCTCCTTGTGCAACTACATGTAATCCAAAGAGTAATATGCCATTTGGACAGAAATAAGATAGTTTTTCAAATAAAATTTAAACCCAAGACTCCACCATCCGTATTATAATGTAATGGCTTATCAGTATGTCATTTCAAAATCAATACATTTTCTTCAAATCATTTCAAGTACTTGAATGAATAATATATAACAATAAGACAATATTTCATGATCCTCAGGACACGGAACAGTTTAGTTCTGAGCTGGTAAATCAAGGTATGTTCTTGCAGTCATTTCACGCCAGATTTCCACATGAACGAATAATATCAAATAATAAGTAATGATTTTATGATCCTCGAGACATGGAAACTATTTAATTTTGAGCTGGTATAAGAGGTATTAGTTATCATTAAAACATTAGTTGTGGGCCACACCCATGGCGTTAATTCTGGTTATCAAGTCTTCTGTTTCCCCCTAACGATATTTCTTTAAGCTCTTTGATGTTTCATAAACTGTCTGGATTTTATCAAGCTAGAATAAATTGTTAAAATGATGTCTGAATTAGTGGTGAGTGGTTGCTTGATGTCGATGGTATACATAGTAGTACCAGTATTCTGTTAAACTAAGAAATAAATTTCTGGGCTGAATACAAACTGCTGACTAGCCAACTTTAAGAATGGTGTAATCTTCTTGCAGAGTTTATGGTTCAGAGTTTATGGCGAGAGAGAGAAATGGGGATTGAATTCAACAGCCCCTCTTAAGACAAAGTATAAGCCAAAATAGGTGAAAAAACAAAGAGAAAGATGAGAGAGATAAACGGGATTTAACATCCACTCTCAACACTTAGTCTTTAGCAATAGGAATAACCTGAAGGACAAAGCTAAAACTGACAAGGTTGGACAGGCAACACTACTTCTTCCCACATACATGTGTGGGTTCGAAACACCCTGATTCAAAGCACGAAAGTTAGAATATTCACATCCCACCCTACCCCAAATAGGGAGTAAGTAGTTTATAGTTCCTAACTTATCTTACGTTAAATGTGAGAGATACTGATATGTCTTTTAATTATAGTCTTATGTTGAGTTGTCCTTTCATATTTACTACCACGCCTGATTTGTCTTCTAATTATAGTCTTATGTTGAAGTCGTCCCTTCATACCATGCCTCACCTTGTTCAAATATTTATCTGTGTTATTTCAGATTTTCTATAAGAAAGGAATATTGATTATTGATCTCACTAACGTTAATTACAGATAATCAATCGATCAATAAAGGAAGGACATTTTTATCTAGGTTGTCATCAGGTAAACCGAATCTTAAAACGGTAAATAAAACGTAATGGATAGAACATACTCCCATTAATTTGCTTCAGATGTTGTACGATCAGAGGATGATCCAGTCAGAGGGTGGAACATTAACAACCAACCCCTTCTTCAGTCTTGGTGAAGTAGAATTTTTGAGTTGACTCAATGACAGACCTTATGATACAGCGTACACATGTTAATTCTACGGCCATCCAAACACACCCTGATATAAAGACAGATAATATTCTTCCTATAAATACTTTATTCTAGTAGAAAATAAACTAACCAATATATTAAAAAATAAAAAACGTAAAAACAATTTAGAGAATTCCATTAATCTGATGATCAATCGAATATAAACATGACACTCGTTATACTTCATTACCGACTGTAAAAACTTTTCCAATCATTGATTCCACAAGTTATTCTTGGTAAAAGAAAACAAATTAAAAGGATTAAAATAATTTTGACGTTCAACTTACAGAGGCATTAGCGCTGACATGGTTCTACAACTTAATCAAGAGCAATTACAGTCCCTAAAAGAAATTATCAGAAAAATTTGATAAGACTTTTGCTTCTCACTAATCTACATAACGCATCAGAAGTTTATTTTAGCTAATTGAACTTTTACAAGATTCTACAAACTGAGCAAGGGCAATAATGATGCATTTTTGACATTGAAATGAGTTGATATACAATAATAAATAGAATACAATGGCAATGTTTTTTTTTGATATTCTATTCTATCTATTATTTGTATATATCAATATATTTCAATGTGGGCGGATATAAAAATGTAATGCTCATCTACATCATCAACTATTATAAAAACTTCCTTCATCGATTTTATAATCTATTCTTGTCCAAACCGAAAATATGAAGCAATTAGAATTAAGAGCCCAAGATTAAATTTACTCGTTTTGGTATCAGAAACTTATCTAATCTAGCTAGATAATTTTAAAAAATTACTTTGGCAAGAATTCGTGCGGCTGTAGGTTTACTAAGTACCTTCGTCAATAAATCCATATTATAGATCGGATAATTAAAGACCAGACAAAATTATCTCTAAAATAGAAAACTAGAAACGATCAAGCAATCATTAAATACTCTACAGGTTATTGTAGAAATATTCTAAGTAGAGCTTTAAATAAATTGAGTACTTATAGTGCAATCAACTTGGAGAATTGTTCGCAATCATTAATTACTAATAAAAATTGAAATGAAATAGGGTTTAACGTTCTACTGTTCTGCTCCAAAACTAGGCTGATGAAGACGGGTATACAGTGTGTTATGAGGTACACTTTTTCCCCCCGACAGCAGCACTATGGCCTACTCTTATACTGAATTCTAACTGTTAAGTGATCTTTTACATGCACGACAATTAAAGAGACAATGCTGATAAAAATTGAAATGAAATAGGGTTTAACGTTCTACTGTTCTGCTCCGAAACTAGGCTGATGAAGACGGGTATACAGTGTGTTATGAGGTACACTTTTTCCCCCCGACAGCAGCACTATGGCCTACTCTTATACTGAATTCTAACTGTTAAGGGATCTTTTACATGCACGACAATTAAAGAGACAATGCTGATAAAAATTGAAATGAAATAGGGTTTAACGTTCTACTGTTCTGCTCCAAAACTAGGCTAATGAAGACGGGCATACGCCATACAGTGTGTTATGAGGTACATTTTTCCACCAACAGCAGCACTATGGCCTACTCTTATATCGAATTCCAACTATCAAGGGATCTTTTACGTGCACGGGACCCTCGTTATTTATCCCCTTCAAACAACAAGACAGCTATCCTAGTCAGGCCCTCCGTCCTGGATGAACTTTCTCGGCCAATGCAGGGATCAAACACAAGCCAGGTTATTACCCACTTAACAATCGGGACCCCTTAATAACTAATACCTTTTGTATTTCTATTTAAAAAGTAGCAATATTCAAAAGAGGGGGAACAGCACTACTCCCTTGATTGAAAGAGTAATCTAAGCTGGACTGACTTACAGTGTCTCGGTGAGTTTGACTTTGGCTTGCTAACCAGGCGGTCCCGTGTTCGAATCCCGCGTTTGCCTAGAAAGTTCATAAAGATTTTCTGGCGTGCTTCTACCTTGTCAGTGGTGTAGGATGGGCCAGGGACAATGTCTAGTTATTCAGATGATAAAAAAAACACTGAGGTCCCAAGTACACATTGATGTGCACATAAAAGATCCCCTGGTGGTTGGAATTCGAGGTAAGAGTAGGCAATAGAGCTGCTGTCGGGCAAAATTTCCCTCATAGCACACTCTATGGCGTATGCGTGCAGCATCATTAACCCAGTTTGGAGCCTAACAGTGTGCCACTAAACTCCATTCCATTTCATTTCATTTCAATTCCACTAACTGAGCCACCATTACTCTCCGTACCTTAGATATATTATAAGACTTGACATATTGTCAGTAAATTGTTTTTCTTAGTAAGCCAGAAATCAGAAAAACAATCTTCCTATACTCATCAATCATTATTTATGAGGCAGATGACCAAGTAATTAGTACCAGACTGATTGTCCATCAATTGTTTCTATTTTCATTACAATGTCTGGAGACAGAAGGAAACGGAATTATAGTCTCTATCATCCACACAAATATTCTACGAATATTAGTCTGGATGGGTCCTCAAAATTTGACGGAAAATAGGTCATTGTCTGGATTATCCAGTCTTTTAAGTTACCAAGTACTGAATCTATCAAAACAGCTCGTTTGTTAACAATGACACTTTTTAAAATTTTGTTTTTAAAGGTTTCAATTGAAATGGTAATTTTCTCTCGTCATGAATCAGACGTATGGCTACTCACAATCTTCTTAATTCTTCATCGTCTCTATTTTGTTTCTAATAATAGATGTGCCAAGTGAATTGTGGGATATATTTCAACCACGCTTTATAGAATCTAGCAAAATCGGCCCGGCTTCATAAGATCTAGCATTTACCCGAGACTTTAGCCAAAAGGTTCCATTGCGCATGCGTAACCAAATGTTTGGTTTTTTAAGGGGTAGATTATCCAGTAATTTTCGTCAAAAATTGAGAACCGTCCCAGACCCTCCGTGCGTTGAAGACTAGTAGGTTCTGGGTGACCGAGACTAACGGAATTAAGGTCTACTCTTATTTGTTGTTCAGACATCCATGAATGATAAAATGTTACCTTTATAACGACAAAACCCCCTAGGTGGATTTTTATTACGATGTACAATTTGGTACCAAAAATATCTTCTAAAGGAATAAGTGGTGGATCCGCCCCAATTTTCGCGTATTTTGACAAGACTAAAGAGTGTAGTGTTCACATGTACTATATGCCAAACCACTTTAAGTGATCTGAGAGTTGCTGTCAGAGGCAATAGTTAAATATGCACACATATATTCTTCTTGAAACTGCATATTTAAAAAAAAAACGTAATGAAAAGTGCAATACCCTATAGACAGCTGAAGCCAGAAGCGTGTATGCCATGGTACTGTAGTGTACTAGCGTTCACATATTCTAAGAGGCAAAACCAGCTTAAGTGTTCTGATGGTCAGAAGTACTAGTTAATAACATACACATTATATTCAACTTGAAACTGCAAACAGACCTGGTACCTATCAAACAAAATCTCATTGGTGTACCTCATCTCAAAGCCATCTTATCGGTGTGAAAATGTCATTTATTAAAATGACGTCAACATATATAGATAAAAGACATACATGATCAATGAAAACGTACACATATACGTGAACTTTTACTACTAATTTACAGATCTATCTATCTTTTTTCACAAAAGATAAATTTACGAACATCAAAGGACCAAATTAATGTTTTAACTATTTAAATTGAACACTCAACCTTTTAAAAAAAAATCTTCTTAAGTCGTAACTGAAGATGAACTGGACGGAAACTGTTTTGATGTTGTCTTTATTTAATTTAAGACCCCCGATTCTCGTAGTTATACGGCCATAAATCATATCAATTCCAAACTAACGAAACGTATCAATAGCATTTTTCTATTGATTACCTTTCTATCACGTTCAGCTGTTACTCCAAGATGGTTCTTTTCACTGGTAATTGAATTGTACAAAGGATCACTCTGTTTTTCACCGGTGTGATAAATATCTCAAGATGAGCTTATATTAATAGTCTCAAATACAATATTATAACACTTTCGGGACTTTAAAGCAGCAATGACCTACATCAATAGTCCCAAATACAAAATCATTGGGCCTATGGGATGCACAGAAGCAATGACTTTATGGAAGTTTTAATACATGTACTTACTTTGATAGTCCCAAATACAATATCATAACACCTCTGGGACTTTAATACTACAATAACTTTATGCAAGTTTGAATGCTTATTTTTATTGTCCCAAATACAATATTATAAAACCTCTGGGATTTCTTTGCAGCAATGACTTTAGGCAAGTCTAAATGCTTATAGTCTCAAATACAAAATCAGACCACCATTTATGCCAGTCCAAATAATCTGTCAAAATTAATCAGCCTTTAATTATAGTATTTATACTAATTTACATGTAAATTTCAAGATTTGTTACTTGTACATCCAGCACTCAGGAAAACATCTCTTGTTCATATCTGTTAATAACTTCCCTTACAGTACAATTGCCATTCGGGTGTCAACTCACTGAATTTTCAAAAACTGTATTTGTAAGACAGAAAGAGAGAAATGGAGTTTAATGTCCACTTGACAAAAACTAGGTCATTTCAAGACTAACATATGGTTCAATTTCATTTCAATAATTCGCTGGCGGGTAGTGGTATTTAGCAGTGGGAGGAAACCGGGGAACACAGAGAAAACCCACGAGGTTCTACAGGTGGGTAGCAGTATCTAGCAGTGGGAGGAAACCGAGGAACCCAGAGAAAACCCACAAGGTTCTACAGGTGACCTACTCCTTGTTACGTACAACTGGGAAATCAAAACCATTCTAGTTGACTCAATGACAGACCTTATGATACAGCGCGCACACGCTAACCATTCGGTCATTTACCCACCCACCCCACCCCCACCTCCCTGTATTTGTAAGGATAATGTTAACTGTAGATTGGTATAATATACCCATGGGGTGTTTATTTACTCCATGTGGGGTTCGATGGCCGAATGGGTCAACCGGCATGGTTTCAATTTTACTGGTTGTACTTGACAAGGAGTAGGGTCACCTGGTCAATCTCGTGGGTTTTCTCTGGGTCCTCCGGTTTACTCTCCACTGCTAAAGATTCCTACGTGCAAGCAAATTATTAATTGAAATAAAATTGAACCACATGTTATCCCAAAATGACCTAGTTTGTGTCAAGTGGATGTTAAACCCCATTTCTCTATCTCTTCCTTTATTTACTTCGTGTAAAGATAAATCAGGATTTGCTTCTTCTCATCTTTAACATTACTCAAACATTTGCTACCAGTCCAACATTTGGTACCAATCTATTGTTACAGATGGGTGGAATGACAGAGAGGTAAGGAAATGAATGGAATGGAAAGGTCGCTGTTATATCATCTCTTCAACATGTCCAATAAGAGTGGTCAATGTTATGCCTACATCACAGCTTCACTTAAGATGAGGTTCACTGAACACACACACACATATCAAGCACAAGCCATTGAATCGAAATGTAATGAAATAGGCATATGAAATGTGCTATGAGCAATATTTTTTTTTTGACAGTGGCGCTATGGCCTCCCCTTATTGTACAGGACCTCAGTTTTTCATCCCTTCCAAATAACTAAGAGTAAGAGGCATTTCCTTGCAAGGCCCTCTATTTTCCACCACTGTCAGAAACCAGACTGATAAATCTTGATGAACTTTCTCGGCCAACTAGGGGCCGAGCCCGAGGACATCTTCACAATTCATCCTGCGCCATACTATTTAACAGAGTTAACATGGCTCCCAGATGTTTACTATTTTGAGACTTATGTTGGCATCTTGGGTACATTTAAAATGACTAGAACACTTTTATTGGATTTAGTTAACTTTCCTCTGTTCTTTTCTTGAATAATGTTCCCCTGCATCCGTATAAAGCTGGGGTCTTTTATATTTAGCAGTGGTAGGAAACTGGAGGACCTGGAGAAAACCCACGAGGTTGGTAAGTTTGTAGAATGTAGATGACCATAATAACTTCAAGCATACAATGAACACAGTTACTTTTTAGAAATTAATAACAATACCTTTATTTGAATGCATCTGAAAACATGTTTTATGGGTGTTTATTAACACTTAGAACTGTGTTTATGGATGCTAAAACCATGCAATCTATTATAAATATAGTTTTCAGAGAAAAGTTATTCTTTCTTACGCGACATTTAATTTGCACAGATGATATATTTGTCTGATGTGAATGAATTATTGATAATACTGGTTCCACAGGAATATCTGTAAATGGCTGTGGGTTACGACTGGAATTTGATTTATGCCTGGTATTTACACTAGGATGACATTTAAAGAATCAATGCCGTGATATTGAGCAATATTTATTTTACATGTTCTATAGAGCGAGCTGTTGGTTCAAGCAAGCATAAGCTTTAGGTATACAGTATAAATGTTGGGTCACGATGTACATGCAATAATGAAATGGTTGCGTTGGATTTGTTTTTTGTCGTTTTTTAGGGTGTAAAGGGGACCAATCTTTTACATATTCACATAATACAGTAATGATGAAATGGTTTTGTTTTTTCGGGCGTTGGTTTTGTTTATTTGTTGTTTTTTGGGGGTGTTAAGTGGACCATTCGTACAGTATTAATAAAATGGTTGCAGTTTTCTTTTGTTTTTTGGGGTGGGGGAAGGGACCAATCTTTTAAATGTTCATGTTGTGGATTTATATTGGCTCTCATACAATTATAACCTGTGTTTATACAGTGTTTGTTTAAAGAAACCAATGCCAAATTTTGAACAATGTTTACTTTTCAGATATTTTTATACTGGCTCAAGTATCTAATCAAGCTGTATATATGCATTGAGTGCAGTTGGTGGTAACTTTGTAACACTTGTCAAAAATCCAAATTTTACTGAGAGAATCTAGTGTTTAAATAAATATATGGTTTTTTTTGTTCACTTACCTGTTTGTTGGTTTTTATTGTTATTTGTTGCTTTTTTTTGTTGTTTGTTGCTGTTGTTGTTTGTTTGTTATTCGTTGTTGTTTGGGTTAATTTTGGTTTGATTTTTATGGAGGAAAGGCTGTTCACACGTGTGTGTTTTAAATGTTTGTTAAAGACAATCAATCTTGGATAACCTGCCCCCCTCATCCCCTTGTCTAATTTGAAATTCTGTGTCAGGTGTTAAATAGAATCGTGGAATATTACAGACAAATCCCATAGGGTATGTCTAATAATAACAATATTGTAAGAATTATCGATATTGTGGGGTGTATTCAATAATAACAATATGTCTATAATGCAGAGTTTTGTATCAAATAATCATTACCTTGGCAGCAGCATATCTTACAGACATTGATCGATCTGTCATCGCTTGTCGAGCGGCTTTATAGATATCTTTATGGCATGAATTACCAGCTGAGCCAAGCCCTGCTACCACTTTCTCCAGTGTTAACATCACTTCTGTTCTACCTTGAGACTGTAAAAATAAATAATGATTTTATCATTAGTAATGTTTGTAGGTTTTGAGATTCATTCATTCATTAATGGACATCATTAACCTTTATCAATGTTATGATCTAGCAGTCAGGACCATAGAACTATTTCACTAATGTTGTGGTTCCAGTTAGTTTGACCTTAAACGCCCTTTAGTATCTTATCAAGACAATCAAAACAGTTTCTAGAAGCATTCTTTTGAAAACCACCCACCACATTTGTGTTTCATAAATAAAAAATTTCATAACATTTTTTTAATGAAATAAATTTTTTTTTTAAGTTTCTGTGTGTGAATAGAGTTATTTAACCTCTGCAGCTTCCACTGGGGTGATATTGCAGACAAGATAAAGATTCTTCAAAGTAAATTAATTTATTGCTGTCTTTCAAATTTTCAAAATCTACTAAATAATATAACATTTTTGTAGATAAGGCCCACCCATACAACAAAAGCCGAACAGGCACTTTCTGTATGCAAAGACGAAAATTTGTACCTGAAACAGGGAGATAGAGAGAAATGGGTAAAAATGTCCACTCAACACAAACTAGGTTTTTTTGGAACTAACATATGGGTCTGTTTTATTTCAATAATTTGCTTGCATGTACAGATTTTTAGTTGTACCCAATCAATTAGATGGCTCCAGATTTAATAATCGTATTATTTGTGGGTATTTTAAATGGGTTGGTTACATGTTTCACACAAGCACTTTTTCAAAGGGTTCAGAATTTGTCAGTTTTCTGAAAGTGGACTTGCACCTTTTAAATATCTGATATTAAAAAAAGGTAAGTACAAGATTTCTTTGATCTCTTCAGAAAATAATTCTGCAACAACCATAAAATTAAAGCAAAAAGATTGATCAATTAAAAAGGTGAGACAATATCAATATCGGAATGATTTATTGGGTCATAAATGTTAGAGCTAGAATCATTTTTATAATCAACAATAATTCTCATTTGCCATTTTTATCTTTAAAAGACAATCTAAAGAATTGTTTTTTATGCACGATTTTGAAGATCACAAACATATTTGTGGGATTCATATTCAGTTATTTTCTGCTTGTTCTATAGTCTTAATCTCTCTCAATTAATATATGGCTCTTGCAGTTTATTTCTAATAATCTAATTGAGCTAAGATTGAATTTCGCTCTTTGGCTAACTCTGATAAAATTGGTCAGTGCACTTATAAGTTAGATGCTACTTTTGGGAAGTTTACTGTATTTCAGTTTTGTCATTAGCCTGGTGAATGCAGAAAAAGTAAGACATATATACCATCAGGTCATTTATTCTAGTGGGAACAGAAGACACACTTTTTTCAATAAAGAAAAAGATTTAGAAACTAAATGTCAGCATGAAACAAATCATCGGGCATATGAAACCCAATACTGATGTGTTGTTTGGTGACACCTTTACATTTTACATACCAAAAGAAAACTTCAAATACTTTTAGCTACATGTATGTAAACTCAACCGATAAGTAAAATGAGGTGGTATACAAAGAAAGCATGCCCTGCCTCAACCACAATACCTGACACCGCTTACGGCCACTTTGAGCAATCATTTGGACTACATAAACACAACATGAAATATTTCAAGAATGCAACCATTTTATTGGCCATTACTTAAAATATGTACTAGGATTTTAAATTTTAGCCTATGAAAAAGCTGCATAAGGCCTCTGGATATCAAAAAACAAAAGTTACTGAGAAGAAGATAACTTCAGGCCAGTCCAATGTTCTACATACTAATGCACAATAAAATATAACATCAAAAAGTTTTATTCCTTCAAAAAAAAAAAAAAAAAAAAAAATGATTATTGATTCTGATAATGCTACTTATTTCTCATCCCAAAAAATGAAAACAGATCTTTGATTCTGATATGGCTACTTAGACCACACAAGCAACAAAATATTTACATCTCTTAACGTTACTGATGAAAATAACATAGAAACGATTTCAACAGGAATTTAATCTTGTCAAGGAATGGCAGGAATTGGTGGCACCATAGCTGCATCAACAATAATACTTATAGTACTTTACAGAGGAGAGGAAAAATTGGCTACCCAGTAATAAAAATAGCAATCAAAGTCAGAGCAATAAAAATTGTTTTACTTGGCCCAGTACAAGTATGACCCCCTGATACTGTAGTAACAGTTTATTGCCACTTAAATTCATTTTTTGTCATAAGTATCTCAACTGGAGCTCTGTAGCCAAAATCAAATATGCAACATTTCAGGGGAAGATTTTCTCCTAATGACTGACAGTCAATCTTGGAGACTGATATAGGGCATGTAACACTGAGAGACAGAAATGAAATGGAGTTTAACGTCCTAGTGTTCTGATCCAAACTGGGCTAATGAAGACGGGCATACGCCATACAGTGTGATATGAGGGAAATTTTGCCCGGGCAGAAGCACTACATACTATTCTTGTTTCGAATTCCAACTGTCAAGGGATCTTTTACGTGCACGCCAATGTGTACCTCGATTTTTCATCCCTTCTGAATGACTAGACAGCAGTCCTTGTCCTGCATCACTGACAAGGGTGTTACAGAATTAAGACCATAGATTGGATTGACGATCACTGGTAACAGAGTGAATATTGTTGGTTAAAGACAGAAGAACTATGATTACAGACTAATTGATTCCAGACCTTGGAGAGAGAGAAAGAGAGAGAAATGGGGTTTAACATTCACTCGGTTGAGAATGAGCCCTATCTCCATGCCACATATATGCTCACACTAGGGATCGAAACCACAGCCACAAGCCAGAGGTGACCGGCCAGCTAGAGGTCGAAGTGCGGCAAACTAGACCACTAGGCCATCCCAACCCCCCTCCACACCTTGGACCTCTGGATTCACCCCACCCCAGTCTATCAAGAATAGATAAGCATACTTATAGATCTAAATCTTGGAAGATGCAGAATAAGAATATAAACATTGCTATTATCAATAAAATGGTATAAGATATTTCTACAGCTTGCGCCAGATATCTTATATCATTTCACATTCTCTATCAAAACATTCACTGATTTACATCACTACTGCTTATAATTACATGTACATGTATACCTGCATGCCAGATACAGATAAACAGGATTGTAGGATATACAGATAAATAAAATATTTGGCAGAAACCTAAAAACATAACTAAATGTATCGCCATCTTCCAGATTCACATCATTTCAGAATAAGCATGTATCTACATGTAATGCTTGTAGAATACATTTGTGATGAGGCCATTACCTCGAGGACAATATTATGGCAAATGAAAATGACTAAAATCATATAGGAATGAAACTCATGAAAACAGATAAACAAGTTTCAAGTGTCTTAATATGGACCAAGAAATTAAATTTGTAATTCACTTCTGTCACATGAATAATGTTTACTTTAAAATTTTTAAATCTAAACTAAAAGCTTTTAAAAAAAGAACAAATATTAGTATCTCCTATTTTCAAATTAATGTTTTATACCGGAAGAAAATGGAAGAAAAACTCTTAATAGGTGTTTTTGAAGAGTAAAATCTAAATTGTTGTAGCTAAATGCTTAACTTGTGTTATTTTGAGACTATTAGATATTGACTATATTCTACATGTTGCCTTTTAATCTTGGAATTTCACTATTTAAGTTTTGCGATAATCTTATCGGATTATTTCTATTTCTATGAGAAAATGGACAAATGATCTGGTCTTTCTGCAATCTAAATTTATGTTCCTGAAACAAGTACAGGGACAACCAATAACATGTGGCATTAACCATTCAAAACATAATTTCCTTCATCTAATGGAACTAGCCCCTTCAATAAATTCTCAAGATCTATCACACCGTTTTTTTATCAACTTCCAATCATGTATAAAGATAGGCTGGCACTGCCAGGCAGGATACGCCCACATTTTCGAGAGATGGACAGAGAACAAGCAATACCGAAAGTGATTTTTCCTACATCTTTAAGTCCTGTATTTCATACTGTATTGGGAGCAGCCATTTAGTTGGTCAGTTCCAGTCTGATATTAATAAAATTCGAAACCGACAATGATTATTGTGTGACGGTACACAACCTAGAAATGTGACTTTTCATCAAAATCGGATAAGAATTGTGACCTGTAGAGAGTCCACAACCATGATATACCATATTTTTACACTATTCGCGTACAAACGGCGACCATTTCGTCTGGCAATTTTGGTACGATTTTCACGAAATTAAAACTCAACCTTCCTCATCAAAATCGAATTAAAATTGTGACCTATACAGGGTCCACAACCATGATATATCATTTTTTTAACAGTATTCGCGTACAAACGGCGGCCATTTTGTCTGTCAATTTTGGTCCGATTTTCCCGAAATTCACACTCAACCTTCCTTACAGTGTAACGGTGATATAATCAAACGTTTTTTTTAAATTGGATAATAATTGTGACCTCCAGAGGGACCACAAGCTAAAGAAAGGGGGATTTTGTGTATAACCAGGGGCCATAATTCAGGAAGTTACGATCCGATATGCGCAAATATCGAAAAGAACCAAGATCTTTGGGTTATAACCATGAATTTCAAGTTTCATCAAAATCGAATTAAAATTGTGACCTTTACAGGGTCCACAACCTTGATATACCATTTTTTAACAGTATTCGCGTACAAACGGCGGCCATTTTGTATGGCAATTTTGGTCTGATTTTCCCGAAATTCGAACTCAACCTTCCTTACGGTGTAACGGTAATATAATCAAACGTTTTTTTTAAATCGGATAATAATTGTGACCTCCAAGCTAAAAAAAAGGCGATTTTGCGTATAATCAGGGGCCATAATTCAGGAAGTTACGATCCGATATGCGCAAATATCGAAAGGAAGCAATATCTTTGGGTTATAACCATGAATTTCAAGTTTCATCAAAATCGAATCAAAATTGTGACCTCCACAGGGTCCACAACCTTGATATACCATTTTTTAACAGTATTCGCGTACAAACGGCGGCCATTTTGTATGGCAATTTTCGTCCGATTTTCCCGAAATTCGAACTCAACCTTCCTTAGGGTGTAACGGTGATATAGTCAAACGTTTTTTTAAATCGAATAATAATTGTGACCTCCAGAGGGACCACAAGCTAAAAAGGGTGATTTTTCGGACAATCAGGGGCCATAATTCAGGAAATTACATTCCGATAGCTGCAAATATCGAAAGGAACCAAGATCTTTGGGTTACAAACATGCATGTCAAGTTTCATCAAAATCGGTTCAAAATTGTGACCTCTATAGGGTCCACAAGCTAAAAACGTGATTTTTCGTACAATCAGGGGCCATAATCCATGAAGTTTTGATCCGATACATGCCAATATCGAAAGCAGCCGAGATCTTTTGGGGATAAACCTATATTTCAAGTTTCGTCAAAATCGGATAAGAATTGTGACCTGTAGAGAGTCCACAAACAAATTGTGGACGGACGGACGGACGGACGTCCGGACGGACGGACGGACGGACGGACGTCCGGACGGACAGGGGCGACGACATAATACGTCCACATGAAAATGTGGGCGTATAATAAAAAGCGAATTGCAGTGCAGTTAGGCTGAACTAAATTAGCTGCGTCTTCACGGAACATTAGTTAAAGAATTTTTAAACTATTTTAAGATTGGTGTGAAACCTCGTTTAAAATACAAATCAACTCCCATAGCACTCGTTAAAGATGGAAAAAATGTATTGATTTTTACACACAGGGCAAAAACATTGTTGAAATAAGTTGGTTGTACAAGGAGAAAAATATGAATTTGTGCAGAATCCCTGAAGAACAGCTTCTTCTAATGTCAATCAGTAAGAGCCAACAAAAATTTTCATGGGTTTTTTTTCTCTTACAATATCCAGAAATTTTCATTTCTTCTTCAATATCTCGATTTTTACACAAAAGTAAAATCAATAATGGTACATGTAGCAAATTACGATAGATGAAAATGTGTGAAAAGGCAATCCCTAAAAAAAAATTTTGTTTTCCCCAATATAAATCTGACCTAGCACTTATTCCTCTTTTTTTTTCTCAAGTTTTTAAAAATATATTTATACGTTTGAAGAACACACTTGTGATTTTGGCACAGATACAGCCCTAAAGTTGACGGAATATCCAAGTTCCGGGAAAGGATAGGACATTCTTATTATCAGTGGTCTATAACATCCCTGGTTATGAACATAGAACAAACTGCTTTAGATTTCATGAAATCATGTAAAAATGGAACTCATTGTTTGTTCCGACTTGGGTATAGATTTCTACAATTTCCATGGAGAGAAAAATAAACAATGGATATTAAAATCAATACTGAAAATAGCTGTAGGGAGAACAATGTTACAAATATTAAACACAAAACTTAAATTTCATAAACCAGACTACGACTTAAAACTACAGCAGGAACTCTGAAGCCAACAATAGAGCAAAGTACAAGTTAGACAAAGGCCCCCCTCCCCCCCTCTACAAACAGTGATTTGACAATATATTTTAATCATAAGGAAATACATGTACTTCAAGCCATTGAAATCTATTTTGTTTGCCACATGCAATAAACTTGTCAATCCATATTCAGCTTATTTTTGTCGTTAGTCACTGTTAATTTGCCAACTCACTTTTCCATGGTTTAATTGCCCCTTTAAATTAGTCAATCAAAGTCAATAAGTGAAGACACTAGTGAGATTCTCTCAATCTTTTATTTAAATAGACAGAAAGAGAAATAGGGTTTCAAGTCCACTCAACACAAACTAGGTCATTACAGGACTAACACATGGTTTAATTTCATTCTAATAATGATCTTTATATATAGCAATAGGAGGAAATCTGAGAACCTGGAGAAAACCCACGAGGTTGGACAGGCATCTTTTAAAGGCATCTTTTAAATAATCAACCATATAGGTTTATAACAAACTGATTAACATCTCCTCCATTCAGAAGCAGTGCTACATGTATACACAACATGATCTCACTAAACAATGGTTCCCTAGCATTTATAACGTTAAATATCATTTTGAGACTAACATATTGTTGGGGGTGGGCGGTGGCAATTGTTATCTGTTTAAACGAGAGAAATGAAATGAGTTTAACGTCCTACCCTGTTGCACCGACTGGGCTAATGAAAACTTGACAAAGGAGAATAGTGGCAGGGATTTTGACTGTTCGTCAGGATCGAAGTAACTATGGGATCTTATACATGTATTACCAATAATTTGTTCAATACATTCCATTATAAAATCCGCTAGCAACACACTTCACAGATACCGAAAGGTTTTAATCCAGGTCATGTTGCCAGTGTGCATCGTCATGTTTTCATACATTTTTACATAGATTTTCTGGCACCGTCTATTAGTACGCCTACACAATACCACATATAAATAGACACATATAAACAGCATGTCAAAAGAAATGTATTGAATTAAAATAAATAAAAGAACATCTTTGTTAGATCACAATAAGATCATGACGGTAACAATAAATTTTAATAAAAAAAATTATTTATCACGACAAAACAAGTATATTCTTGTTATTTATAATAGAATTTTATCCATACAAATGTCAATCTGTACTATAAATTTAAAAAAAAAAAAAACACTTCAACTCAAGAGGTATTCCGCATTCTTCTGGAATTCTCCCACGCATGTTTCATATTTAGTACAATCAAATCTGAATATAAACTCTAGTGTGCATAATAGTGTGAATAAATGACTTTTTCCTTCATTTATTTCTGGCTTCAAGGAAGTTATCATTAGATTCTGCATTAAACAGAAAAAGATCACAATTTTTTCTAAAAATAACTGATGTTAAACACAAACAGATTAAAACCGGAGACTAAGAGCCCTACATTTATGATGAGAGGGGGAGAAATGGGGTTTAACTCCACTTGACACAAACTAGATCATTTCAGGACTAACATATGGTTTTTAATTTCATTTCAATAATTCGATTGCGCGTAGGGGTCTTTAGCAGTGGAAGGAAACCGGAGTACCCGGAGGAAACCCACGACGTTGAGAAGGCGCCCCTATCTCCATGCCACATACACTCACACCACAGCGCAAGCCAGAGGTGACCGGCCAGCTAGAGGTCGAAGCACGGCACTCTAGACCACTAGGCCATCCCAACCCCCACATTAATGATGACTACTGCTAGGATTTAAATTTATAAAACCATGTTCCTTCAGTTATTAGATACCTCTATAAAACCACAATGTCCCTTGGGTTATCAGATACATAAAACTAATAAAGTAATAAAACTTGATATGTACTTATCATCAAGCTGTAAAACAGTTTTAATGAACCACAGATAGATTAGTAACTGATGGTAATATGTTCTATAGTTTTATTGACTATAGATTGTTCCAACAGGAGATAAAACAGGAATGTACATTTACATCTTGTAAACAAGTTAAGCAGATCAAAAGAGAGAGACAGAGAGAGAGACAGAGAGAGAGATGAGTAGCCATTGGTGACCCAGTTCCTGATTTTACAATTATAATACAAAGTGAGAGAAATGGGATTTAAGGTTCACTTAACACATTCTAGATCATTTTGGGACCAACACAATGTTTTATTTTCATTTCAATAATTCGTTTGCTCGACTCTTGTAGGGATCTTTAGTAGTGGGAGGGAGGGAGAGAGAGAAAGAGATGGGGTTTAACGTTCACTCGACAACATTAGGTCATTTCGGGACTTACATATGGTTTAATTTTATTTCAATAATCCGCATGCGCGTAGGGGTCTTTATTAGCAGTGGGAGGAAACCGGAGTACCTGGAGAAAACCCATGAGGTTGGACAGGTGACCCTACTCCTTGTCACGCACAACCGGGCATTCGAAACCACGCCAGTTGACTCAATGACAGGCTTTATGATACAACAAGCACATGCTAACCACTTAGCCACCCAACCCCCAGCTGTGGAAGGAAGTTATATGTAACAGTGGTATTCATTGGACAACAGTTTGTCGTTTAATCGGAATCAGGAATGAGATTTAATGTCCACTTGACCAGTGCATTTTGGAAGTAACATGGTTTGATATTTCATTTCAATAATTGGCTTTTGAGTAGGGATCTTTAGCTGTGGGAAGAGAATCGAAGACCCAGACAAAACCCACGAGGTTGGACAGACAACCTTACTTCAAGTCAAGCCACTTGACTCAATGACAGACCTTATGATCCAATGAGTACATGTTAAACTAGATCATTTGGGACTAGCATAAAGTCATTTTAGTAACTATTAGGGATAATGGTGGAATAGGTGAGTTTTCACCTACAAGTACCGGTACTCATCAAATTCCAAACTTTAAGAGTAAACAGATAAGAGTAAAGCAGATGGAGAAGATGGAGTAGTAAAACCGATGGAGGAATAAAGCACATGGAGGAATAAAAAAGATAGAGCAGACAGGCAGACGAAGAGGGAGGAATAAAAATGGTGGAGAAGTAAAGCAGATGAAGAAGAGGGAAAAATAAAACAGATGGAAAAGTAAAAATAGAGAAAGTAATGGGATTTAACGTCCACTTGACACAAACTAGCAAATTTTGGGACTAATATATGGTTTAATTTTCATTTCAATAATCTGCTTGCGCGTAGGGGTCTTTAGCAGTGGGAGGAAACCAGAGTACCTGGAGAAAACCCACGAGGTTGGACATGCGACCTTCTCCTTGTCACATACAACCAGGGAATCAACCCATGCCAGTAGTCTTCGTAACAGACCTTATGATACATGTTGACTATTCAGAAAAGTAAAGCAGAAGAGATGTGTTATACTAACCTCAGAGTTTCTAAGTGATTTAATCAGCACCTGTATGGTTTCTTCATAGGATCTTCCCACCATACGTCCCAACTTTTCATACATAGCACCAAGACATGCAACAGCAGCACTGTGGGAAGAGAAAAGACCTTATTTATTGTTCTGTTTTTTCTGGGGTTGCTTTAACCCTTCAGTACTTTTGACATGTAAAGTTAGAGAAAAGTACCTTCAGTATCACCAAGACATGCAACAGCAGCACTGTGGGGAGAAAAAGACCTTATTTATTATTCTGGTTTTTCTGGGGTTGCTTTAATCCTTCAGTACTTTTGACATTTAAAGTTAGAGAAAAGTGACCTTCAGTATCACCAAGACATGCAACAGCAGCACTGTGGGGAGAAAAGACCTTATTTATTATTCTGGTTTTTCTGGAGTTGCTTTAACCTTTCAGTACTTTTGACATGTAAAGTTAGAGAAAAGTGACCTTCAGTATCTTGCACAGACAATATAAACAATCCAGTGCCACATAAGAGTTGGGTAAAATCTTATGACAGGCCTTTTTTTTAATAAAATTGAATCCAAGTCAGGAGGGGTCTCTTTTTAATTCAATTGAATCCAAGCAGTACATTATCTACCATTGATACCTAGGTTTTGTGTTCTTAACAAATGATCAATTTGAGTACATTTTAGCATAGATTAAGTTGTGAAAATTAAGATATTGTCATAAAAATAATGCATTTCCAATAAACAACTGATGGTATCACATTTCACAATATTTCACCGAACATGTGCTAAATCAAATATCATTTTACTACCAGTACACATAATTCTGTTACAATAATAGCGTAACATGCTGAGTTACGATATCATGATATAACTAATTCTATTATCATCACAAAGAGGATGGAAGTCATAAACCCTGTAGGATATTACCAATTAATAATTTTTAAATAATATTCACTGTTTAATGGTGTACGAATTATTACAACCAGAATATGAGTCATCATCCATTGATAAACTGAATAACTATCATGTACAGTAGTCAGTTACCATTAATCAATTCAAATAGAATTATTTTATTATTCTTTTAAATTCAAACTTTGTCGAACAGAAAATTAATGACATACATCAATGTATTGAATTGATAGATTGTAAGACTGGTTAAGCTGCCTCGTGTATATTCAGTATTTCTCAGTGAAGAAAATAAAGCCAGGCTGACACTTGCACGACTTTTGGCCACGATTTTGTCGTGCCCATCATTGTCTTCATTGACATGACGAGTTCATGCATAGTTTGCGAGTTGTTTACGCATTTCCCGCATTGACGCGACAAATTTTGCGCAAATCGGACGGTGTCGTGCCGACTCGAGTCGTGCAATGCGTGCCACGGAATCGTGCAAGTGTCAACCTTGCTTAAGAGAGAAGAAAATCAGGTTTAAAGTCCATAACACAAACAATACAAGGTAGTTTTGGGACTAACATTTCGTATATATTTTTATTTTAATAACTCATTTGTGTTCGCAATGGAATTGTGCAGTAGGTGGAAACCAAAAATACCCATCAAAGTTTAATTATTAATTGTCCCATGCAGGTGTTGGATCGAACTCTCAACGATTGTACTGTTTTCTTAATAATTTGCTTCTTTGTTTGATAAAGATAAAAATACCACCATCAAAATGTTGCATGTTTATAAACCAGTTATTCCATAGTTTTAGTATGCATGAAAGAACCATTCAAATATAATAAACAGATAATATACATGAAAACTCATTTTTATCACATCCCTTGGGTCGGTATCTATGTAAAATATTGGTTTGTAGAAACCAATGTATGGAAATCAAACGGGTAAGGTTCTATCATGTGACATTAATTAGTTAATGAGTGCCAAGCTGACATCTGCTGTGTATAATACTCTAATACTCTGGAAGATTGTAGATTTAGTACGGACATTAACTAGCGATGAAATTAGGTTGATTATCGTTATTGAGAGCTGATCTAGTTTTAATAATTAATTCATAGTATAACAAGCCAAGTGGAGAGTGGATGTTGTACTCTAGGGAATACGGGGATACATGTTGTACTAGTTGATACAGTATACATGTTGTACGGGTGGATACAGTACATACATGTTGTACTCTTATGGTAACATACATCTTGTACCAGTTAATGGATACGCTACATGCATGTTGTACTAGTAGATACCATACATACATGTTGTACTAGTGGATAAAGTACATACATGTTAAATACTAGTGGATACAGTAAAAACATGTTGTACTAGTGAATACTGTACATACATGTTAAACACTAGTGGATACAGTAAAAATATGTTGTACTAGTGAATACTGTACATACATGTTAAACACTAGTGGATACAGTAAAAACATGTTGTACTAGTGGATACTGTACATACATGTTAAACACTAGTGGATACAGTAAAAACATGTTGTACTAGTGAATACTGTACATACATGTTAAACACTAGTGGATACAGTAAAAACATGTCGTACTAGTGAATACTGTACATACATGTTAAATACTAGTGGATACAGTAAAAACATGTTGTACTAGTGAATACTGTACATACATGTTAAACACTAGTGGAAACAGTAAAAACTGATGTTGTACTAGTGAATACTGTACATACATGTTAAACACTAGTGGAAACAGTAAAAACTGATGTTGTACTAGTGAATACTGTACATACATGTTAAACACTAGTGGATACAGTAAAAACATGTTGTACTAGTGAATACTGTACATACATGTTAAACACTAGTGGATACAGTAAAAACATGTTGTACTAGTGGATACTGTACATACATGTTAAACACTAGTGGATACAGTAAAAACATGTTGTACTAGTGGATACTGTACATACATGTTAAACACTAGTGGAAACAGTAAAAACACGTTGTACTAGTGGATAAGAATGAATGAAATGGGCTTTAACTTTCTATTATTCTGCTCCAATTGGGTCTATGTGAGCAACGGTCCCGTGTTGACTGAGAAAGTCCATCTGGATTTTCCGGTGTAGATAGCCCCAGTCAGTGGTGCAGGACGGGGGGGATTGGCATGTACCAATGTATAGTCGAAAACTGAGGTCCTGTGTACACATCAGCATGCATGTAACAGAAACCTCGACAAGTGGAATTCAATGTAAGCAACACTTTTCAGGCAAAATTTCTTCTAGCACACTGCAAGGTATATGCCCTTCTTCATAAGCCCCGTCAGAGCCGAAAGGTAGGATGTCAAACCCCATTTCATTTCATTTCACTTAATACATTTAATGTATGGTCGGTACTTACAGTCTAGTTGGTAGGTAGCTGGGACTATCATCTTTATTTCGTATAATATCGTTACATTTATTGATCGTCTCAAACAGATCAAACGTATCTCCGACACTGAACAACGTGGCTAAACATCGAGCTAATAGTTTCCGTGTTGGGGGACCGGGTGATTCACTTATCTGATTGGTTAACTGTTCAACTAATTTCTTCTGACCGGCCTTTATATCCGACTGAAAAATAAATACGATAAATTACTCAAAGTTAATGCATACAACGTTTATATCTGATTGGAAAATAAATCAAATAAAGCAAATCAATCCACTTAGGCCAAAACCATTTAATTCTTTGTGTTTTTGGGTCTTGATAGATTAACAGCCACCTGTGTGTGATCAATTTTTGGTTTCAAATGTCAAAACTTTAAAATTTGGAGCTGAAAGCTTTTGCTACAAGCAACCCAGTACTTTTTCTTTTGAAATTAAGTTTTTTCTCCCCAAAGAAAAAATAAGTACTTTTAAAATGGAAAATCTCTTTCAAAAACAACATTATTCCTAAAGTCTATTCCGTTCAAATATGCGAGATTATCAAATTCAGAGACAAATATGAGATTTTGCATGTTTAAAATGCCTGTGAAAGAAAAAGGAAGCACAATTTTTAAATAGGTGATCACAAATGACAGAAAATCAAACTGCTATGGCCTTAATACATGCAACATCACAAACATGATATTTCTAATTGTCCATCATAAAGCTTTTCTTTCAAGCTTTTATCATATGAAGTTACAGGTCAAACCAATTGTCCATAACTAGCTTCGATTAGGTAAATAGAAGAATACAAGCTTGTGTTAATGTTGCAAAAAGTAATTTCTTGCATCCTAATTTCAGGATTGATTATACAGTTTTACTGCTATATAATTACAAATGTTTTAATAATTTAGCACCATCCTATTAACATGATATTTAAATCTTTACTGCCCATCTAATAGCCTGTTCAGATGCTGAAGTCTAACTAATGTAGTTTAAAAACCCTGGGGATCGTTACACCAGTTTAACTTTCTCGTATGAACGCAAATGTTGGGCAAATAAATCAGTTTAAAACCCTCAGATCACGACTTGTCTTTGCAAAGGCTTTTATTTTAAACTGGTTAATCTTGGCCATCCGAAGGGCCCCCGAAGGGGTTGTCTTAAAAACCCTGGCTCCTGCTCAATTTGGACATACGCAGTACGTATCTCAATACTTTGATGAATAATGTTTTATGGCAAATGAGCATTTAATAAAAAATTTGAAAAATAACACTTTTGTTCAGTTGTATAATTGGCTGCAATATCGATGAATGACACACTACAGAAGTGTATTAAAAAAAATAAAACATTGCAGCTCTTGTATTTACCATACACTATCATAATTGACTAGAATTTCGATTACCGGTTAATACAAGCGAAGAAAGCCATTAATGTTGTGAAAAGAAAGCCATTAATGTTGTGAAGAGTAATTTTTTGCATACTATTGTATAAAATATTCTTCACCATATATTGAATGTTTATTTACCGTCTCCCTATTACAATTGGCTACAATTTCAATAAGGTAATACAAGAACAGAATGGCACTAATAATGTGCAAAGTGATTGCTTGTGTGTTATTGTCCTAACTATAGAATACATGTACCATATAATCTACATGTAGCAGAATAGTAATAGTATAGTCAGTGCAGGGGGACTGCACCACACACAAATGAAATTGGGTTTAACAACCTACTGTTCTGCTCGGCAGAAGACACAAACAATGACACTAAACTAAACAAATTTATGGACAAGACACCATGCGCAGAAATCCCAAACAAACGCACATATCAATTGTTTATTATAGTTTGGACAGGGACTACTGCCCCCGAGTGCAGACAGGGGGACAAATTGGCGAATATTGGGACACTTTAGCAAAAAATATACATGAATTTATTGCTTCTTTTTATAGAACTGTACTGTACTAAAAGGTCTGCCAAATTTCAGATACATATAGACATTTAAAATTTCTATTTTAAAGCCCCAATAACACTCTTGTTGTAACTGAAAAATATGTCCCAATCTTCATTCTGGTCAACAAATCGTATTATTTTAGAATATTGCAATTAAATGATGATATAAATTTCATCTTAACACACCTATTTTGAAAAATTGGAAAAATTAAACCAATTGATTTGAAAAGTCTAACGTAAACCTTTTCAAATGTGACTTGGATTTTAAAATATTTTCGAACCCTCTGGACAAGTAAAATAGGTTGTAATGGATAATTTACACAACAGGTAGGACACTTAAACATCTAGTACTTAGAATAAGGGTATTATTTATTTTCTGGGGCTACCAAGCCAGCAAGAATGTTATTGTCCCTTTAATACCATATATACATTTTTTTCAACGATTGTCGATAATGCCTCTTTAATAGTTTAATCAACTAAAAGCCACCAACTTATGTAGCTAATGGCTATTTTAATAATCAAGCTAGGGAAATGTATTAAGTAAGATAAAGAGATATATGTTATATTTTTTGTCTGGGCCATTATAAAGCCATTGTTTTTATAGATTATCTTCATTTTAAATACAGGCCTTTTTTCCAAATCAATATTGCCGCTAATCAGTAAACTTGATCATCACATTAAACAGCTACATGTATCATATCAGTACTTGACATCTACATGTATATTTTTACTACATGAATTACATAACACAATTAACACAATATGGCTTGTGTTCTATTCTAATATACTATTCAGACGATTAAAAAAAAATATGCAAAGACTAAATCTGCGTGTTGCAGTTCTTTATTTTGGTTTCAAATGTTACATAAACTATTATTAACACATTTAATAACATGCTAGCACATAATCAACTCTCTAGGTTTTCGGATAGCTCTGATTTTAAGCCGATTAGAATGCTTCGGTTATGTAATGATTTAATTCAAAAATAGAGAGGTGAGGCCAAGTTCCGACAAACAAATATCATAGGTCTCTGAGTGTATATATTCTTTTGAAAATCTTGTTTGGTGTTATTTTCTCCTGTTTGATGTTATTTCAAAATCTAAACCAACAAAATTATCCTAAAGTTTAGGATGTTTCTTTATGATCTGTGAGCTGAATTAATCTTGTTGGATAAAAATTCCATTATTTTCAGTGTTTTAATTTTAAGGTATCTGAGAATTCGAACCAACGAAATTACTGTCACATGTAATTTCGTGGTAAGGATATAAAATTTCTCAATGATCTGTAAGCTTTATAAATAAGGTATAAGGGCAGTTGATTTGATCAATAAAACTTGCGACTAATAACAATAAATTTCACATGAGAAGAAAAGCTGTTTTCTTGAGGCAAGATCGCAAAGATCATCTGTAACTATAACTGTCAACTTCAATCAATTTTCAAAGCAGGTTTTGTGGTCTGGTTTTTCTTGCTAGAGTATGTACAAGTATGACCCATCATGGTTATATTTACAAATTAAAGGGCTATACATTGTAGCTCTAACAACATCAACGTTTAACAAATGTTATGCAAGAGCTAAATTAGCTTATTTCTGGTCTTTTTTTAGGCCTGAAATGTTATAAACTATTAATTAGACATTAAATAATTTATCCAATGTCAGATTTTCACTGGATTGGAATAAAATCTGCTGCTCAACACTCATTGATAATTAAATCCAAAATGATCAAGACTAGACTTAAAATTCAACATCTTCTATTTAAATTGTTTATTTTTAAACTATTTTTCAACTCTTTATCTAATCTCCTATAATGTTATCTTTAAATTCTAATTCCTGTTTTTAATTTCGCATATTATGGATATAGTGAGATAAAGCTACACACCCTGTTACATGCACTTCCAATTTATACAAATATTTTATTTTTAGTTGTTTTCAAGTATTTTAATAATGCTATACATGTAGAAATAAACCTCACTCTACGAAGGTCAGAGCTTGATTTTTTGACAAAAATATTTGCTTAATGTAGAAAGATAGTCATCTATCATAAAGCTAACTGAAAACTTACTAGATAATTAACACATTAAATTTAATCATTGGATCAATAGGATGTTTTCCTTTTTAACCAAATTGTGATGTACTTTCTGAGAGACATATCAAACCATGTGCAAGTAATACCAGCTTTGAAGAGAAAAGGAGAAATGGAGTTTAATATCCATCCGACACAAACTAGGTTATTTCAGGACAAACATACAGAATAATTCTATATTTCAGTAATTTTCTTGCGTGTAAGGATATTTAGCAATGGGAGGAAACAATACTGATTTCAAAAGCAGACCACTTGACTTAATGAAAGACCTAAAGATCTAATGCACCCACCATAGACCACTCAAAACCCTCTAGTAACCCACCGTAGACCACACAACCACCCAAAACCCTCTAGTAACCAAAATCCACCATAGACCACTCAACCACCCAAACTATCTGGTAACCAAAACCCACAGGATTTTACTTACCGTATGACAACAAAAATCCTGTGGGTTTTGGTTAGTAGAGGGTTTCTGGTGGTGTGCTTTAAGGCTGAGTCACACTGGTCTTAAAGTGCACATGATAGACCTCTCAACAAACCCGCCCTCTCAACCATACTTAAAAGATTTTGCCCAATACACATCTGTGAATAAGAAACTGTCAAATTGCCAACAACTAGTATAGTGTTTGAATCATCCGTAATTATACTATTGACATTTGTTCTGACTTTATGTATAACAATGTTGATATTATTTGATTGAGGAAGGGGAAGAATGACAAACATCTGACGTCTACAATACAGCCCACTTCTTCCGACTTTAAACTCATACATTCTAAAAAGTCATGCAATAAACACAAACATCACAGACTTTGTGCCAAAATTTCACATTTCACAGTTTTCACTCCTCAAACAGAGAGAGAGAGAGAGAGAGAGAGAGAGAGCGAGAGAGAAATGGGGTTTAATGTCCACTCAACACAAACTAAAAAGTCATGCAATAAACACAAACGTCACAGACTTTGTGCCAAGATTTCACATTTCACAGTTTTCACTCCTCAAGCAGAGAGAGAGAGAAATGGGGTTTAACGTCCACTCAACACAAACTAGGTCATTTTGGGACTAACATATGGTTTAGTTTTATTTCAATAATTCGTTTGCGCGTAGGGGTCTTTAACAGTGGGAAGGCGCCCCGATCTCCATGCCACATACGCTCACACCAGGGCTCGAAACCACAGCCGCAAGCCAGAGGTGACCGGCCATCCCAACCCCCCATTTGGAGACTAACATGAACAGTAATGGTGGAGTGTAATAGGTTTTAATTAAAGATATATTATGTACAATTTAGATAAAGAGCCAACCATGCTTGCTAAGATGAAATAGATGATGGGAAAGGAATATATTGAAAATTTCATTCAAATTATTTTATTCTGAGAAAAGTTATGTCTGAAGATGTAGCGTAGAGTAGATGGTTTTATCCTTTATATCTTCAAATGTTTAAAGGGACAATAACATTCTTGCTGGCTTGGTAGCTCCAGAAAATAAATAATACCCTTATTCTAAGTACTAGATGTTTAAAAGTCCTACCTGTTGTGTAAATTATCCATTACAACCTATTTTATTTGTCCAGAGGGTTCGAAAATATTTTAAAATTCAAGTCACATTTGAAAAGGTTTACGTTAGACTTTTCAAATCAATTGGTTGAATTTTTCCAATTTTTTAAATAAGGTGTGTTAAGATGAAATTTATATCATCATTTAATTGGAATATTCTAAAATAATACGATTTGTTGAGCAGAATGAAGATTGGGACATATTTTTCAGTTACAACAAGAGTGTTATTGGGGCTTTAAATTTTGTGGATGTTCAAATACATATATATATCTCAGCCATTCAATGTACTAAAGAGTTTATTATAGGCTTTTCATGTGAATAAAAGTCTGAATAATAATTTACATAATATTTGAAGACCAAAAGGGAACCCGTTTTTAAAAGACCTCAAGATGTATGGAACAATCATCTCTCGATGTACATGAATCTCTATTCTGTTTACATCATGTTACTGCCAAGGGATCTTTCACATTTATTAGTGTCAGTCCATGTGGAATAGTTATCTACAGACCCAGTAAAGTGTTAGACCATAAATACATCACGTCAGATCATCGTATTACATCATAATTCTTTCATCTTTAACTTTAACACATGAACAACCAGAACAACTAGGCATCATTCCAATATTCGGTCTCTACAGAATTCTATTCTAGAAACTATAGACCTTGGACGAATTTAGATTCTACAAGTTTTGGATATGGCTAGTTGACTTTTTTCCCCCCGCTCTTGACTTGAGCTACAATCTATTATTACTGAACCCCATCCACAAAAAAACTAACAACACAGAATTTGAAAATATAAATCAGAAATTACATGAAATGGAATAAGAAACATTTTTCAAAATATTGGGTTTGGATGAATTTATATTTTACAGGTTTTGGATATGGCTTATTGACTTCTGCTATAATTATTAAATTTGTTGTCATTGAATTGAACCTTGAACCCCAACCACTAAAAGTTCAGCAACATAATATGCAGGGGGGGGGGGGGGTAACCTCCACTCAACACAAACTAGGTAATTTTGGGACTAACACAGTTCAATTTTATTTCAATAATTCGCTTGTGCATAGGTGTCTTTAGCAGTGGGAGAAACTGGAGGACCCAGAGAAAGCCCATGAGGTTGGACAGACGACCATACTCCGTGTCACATACAACCGGAGAATTGAAACCATGCCAACTAACTCAATGACAGACCTTATGATACAGCGCGCATTAAATTAAAAAGACCATCAAATCCACTTAAACTGCAGATTTATGTACATTTCCGGAAATATAAAATCAATGTTGGGTCCCCATAGAAATTTTAAGTTGATTTATTGTCTGGACAAATTTAGATTCCATAATTTTTTTATATGGATTATTGCCTATTTTCTCCCTGACATCAGCTAAAAAGATCATCAAATCCACTAAAAACTGCAGATAAATGTAAATTTCTGGACATAAAATGAAGGAATGAAATCATAAGTTGATTTATAATCTTGACAAAATTAGATTTCACAGTTATTGGATGTGGATTATGGATATATCACTGATTTTAGCTAAGAGAGAGAGAGAGAGAGAGACATAGAGAGAGAGAGACATAGAGAGAGAGAGATGGGGTTTAACATCAACTGACACAAACTACAATGTAGGTCATTTCAGGACTAACATGTGGTTTAATTCTATTTTAATTATTCAACAGTTGACTCAATGACAGACATTACGATACATTGCGCATGTGCTAACCATTCGGCCATCCACCTCCGCCCCCCATTTCAGCTAAGAATACCAACTCTGTTGTCATTGAACCCCAACCACTAAAAGGTCAACAACATCTACTTAAAGAGAGTGTAAACAAACTCTCTGGTTGTCTATTAGAGTAAAAGATTAACTTGTTAACATTTGATCTCTTGCTACATGAAACCCCTGTAGGTAAACCACTGCTTATCATCTTCGAATCATTGTTTGTTTAGTTTCTTGGCTAGTTCAGATAATCATTCTTCAGCTTCGGTTTATCCTAACCACTGAATTGTGAAAAAAAACCCAGTACATCCATAAATGATTATCATAGCTTATCTTAAAATCATTTCTTTTGTATATTGTTGAGTACAAATTGTTTTTTCGTTTTAGCTCTATAATGATTTTTATTATGCTAACAACTTTTGATGTTTAAATGTGGGGGTTGAATGATCAAATGGTTAGTACATGCACGTGCCCTCTGTATCAAAAAGCCTGTCATTGAGTCAACTGGCATGGTTTCGAATCCCCGGTTGTACTTGACAAGGAGTAGGGGCGCCTGTCCAACCTCATGGGTTTCTCCGGTTTCCTCCCACTGCTAAAGATCACTGTGCGCAAACGCATTATTAAAATAAAATTAAACCATATGTTAGTCCCGAAAATCTACATGTAGTTTGTGTTGATTGAATGTTAAACCCCATTTCTCTCTCTCACTTGTTAACATGTAAAGGACTACTGAATAGTTGAATAACATTGCACATCCATTAATCTTCCTAGATGTTATCTTGTATGGTCAACTTTTGTGTAAACTATAAACTTTTAATGCTCTCCATGATGTAATAAAATCTCTTATCTTATTCAATACCAGATAAAGCTACCTTTGTAAATACTTATTACAATTGCAGATAAACTACTTAACAATGAACAACAAATTATCAAACATTTTTTCTTGTCCTATTGAAGGAACTCTGGTTTTTAAAACTTTCTGTTCTGTTCAAACCAAGCTACATGTACATGTAATGAAGACAGGCATACACCATGCAGTGTGCTCTGAAGGAAATTTGGCCCAATTTGCCCAAAGGCTTAATCTTTTTTTTGATATCCAACGATCAGAGAATCTTTAACAGAGAGCGAGAGAGAGAGGTTTGACATCAACTCAACACAATCTAGGTCATTTCGAGACTAACACACAGTTCAATTCAATTTCAAAAATTCGCTGGCGCATATGGGTATTTAGAAGTGGAAGGAAACCGGAGGACCCGTAGAAAACGTATGAGGTTGGACGGCAACACTACTCCTTGTTACATACAATTTTTAACAAGCTACATGTTTCAGAGGTATACACAGGTCCTCAGTTTGTCGTTTAAATCAAATTACATGCTTTTCCTTACCAGGCCATTTGTCCAGCATAACTGACAAGGTGAAATCAGACTTGTAAATTCTGTTAACCTTTCACGACCAATATCAAGATCAATGTCAGGACTTCCTGGTAAGTGAACCAGTGCCATATCCACAGAGTCACTGTGTCTCCTTAATTTATAGGTTACTTGATTCTAGCGTTAAAATTATTAGTTTCTTTTTTCCAATAGTATTTATTTAGAGTGCTAAGACGTGCTAAGGAACCCCCACTTAGAAATCTTCATATGATATAAATCTTATTTGACATTTCACTTACCAGACAAATGAAAACTGTCATTACTGGACACAATCAGACTGGGAGATGGATGTTTTAAAATAATCAATTACCGGTACGAAAAACTTCCAACTTTCAGGCAATATCAATATCCTCCGGGACTATCTTTATCCCAGTTCAATAGAACCGGAGACTTAATACAATTTACTTTATACTACTAACCATTAGCAAGATAAATCAGTCAAATACCAATACTGTGTGTGATAAGTAAGGGGTAATCAACGACAAAGAAAGGGTCCCTAAAACAAAAGGCAACAGCAAGTGAGCTTACTAAAATGGGAAACTATCACATATAAACGGACAACTGCACTCTGCCCAGTCTTCACTGAATTCCAACTGTCAAGGGTTCTTCATTTATTTAAGGACTCAACGCTGTTTCTTGCCCATACTCCGCGCAGTGTTGCGTCTGATTAGAGGTAATCCAACTACACACTGCTATTATGAGTGGATATTGTTGTGTTAAATTTTGATTGATCAGTAGTCTGTCTACCAACCAATCACGAGCTGCCAATACTGGACCAAATATGTTTACATAACGTATACATCATGACTCATGATTTTATTATGCCTAATTAACCTGTGCATAGCAGAATACTGCAGTAAAACTAATTGCGTGACAAACGAGGCTATCAAGTCGAATGAAATGTAAACAATACTGTTTGGAAACGAACATACTTTCACAGTTTTAATACCTTAAATCACTGTCCAAAGTTTTAGGGAAGACCCAGATGAAACGAAGGACTGTCATGTTGCTGTACTTAAGTGATAGCTTTCTTTGAACGGAAAGAATAGACACACTCCCGTATAAGTTCAAGACACAGACACTATTCCAGCAATGGTCAGAGAGGGATTTCTCGGGCCATTGCTTCAGGAATATGTTCCTTGCCAAGCCCTTCATGTTGCTCCACTGAAATGGGAGAGACCAGGCTGGAAAATCAGGAAGACATTTTTGTTAACACTGGGACCCAACTCGGAAACTTTTGGTTAGTAAGCCAGAGCCTTATTCCCTTCCGACTTAGTTGTGTATGCAACTTAACATTAATATTTCTGTGTCATTCTCTCTTTCTTTAAATAGTTCTATAATCAACGTTCATCCGAGGCAGATGTTTTTGGAATAACCAATGTCCGTTATGTCATCTCGATCATCAATATCAAAAGCCTCTAAGCTACCAACATCATTTTTAAGATGTTGCTGTTTCCTTCTTCATATTTTTTTTCTGCATTACTCTATTATTTGTTTAGTGTTTTTTGTGCAGTTAATCCAATCAACACTTCCATCACATTTTTCGCTCAAATCATTTTCAAAAAGTCAAAGATCAATGTACATTTGAATATTTTTCAATTCTTTCTGTCTAAATTTCTGGTGGGGGGGGGGGGGGGTCCTCGTGGATACATTAAATGCTCATTTTACCATTCAAATATTATAAGTCATCATTTACAAGCCTCAACAGATACAAATTATTACACAACGTTTGTACATATCATGTTCTTTTAGCTGCATTTGGTAACTGGGAAGATAAGTAAACTATAACACATACTTATGGAAGTTAACAGTTACTGATTTATTTAGGCGATGTTTCAAAGAGTATTCTCTCAACATTTTGTAATATTGTATCAGCTTGAAAACGTTGAGAGAAAAGTCATCCAAACATTACCTAAATAAATCAGTAGCTGTTTTCCATGTGTATAGTTTATGTATTATAATATAAAATATGTGCGATAATTTATACTTGATGAAGGCAGTGACAGGTACCTTATGTCCAGGCTTGTATGTATGTTATGGGATAATTTGTGTCTGACAAGGTCTGTTACAGGTGCCTTATGTCCAGGCTCGTATATATGTATGTTATGGGATATAATACACAAGCTTGTATATATTATTATATATATACATGTATATATGGGGGGTAATTTGCCAAGTGGTACCACATCACCAGGCTCGTGGTCATTTTATAAAAATAGAGCTACATGTAGCAGAATATTTGGATAGTCCACAGCGTATGCAATTCTTTTTAAAGTTTGTCGTATAATCTGGTGTTGAGGTCGGCTCATTCACAGCAACAAGGAATACAGTTTATGCTTTTGTGCCTGTAGTGCAAAATGAAGTTGTGCGATAAGCGCCTGGTTTCGTGAGAGCAGGTCACATTTATACTTGACAAATCTGTGCAAGTGCCTCATGGCCTGACTTAATTATTTGAAAGTTATTTGAATGATATTCGAATATTCAATCAAATGTGTATAATTTTAAAAATTTTCTTTTGTGCATTTTCAGATTTCTAGAAATTGTATTTATTTTAAATAGCCATGAAGAATAATTTGAATGCAAATATTAAAACATTTGTGTGAGCACTTATTTCAATTCAGCGAGCGAATATCAACTTGTTGCTAATTTTTGAATGCAAATATTTAGCTATTTGTGTGAGCAGTATTTTTTGTTTAAAACTTGAGAATATCAACTTTTTGCCAAAATTATGTTCTGCATAAATGTAGTTTTGTACTTTTAAAATCTTACAAACATTTTGAAGTAAAGTAAATATATTTGATATCTTTATTTCTTTGGACTAGTATTTTCAAAAAATCAAATGTTTTTGACAAAATGATGCTTTTTTAAAATCCATCACAGACACTCCACATGTTTGATTTTAATACTATAGCTATCACCCTAGAGGCTATTAGTACTTGCCCGAGTAACAGTGACTAATATTGGTTTCAAAGACAGATCTTTAAAAAATATCAATCACAGACATATTACTGATTCTAGACTTTCAATTAGTAATAGTAGTCTGCTACCGGTACAAAGAGAAGCCCGGAGGCTATGGATAGTGGTACTACTGTTCTGCACATACAGTCGAATAGTACCCAGTACTCCCTAATATTGGTTTCAGCCCTCAAAGCAAGCCCTTTTGATCATAAGGTTTGTTGCGCTGAGTGATGGTTTAGATTCCAAACTTTTCTCTCATATAAAATTATTTTCTGAATTTTCAATAATTTCAGATTTAGTTGCCCATTACTTTTGTTCAGAAAAGTTAATCTTTTCTCCAATAAATGACTAAAAATTGAGTGAGAAAGAGAGAAATGGGGTTTAAAATCCACTCAACACAAACTAGGTCATTTTGGGACTAACATACAGTTAAATCTTTTTATTTCAATAATTGGCTTGCGCATAGGGGTCTTTAGCAGTAGGAGGAAACCTGAGGACTCAGAGAAAACCCATGAGACCAGGGAATCAAAACCACATGCAAAACCCATTCGGTCATCCACCTCCCTGAATACAAACGGAGGCTATTGATACTGGTACTGTAGTCTGGTAACCGTAACTACCGAAGGCTAGTGGAACTAGTAGTACCAGACAGTAACTAATATTGGTTTCAGCTGTCTGCTAACCATTAAATCTTTAAATTAGATGAAGAAAGGGAGAAGATGGCGATAACGAGATAATCATTATAGCTTGATAGAATGATGTAAACTGTTGTCGAGACAAAATGGTGATCAGATGACAGAAGATTGTATAATAATAACTCTCCCTGTCTTAAATTCTTCCTTTACGTACTTCTGTTTCACCTGTTCTGTAACATTCTCATTAAACCAACCCTGGGTCTTATTAAAACATCTGTTACACCATAATGATATGTTAGTATCTACAATCATCACAATGAAATTTGATCAAAGAGTTGGCTGTGGCGTTGCTCTTCGGACATATTAGCCTCAAAAAAAGTTGAAACTCACAAACAGAATACTTCGCAACTGTTCATTAGATTACTTGAAAACTGTATAAAAAAAATTGTGTACGAATCGTAGTTTGCAAGTTTATACATCTTGGCAAAGTTTGATCATACCCAATTTAACTACATGTATGTAGTGCTACCGGTAGTCAAATCTAAAAAAATTGTTTTTTTTACCAACTGTGAAAACCTGCAAAACATTATAAATTTATGTACAGGTTATGTCTGTTTATTGTTTGTGTTAAAGAAGATATATAATGAATTAAATCTGTAAACATGTGCATACTTTCTATCTTAATAGTCTTGTTTCACTGGTTTCCATCATTCTTTTTTAACTCAATAAAGTCCTTGGAAGTTAAGCTGTGTCTCTCAAATCTGCCCTGTCGCTAACAACATTTAAATAAAGACCTATCTGTTTGACAGTTCATACAGATAAACTTAGTTTTGTTAGCGCTTTGAGCAGACACTTTGTTCTGGAGTTTAGCACAATATAAGAATCCTTATTATAATTATTATAACGTGTAACTCTTTTTCTTTATTTACCAGTGTTTGTCAACCTGCACATCATTAAATATACTGTACCGTATCCATTAACAAACTTTTCGTAATTAAATATTTTGTGACATAGAACTAAAAGGTAAGCCCCCCGTCTTTTAATGACACCTCAATATCAAAGTTCCAGGCAAAAAACAACTTGTAACAAAAACTTACTTTTTGAGCTGCCCCTAAAACTTTATCCAGGAATCTGAGCCATTCAAACACAAAAACCGGTCGTTTGGTATCAGGTATCCTTTTAAAAGCCTCCTCATTCAATAAGAGGCTGTGAGCCAACTCCATGTTGATTATCTAATTACACTCCTGTAAGAAAAAAATAATGCAAAGATAAAACAAATTATCAAGCCTGGAAATAAATGTAAGGCACCTGTCAGAAACATTGTCAGGCACGATTTCAGCCACGTCTGATATCGGTTCGTCTGGTACCTGTCATTTGTCCCCCATAGATTTGTAATTTTTCTGTGCCTTTCTTATTGCTTTTAATCATTTACTATCCAATGTCCAGCACAAAATGTCAGGTACTAGTTCTGCAGCTACTTATAATTTTGTCCAGCATAGATTTGTCATTTTTCTATGTTTCAATTGATAAAAATTATCTACATATTAACACATGTCAGACACAAGATCAAAAAATCTCAGGTACACCATCCTTTGTATCTTTCTGTTTTACGCCACCATTCCCTGAGTCTATTCAGGACTTAGTGGAGTAGAACAGACTGATACCACTGGGGAAATCAAGGATGGTATATGTACATGTACTAGTCCCTTCGGTACCTAAAATTCTGTCCAGCAAAGATTTGTCTTTTTTCTGTGTATATACTGATATCATTAATAAGTGTCCAAAACAAAGTCAGAAATATGAGGCACTGGTTCATTAGTGACTGACAGTTTGTCAGGTACAAGTTTAATCTCTATTTCCAGTTGTGAATATTATGATAACAGATGAACAATTGTAAAACATGTCAATCTGTAAATACTGTATAACAATACACAAGTACATGTATATCTGGTGCAAAATATAACCTTATTTACATGTATGTGGCTTACTATTGTCACAAATAATACCGGGTAATAAAATGATGGGTTTTTTTTTGTCTAATCTTTGTGCTATGTAATGGCTGATTCTTTCACAGGATGTTTATACTTGAAACAATATAAACAATCTCAGAAATAACAAGAAACGTAACTTCCAGGTACATGCATGCATACGTAAGGTGGAACACTCACATTCAACCTGTACCTACATGTATTTAGCCATACACATCTTATAACATTGTAGTTTATATGGCCGGGACTGTTCAGCACAGTGGACGCTTATGGCTGGCCCCACAGATATTTGTTTATTTTTTGCAATGTCTATTTTCTGTCTTGTCTGTAGGTTTATCTAGTAGATTTTTGGTTTACATGTAATGCATTCATCCTGCATTTCCTATTACATTTTAGTGAACAGGGAAAAATTTAAGAGAGAAATGGGATTTAACATCAAATCGACACAAACTAGGTAATTTCTATTTCAATCGCTTGAGCATAAGGGTCTTTCTCAGCGGGAGTAAACTGGAAGATCCGGAGAAAGGACAGGCAACCCTACTCCTTGTCATGTACAATTGGGGAATCAATTACAGATCTTATGATGCAACGCACAAGCATGAACCATTCGACCATCCTACCCCCTTTTGTTAAATAGGACCATCGATCAGTACATGTATATTTACATTTACATGAAACATAGCATAAACAATCTCAGGTACAAATTGAAATGAACAGGTACATGCGCAGGTAGGATGTTATAATGTAACAGGTATCTATTGTAAATTACAGAATAATCCAGACAGTGGTAAATAAAATACAAGTCATGTCCCTTCCACTCGACATGGAAGATGAGCATTATATGGGTTTAAAATAAACGTTTTCCACTACAAACAACCTTCTTTGGTGCCATAACATAAATATACTACTTCAGTACTTGTTGTAAACCATAAACTCTTGAGTTACAAATCTTAATTCTTTAGTTGGTCGAACACATGTTTTTTTAGTTGTTCAAGGAAATACTTTAACTTAGTCATTTCCCATTCTTTTTCAGGGAGAATTTGTAAATCTGTATATAACGCCTTAGACCTAGTTCCACCAATGTTATTACCTATTTAATCTATTGAATATGGTAACACCATTATTAGCAAAATCAGGAAATAATATAAAATAAAACTGGTGGGGTTTTCTCTTCCATACTTGACCAATAAAAATCTCCATGTGAAAGTAATTTAAGTGCTGAAGTTAAATCACTTTACTAAGACCAATTGCCATTATAAATGATATCAACTCAAAACACGCGCACTAGGGGATTAAAATTTCTTACATTATCTTGTTTTGTGTATTAGGGTAGCATACTGGCCAAGATAATGTGGAAAGTATCTGAAATTTCTCCTCCATTATATCAACATCCAAATTAGATATTTAATCATGTTTTTGGATAGATTTCAGAATTTATCTGTAAAATTATCCCAGGTTTGCTACTACGAAAATAGATACTGGCTTTCTTAGGGACAAATGAAAGAAACAACTTTCGGTAAAAAAAACTTATTTTCAGATTCTGGTTTCTAGCCACGTTTATATCATGCCTATATTTTCCAATACAAGTACCACTATATACATGTATGTAATTAAAAGTAGAACAATGGAACTTTATTACAAGCTACCCCCTCCCCCCTAATCAGTTAAAGTTTTACCACTCTGACCATCAGATAACTATGGGTGTCCGAGTATGTAGTAACACTGATTTTACAGACGAGATGAATTCTTACCAGTAGTGGATATGTATTCAGGAATATTTAATTATCCATTGAACTCCTTTTCAAACACATGCAAGTAATAATATCCAATGAAGTACAGTTTTTTGGCAAGTAAAGAGTTATTTCCAAACTACAACATATAAATGTTTTTAACAATTTCTAACTTCCTTCACTTATGATATGATGGTATTCGTTTTTTTAAGACTTATACGTAACACTTTTCAAAACTTTTTGAAATACATCTAAGACATACACTCTACAAGTAATATCCAATAAAGTAGTGGGGGTTTTCAAGTCACAGTTTATTTCAAAACTACCACATATAAATGTTTTTAACCATTTCTAACTTCCCTCAGTTATGATATTATGTGTAATAACTTGCCAAGTCAAGAGTTCTTTCTAACCGACAACACAACATTTTATGAACCGTAGGTGAAACTGTTTTGATATAAACTTAGGACTTAATATCCAATAAAGTGATTCAGCAGTGACAAGTTTTCACCTTGAAGCATGTTTAGTTATTCCCAACAGACGACTACCATAATGCCTTAATAACAACCGATAAAGCAATGGATGGAGCGGAGATGTTTTTAGATTATGTATTGATATTCTTGTTCTACTATAGAATCAGAATGAATGACTCATCAACCAATCAATAGTCAGGTTACAATACCCAATAGTATTCTTGCTTAATAAATTCCATGGCAATCAATGCCATGTTGCCCTACAGACGGGAATTTAATTGGGTCAGGTAACAACATCAGAGCAACCAGTGTCTCACCACAAGTCTTTGGAGATAAAAAAAAAACATGATGTGTCTACACAAAGAATAAAAGCAGTCTACCAAACAAATTGCATCTCTTTTGAACTCTCATATTAAATACATGTAATACAGAAAACGCATGTTGCAAATTGTCTGTTGGCTATATTAAGACTTCCGATATATTATTTCCTTGATATTGATCAAATCAAAAAACATGACTGTCTACGCAACGAATGAACTCAGTCTACCAGACAATTGCATTTACTTTGAACTTTTGTCTTATAATACAGAAAACGTATGCTATTAAGAGTTCGGTCTAACAGGATATTTTTTTTGTAACAATATTATTTCATTAAATTGATCAAATTCAATCAACTGTGTGTCCAAGTTATACAAAGGCTGGCTAAAATTGATTTTAAAATGGTATCCCAACAGAATCTTTCTTTGATTTTTAACGCTCAACCCAATTTTATTTATTTCATGGATTTCACATTCCCCTTCATCTGTCACATGGACTTCTCTAACGATCAAAGGATTTTTTTGGTTTACATACTTGCAAATAGAGGAAGTTTATCATTTTGAAATGGATAAAATTAAACTGTTCAAGTTAGTTATACAAAGGCTAACTGAAATTGATTTTAGAGTAGTTTCATAACAAAATTTTGTCTTTGATTTTAAAGCTGAACACAACACCATTTTATTTCAGTTCATCAATTTCATATTTTCTTCATCTCCAACATGGATTTCATGTATCAACTTTTACAATTTACAAGTTGGATGAAATATTTTTATTTATTAGGTTTAGGTCATTTTCATTGGGTTTAACATAATGACTAGAATACTGCAGACACAGACAAATATGTCATACATACATGTACAGCCCACTCTTATTTCAAATTGCAACTTTCAAGGGTACCTTTACATGCACAGAATGTGTACACAGGGCCTTTGTTTTGGTCGCATACCAACAAACTAGGTACTGTCCTTGCCAGATCCTTCATCATTTTCTTTATTACCAATTTTTAGTTTCTTACTTTTGCCTTCAAAGTGACTTTTTTCCCAAAACTCAAAAGAGAAAACTTCTAAGAAATGCATAGAATCAATTTGTTGTTTGTCAAGGCTTTGTCTTGCTTAGTTGGTTTCAGTAAATTTCAATCATTTTGACTCATAAATGATGATATGGCCTAAGCCTCCCAACTTCAAAGCCCTGACTTTATTACATGCTATAATGCTGTCTACAAAAGAAAGACATTGAACCCATTTCATTTCGTCCTCAAAGCCTTAGAAGACTATTGCAATCTAATGCATACATGTAGTTTTTGTTTTTGTAATCAAATGCCAAATAATCAATTTCTGTACTTTTTTACCGTGAAGAGAGAGAGGTGGGGTTTAACGTCCACTTTACACAAACTACAAAAGGTCATTTTGGGACTAACATATGGTTTAATTTTATTTCAATTATTCGCTTGCGCGTAGGGGTCTTTAGCAGTGGGAGGAAACCGAAGGACCCCCGGAAAAAAACCCACGAGATTGGACAGGCGACCATGTCCATACTCCTTGTCACGTACAAACGGTGATTCGAAACCACACCAGTTGACTTAATGACAAGCTTTATGATACAGCCCGCATGTGATAACCATTCGGCCATCCAACCCCCCCTTTTTAACGTGGATTAAGCCGTGAAAACAATTAGATGCTGTAGCAAGAATGCAAAGAACCACGGCTCTAAGTAAGGCAGGGTATACTGTTACAACAAAAAAAATATTGTGCTACTTACAAATTACCAAAAAAACATACAAAGTACGAGATGAAAACAAGAGAGAACAAAAATAGACTATAGTCTGTCTATACAGTACATACACTTCACAACTTTCTAGCTACATGTACTTCAACTTGATTTATAATAAACATTTGTCAATCTTCCAAAAAACAGTCGATAACATCACATACAATAATATCTCAAAATCATAATCACATACATGTATAGATGATTGGTTATTTTTCAGAAGCTTACAAAATGGATAACGAAACAGAAATTGATTTTATAACGTAGACAATTTCATTATTCATAAAACAGTATGCTTGTTGGTCATGCATAATATGAACATTAATGGCCTTAGAAAGTCAAATATCTTTCCATATATGTAAATCTCGATGTCTGTATAGATCTCTATTGGGGTTAAACATTCCTGCCAATTTCCATACTGCAATATTGTGGTTGAATAGTCTGTCTTGCAATATCTTGATATATTCCAATGTATATTGTAATATTTCATATTTCATTAAAGATACATAATGTAAAATCTGTCCATTTTTGTATAATAGCTTTAAAATAGATGATGAAGTATGAATATTGAAAATTTAAGTCAAATTACTTTATTCTGAGTGATTGTCAAATACCATTGAAACTGTAATAAACTAAATCTTGATTTTCAGTCCTTTAATGAGCAGTCTCTGCGAATGAAGTCCACTTTAAAGTTAACAAAAATATGACAGACAACCGTCTAATTTCATCCATTCGATATTTTCATGAATTAAGAATTTAAGATTGAAACAATCAAACATATACAGACATTTTATCACAATACTGATATGCATGTATACATGTAGTACTTACATACGTGTATAACTTTATAGCTTTACATATTTGACATTTACACAAATGATGTATACTTTATATTTCTATGAATACCTTATTTGGCTACATGTAGGTTTCTTTTGCACATGGGACAGGAGCTAAAAAAGCATCAGTTATTGAGTTATGTAAATTGTATGTATCTAAATGATTTCCTGTTTTCAAAAGAAACCTACTTTACAAAATGCCGAGAATTGATTGATGCTTCACCTTTTTTTTCATTGTCTTCATGACAACACTTTGCTACAGAGCAATTCAAGAAATGAAATGGGGTTTAATGTCCTACTCTTCTGCACCTAACCTGGGCTAATAGAAGACTGGAGCAATTCAATAACCTAACTTCTAATGTACGTATTTACATATTGCACTATTTTAACTATCATTTAAATATCATGTCTATTTAGGGGTTTGACAAGACAAGATGTATGCATTAATTGTTTATTATTGTAACCAGGGTGTATTCGAGACTAAGACTTGTTTCCTCGATTTTTAAATTAAATCATTAAATAGTCAAACTGTTCTAATCTAGTTGAAGTTTTGAACATCCAATGGCATTGAGCATTAATTATGGTCTTGTCATGTTAATAATAATGTCTATATAATAATTCATATAACATTTAAGGTCTAAACCAGGGCTTCCACTGCAAAATTTTCACTACCAGTCATTTTTGATAATGCACAAAAACTCTGCAAAGAAAATTCATATTTCATGTTTTTTATTCATGGTACTCAGTAGGGTATTGTGAATTCACGAGTCTTCACTCCAAACGATCTGTAATAGGCAAATTAGCGCTAGAGAGAGAGAGAAAGAGATGGGGTTTAACGTCCACTCAACACAAACTAGGTCATTTTGGGACTAACATATGGTTTAATTTTATTTCAGTAATTTGCTTGCGCGTAGGGGTCTTTAGCAATGGGAGGAAACCGATGTGCCCGGAGGAAACCCACAAGGTTGAGAAGCGCCCCTATCTCCATGCCACATACGCTCACACCAGGGCTCAAAACCACAGACGCAAGCCAGAGGTGACCGGCCAGCTAGAGGTCAAGGCCACAAGGCCACCCCCCCCCCAAGGCAAATTAGCCCTTCAATAACAATAATGTATCTTTAATCCTATAAATAGTTATTTGTTAATTACTCAACACTGCTAGCTAATATAGTGAAACTAAACAGTTGTAAACCCAACATTCATTACCTAATCTAGATGGGCCATATCAAACTATGTCACAGTAGGATTAGGAACCAAATATTTATTAATTCTCAATGAATTTGAACAATTTGCCAATAATGGGTTTTAAACTACACATTAACTACAGAAACTCCTGCTAAAACAGGACAACAATATGATACTCAAGTTATATTGCTATAAAGCAACAGATACAGAAATAATTATGTTTTGATTTCCTTAGAAGATATGAATTATCAGTTTAATTATTCATACATGTCTGATTAGGCTGACTGTAAGAACCACATTGCACTGATAGTAATGACTATAACTACATATACTTGTATGTACTTGTATACATCATAACTTAAATGTACCAGTAAACCGGAGTATACCGTACATACAATAATGGATCAATTATAGTTGCAATATTGTTATTAATTTGTATGTAAAGCCAACTCATATCGAGTGACATACATATGCTATATCTTACAAAACTCCATATTTCTAAAATATGATGTTTGAAAACTCTAATTCTGAAATTAGTATGCAACCAAAATATTGTTTGTTTACAGTAAGTGGAATTCTAAGACTACATGGGGAAAAAGATAGGCTGGCACTGCCAGGCAGGATACGCCCACATTTTCGAGAGATGGAAAGAGAACAAGCAATACCGAAAGTGATTTTTCCTACATCTTTAAGTCCTGTATTTCATACTGTATTGGGAGCAGCCATTTAGTTGGTCAGTTCCAGTCTGATATTAATAAAATTCGAAACCGACAATGATTATTGTGTGACGGTACACAACCTAGAAATGTGACTTTTCATCAAAATCGGATAAGAATTGTGACCTGTAGAGAGTCCACAACCATGATATACCATATTTTTACACTATTCGTGTACAAACGGCGACCATTTCGTCCGGCAATTTTGGTACGATTTTCACGAAATTAAAACTCAACCTTCCTCATCAAAATCGAATTAAAATTGTGACCTATACAGGCTCCACAACCATGATAGATCATTTTTTTTAACAGTATTCGCGTACAAACGGCGGCCATTTTGTCTGTCAATTTTGGTCTGATTTTCCCGAAATTCAAACTCAACCTTCCTTACAGTGTAACGGTGATATAATCAAACGTTTTTTTAAATTGGATAATAATTGTGACCTCCAGAGGGACCACAAGCTAAAGAAAGGGGGATTTTGTGTATAACCAGGGGCCATAATTCAGGAAGTTACGATCCGATATGCGCAAATATCGAAAAGAACCAAGATCTTTGGGTTATAACCATGAATTTCAAGTTTCATCAAAATCGAATTAAAATTGTGACCTTTACAGGGTCCACAACCTTGATATACCATTTTTTAACAGTATTCGCGTACAAACGGCGGCCATTTTGTATGGCAATTTTGGTCTGATTTTCCCGAAATTCGAACTCAACCTTCCTTACGGTGTAACGGTAATATAATCAAACGTTTTTTTAAATCGGATAATAATTGTGACCTCCAAGTTAAAAAAAAGGCGATTTTGCGTATAATCAGGGGCCATAATTCAGGAAGTTACGATCCGATATGCGCAAATATCGAAAGGAAGCAAGATCTTTGGGTTATAACAATGAATTTCAAGTTTCATCAAAATCAAATCAAAATTGTGACCTCCACAGGGTCCACAACCTTGATATACCATTTTTTAACAGTATTCGCGTACAAACGGCGGCCATTTTGTATGGCAATTTTCGTCCGATTTTCCCGAAATTCGAACTCCACCTTTCTTAGGGTGTAACGGTGATATAATCAAACGTTTTTTTAAATCGAATAATAATTGTGACCTCTAAGCTAAAAAAAAGGCGATTTTGCGTATAATCAGGGGCCATAATTCAGGAAGTTACGATCCGATATGCGCAAATATCGAAAGGAAGCAAGATCTTTGGGTTATAACCATGAATTTCAAGTTTCATCAAAATCGAATCAAAATTGTGACCTCCACAGGGTCCACAACCTTGATATACCATTTTTTAACAGTATTCGCGTACAAACGGCGGCCATTTTGTATGGCAATTTTCGTCCGATTTTCCCGAAATTCGAACTCAACCTTCCTTAGGGTGTAACGGTGATATAGTCAAACGGTTTTTTAAATCGAATAATAATTGTGACCTCCAGAGGGACCACAAGCTAAAAAGGGTGATTTTTCGGACAATCAGGGGCCATAATTCAGGAAATTACATTCCGATAGCCGCAAATATCGAAAGGAACCAAGATCTTTGGGTTACAAACATGCATGTCAATTTTCATCAAAATCGGTTCAAAATTGTGACCTCTATAGGGTCCACAAGCTAAAAACGTGATTTTTCGTACAATCAGGGGCCATAATCCATGAAGTTTTGATCCGATACATGCCAATATCGAAAGCAGCCGAGATCTTTTGGGGATAAACCTATATTTCAAGTTTCGTCAAAATCGGATAAGAATTGTGACCTGTAGAGAGTCCACAAACAAATTGTGGACGGACGGACGGACGGACGTCCGGACGGACCAACATCTGGCTACAAGTTGGCTACTTTGTCCCTATCCTTGTTGGGCTCACTTATTGGGTAGGTTTTCATACCTTATTGGGTATATTTTTGTCTTCTTACAATGCGACCCTTATTGGGTTGTGGGTTGTCCAGACCTGTTGGGTAACACTGTCCCAGACATCAATTATCCAGGGTGGGATAAAATTTCACAAAGCTCTTCTAATTTAAATGCGGACTATTTCCAATATGTTGCCTACAGTTTCCAACAAATTTTACTTGTGTTGTATAACCTGACCTGACTCATATTTACATCTACTGCTTAGAATTGAAACTTTGATCGCTTGTGGATCAAATTATAATTGGAATCATCCTTGAAATGTTGCCAGAGAGTAAATACCAGTAAATGATATCCATAAAGCTCAGAGAATTATTCAATTTTACTCAAGCGTGGTCACAAGTGGTCTTTCTATGTTGTTAACTAATCTGTCCATGGATTGTTGGGTCCAAGGCTTTCATGGTTGAGTATTTCTTCCTACATTTGGTTCTTCATTGGATACAAATTTGTAGAAAATGTTAGAATACATCAAGAGTTTACAACTATGCAATCACATTACCTTCCCCTTAATCACAATATTAATAAGGGCTGAAAATCAGTAATATTCTCTGTCTACATGTAAGTGATACAATGCTTTAAGCCAAGTTTTAATCAACTGGAACTTGTTACTTAGCTATTAGGGCAAGGGCAATTAATAGAGGTTGAAAATTCATTTAACGCTGAGGAATGATCTGATAGGATTTTTGCTCTACTGGTTAGAATGCTTTCATTATAATAAGCATTGTGAATGGTTGTCAATCAAAAAGAAACAGCAAAGCAAGTTATGTGCTGTCGGATATCTGAAAATGACATATTCATCTCATTCAATTACTATATATAATGGTTTTTTTTTTCAAAATTTTATTGATTAAAGATATGAAATTCAAAAGCGTTTTCAATAAAGCAGCTACAGTACATGTACAAAGGTATTACTAATACACAAACTGGTCAAAACCACTTTAGAAGACCTTTTTTCATATGTGAGGTTGTTTGCATGAGATGTCAAAGAACTTTCTCAGATAAGTCTGTATTATATTATGAACAACAGATTTGAAAGGATCTTTTATTATCTATTTTTGTACATTTCACATATTTGTTATGTTACAGATTTTTTTCCCATTGTCAATTTGACGAAATTAAAGCATGACCCTTGACATCCGGACAATTTTATACTTTGTTGTGTTTGACATCAAATACACTGCACAGGCATGTTAAGCCCAATTTCTAATAAATATTGCACTTTGTATTTGACTGTTGCATTTCATCAAGCTATCAGATTGATGTGACTATGGCATTGGTGGGGTTAATTAGAATAAGCATCAAAACTAGATATATTTGAAGTTTATTTATCTGACAGGAAAGATAAAAGAGTATAAAATATGTCTTCACTATGTTATATAATAGTGATTTATGACACTTGTATGAAATGTGTTAAATACGGCGTTGGCATGGTAATATACTCTTGTTTTGACTTTGTTGAAGTCATTTGTTTTGCTATTTTAGTATTTTTATCATTTTTATTTCCTGTCATATGAATTTTTATCGTGTTCATTCTTTAAGACTGTTATGCATATGCTGCATTTAAAGATATGACTTGGTAATGACTCTTTATGTCCATTGTCATACACTACTAAGGCTACACCAATTTGATTATTTACTGCTATTATCTATTGATTTGATACTTGGTATATACGATCTCAGAATTTTAAAAATTGAAATCAGACCAACAAATCAACAAGTTGCAAATTTGATTAAAACGGTTCAACAGGTGGGCCTTTAATGTTACTGATTGTGATACATAGTATATGAGATATTATTTACAACCAATACACCATAGTGGCATTGATTATCTTGAGGCAGCATGTTGGTATTAATTAACTGGCTAGATAGTGAAATTTTTTAATTAAACCTTATTTGATCCTAAATGTGCTTCACATATCGCTTATTTACCTTCTGATTGCTTTGAAACTTGGTATACATGTATAAAACCTATAAGCAATTACCTTTTTTCAATATTGAAATTTGTTTACTGGCAATCACTGTGACCTCTATCGAGTTCACATGCCACTTTTAACATATATTCTCGGTATATCAAGGGCAGTAACTCTGGAAATATTTGTGGAATCGTGCTCAGTTTTGAATTCTTCCTAAATTTTTTGGATAGAAACCTACACACTAAATTTTATAAAAATCTAAAATCTTTGCTACACTAAGTCAGCTTATGCGCTGTGTAAGTCAATTTCCCCTGCTTATACTTTCATGAAATTGGTCTTTACATGTGTATATGCAATTGAACACAGCAGAGTATAATATTGTCCGGATGTCAAGGGTCATGTTTTCTTATTTCAGCAAATTGACAATGAGACTTTGAGATTCATGGATACTTGAGATCTGGCGATTCAAATACATTTATTAAAATAAAATATGGCATTTGAAGGGTTTAAAATAAAATCTCAATTCCGTTTCGGTTTTGTCCAAAAACCAACTCTTCAATCTGCATATAGTGACCTCCACTTTTATGTAGTGTCAAATCCGGATAAAAACAAGCACAAAATATTCATATCATATTCATCAAACTGATTAATGAGGCATCAATGGTTTCTCAAATATATTCTTAAAGCTGCAGAGTTTGTATTTGTCAGAAACTCTCCTGTATATAAGAGATATTTTGTTGGCATTGGCATTAAGGCATATCTAGGTCAAGTAGTATGACAACATTTACCCATTGGTTGGTGAAATTGTACTATATAATTATTTAGATGAACCCTGAAAATGTAATTCAATTAAATAACATCATAAACTTGATGAAGTATCATCTTCAGCCTGCATGTGAAATCGACTGTATTAGTCCAACATGTACATTCACTTCTTTTTGATCATGTTCCAGACCTTTTTTTTCAGAGTTTCCCAAATCCTTCTTTTCAAAAATTTACTCTGTTTTATAATGTTTTCACATGCTTCCCGCCCAGGAGTGGCTTTCGTTGCAAAATATTTTTTGAAGAAGTGTCTTATTTCCGTCTCTTCTTCCTTACTCCATCTTACTCTAGTACTGACTGTAATATAAATTTTTTTTAAAAAAATCAAAAAAGTGAAAGATAAATGCTCATAAAAAACCATGGTAATACTCCAAGTCAGTCTGAACTAGCTTTTAAAGAGTTTTTTAGCCTGAGAGTAATACCCAATTACAATGGTAAATATTATAGTCGATTTTTATTAACCAAGGTTATATTTTTACAAAAATTATTAATTAAAAGATTCTGGACTTAGTGTTGTGACAATAAACAATTATTATTCATGCATATTTGTAATATTTCGAACTTTAATGGTGTCCATTTTGATTTCGGTAAAAGACAAAGAATTATCATTACCAGGTGCTAATTTGTACAGCCATTGAGTAAACCAAGTTTCAGATAAAAAGTCAGTCATTGCCGCAAGTGATTTGTGTGTTTAATACATAAATATGAAAATTACCATTAGTACTCCTTTTTTTTTTAGGAGTATGATCATAATCGTCATCTTCATCATCATCGGTGAAGCTGAATTCATCCTTACCAGCTTAAAAAATAATAATAATAATGAGAATAACAATTGATGATTTCCTGTTTCATTTTTATATTAGCGTGTATTTAGGTGTATTTAGGGACAAAGTCGTCTTCAACATAGCCCCTTTAAGCTCTAGACACAAAATTATTTAAAAAATAGTGTTAACCCCTCAAATAACAGGTCACATGCCCCAAATTTTGTATGTGACACATCTTCTTCTGATTGATACATATACCAAGTTTCATTTACTTATCTTGAATAGTAACAAAGTTATGCTCCGAATAAGTTGACAATTTAAACAAATGAAGACTATAAGACTCTTTCATATGTGAAGGGGGTGGATAGGGAATTACTCCCGAGGGGGTCATAAATTGGTGTAAAACCCGAGGCTTGCGTAAAACGCGCAAAATACCCCGAACTGTGAACCACCTGAATCTCTTGATTCTTGTCCAATCAGTCTGAAATTTTAACACAACCTTCCTAACCCTAATGCCTGCTCACAGGAACAGTCCCATGAAAATATTCCTTCGGGAAGGCCAAAAAATAAAGCCTATATGGGGGGGGGGGTGAATCACGCTCGTTCGACCTGAATCTGTAGCTCAACCATGGAAGGGGTCTAAAAACAGTTCTAATTGAGCTAGGAAGCTGAAATTTGCATGAAGTCAACTTATTTCGCGTCGTCGGCTTATGCGTGGCTCATGCGCATGTATGAGCCCCCATATTTTTGGAACTATTGGAGCTAGGAAGCTGAAATTTGCAGGGCGACCCAGGAATACATGTAGGATGAAGCTCTGAATCTCTTGATTCTTGTCCAATCAGTCTGAAATTTTAACACAACCTTCCTAACCCTAATGCCTGCTCACAGGAACAGTCCCATGAAAATATTCCTTCGGGAAGGCCAAAAAATAAAGCCTATATGGGGGGGGGGGTGAATCACGCTCGTTCGACCTGAATCTGTAGCTCAACCATGGAAGGGGTCTAAAAACAGTTCTAATTGAGCTAGGAAGCTGAAATTTGCATGAAGTCAACTTATTTCGCGTCGTCGGCTTATGCGTGGCTCATGCGCATGTATGAGCCCCCATATTTTTGGAACTATTGGAGCTAGGAAGCTGAAATTTGCAGGGCGACCCAGGAATACATGTAGGGTGAAGCTCTGAAAATTTCAGCTTCCTAGCTACAATAGTTTAAAAAATATGGGGGCTCATACATGCGCATGTATGACGCTCGTTTGAACGTCAATCTGTGGCTCAACCAGGGAAGTGGTTTAAAAACAGTTCTAATTGAGCTAGGAAGCTGAAATTTGCAGGGCGACCCAGGAATACATGTAGGATGAAGCTCTCAAAAATTCTTGGCTACATTCGTCATTGAAAATATTCTAACAGACTGAATTTAATTGTAGAATACTTGAAGCCAATAACGTTTAGACATATCTTACTCATCAAGGTTGGACATAAAATTGTTCAAAATTTTTGGGGAAGTTCTTACCTTATAATTCTGCACTATGAGAAAAGCTGTTTTAAAAACAGTAATAAACAATTGAATCAACCTGCAAGATAATGATTTGCATTCAATCAAGTATTAATTCTAGAGTTTATACAACATGCATTATCCTAATCCCTTGAAATTTGCCTCTCTGAAACCCTAATTTGACCAAAAATAACAATACCTCAGAGCACCCAATTAATTCAATTTTTTATTGTTATTCTTGCTCGCAGAACACTACTGAGAAGTAACCAAAAGCTCAGCATACCTGGCCTTGCCACTGTTGCTGCTAGATGAAATGTGTCTTGAACAGAAATATGTTGATCTACCTTCAACTACACAGTGCAATAGTTTTCTAAAAGTCTTTGTTAAGTTTTTCTATGAAATTAACGGAATGGATGCCAATAAAGTTTGGACATATCTTACTCATCAAGTGTTGGACATAAAATTGTCGAAAATTCTTGGCTACATTCGTCATTGAAAAAATTCTAACAGACTGAATCTGATTTAAATATACTTGAAGCCAATATCTTAGTCATCAAGTGTTGGACATAAAATTGACCAAAATTCTTGGCTACATTCGTCATTGAAAATATTCTAACAGACTGAATCTGATTTTAAAATACTTGAAGCCAACCAAGTTTGGACATATCTTACTCATCAAGTGTTGGACATAAAATTGTCCAAAATTCTTGGCTACATTCTTCATTAAAAATATTCTAACAGACTGAATTTGATTGTAGAATACTTGAAGCCGATAAAGTTTGGACATATCTTACTCATCAAGTGTTGGACATAAAATTGTCCAAAATTCTTTGCTACATTCGTCATTGAAAACATTTTAACAGACTAAATTTGATTGTAAAATACTTGAAGCCAATAACTTTCAGACATATCTTACTCAACAAGGGTTGGACATAAAATTGTCCAAAATTCTTGGCTACATTTGTCACTGAAAATATTCTAACACACTGAATCTGATTTCAAAATACTTGAAGCCAATAACGTTTGGACATTTCTTACTCATCAAAGGTTGGACATAAAATTGTCCAAAATTCTTGGCTACATTCATCATTGAAAACATTTTAACAGACTAAATTTGATTGTAAAATACTTGAAGCCAATAACTTTCAGACATATCTTACTCAACAAGGGTTGGACATAAAATTGTCCAAAATTCTTGGCTACATTTGTCACTGAAAATATTCTAACACACTGAATCTGATTTCAAAATACTTGAAGCCAATAACGTTTGGACATTTCTTACTCATCAAAGGTTGGACATAAAATTGTCCAAAATTCTTGGCTACATTCATCATTGAAAATATTCTAACAGACTGAATCTAATTTTAAAATACTTGAAGCCAATAAAGTTTGGACATATCCTACTCATCAAGTGTTGGACATAAAATTGTCCACAATTCTTGGCTACATTCTTCATTAAAAATATTCTAACAGACTGAATTTGATTGTAGAATACTTGAAGCCAATAAAGTTTGGACATATCCTACTCATCAAGTGTTGGACATAAAATTGGTCCAAAATTCTTGGCTACATTCTTCATTAAAAATATTCTAACAGACTGAATTTGATTGTAGAATACTTGAAGCCGATAAAGTTTGGACATATCTTACTCATTAAGTGTTGGACATAAAATTGTCCAAAATTCTTTGCTACATTCGTCATTGAAAACATTTTAACAGACTGAATTTGATTGTAAAATACTTGAAGCCAATAACTTTCAGACATATCTTACTCAACAAAGGTTGGACATAAAATTGTCCAAAATTCTTGGCTACATTTGTCATTAAAAATATTTTAACACACTGAATCTGATTTCAAAATACTTGAAGCCAATAACGTTTGGACATTTCTTACTCATCAAGGGTTGGACATAAAATTGTCCAAAATTCTTGGCTACATTCGTCATTGAAAATATTCTAACAGACTGAATCTGATTTTAAAATACTTGAAGCCAATAAAGTTTGGACATATCTTACTCATCAAGTGTTGGACATAAAATTGTCCAAAATTCTTGGCTACATTCTTCATTAAAAATATTCTAACAGACTGAATTTGATTGTAGAATACTTGAAGCCGATAAAGTTTGGACATATCTTACTCATCAAGTGTTGGACATAAAATTGTCCAAAATTCTTTGCTACATTCGTCATTGAAAACATTTTAACAGACTAAATTTGATTATAAAATACTTGAAGCCAATAACTTTCAGACATATCTTACTCAACAAGGGTTGGACATAAAATTGTCAAAAATTCTTGGCTACATTTGTCATTGAAAATATTCTAACAGACTGAATCTGATTTTAAAATACTTGAACCAATAGAGTTTGGACATATCTTACTCATCAAGTGTTGGACATCAAATTGTCCAAAATTCTAGGCTACATTCGTCATCGAAAATATTTCAACAAACTGAATCTGATTTTAAGATACTTGAAGCCAATAACGTTCGGACATATCTTACTCAACAAGGGTTGGACATAAAATTGTCCAAAATTCTTGGCTACATTTGTCATTGAAAATATTCTAACACACTGAATCTGATTTCAAAATACTTGAAGCCAATAACGTTTGGACATTTCTTACTCATCAAGAGTTGGACATAAAATTGTCCAAAATTCTTGGCTACATTCGTCATTGAAAATATTTTAACAGACTGAATCTGATTTTAAAATACTTGAAGCCAATAAAGTTTGGACATATCTTACTCATCAACTGTTTGACATCAAATTGTCCAAAATTCTTGGCTACATTCGTCATTGAAAATATTCTAACAGACTGAATCTGATTTTAAAATACTTGAACCAATAAAGTTTGGACATATCTTACTCATCAAGAGTTGGACATAAAATTGTCCAAAATTCTTGGCTACATTCGTCATTGAAAATATTTTAACAGACTGAATCTGATTTTAAAATACTTGAAGCCAATAAAGTTTGGACATATCTTACTCATCAACTGTTTGACATCAAATTGTCCAAAATTCTTGGCTACATTCGTCATTGAAAATATTCTAACAGACTGAATCTGATTTTAAAATACTTGAAGCCAATAACGTTCAGACATATCTTACTCATCAAGGGTTGGACGTAAAATTGTTCAAAATTCTTGGCTACATTCGTCATTGAAAATATTCTAACAGACTGAATCTGATTTTAAAATACTTGAACCAATAAAGTTTGGACATATCTTACTCATCAAGTGTTGGACATCAAATTGTCCAAAATTCTTGGCTACATTCGTCATCGAAAATATTTCGACAGACTGAATCTGATTTTAAGATACTTGAAGCCAATAACGTTCGGACATATCTTACTCAACAAGGGTTGGACATAAAATTGTCCAAAATTCTTGGCTACATTTGTCATTGAAAATATTCTAACACACTGAATCTGATTTCAAAATACTTGAAGCCAATAAAGTTTGGACATATCTTACTCATCAAGTGTTGGACATCAAATTGTCCAAAATTCTTGGCTACATTCGTCATTGAAAATATTTTAACAGACTGAATCTGATTTTAAAATACTTGAAGCCAATAACGTTCAGACATATCTTACTCATCAAGGGTTAGACATAAAATTGTTCAAAATTCTTACTCATCAAGGGTTGGACATAAAATTGTCCAAAATTCTTGGCTACATTCGTCATCAAAAATATTCTAACATAACAAAATTTTAGCTCAAGATTACATAGCAATCAATAAAGATGCATACCTGTGAAGCTATGTCTATATCTATAATCATCCTTCAATTGTGAAAGCAATATTCAAATCCCAACAAACACAAGCCACAATATAAAGTGACACAAGGTCAAAGAAAATAAGCCTAGGAATCTGTATTTTTTGAACATATTTGAATTTGAGAAAACAATGAATATCCATTTTTAATGTTAAACACAGAATTTCTCTGAACTGATAATGTGAACAGTGTTCAAAGACAAGATACATTTCATATGTTAACCAATCCACACGCATAACAAGCAAAATAATAGTAGCCTAGACATTATAAGCATGGCCAAGACGCCATTTTGTCACATATTATTTTGATTGGTTTGTATTTTTGCTATTTTGGACAATTTTGATGGCTACACATTATTCTTCAACATAGAGAAAGTAGAATGTTTATTTAAAATGAATACCTGATCTACTTTTATCTAATGAATACCATTAGAGAAAATTAAAGCAAAAATGAAAATAAAACACAACTTACCAATTTCCTCCTGGTCTTCCAATACCCAAGAAGGTATGGACTCAACTGCAGCTGCCTGATTGGCTGAAAATGGATCAGCTTACCGATAGGCTGAAAGTGATCTACAGATCATAAACCACCTTGACCTTTACATTATTAGGGAGGGAAATTGAAATATGAAGAAATACACGTATGGACACATATTGATGGACATTCTGGGGTCCGAACCTTTCTTGGGTTTTTCTTCTGAAATACCCAATAACGTCATGAAAAACACATCCCAATTTCAGTTGTTCTTGGGTATACCCAACAAGTCCCTAAGTACCCAACAAGTGTCCATTGTACTAAAATTTGACCCAACAGATAGCCATTCGTGAACACGGACGGACGGACGGACGGACGGACGTCCGGACGGACAGGGGCGACGACATAATACGTCCACATGAAAATGTGGGCGTATAAAAACGTGCATGAATGAAAATTCTGCAAGTACAGAAGCATTAACTGTTAAAATTTCTAAATTCATATGCATATTCATTCAACAATTAGCATCATAAATATTAATAAGGAAGCAATCTGATTAAAACACAGATCCTACATGTATTTCGTTTCGTTTTTATACTCAGGCCTGGAAATAACATTTTTTAAGATGTACATGTACCTGATAAAATATCAGGCACTAATGAAATAGTAGCTGACATTTTCAACTTAGTGCCGGACATGTATTAATAATATCATAAAAAAGACAAATCAGTGCCTAACAAAATGACAGGCACCGGAGGTTTTGTGCCTGACAAAGCCTGAATCTGTGCCTGACATTGTCAGTGACAGGTGCCTTATTTCCAGGCTTGTTTACACTTCAAAATTTGTAAAGGTTGATTAAAATAGCATTATGCAAGAGCAAAATCTGCTTATTACAGGTCTTTCTTTAGGCCTGAAATGTTATCTAAATAATCAATTAGACATTAATTAACATATCCAGACCATAATAAACTCTTGATGTTTAGGCTAGCCTTCGATGTTCGCGGATTAAATTCATATATGCCGCTTAGTGGCCGTTGATAATTAAATCAATCAAGTGGATAATCGAGACTATGCTGTTTATATTAATGATTTGAGTAATGATGACAGAGGCTATGTGAATATTTCAAACGCTTTTTTCTCGGCTAATAGTAGATCAATTTGACTGAAATTTTCAGCAAATTACCTTTACACTATCTAGTTTTTAACTATTATAGTGAGAACTGCCATAATGTAACTTTAATGACAACAAATCGTTTTGGTTTTCTTAGCCTTTTTCCCCCTTAAAGCTGAACTCCGATTACAAAACTACAGAAGTAATTAAATAAAAAAAGATTACTGCCAAACATAATCGCCATACTTGTTTTCAATTTGCAGAACAATTATGGCCGCTGTACGAAAACAGAGGCGGGCCACGCCCACATCCAGTATACACTTTGGCAACCACACTGTCCACAACCACTAGCAATATTTCAACAACCAATTACCTACTGACTGAGCGTTTTTTCTCTATAAGTTTACTGAAAATATTATTGCTATTATTGCTGTTCTGCAAATTGAAAACAAGTATGGCGATTATGTATGGCAGTATTTTTTTTAATTTAATTATTTCTGTAGTTTTGTAATCGGAGGTCAGCTTTAAATTAAATGTGGTTGTTTATTTGTAAAATGGAAACTCAAACTTAAATAGTAGAATTGGGGATATACTCATGAATCAGACCAGTCAAAAATGTATAACCATTGAATATTAACCAGTCCAGTGTATATGATTACATATTTAATTTTGATGATATCACTGGAGTACTATGACGTAATGCTGCAATTTTAAAGTGACATAAAATTAAATTTGAAACACCACCGGTACTAGCTACGAGAATGTAGCTAAAAACGTTGAGATAAACTGATGTGTTTGTTTTTAGCTATGATTTGATGCCTTTAGTTCCAAGTGGCAAACTCAATTTCTTTATTAAAGAATGTAAGTAACATCTTTAAAGTAAGATAAGTTCATGCTATTATGACTAACTAAACTTAAAGAGGCCAATTTAGTGGCACAACTATCGCCTAACTCCAAAGATTCGCGTTTAAATTAATGAAGCGAGATTCGCGGATTGAACATGTGAATGTCATTTTGTTTCTCCAGTGGCGATTGCCTTTATGATTGGCTGTTGTAAAAGCCTTATATTTAGCTACACCTTCATGATGACACCGTCTCATACATCTCCCGTCTAAAAAGATAGCATTCTTAGTAACGGCTTAACGCCTTGATTTTAAATACGACAACTTATACCCGTTTCAGGTAGGATTATGTACTTAAAGGAGCTAAATCGCTAATATCTGAGACCTAGAAATTGCCACAAATGGGTCGCAACGCATATAATAATGTAATATGAATGTATACAAACTGAATTACATTCAATCGTTTTCTTTTATACTCAATCGAGTGGCTATTTCGAGTGTCTGGTTATTCCAGTCTACACATGCCGTTTGATTTGGTGCTATGTTTCTAGCCTCGTTCCTCGTGTCTCTTGCTAGAACTGGGGTTGAAACGCAATATGGTACATGATTTGTGTACCAATGGCAAAATGGTTATTTTGTTTTAAATATTGGATATCAAAAGCCAATCAGTGTTGATTTAAATTGACAAATAATTTGTGTTTCGAATGCCGAAGACTTTGGATGATATTAAATTAAGTTAGAGACTAAGCTACTTTAATTGTAGTTGGATATGGCAGAAATATTATAAATAACAATAATCAATCGTTGTTTTGATGAAAAATATTGTCAATTTTGCGAAGTAATGCCTGGTGTGATTCACGATGGGCTTTGCTACGTTGAACTATATAGGACCAACTTTAATCTCGAAACACATAGGGTTGAGAGATGAGGTTTGTAATCTACACCGGTACCTGAACTTAAACTTCACTTAATCGTCACATATCCTGCAAAATAAACTTGCATCGAAATTTTTTTGAAATGACTGATTTCACACAGAAAATTTAACATTTCAAATGTTGAGAATTTAATTATATTTAATTTTATCATTTCCGTATGACATGAACTTCATGATGAACGGATTTAACATTATTAAAAGTTTATTTTCGTGTCATCTATTTTGTTTATAAATTAAAATAATACTTTTACAGTGTCAGTACGTAAATAAAATAAAATATATTATCTAAAAATATGAAAACAACAAGACCCTGGAATAAATATTTGTTTGGCTCTTTTGCCATTCAACGTGTAGGCCGATGACATTCTGAATGACAACAGTTCGGGAGACAGGAGACTGTTGTTGAGTGCAGAGAAGACGTACATGTACTACAGTACTACAGTGAATGAATGGCAGTGCCAGTGGGAGTTTCTCATGGTAACATACATCGTCTGTCACGTCGGCTTGCCCCCTTTTCTAGGCCCTTAAAGCCAATAACCAGTCAATACATTCACGAAACCTACCTAATATTCTATCAGCATATTCTTCATTTGTTAGTAAATATTCAATATTCCAAGTTAATTTTAGACAAGATGAATTTCACAGCATCTATTCACATCTATATCTCAGAAATACACTGCGCATGCTCTAGTAACTTTCGGTATATTTATGACGTATCGTCTTTGAGACTCGCTATACCAGACACACAGGAGCACGCACCTGTTAATTTTCCAATTTACAAATTGTTCTTGCGCAGATTAATCGTTTCATTTTGTCCTATAATGAATGTATTTTGGTGAATCTGCAGATTAACTTATATGGAAAACCACATGTGTCAAAATCTGTGACCCTGTTCGGTTATAAACGTGTAAAGATCTATTTCTAAGTACAACCCAATTATTAACATCCCGGTTGCTGTTCTGGGTTTTTATAGGGACTTTTTAAATTACTCAAAACAACTGCTTTGAAATATAAAACTGAAATATAAATTCAAAAATATAGTTTAGGCCGGTAATTGGGTAATCCCGTTCCACGTTTTATTACATGCAGACGTGCGCAGTGGGTATTTCACAGGAGAGCTTCACTGAACGGAAGTGACACAAACCATTACCTTGAAATGGACCCTGTAAATAAATTTTCTACTAGTCAAGGTTGTCAGGTCCCGATAATTAAACCCCGAAACTGGACACTATCCACTACCAAGCCCACTCACTTCAAGTTTCTCGTTTCCATTTTTTATCAGTTTTGCGAAAGGTGGTATGTACAGTCAAAAACATAATTGGCTGGACACATGAATGCCGACAATTTCCCAGTGATTTTGTAATCAAGAAAAATTAAAAGACATCTAAATAAGCCCCATATTTTTTTTAAACCAAAAAGCAGCACACGAGAAGACGTTGAAAACACTTCTGTCCCTACCCCCTCTTCAAGTTGCCGACCAACTTCACTTGACCAAATCTGAATATGTCCAGTCCTTACGTCAATACATTTAAATGAAATAGGATTTACCTAGGATAGCAGTGTGAGGAAAATTTTGCCCCGTACAGTGGAGCTATGGCCAATTCTTATTTCGAAATTCCAGCCCTCAATGGTTCTTTTACGTGCGCGCCAGCGTTTATACGGAACTTCGGATTTCGCTCCACCCGAATGAATTTGTAAAGCCGGGTCCACAAACGACAAAAGACAGCCGTTCAATTTGAACAGTTCGCGTATTTCACCGAACATAATTGATTAGAAATAACAATTTTTTTTTCAAAACTTGTATACATATCAGTCTACATACATTCATATTGCATTAATATGTGCTTTTTGCAACAATTTTGTCTAATTCAATATGCCAAAAATTAGAACCATACGCCCTTTAAATTGGATGAATCTGGTGAGTTACTTCGATTAAAAGTAATGATGCATTTGTTGAAAAGAACTAAAATTGTCGCTAAAATATAAAATTCATCACGGCTTTATTCACGTTAATATGTACTCAGATTCATTATTTAATATTAAGAAGACAAAATCTATATATCAATGTTAGATAATCTCCCAACTTGGATTCAATCGGATTTTAAACAGGTCTATCACGTGCACGCCAATGTGTACACGGGGCCTCGGTTTTCGTCCCACCCGAACAACTAGGCAGCTGACCTTGTCAGGCCCTCCGTTCTGCATCACTGACGAGGGGAAACCACGCCGGAAAATCGAGATGAACTTTCTCGGCCAATGCTGGGATCGAACTCCCGACTTCCAGGCTAGCGAGCCAGCGCCTTACCCACTTAGCCACGCACGCGATCCCCTCGAAATCACTTCAATTGTATTGAAATATTCACCCAAACATGTATTCATCTACTAAGAAATAATTAATGTTAATACGAAATAAATGAAAAGAAATGGGTTTTGACGTCCTACTGTTCTGCTCCGATTGAGCTAATAAATACGAGGAAAGAAATAAAATCAGTTACCCGCAATAATGCTATTCCAAGAGAAATCAATTTTCTAGAAAGTATTACAAAAAAGATGAACTCGCGCAAAAAATCATTTTCTCGGAATTAATCATCATATCAGTCAACTGTTGATCCATGCAGACAATATCAGCAATTGAGTTCGGAATTTTGGAATTATGTTTTTGTTTCTATTGTGGTTATGGTAAAATATAACCTTGGAAATCTCATACATTCTGTCTACAAACAATACAACAGCACAGAAACTGCTTTACTCAAAATTACCAACGATATCTACCGAGGTATAGATCAACAGACATATGTTATCTTGGTAGTTGGTACTCTTAGATTTCACAGCCGCATTTGATACGCTCGATACCGAATAGCTCCTTGATGCGTTATGGTGTGAAATTGGCCCGCGTGGTTCTGTCTTTCACTGATTTAAATCATATCTAGCCAATTACAGAAGCTGTCAGAATTGGAGATTCAGCATCCAACAATAATACAATGCTTTGTGGGGTACCGCAAGGTTCTGTACTCGAACCTGTACTTTTTATTATCTATACAAAGCCTATCACTAAGATGGCTGAAGCCATGGGCTAAATATTCGTTTGTATGCAGACGACAGCCAACTTTACAAAATACAGAGTATTTGTTTTGGATGCAATGATGGCGGGTGTGGCGCCAGGCAGGATAAGCTTACTCTTCCAGACACCTGTCCTGTTACCACTGTTTGCCGTGCATGTTGTACACGGTGAACAGTCCATATACTGATTACACTATTTTGCCTGATTACACTATTTTGCCTATATCTGTTTTGGGGGAATACTGTCGGTGTAGACTGTCATTGATAGTCCATTGGCCAATCACCGCGCTATTTTACCAAGATTTCGTCTAATATTTTGGATGTAGCTATGGCGGGTGTGGCGCCAGGCAGGGTAAGCTCACTTTTCCGGACACTTGTTACCATTGTTTGTTGTGTATTTTGTACATGGTGGACAGTCCATTTGCTGATTATACTATTTTGCCTCGACCGTTTTTTTTAGGAATTCAAATTTTGACCAACGGTTTGGATTGTTCGTACTTGGTTTTATTTTATTCCACCGCCTTCTATGATATACTTATCGATTGAGAAAGATCTAATTAACGCTATCTCAATTATAAAAATAAAGAAAAGCTCATTCACGCATTCATCTTAACTAAACTAGATTACCATAATGGTTTACTATATACGACTATCAGATTAACAAACTGCAACATGTTCAAAATTCAGTAGTTGTTCTTGGTGTTTAACGTCCGCTTCCACCGAAGGTTATATCGCAGACAAGTCTTATTTTTTCCATTTTCATTATCTTAGCGCACGCGCAGGGGTCTTTGCTGTGGGAGGAAACCGGAGTGCCCGGGGGAAACCCACGAGGTTGAGAAGGAGCCCCTATCTCCATGCCACATACGCTCACACCAGGGCTCGAAACCACAGCCGCAAGCCAGAGGTGACCGGCCAGCTAGAGGTCGAAGCGCGGCACTCTAGACCACTAGGCCATCCCAACCCCCCTAAAATTCAGTAGCTAGCCTGCTTGCTAAAACCAGAAAACACCAACATATCTCCCCTGTATTACACTCTTTACATTGACTCGCAATACAGCAAAGAATTAAGTTCAAGTTACTCCTTTTCGTCATTACTCCTTTTCAAAGCCTTAAACGCCAAAGCTCCAACTTATATAAAAAGTCTTGTAGAACCCTATACTACCAGCAGAATTCTCCATTATCAGAAAAAAAACATCTTCTAAAATCTCCAGCCATTAACTTAGAAAACGTGCCTTTTCTTATGCTTGCCCTTTTCTATGGAATAGACTACCACAACCAATGAAACAATTACATGTACCATGAAATCACAACTTTAAACATTCTTATTTCAAAACCCTGATCTGTAAATAATCAGTGAATATAAAAACCAACAGCGCATTCGAAACTGATTTCTTCAGTATTAACGCGCTTTATAAATGACGATATTATTATTATGACAGATTTGTTATAAAGATTACAGAGTGCTGTTCAAAAATGTAATGAAAAAGGTTGTTTCCCCCCTCCTTAACGTAACAATCATACTGTTATCGTCTAATTCTCAAACCATAAAGGTTACAGTTTTCTGAAAAATATAAAATTTAATTTCGCATATTTAGAGGTGCTTATTTTTACAGCCAAAAACTGCCGAAACGGTTTTTATGTGTAACCAAATTGTTACTGAATAGTGCATCGAAAACATAACTGGGCGATAAACGGTCATCACTGGCCATTAAAAAACTCTGCAGTGGGGGAAATTTGTTCGTCAGTGAAATGAAATGGAGTTTAACGTCCTACTCTTTTGCACCTAACCTGGGCTAATGGAAGACGGTTGTTCGTCTAGTCTCGGTCACCCAGAACCCCCTAGTCTTCAACGCAGAATATTTGTGTGGATGATAGAGACAATTGTTCGTCAGTATATGAAGGATAACTAAACTAACTTTAAATTCATACCTGATATTAATATTATATATGGCGGGGTACCGGGTTCAAAACTTAGAAAATCAAAAGTAAAGAGTTGAAAAAATTGCGTTCCATATATAAGCGTACTGGCTCGATGACAGTTAGGGGGGGGGGGCAGAACCCGAAATGCCCGAAAAAATTTTGGGTTTACAAACAGCGGCATCGGCCTTCCTCGTGAGGCGAAGGAGCGGAGCTAACCATGCATGGACCCCCACACCTACCCCCAAAGAAAATTTCGAAATATTTGACGACTGCAAACACGTTTTCCTGCGATTTCATCCCGTGAACAAAGCAACTTCAAAGTGGTTTAATACCGGTATAGCCTAATTAAATTAGTTGACTCGAAATCCAATCAATCGTTAACAGTCCACGAAGACGGGATCGTTGGGAGAAACGCGTTTTCCTACTATTCCAACCTGTGAATACAGCAACTTCAATGTGGTCCAATATAGCCTACCTGGCTGACCAATCAATCGTCGCGGGGTATGGGGCCTCAGCCTCTCGGAGAAAATGTTGTAAATTTAACCACCGCAAATGCGTTTTCTGCTATTCTCCGTGTAAGCAACTGCAAATGTATCCAATGGTTTTGTAACCAAAATCCCACTCTGAATTCCATCCATCCAATCTGACTGTTGCAGATGCATTCACAAATAATAATCGATGCCCGAAAAATGTCGCACAAAGTAGAGTGGCTACAGACCAAGTGTTTTAATCTGTAGTCAAAATGTTTTAATCTGTAGTACAAATTCGAGGATTCAATTTAAAGTAAAGTAAATTAGATTTATCAGGGCTCGGTGACAGATAGGGAAGCAAAACTAGAAATGCCCGAAAAACTACGGGTTTACATCGAGAGTCGAAGAAGAGGAGCTGACTTTGTATGAACCCCCAAGTAAATTTGGGAATATTTGACGGCCGCAAATGCGTTTTATTGCTATTCCAGACCGTAAATTAGTGTTTTATTAGATTTCGGGCACTTTATTTTGCCATGTATGTAGATGAAATAAAAAATAAACCCGTCTGCCCGAAAAGTCAGCTTGTCCGAAAGTTAGGGGGGCAGCTACCCCACCCCCTGCCCCCTGGCTCGTACGCCTATGGTTATTATTCCTTTGAAACTATTCGCGAGAGAGATGTAAAAAGAGCAAAACTATTCTCTTTCATCTACAACGGCATGGGATTCGAATTTATTGCTGAAAAAAAAGACACAGACAAACAAATTAATTGAAATCTCGCCCAGGGCCGTTTGTAGGATTTTAAAAGTGGGGGTGCATCCACGTAAGTGCTATAAGAGTGTGGGTGCCCTTAAATCCGACCGATTTGGGGGGGGGGGGGGGTCGCCATCTTTCGACACGCCTTATTTTTCTGGGGTCGAAATGTACCCCCTGCTCCCCCGCTAGATACGGCCCTGGTCTCATTTATTTTCAGTTATATACCTAATAAAGTGTTTAGGACTATTTAAAATAGCATTATGCAAGAGCAAAATCTGTTTATTACAGGTCTTTCTTTAGGCCTGAAATGTTATCTAAATAATCAATTAGACATTAATTAACATATCCAGACCATAATAAACTATTGATGTCAAGGCTAGCCTTCGATGTTGGCGGATTAAAATCCTATATGCCGCTTAATGGCTGTTGATAATTAAATCAGTCAAATGGATAATCGAAACTATGCTGTTTATATTAATGATTTGAGTAATGATGACCGAGGCTATGTGAATATTTCAAACGCTTTTTTCTCGGCTAATAGTGGATCAATTCGACTGAAATTTTCAGCAAATTACCTTTACACTATCTAGTTTTTAACTATTATAGTGAGAACTGCCATCTCTCTATCTTATCTCCCATAATGTAACATTAAAGTAACTATTTGGTTGGAATTAAATTATCTTCTGCAGCCGTCACTTATAAGCGGGAGGACGACACACCGGATTCGCAGTGTACTTCGTAGAAATTTTTATAATTCTGTGAATTGAAACTTGCATGGTTTACATCTTCATTCGCAAATAACTGGATAGATAATATTATCGGACAGAGGATTTAATACATGCCTTCCGGGGAGTAATCGAGAGACCTGACAACCAAGACATTAAACCCTACGTCATTTCTGGGTTTGTTTCACAATAATCAAAATGTTTGGGAAAAAGAAAGAAAACTAACCAATATGGCGGGCTAGACATTTCTTCGGCTCTGACAACTGGAAGATATTACTTATTGTTTATTATTGAACTTACCGTAATACCATTGACATGATTGGCATCTAAGTTTAAATAGCGTGTTTATGAATTATAAGCAAATGCCATGTGTGAAACTTGTACGGACGTTTTGATTCTTCTAGACAGTCGTAAGTGGATGCAATTCTGATTTTATGATTTGTTTTTATTTTTCATCAATGCAATAAAATGATTGTATTGCCATTGTTTATTTACTAATTAACTAATTATGTAACCAGGAACAGAATCGAACAATTTCACAGCCTTATTTCTCATTTGCAAAGGACAGAAATTATTTGGCTGATTGGGCACAACAGTCAACAACTACTACTGTCCAATATGAATAGTTATAATGAAAGTAAAAATATTGTTTTGTTTTTTGAATGATATCATTATCACTTAATTGTTGGAGCCCCAAGCAATGTAGATCTGTCTCAACTGATGATATTCTAGTGCTGAATTTAAGAATTTTACAGATTTATTTTTAAGTACTGTAGTATGTTATCAAGTAATATTTTAGCAACCTCCTTGATTATCAATTCAAAGTTTAATCAATTGAATTATGAATACACACAGTTGACACAGTATTAATTTATTGAGCTGTTTTTTTTTATCAACGATGTCTGAACGGGATTGGGGAACAAGCTTGGCCTATGTAAAGCACACAGTACTGACTAGTTCAGTAGTTGAGTTCTGTGTACGACTTATTATTAGTACTATGACACGGTACCAACTAATTGGGTTCTGTAACTCACTAACTTTAAGGCCTATTATGACCAGCACACAGTGTCAGTACTGACTAGTAGAGTCCTGTAACTGTTTGGCCTATAATTATTACCAACACACAGTACCACCCTGAGTTCTGTAGGGTTTATTATTACTAACACACTGTATAGTATACCAACTAATTGAGTTCTGTAACAACGGCGTATTATCACTAACATTCAGAACTACCAATTAATTGAGTTCTGTAACTGTAGGGTCTATTACTGCTAATGTTCTGCAATGTTGCAGACAGATCAGACTCTTGCTGTTTGAAAACCTGTTATATCTTTTGGTGAATATCAATGTGCAAATTCATTTCACACTTTATTTAACTTACCCTATTTGAATCGAATCTTAGTTGAAGCGGACGTAAAATACAACTAACTCACTCACACCGACCGCCAATTTTTGTTTATGACACATTGGTTGATACATCAACAGAACTTGTTTATCACACCCCCTGTATACCAGGATTAGAGTTTGTACCAGTATTTTTAACAATAAACAACCATAAATAACCTGCAACAACAATACTATAAGACAATCATAGTAGCCTATTTAGAAACATTCGAACATGCATGCGAAAACAAAGAATTAATTTTATGGTATAATTTACTTATTTCTGTATTATATTTTTTATATACTATACATGTAAATATTGTACACTTTCAGTATTCCCAATGTTGGCTTTAATGTTCTTTTGTTGTACTAAAGACTAGAGCAGGTCTGGATTTAGCTTTCATAAGGCTAGTACTGACTGAAAATGTCACTGTGGCCCTTGCATTAACATTGAAAAGGGGACATAGTTTGTGGTTGCCTTACCGTAGCTTTAATTTAAATATCATGTCCCCCTTGTTTTCTATAACATGTGACATATTTATGGTACAAAAATTTACTATAATTTGGACTCACCTGACTGCAAAAGAGCAGACTAGACACACCCACAATATAGTTAACTGTTTATTCCTTTATTATAGATGATGAACGAGTTCACAGTAATGTTGGTTTACAGCTTAATAAAAGAGAGATACAAGCTGTTATTTTATATGTTGGAACATGGGCACAGAGGTAAGAAACCAGAGGTTGATAGTAGGTGTAGATCTGTAGATCTGAATAAAAAAGCTTGTATTATCTGTGTCTGGACAAGCTTTCTATATTGTAGTTCTGATTAGCAAATATTTTAGGGTCCATTTTCTAGTCAGGAGAGAATATTCATGACAAAAATTAAGTACTAAGTTTTCTAAATGGCAACAAACATGGCGCTTCATCAATGATGAAAGAAAGAGAAACTAGGTTATTTTGGGACTAACACATCGTTCATCTTTTTTTCAATAATTCACTTGCGCATATGGGTCTTTAGCAGTGGGAGAAAACTGGAGGACCCTGAGAAAAGCCACTAGGCCCTACTCCTTGTCCTGTACAACCGGGGAGTCCAAACCACGCCAGTTGTCTCAATAATGAAATGACTTGAGATGTAATTTCTTTCATTACAGGCAATGCATGTGCTGTTACAAGGATTTCAAGAACATTGAAAAACTGAATAACTTGATTCAAACCGTATTACGGACTGCAATACGCTTGATACAAACTCTACCGACCGACATACAGAAAGAATTTGATAAAATTTACCCTAAAGACGAGGAACAAAAGACCAAAGATGAAGATCAACCTGAAGTTGACAAAGAAGAAAAAGCAGAGAAAAAAGAAGAAAAGGAAGAAAAATCTGAAGATCAAGATGAAGAAAATGAATATTGGTCTTTAGAAGAAAAAGAGAAATTAGTTCAATTTATCACCAAAGTTTTTCTGATGAATTTTCCCCTGTATATGGCTTACAAACATTTTATCCACACATCATTGGAGGTAAATCATTTAATACGTTAGTTTCATGGAGAAAGTAGAATAATTGATCATAAAGTACAGCAAAATTTTGAAATGAATTATTCCATGATTAGATTAGATTATGTTTCCTAACCGAAAGTGACTGATCTTTTATCATGCATTTTTCAGCTAATATCTTAATTTTTCATGGCTTTATCCATGCTAAATTGTACATGTAATACTTATTTCACTTTTGGTAAAGAAAACAAAACCAAGATATCAAGGGTAGATAATCTCCTTGCTTGGATTGAATTGAGTTGAAAATAGGCCCATCAAACGTTTTTTTTTATCCAACACTTACATGTGACACTGACTTGTTTATATTTTCTGCAGATGTTGCTGAATGTTGCGAAATTTTCCGTTTATCAGTCTTTTGTAAATATTGAACTGAATCAAACTATTTTAAAACTGATAGTCTTTTTAGCAATTCATCTTTCACATTATAGTTGTTCATAGGGGATTCAAAATCAGTTGATGATACATTATATTTTTTTTTACTGTTTTTATTTTGTAGGAGCTTTCACAACATGAAACAAGTGCACTTAACAATTATTGTGAAATCTCAGTAAGTACTAGTTAGATTATTTTATTCATGTTTAGTTTACGTTTTCCATCTAAGGCCTCATAAAAGCAATGTACTGGGATTCCACAGCATCAGCATGACATCCTCCATAATGCTCGATTGTCAGCCCAGAACATCCCAAATGGATATAATTAGTTCAATCGTTATGTAATTAAATGTAACTAAGTGTCCCCTACATCTCCAGATTTTCTTTGGTAAAGGGAGGTAATTCTATTAAACGTTTCGTATTGACTTCAGAAGAGGCCAGGAGGTTCAAGTACACAACAATGTGCTAATTGACAATCATAAATGGCACTGAACAATAATAATTTATCGATTCACCTTCTTACTTTTTAAAGGTCTTTTAATGCATTCTTTAGTGAATAATAATTATCATGCAACCTACATCTAGTAAAGACCTGCAACTGATTCGTATCAACTTAAAGACTACATGGCTCAATTTGAACATTGACTATTAGACTAAGGATGAATTTTTTTTGTTATGCATGGCACGCTTCCCCGGCACTTATTAATCAAATTTATGTGAATTAAATATATGATTATGATAAATTTTCTTTTTGTAGGATCCCGATGTACCCCTTTATTTACTGCGTAATGTATGTTTTTTCTGCGATACAAATGGTATACAAGCTTTAGAGCAGTGTTTTGAGAAAGCAACACCAGAGACTTTACCTTTTAATTTTGCTCATCTACTGATTCATTTAATAGCTAATGTAAGTTAATATTTTATAGATCATTTTAAAACAAGTTCAGTTTACACGGAAAAACTATTACATGGATAAATAGTTATCTCTTATTTTTATTCACAATATTTCTATGGCGATTCTCCTGTTGTTATTGATATGTTTGGTTAAAGTGTCATGTACTAAATTTCGTGGCAGGAGTTTTCGATACTATTATTATAGTTGTTAACTTAGTTTAAGTTGTAGCACGGGAGCCTCAGCTGTGGATAAGTGAATAGGGCCCTGTTCCCCAGGTTTTCCCCATGTCAGTGGTACATAACAGAGAACCTGGCAAAGAACAGCGTCAGTCATTCGGTTTGTTTGAAAAAAGCTAGGTTCTGTGGGCTTATGTACGTACACATATCTATTGATCGTCTGTATATATTGACTATATTTTAACATATATTTTAATTGATTGTCTGTATATTGACTATATTTTAACTTATATTTTAGTTGATTGTGTGTATATTGACTATATTTTAACTTATATTTTAGTTGAGATTATGGATGAATATACCAACAGTAATGCAGTGTATAATACCTCTCAGATCAGCTGTTATAAGGTACGTTTAATCATACACTTTTCACACGCTAAATGCGATACACTAATAGTGCTGCAAAAAATCTAACGACATTATGGTTTATTTACTGAAACAGTTTCTACGTCTCATAATACTAGATTATCACAAGGTCTGTCATTGAGTCAACTAGTTTGGTTTCGATTCCCCAATTGTACGTGACAAGGAATAGGGTCGCCTGTCCAACTTTGTTGGTTTTCTCTCGGTCCCCGGGTTTCCTCAAACTGCTAAAGAGCCCATGTGCAGGCAAATTATTGAAATAAGATTGAACCATATGTTAGATATATTGATTCTGTTTTCTTATTAAATGTTCAGTAATCAACGACTGATGGGGAATTAAAAGTGTCTTATGTGTTTTTTTCTTCAGATATATGTGTAGTTTATCGGATAGAGAATTACGGAATGCTGGTAGTAGAAATATGACGGAGTTAATGTGGGCTGCCGTCAAGGAACCATTAGAGAATCATTTTAGTTTTGATAAAGAGGGTTTACAGCTGGGTTTTAAATATTTTACGTGTACCACATTGACGATAAGATTAGCAGGGATAGCACAAATTAATGTAAGTACATGTTGGTATAAAAGGGGGCTGGGTTGCCGAATGTTTAACGCATGCACATTGGATCATAAGGTCTGTCATTGCGTCAAGCAGTATGGTTTCGATTCAACGATTGCATGTGACAGGGAAATGGGTTGCTTGTCCAAACTCGTGGGTTTTTTCTGCGTCCTCCGGTTTCCTTATACTCCTAAATGACCCCTACGCGCAAGTGATATATTGGAATAAAATTGAACTACTTGTTAATCGCAAAATTAATTTGTGTCGTGTCAACATTGAACCCCATTTCTCTCTCTCGTATAAAAAAAACTAGCGATTGATCAGGTGTTGCATGGGTGAAGTCCTGAAGTGACCCTCTTTTTGTTGAGTGAACTTTCTCTCTCACAATATTTGTTTGAAACCGTATACTACAGTTTAATAGGGAGCTAGTAATTATATTCCTGAAAACACAGTGGATAAATATATTTAAATTTCTATTTTTCAGAGTCAAATTAATTTATATAATGATAGTTGTAATAATGAAACATTTATGGATGCAGAAAGGTAATTATTAAATTATATTACATACTTGTAAATAATGGTTTTAGTTGATAAGTTGTAGAAAATATTATATATAGCATAATATATCAACATTTATAAAGCACATACACAAAATAATTCTAGTTTCTAATGCATTGCTAGTTCCAGAGTCCTGTCTCCATTAGCCCAGTCGCTGCAGAGCAGTTGGACGTTAGACCCCATTTCATTTCCGTTCCACATTTATCACTAATTGTATCTTTCACAAGGGATTTTGGAACATGAATGTTTTCAAACTGATCCCGCAGTGAATATTCGCTTGGCCGCTACAATCACTGATAAGCATGACATCGACGAGGCTACGAGGCGTGTAAGTCAACGCACGTGTTTTAGACAGCCATCCGTTACAGGGATAATTCGTTAGTAATTCTCTATGAAACAGGTTGGAATGTTTTAAGCTGGGATTTGAATGTAACATTCCTAAAGAATGTTAGTTTGAGATTTCTTGAATAAGGCGCCCTTGTGCAATTCCATACTTTTCATCATCTTTAGTTAACTATACATCTTTTAATGCTCTACTTTGTTATTCAGTACTGTGTAGAAATGAAATAATGTCTTTTATTATTTATCTAGTGTTGGAAATGAACTTGCACAATGGTTGATTGAAAATAAAATAGTTGAACATATATTTGGTCCAAACCTACATGTTGAGGTAAGTTGTATTGAATGTATACATGTTGAACATGCTGTCCCATATGTTGTATCCTATACTCCCATAAAGTAAATTTAGAGAATTTCTTCAAATGGCTTAAATTTTTAATTTGAAACTTTCTGACAAGTGAAATTCACTGTTTCTACATGTTATGTTTGAGTTTATGAATTAGTAAGTGGCGGAAAACTGCACCAAAATAAAAAAAAACAACCCAGAAACCAGGCAGACAAAACCAAACAAGACCAAGACATAAGTAATAAATATACTGTCAAGTCAAGAACTTACCGAATCGAGAAATTTGTAAGAAAGTGTTAGTTGCTGTGTAGGTGCAATTAATCGTGACATTGATCAATTTTGTGATACTTATTGAAATCCATTCTTGTTTCAGATAATCAAACAAAGTCAAATGATATTAAATTTTCTGGCTATGGAAGGAAGAATAACAAATGAACATATTGATTGTATATGGGCAACAAGTCAGGTAAAAAAATTAGATTTCAAAATGGGTGGGGTAACTAAGGGGTCTAACGCATGAGTAGGGTTATACAACTAACCTTGGTTTCTTTATACTCCTGAAGACCTTTTGACAAGTGATTTATTGAAGTAAAACTTACCATGTTAGTCCCAAAATTGAGTAGTTTGTTTATCATCTGTATTTCAATATATCATGTTTTAATTAAACAAGGTTCGGACTTGTCAGCAGCTGTATAAAGACATTTTTAGTTTATAATCGAGCCAGGACATTTATACTATTTTATAGATATAGTAACAAAATGTTTTTTTCTGTTTTTAGCTGAAACATTGTGGTAAACAAGTGTACGATATTTTAATACCACTGATTAAAAATCTCCACGATTTAACACCAGTCAGGCATTTATTAAAACTAGTCTCTAGTCTAGATATATCAGCTCATACCGAATCAGTAAGTATATACATGTACTTTGTTGTTCTCCTACTTTCTGGGGACTGCTATGGCTCTGTGAGTAAGTTGTTAGCTTACTAACAAGGAGATAGATTAGGCCGTATAGCAACTAGTCTCTAGTCTAGATATATCAGCTCACACAGAATCGCTAAGTATATACATTTACTATGTTGATCTCCTACTTTCTGGGGACTGCTGTGGCTCGATGAGTAAATTAGGCTGTTTAGCAGCTGTCTGTGCCAAATTTCTCTCATAGCACACTATATGAAATGAAATGAAATGGGGTTTAATGTCCTATTGTTTTGCTCCTAACCTGGGCTAATGGAGACGGGGCACACTGTATGAGATATGCCCATGTCTGTTAGTCCAGTGGGTGCAGAAAAGTAGGATATTTCATTTCAATCTCCTTTTGGAGAGAGCATGGAACTATAGAAAAGGGTTTGTCTCAAATTGTCCGCCCATCACTCTCTTTCTGTAAACACTAACCTTGCTTCTAATTGAGATAGAATATTAAAACTTGGCGTACATGATTATTAGATTATTTATTAATACACTATAATGGTAGGCCTATGATTTGGATTATTTTGTCGAAATTTATCACACTTCCTTCTATTTTAACAGACACTGTATTTGGCGTCTGCATTGATAAAGTGTATATGGAATACTTGTGCATCTGGTCATGGTCACGGTGTACCGCAACAAATCCACCCACAATTACAGTCAACATACACAGCTTTACAGAGAGAACGAGAAGCAGAAGAAGCCATGAAAGGTAGGGTATTTATATTATTAGATTTAGTTGTAATAACTTGGTGGAATCAAACTTTTGAATCTGTGGCTCTGAATGGTAAAGAGTCATTCTCAAGGCCCTGTTACTCAAAGTGAGACCAGTTCAAGGAGAACCTTTGACATTTTTCAAGTGTGGTTCCTATTTGTCAAGTGCCTGAACGGTCGACAAAGAAATTGGGCTTTGAAATTGGGGACCGAAAATAACATACACAACTAATGTTAAGGACTGTGACTTTGTGAGGTTGACAAAAAAGTGTCCATTTATTTGTATTGACATGAAAAAATTATGTCAAAGATCCTGAGGCAGATCAGATCTCTGGCAAGAAGAATCCTGTGTTTTAAAATGTTGGATTTATGAAATGTTTTATGAAATTCAGTTGCTGCCCTGGCAAAAAGTGAGTCCTGTATTAAACATGAATGATTGTTTTTGGTTAATGAAACGTTTTATTTACTATTCCGATTATAATTTCTTGTTTTTATCACCAGGTAAACATGGTAAACATTCTGTGAGTAGTAGTGAAGAATCGGATGGTGGAACTAAATCTAGAAATATTAACCCTAAACAGGTAGGTTTCAAATCTCTGGTTGTATGTGACAAGGAGTTGTTTCCCTTGTCCAATCTTGTTGGCTTTTTCCGGGTTCCTCAGAATGCTAAAGACCACTGGGCGCAAGCGAATTGTTGAAATGAAAATAAACCATGTGGTAGTCCCGAAATGGTCTAGTTTGTGTCGAGTGGACGTTAAACCCCCATTTCTCTCTCTCTCTCCCTAAACAGGTATTCTGGATTTTCCCAATTTATTAACCAATTAATCTCTGTAATTAATCTTAACTTAAAAGTAGTTCTTAAGTTTCCACTGGTTACTATTGAGAGCAGCCATTCTTAAAATAAGTGCTTAGTTACCATTTGTTACTATGGGGCGCTGCTATTTTTAATGTAAGTGCTTTGTTACCATTGGTTACTATGGTAAGCTGCCAATCGTTAAATAATTGAATTTCAGAAATTAAAGAGAATTTAAAGTTTTCGTGAATGACTTTGTGCTTTGGTTGTTTGAACACATTTTGATTTAATTCTCGGTAATTTTATAATGTAATTTTAATATATACATTATCATATTTAATGGCATAATTATTTTCATGTTAGGGGTCTTGGATTGCCGAATAGTTAGTACATGTGTGCTGTATCATAAAGCCTGTCTTTGAGTCAACTGGCATGGTTTCGAATCCTCGGTATTATGTGACAAGGAGTAGGGTTGCCTGTCCAACCTCTTGGGTTTTTTCTGTGGACGTTGAACTCCATTTCTCTCTCTCTCTTTTTTCAAATTAACAATTACTTATAGGATTTTATTGAATATTCAAATATTTCTGCTTTCTTTTCACCTTTAGATTATTGCTTTATATTATAGTGTTGTAATGCCTTGAACTCGGAAGAACTTGAGTTAGGCGAGTGTTGTCCTCATCATCATATCCATCACACGAAACCAGACACGGGTGAGTCGGACAGCAGTATGGATGGTAATAGCGATTTAAGTGTCGGAAGTGAGGATAGCGGAGGAGAGGAATCCGAGGTCGAGTTACATCATAAAAACGCTAAATTTAGACTTGAGTCGAAGGTGAAATTAGTTGAAGAAAGTGAAAGTGATGTTGAAGGATCAGACTCCAGTGAAAATGGCGGAAAGCCAAAAGAAAAACGAAAAGGTAAAAAGCGATTACGGAAAGTTACGGTCATGAGGTTAGTGAGGAATGATGGAAATGGACATGAAGGTGATACACAGAGTGAGGAATCGTGCATGGAAGATTGCGGACATTGTCACGACGAAGATTTAGAAGAGGGAGAATCGGAATTTATTGATTCTGAAGATGAGAAGGATCTTGAGGAAGAAGCCAATATGGCGAGTTTCAATCATGCATGTGAACAAACGGATGAAAGTTCCGATTTTGAAGTAGAGGATCCAGAAATCAAGCATCTTCACGGAGTTCATCAATTTAATACTCAGCAGGCGATGAAACATAAAGCACATCAAGCTATGTTACGTCGAGCTATGATGCAGTCACATCATGTGTGTCCCAGTGACGATGGTGCTGTTCCAGGTACGTCGAAGCAGTTTCAGGATAAACCAAGTGAAACTATAGAAGTAGAAGACAGTAAAGAACCGGGCACGTCTACCAGTGATGAAAATATATCGAAATTAAAAGAAGAAGAATCACAGGTTTGTTTTTATAAATTTTAATTTTGTTTTTTAATTCATGTTTATTATAAGAAGATGCAAAAATGAGACACAATGGACAAATTACTTGCGAGGGGTTGAGTGGCTGAATGGTTATAATGTGCGCGCTGTATCATAAGGTCTGTCATTGAGTCAACTGGCATGGTTTCGATTCACCGGTGTACATGACAAAGAGTAGGGTTGCCTGTACAACTCCGTTGGTTTTCTCTGGGTCGTCCGGTTTCCTCCCACTGCTAAAGACCCCTATGCATGCAAATTGTTGAAATAAAAGTGAACCATATGTTTGTCCCGAAATGACCTAGTTTGTGCTGAGTGGGCTTTAAACACCATTTCTCTCTCTCCCTCCGAATTATTTGCCTGAAATTTCAGATCAAAATATGCAACCAATGTTATATTATTTAAAGTGTTTTTACCCAAATGAATTTAAGTGTATTTATAGCTATTTTAAGGTTGAATATTAGCATGTAATATAAATTACCTGACTTGACTGGCAGACAATTTCACAGCCAGTCAACTAAATCTTATATAGTCAAGATTTGTGAATATGAGTATTAGAACGAGATCACTGGTTCTAGTGTTTGTGTTTTATAATTGTAGAAATCTGATGTGGCTATGATTGAGGCTGGTACTGAGTTTGAATCTGATGTACAACCATTAACTAGTGATAAATCAGAAGTAGAGATCTACGATTGTAGAGAGGTTGTACAACGTCTACATCAGACACATAGACAGAGAAATATTCGCAGAAATATTCAGAGGTTAGAGAAGTTTCTTATTCATTCGAGGGTGTTGGATGGCTGTATCACAGAGCCTGTCATTGAGTCAACTGGTGTGGTTTTGAATCCCTAATTTCCCCCCACTGCTTCGCGCAAGTGAATTATTGAAATAAAATTAAACCATATGTTAGTCCCGAAATGACCTAGTTTGTGTGGTGGGGGTGTTAAACCACATTTCTCTCTATCTTATTCATTCATTTGTGGGGGAGGGGGTTGGGTGGCTGAATGGTTAACGTGTGTATTAAATCATTGAGTCAAGTAGCATGGTTTTGATTATCGCTTCTACGTGAGTGGGTTTTCTCTGGTTTACTCCTTCTGTAAAAGATCCCTACGCGCAAGCGAATTATTGAAATAAAATTGAACCATATGTTAGTCCTGTAATGACTTAGTTTGTGTCAAGTGGACGTTAAACCCCATTTCTTTCTCTTTATTCATTTGTAGCCGTGGTGGCTCTGTCACTATGGTACTATCTTACTGACAAGGAAGTCCCTGATTCAATCGAGTTTTTGTCAGAGAAAGTTTCTCAGGATATCCTAGCCTCATTTCCTCCATGTCATAGGTTTAGCGTGGAGGGGCTGGCAAGGAAAAGGCAGCTAGTCATTCACTTGTGACAAACAAAACAGGCACACCTTAGAATAAGGAACTTATTTTGATGTTCTTAACTTACGTCGAGTGGTCATTTCACTTGAAACAGTAGGATGTTAAACCCCATTTCATTTCATTTCATATCATTTTACTTGAGATATTCCCTTCAGAATTTAGTAGAGGCTAAGAAACAAGTTCGTTAGCTGTGGTCTTATTTCGTAATGTTTAATTGGTGTTTTTATTTCAGTGAGTTTTCTGAAGGTATTATGAGTCCGGACGAAGGAAGTTGTCATAGTTCTCGGATGAGTACGAAGTCAGAGAAAAACATGGCTGATTTTGATGGTGAGGAAGGATTGAGTGATGAGGAATTAGTGCAGATTAGTGCCAATGCACATTATAATACGCAACAGATGCAGGAACACATGTCCTCCATATATTCAAATCACGTTCCAAGAGGTACGATTATCATGTTCCAAAAATAGTATATGATTATGATAATTTATTTTGCACTTGTATAGTGTCAAATTCAGATTGCACTAAAAAATATATAAAATCACAATAATTTCACAATATGTGACCAATGACAACAAAAGTAGTCTGAAATGGTCTAAAAATATCTTTTTAAGGGGGAGTAGTTTGTGCTTTATTTGTTAAATCTAAACATCTGATTCCTATGGTAGCTATAATTCCACGACTGTAAGATTTTAATTTTTGTAAGCGTTAGTTGGTTGACCAATTTACACAATAACTAATAATGTTTCTTTTATTTTCGTTAGCTGTTATTCATCATCGACCGGTCCAAAGGGAGATAACTGCTACCCAGTCTTCTAGCTGTGATATGACGTTTGATGACGTCTGTAAGAAAGGGAATACATTATTGTGGGATTTGGTTCAAGAAGAAGCAGCGGTATGTAGATCTCTTTCTTTGATAAGCAAAAAAACAACTTGAATCCTAATTTAAAAAACAGAATTTTCAATTCTTTGGACTAAAGTTTTGGAAGGCAAAATGGAAAATTATTATTCTGGTGGTACGAATTGGTTAATGATGAATGTTTATGTTAATAGCTGCTGCAAATAGTTTGTTACAGAAGATGTCATCATTACGTATATTGCTAGAATAAGTGGACATCACAATTGTCTTAAACAGCACCCAGATCATGGGTGGACAACCTTTTTTAGCATGTGTTCCAACATCGTCCCAATATTCAATACAAAATATTCTTACATCCCAACCTGTACTTTTGGGGAGCACTACATTACCGCTTCTACAAACTATCTCCCTTGACATAGTCGTTTCAATTTTGGTAATTATTTATGATTTTATAACTGTATATTTCAGCATCTTCTACCAGAAGGTTTAGCTGTAGAAGCAGAGAAAGCCCTGTATTCTTTAGTTTGTGTATCAACAGATAAACGTATTAAATTAAAATTTATTGCTGCTTGTATAGAAAACGTGGCTAATCACAGGTATAGTATTTATGATATCTTTGTGTTTATTTCTTCCAACCTCATGGGTTTTCTCTGGGTGCTCCTATTTCTATAGACAAAAGGGGAGGGGGAGAGTTTGGAGGACGAATGATTTAACACGTGTGCATTGGATCAGAAGGTCTGTCATTGAGTCAAGTGATGTGGAGAAGGGTCGTCTGTCCAACCTTGTGGGTTTTTTCTGTGTCCTCTGGTTTCTTACCTCACCTAATTACCCCTACATGCAAGTAAATTATTGAAATTAAAATTGAACCATAAGTTGCACGTTTGTGGAAATTAAACCCGATTTCTCTCTTTCAAAAACTGTTGAAGATATCTTTATGAAAGTTTGTACACACTGTTGCTAATTAGAAATTTCTTAGATTTGATTATTTTTGTGTTTCTTCAGATCGGTGGTGATTTCACTTCGTCTTCTACCGAGAATATTTGATTCTTTTCCTAATTATAGAATAGGCTGTAGTTATGTTACTATGTAAGTATTTTACTTTTTTGCCAAAATGTCCACTGTAGAAATGTTATAAATTTAGACTGGATACACACACACAAAATATCCTGTACTGGAATCCCAGTCGGTGATTACATTAATTACAAGCAAGGATTGTTGAATTCTGATTGAATGCAAATCTGTAACCATAGAAATAAAAAGTTATGACACTAACTTCATTAGCTAAGTCGGAGGAGAACAGTATGACATTAAACGCCATTTTATTTCATTTTTACAGGTGGGCAGAAACAGAACTTCATATGATGGAACATTTCTTCAATGATCTAGTCCATTATACACATTGTGTTAAAGAAGGAAAATCGTCTCCAACAGCATTGTAAGTTATTTTATTAAGTCTGACAAAAGTATTTTGTACATCTATTCAGAGCAGCAGAAAATTAGTCAGGTTAGGCAAACAAAAGTGGCTAGTCTTTTAGATGGTATAAAAAATCAAGGTCCTGTGTAAAGTCTGTCATTGACAACAGGTTAAAGATGCTATAACAGTTGGATATCAAAATAAGAGTAGGCGGTAGGGCACCTGTTGGAGTAAAATCTCCCTCATAGCACACTGCATGATGTAAGCCCATCTTCATTTGCCCTGTTAGTGCAAAAAAGTAGGACGTTAAACCTCATTTCATTACGATATCAGTTATTATTTTTTCTTGTTTTGATTATATTTTATAATTATATTTTACAGATATTATCATAGAGAGGAAGTGTTAGTAAGATTACAGTTTCTCATCTGTGTTTTCTCTACTTTTGTCTCACCAGAAATATTCAGTAAGTCAAATTGATTTAAATTATTTGGATATGACATACAGTTAAAAAACTGAACCATACACAATGGTGGATTTGGGTTGCTGAGTGACTTGCACCATTGGTTATAAAGTCTGTCAATGCTCTGTGGGGGTATTTCCCTGGTTCTCCGTGGATGGCATGGATTAAAATGTATTTAATCTAAAAAGCATATGGGTCATGTTTTATTCAACCTATGTGAGAAGGTCATGTTTTATTCAACCTCTCTAAGTACAAAAGATCCCACATATGGGAGATAACTCCCGAGGACTCCAATAAAGAACAAAGGGGAAGGAGAAATCTCCCATGAAAGGTGGCATTACTTTATGACAATAAATGCTGGAATTATTATCATTCTTTATAGTTTAGGACTAAGACAGGACACGGTTGATTTTTTTCTTGAATTACTTTTATTTCAGGACTAAGACAGGACCAGACTGATATTGTATGGTATTGTTTATATTTCAGGACCAGGTTATTATAGTATGGCACAGCTTATATTTCAGGACCATGTTGATATATTATGGAATTGTTTATATTTCAGGATTAGGTCAGGACCATGTTGATATGCTTATAAATCAGGACCATGTTAATGTATTATGAATTGTTTATATTTCAGGATTAAGCCAGGACCAGGTTGATATTTTATGGAATTGTTTAGCTACAGATGATGAATGTACTGATGATTGTTTACACTGGTTTTTGAATCAGGCCAAAAATAAAGATTTCCATGCTTTAGGTGTTGATACTTTTAAACACATCTTTTTAGAAAAGGTAAGATATTTCAATGATTTCTGATAATTACTTACTGCTAGGGTAAGTTAAGTTTTATGGAAATTCTTCGGGTTTTCCAGTTTATTGAAAGCAAGAAATTCATATTTCTTCAAATATATTTTGCTGAAAGTCTCTTGAGGAGTTATCTCTCATATGTATATGTATATCCAAGTGGTTACTATTTCACACTGGTCTCCTGCCTAACATGTATATTTTCTCTGATATTATATGTGGATAAAAAGTTAAATCTCCCAATCTCTTTATTACTCAAAAAGGCAGAAGAACTGCAAGATAAGGGAGATAACTTATATCTAGAATAGGTTTCAGACCACAATAATATTCAATATACCACTACATGACACTAAGCTATATTTTATGTACCTGTTTGTATTTCAGATGCCTCAGTTAGAACCAGAATCGACCAGTATGATTAGTTTGAATTTATTTCAACAATTATCACATCTAGCAAGATATGCTAATCCTTCTTCGGATAATCCATTGTCAGAAAATCAGGTATATTTATATTCTTTCTTACGGACCCGGGACTGTACATCACAGTGGACATATACTTCGAAACAAGGGAAATTTTAATTATTAACATGTAGTATTTAAAATCATTGAATTGTTATCAACCAGTATTATTTATTTCTGTTGTAGCTGTCTGGTATGAATCAGTTATGGAGTATTGCTTTACGAGCGAGGAATAAAGACGTATCTATGTCCGCCATACAGTATATCAACAATTATTATATTGGTTATGGTCATGGTTTATTAGATAAAGAAGAAGAGTTCGTTAAACGTTGTATGGACAGTTTAGTTGAAGCTCTTAGCCGAGTTAGAGAGGTAGGAAATACATATTTGTGAGGATTTAGATGATAAGGGTGAAAGAAAAATATTACTCCTTCAGCTTTTTGTTTGCGAAAGAAAACAAATAATCATGATTTACTATTTTGGTTGAGGTTCTTTAGCTGAGTTAGGGAGGTAAGAAATTCTTTGGAATGCAACATGTTTATGAGAGCAAAAGAAAAAAGTTGATCACAATTTCACAAAAATAAAGCTGCTTCAGACTTGCTCCTGTTTGGGACTATTTAATTATTGAGGTTTACCAGTGTAAAAGTATAGTTGTGAAGAAATCACTAGGTAACACTCCAAAATGGGGGAGGAATTGAAGAAACCTGAGATTGCAAGAAGAGGAATGTAACCTTTGTTTCCAAGAGCCCCTTTGGCACAACCATTGAAGTAAAGCTACAGTACTGACTGAAATGGAGGTTAACATCATGATTCGTTAATTCTAATCAGATCCAGGAGGTTGGATGGCCGAATGGATAGCATGTGCGCGCGGTATTATAAGGTCTGTTATCGAGTCAACTGGTGTGGTTTCGATTCCCCCGTTGTACCTGATCAGGAGTAGGGTCACCTGTCTAACCTCGTGGGTTTTCTCCGGGTTTCTTGCCACTTCTAATGACCCCTAAGCGCAAATGAATTAATGAAATAATATTGAACCCCATATGTTAGTCCTGAAATTACCTAGTTTGTGTTGAGTGGACGTTAAACCCCATTTCTCTTTCTCTCTCTAATCAGATCTTTTTGCTTTTACATATGATATAATCCTTTGTAAATTTTTTTCTCTAGGATCCTAAAGGAAGTCTTTTAGTTCTACAGAGAGGTCTGACATTATTGAAGAACCATCTGGAAGCATTTAGAAGACGTTATGCCTTCCATCTGCGTAACTGGCAAATTGATGGAAGTGGTATTCATAGTCATCAACAACATCGATTTGAGAAACAACCAACTCCTATTAGAATCCATCTTCAGCCAGCGGGCATGTCAGAAAAGGTAAATCAATAATTATTACAAAAATTTGAACAATTGAAATGAAATGGGATTAAGGTCCTACACAATTCAGTGCGCTACAAGGGACAATTTTCTACAAAGTTACACTGAGATTCTGGGTTTGTTTACGGCCTATAAGAATGCGTGTTGGTTTTTGAAGAAAAAGGTATGCCTCATTTCTTGAACTTTGACACTGTATTTTCAGACGAACAAGGCAAAAATGACATAAGAATGAACTAAACGATGGGTATACCCTATTGAATTCTCTCAATCTCCCAAAAGGTTTCAATCGCGTTAAGACGTAATTTGAATGCTTAGATAATGAACTGATATTTATTTTAACAGACGCTGTTAGAAATGATGTCAACCGATCTGGTTGCCGAGTTACGAGCAGAAGTAGCAAGATGGTGGGAAGAATTACAGAAACAACAACAACTTCAGCGCCAACAACTAGAGGGTACTCATGGCGTTCAACTGTCTCCCATATTGGGATCTATGCTCCATGATGGACCAATCAGAATGATAACTTTTGGTCAAGAACTAACGGTTGACACTGATGAGAAAACTATTGGTGAAATGCAGTTTAAAGACATGCAGGTAGTTGATTGTTTTCATTCCAGAAGCTGATAATATACACAATTAATTATAGTTATATAGTCTATATTAAACTTATTTAGCATTTTCCAACCTCGTAGGTTTTCACCTGGTATTCCGGTTTCCTCCCACTGCTAAAGACCCCTACGCACAAGCAAATTATTGAAATAAAATTAAACCATGTTAGTCCCAAAATGACCTAGTTTGTGTTGAGTGGATGTTAAATCCTCTCTCTCTCTCTCTTTTAAGCATATATTAAGAAAGAGAGAGAAATGGGGTTTAACGTCCACTTGACACAAAATATATTAAGAATTGGGGGGTTAGATTGCCAAATGGTTAGCATGTGTGTGCTGTATCATAAGGTCTGTCATTGAGTCAACTGGAGTGGTTTCGATTAACCTGGTTGAACATGACAAGGAGTAGGGTCCTCCGGTTTCCTCCCACTGCTGAAGACCCCTACGCTCAAGCAGTTATTGTCCCACTGCTAAAGACCCCTACGCGCAAGCGAATTATTGAAATAAAATTGAACCATATGTTAGTCCCGAAATGACCTAGTTTGTGTTGAGTGGATGTTAAACCCCATTTCTCTCTCTCTCTCTCAAGCAGTTATTGAAATAAAGCATGTGATAGTCCCAAAATGACCTAGTTTGTGTCGAGAGGATGTTAAACCCAATTTTTATCTCTCTCTCTGTTAGTAAATAAGTTGATATATTATTGTTTCAGTTGGTGTTTGTATCTGTTGGTGCCAGTCGACAACCAAAGAAAATCGATGGCTCTATTCCTCCTTCTGGTCTAACAGCTCCACCTAGAGATAAATTACCCATGATTCTTCTTCTACAAGAACCTCATTTTGATAATTTATTTATGTTGTTAGAACAGTTGAGTAATCTAGATACAGATTTGGTAGAAATGGTGAGTAATGTGAAATTGACTTATGCAGAGTTTATTTTAAAAATTTCTATACTCGAAGATTTGAATTTGGTCCATTGCCCACAATCTCTTGTAAACACTCTACAGACCACATTTATTATCCAATCTTTTTCAAATTAATGTATTTTGTTAATTAATCCTTGAGGTATGGCCATTAATTCAGTTTGTAGAATCTTATGCATGGTCTAATGATAGAAGTTCAGATTTATATCTAAGGATATTTTTTATATTAGAATTTATTGTTTTTGTAGGATTGGGGGGTTGGGATGGCCTAGTGGACTAGAGTGCCACGCATCGACCTCTAGCTGGCCGGTCACCTCTGGTTTGTGGCTGTGGTTTCGAGCCCTGGTGTGAGCGTATGTGGCATGGAGATAGGGGCGCCTTCTCAACCTCGTAGGTTTCCACCGGGCACTCCGGTTTCCTCCCACTGCTAAAGACGCCTACACGCAAGCGAATTATTGAAATAAAAAAATTAAACCATATGTTAGTCCCGAAATGACCTAGTTTGTGTTGAGTGGACGTTAAACCCCATTTCTTTCTCTCTCTTTTTGTAGGATTGTCATGAAATAACTGGTTTACAAGCTGAAGCTAGACGTTTGTCGCGTAGTGTGTGGGAATTATTAATGATATTACCTACTAGCCAGAAACATCTGGATGGTTTTAAAAGTATCATGTCGGAACAGGTATGTTGGATAAACTAATGTTGCATTTTCTGTAGAATACAGAGCTTACAGTGCTGCCTCACTAATCAGAGTGACCTGGGATGATTAACTGTGTTGGACAAGAAAGTTTCTTAGCATTTTCTAGCCTAGTTCCCCCTGTCACTTGTGAGGGTCAAGCACTGTGCCTTATCTTTCCATGAAATGGAAAAATGTTCCTCAGAATTTCTCAGCAGGGATTCCCGTTGTGATTCCATTTCACGATGTATTTGTTTGAAGTCCTGTCAACAATTTGAAGTGAATGTAAAAGAAACTTTGACAGTTGGATTCTATCAGAGAGAGGACGAAAATGCTGCTGTCCAGGCAAAATTTCACTCAAACCCACAGCATTATATTTCATATCTCAGTTGTTTATTGTCTCAATATTTCTTATCTTTCAGTCAGTAACAGAAGAGAAGACACCAAATGTAGATTGGAATAATTTATTACCTCCCTCTAGTCCACATCGTTTATACTATTCTCTACAGATTGTAGAATTTCTCTCACATAGTTCCAAAATTAGACGCAAATCTGTGGTAAGTTCAAGTTCTATACAATCAATCAGAACTACCGTTTGAATTTTTCTTTCTTAGTTCCAAAATCAGATGGTCAGGCAAGGAATAATGTCTAGTCGTTCTGATAGGGTAACATGCACGTAAACTAACCCTTGGCATTTCGATTTCGACACAGAATAGGCAGAAGAACTGCAAAATTTAAAGTTAATTAAGATACAAAGATATTTGACGAAACTGTCAGAACCAAATTATAATGTATTATAGACGACCATCATGAAAATTATTTTCTGTCATGAAAAATTGGAGTGAATTAATTCTTTTCCAGCTAACTGAGCGAACCTTATTTCCAGGCTTGTAGTTGAGTTTAAGACTGTGATATATATTGAGTTTAACAAGAACCTGCCTTATTCTATCAAAAATGTAATACGCATGTAAATTGTTTTATATTGTAGATGAAATCAGGAGGAGGAGATGCATATGTTTTGGGTGATTCTGACAGTCCGGGTAGTGATCATTCTGATAATATCTGGAGTTCGAAGGTAATATTTTGATTGCATGTGCTTTAGATTATTTCTGTCACAAAGAATCTTTAGAATTTATTTTGCACATTGGTTTTTTTAACACATTTTGATAAACATACACAAAGATAAGATGTTTTTTCTGTAAGTTTGCCCACACACTATTTGTGGATGTTGAGTTTAGACTCCCCCCCCACCCCTTCTCTCTCTCAAGAACAATATTGTAATGATTCGCTGTAATAAGGGGGGGGGATGGCCTAGTGGTCTAGAGTGCTGCGCTTCGACCTCTAGCTGGCCGGTCACCTCTGTCTTGCAGCTGTGGTTTCGAGCCCTGGTGTGAGCGTATGTGACATGGAGATAGGGGCGCCTTCTCAACCTCATGGGTTTCCTCCGGGCACTCCGGTTTCCTCCCACTGCTAAAGACCCCTACACGCAAGCGAATTATTGAAATAAAAATGGAACCATATGTTAGTCCCGAAATGACCTAGTTTGTGTTGAGTGGACGTTAAACCCCATTTCTCTCTCTCTCTCTGTAATAAGAAAGTACCATGTTATTGTTTTGAGTCTCTGTTATCATATTAATGACTATTTATTGTTGTCTATTTTAGTTTATATCTAAAGGTGGATTAAGTCATCTATTTAATATTTTTATGACCGGATCGCTACAACCTAAAGAAGGTGATGTTTGGAGTCAGGTAAAATAATATTCTATTACAACAAAAAATTTAATTCAAGAACTGCAAAAATATTACTTTAAACAGTTATTCCCCTTCGTTATTTATTAAATAGTGAATGTCATGCTTGGATTTTACTTCTTTCATTTGTGGAATTCATGTAATGTACTCTATAAAATTCAAGAACTGCAAAAATATTACTTTAAACAGTTATTCCCCTTCGTTATTTATTAAATAGTGAATGTCATGCTTGGATTTTACTTCTTTCATTTGTGGAATTTATGTAATGTACTCTATAAAACCTATTTTGAATTTTTGTATTTCTAGTGGAATCAAGAATGTTTGGCATATTTATTACGTCTGATGAGTCAGTTTGCTGTCGGTTTGTCTGATAATGATTCCAGTGCTGATGACGAATCGTATGAAAGTCCCAGAAAGAAAATTAAAAAACAAAAAGGAATAAATGAAAAGATTATTATCCCTCGATTAAATCAGGTATTTAGTTCTTACTCAGAATGATTCTCAGGATAAACCCAAAATTATTTTCTGGCCAACCATGTTAATTTTGTCATTTTCATGCCATAGAATTTTAACCCTTGTTTCACTTAATTTTGTCTGGCTGATCATGCCAGGGAATTTAAATACTTAACATATTTTCTCTTAAATTATATTAAAAAAACTCAAAATAAAAATCATGCAGTTTGTGGTCTTTATACAAAATACAGCATAAATAACTCAGATATGATTATTTAGCATGTGTACTGTATATAGTTTCTAAAAGAGCCAAAAAAACAACAACAATAAAACAAAGATTACAGAATTGATTATCTTTTTGGTGAACACTTTGTTTAAATTAGAGTTAAAAAAAGATGTAAAAAAAAAGAAAACAAAAAAAAAAGAAAACCATATATTTTAAAGATAGACAAGGTTGAAAGATTTGATCATGATAACACAAATATATAAAGCTCCAAAACAGAGTAAATATGGGATTTAATTAGGGTTTTTTTTCTATCATATTTTACTGATATTTTCAGAGCACATTGAATGATTTAAATGTAGAATCAGTACTAAAGATTTTGATGCAGATTTTATATGAAGCAGCTTTACCAGAGTAAGTGGTTGAAAAGTTTAACTTTATTTGTTTTTACCGTGATAAGTTTATATCTTCATATTGAGCTATGTGAACTTTCACAATGAATGAAAAGTGTTATCAAGCGCATTAGATACTACTTATTGATTAGTGCATGAATTTCAGAAGTTGAAGCTACTGGGAAGAATGCCATGTTGATGGTTGATTAACCACTATCACAGTCACCTCTATTGAGGGTGACCAAATGGATCAGAAAATCTGTCATGTGTCAATTGGTGTTGTTCTGATTCCCCGCTTGTACATGACAAGAGTGGGGTCGTCTGTCCATCCTTATGAGTTTTCTCTGGGTGTTCTAGTTTCCTCCCACTGCTAAAGAGACCTACGTGCATGTGAATCATTGAAATGATATTGAACCATATATTAGTCCTAACATTACCTAGTTTGTGTTGAGTATACATTTGTCAGTTTGTCTGTCTGCCTCTCACACACTCTCTCTCGGTGTCTGTGTGTGTGTCTCTCTCTCTCTCTTAGGAGCAATTCAGCCAATGCTACTGAGGAGAATTGTGATCTGACAGTGACGTTTCCACTTGCTCTGCTCCTCATGAACTATCAGTTCTTTGTTACGCCCTGCAAGTGCTGCTCCTGAGAAGAGGGTACTTGAAAAATCCAAAGTCTTCTTGATCCATGCAAGGATTTGAAACTACCGCAACCCCCAAATTTATGTGGTACATACACTTTATAATCTAGAACCTGACATTTTGATACTTTGTGTTGGACATGTATTATGAACCTTGATAAAAGACAACTCAGTGACTGACAAAAAGACAGACATCAGAGACCCTGTGCCTAACAAAGATTGACTTTGTACCTGACAATGTCTGCAACAACAGGTGCCTTATTTCCAGACGTGTTATTACAGTGTAGTAATCGTGTAATATTGTATATTTTATAGAGATAATAATCAATTGTATCTTGGATCCTGGGGACGAGCAGAAGGTAAGATATTCATCAATATAATATATCTTTGAGATTCTGAAAAAGTCAAGATCGCCAGAACTTACAGTGATTTGATTTGTAGGTGGTGACTGTGTCTGACTAACATTTGACTTAGATATTGTTATATTCGGATCCTTGGAAACAACCATTATCCATGTTAGGATTCCAAATCTCTTTCTTTATTACTCAAAAAGGCAGAAGAACTACCACTAATGTTGATTTATATATAAAGTTTTATATAATATGACAATATTAAACTCTTTTTAAGTGTCTGTGGAATGACCTATTTGATTCTAATAAAAAAAAATTCTGTTTTTCTTTCTTCACTTTTCCATAGTACTTAAAATTTTTACTTTCTTACAGTTGTACATTATGCGTTGTCGTTCCTGGTATCTCTAGCCTATTCCTGTGATGAAGTTCATTGTTTGTTGTGTTCAGATCCAACTTTTACAGCTTGGTTAAAAAGATTAACTCTAGAAGCTCCAGAGGTAAATAAAACGTTTATCAAAACTTAAGATTTGAAAAAAAATGTATTAAATATTAATGAAATGAAATTGGGTTTAACATCCTACTTTTCTGCTCCGACTGGACTAATGAAGACTCAAAGACATTAAAACATTTATTTCGACTTTGAAAGTTACTTAATCATTGTGTATTTTCAATAAAGGGGAGCCAGGGTGACTCAGTTAGTCTAAGGTCTGGGAAACTTTCTCAAGATTTTCCAACATGGTCTCCCATTGTCATTGGGGTAGAATAAAGAGCCTGGAAAGGAACATTGTCTAGTCACTGAACTCAAAAGAACCCTTGAAAATGGAATTTGAGGAAGAGTCCCTAGAAATGCTGCCCTTCTTCATGAGCTTTATTGGCGCAGAAAAGTATTACGTTTAACCCCATTTAATTTGTCAATAAGGGGGTATTACGTCTGAATTTTTAATACTATTTTCATGAAAATGTTAACTTTTATTTGCAGTATCTGCCTTTTATAACTGAATACAATGTAAAAATCAGTTGGGACCTTTTAGATATACCGGTATTACTTCATCAATACTCTCAGAAAGCTTGTTTTCAGTTAAATATGAACTATTTATTTTATTTCAGCCATATGTTCGTAAAGAAGCCTGTATGGGTTTATATAGATTGTGTTTAGGAAAGACTGTGGATGAGAAATCGGGCTATAATTTTATTTTACCAATATTATCTAATTTATTAGATTTCTTATCAGACGCTCTTTTATTTAAACCACAAAAATCTAACGAGGTGAGTTCAAGTTATATTTTAAATAAATTGAATACTGTAGCACAGGAGTACTGTAAATAAGTGGAGTGCCCTTACAGTCCTACAGTGCCCTTAGAACCTAGTTGCCAAAATACAACCATTTCATACCCAATCTTTTACAAGTTTGTGAGTCGAGGGTTCTCCACGCCCAACACCAAGCAAACTCAGAAGTAGTGCTTAAAATAAAAAAGTGCATTTTTGAATTTCTCTTTTAAAGTAGTCTTTTCTTCTGAGTCGGTAAATTTTGTGAGTCGGTAAATTTTGTTTTTATTTCAGTTTGAAGGTCAGAAGGATAAAGAACCGTATGGTCCTGGTTGTCGTGATTATTTCTTCCTTGTTTGTAGATTTGTAGATAGTATTTCACGGGAAGATGCTAATAGAGAGGTAGGTATTGATTTAAGAACCTAACTAACCCAGAATCCCATTGTTCAGTCCTGATATTTACCGAGATAACTCGTTGAGATTTTCAGGGGGTTGTATGAGTCACCTGTCCAACTTAGTGGTTTTTGTCTGGGTTCTCCGGTTTCCTCACACTTTTAAAGACCCCTACCCACAAGCGAATTATTGATATAAAATGGAACCATAGGTTAGTCCCAAAATGACCTAGTCTGTGTTGAGTGGACGTTAACCCCATTTCTCGCTCTCTCATTGAGATTTTCCAGACTGGTTTCCTGATGTCAGTGGTTCAAGACTGAGAATTTGCGAGGAACATATCTAGTCATGAAAATGTGATGAAAAACTGGCATGCACATAAAAGAACCCATGACATTTGGAAGTGGGCAAAGAGTAAAGTTTCCCTTATAGCACACTGCATGCCGTATGACCGCTTTCATTAGTCAAGTTCTATTTTTGATATCTTAAATATTTGATTTAAAATCTGATTTGTTTTTTTTTCCAGGATGGACCGATAGAGATAAATATATTAGCTAAAACAGTGAGTCAACATATAACAGATAGATGTATTTATGAATCAAGATTTGGTGTAGAAGAAGATGATGGTTTAGTTGGTTTATTAAATCTGTGTACAGCTCTAATCAAACATGATCCACCATTTAAACGATCTAATGCTGGACAGGTAAATTGTTTTATCCTGTTGTTTTATGAAACCAGTCTATAAACTGAAATGATTCTATGGTTACATCTTCGATTGCCTGCCCAAACCCCTATACCATAGTTACACAGAATCTCGGTTTTCATGAAAATCACAATTTGTCTTCAGATAAAAGTTGTAGCACTAGTCGTCTACTATATTACTTTGAAGTTTTCTTAGAAGATATGGCAGCTGGAAAAAACACACAAGTTCAAAGGTTTGCCCTTCGGAAATAACGTCAAAATTAAAAGATCGGTTTCAACTATACCACTTAACCAAAAAATAAACATGATAATATTTAAGAACACTGTTTTAGTGAAATAGGATTTTGTGCCATAACCCCAGGTTGAAAATACTGTATAATTGCTGTTTTGGTTGAAAAAAATTTTGATTTAATTTGATCTGTCAGATCATTATTATGATTATTGTTATTTTCGGCTCCTTGGGTTTTGCACGGTTACATGTGATTGAAAAGGGAAAATAACCATTCTCCATCTTACAATTCCAGTCTCTTTATTACTCAAAAAGGCAGAAGTACTACAGCATAAGGGAGACAACTTGTGTCTACATAAACAGACCACAATGATATAGAATATACCACAATATGACATTATGATTTTTGTCATTTTTTCAGCTTCTTCTAGAAGAGATATTTGGTGATTTGTTTAATCTTCCGTCACCAAGTCAACGTAATCTACCTAAATGTAAAAGTCAGTCGTCGAGATCAGCTGCATATGATTTGATAGTGGAATTAGTTAAAGGCAGTGTTGATAATTATAGAATATTACACACCAAGATGATGGAACAACATAGTAAAGGTTAGTATGCCATATAATATATCATATCTTGGATGTCAGCCATTTACACTGGGATTACCATTTACCCAGTGGTTTCATGTTATGAAATGTGAGACCAGACTGTCGCTGTGTTGGATTTTGGGATGGAATTGCCATTGTGTAAAATTCTTGTGTCATCTAGTATGGTGCTATTTTATTAACCAGGAGTTCCTGGGTTCGATTCTGTTAGAATTGTTCAGTCTGGTCTCCCATTGTTAATTTGCAGGAGGTACAACCTGGCAAGAAAAAAGTGTCTAATCATATGGAAGAGATTAAAAAAGCAACAACTGAGTCCTGTGTATATCTTTGGCTGCACATTAAAGATGGGGCAAAATTCCCTCATAGCACACTGCATGACATCTCCCCGTCGTCACTAGTCATGTCAATGCAGAGAAAATGTTAAACCTCATTTCATTTCTTTCTTGCATTTCAGATTCTCACACACCTTATCCGTGGGATTATTGGCCACATGAAGATGGTCGATCTAAATGTGGTTATGTTGGGTTAACTAATCTTGGTGCCACATGTTATATGGCTACATGTATGCAACATCTATATATGATACCACAAGCTAGACAGTCTGTATTACAAGCTAAAGTAAGTATTCTGTTATATATTTATACATTGTCAACAGTTTCAGGCACTGTTGAACCGGATATGTATTAAAAATATCAATAAAAACAACCCACTGATTTTATGAATTAAAAAGAGGAATTGTGGTGGACAGTTTTAATTTGTGCTCAACAGTGACATGTGGCTTATTTCCAAGCTTAAGTGTGAAACAAACAGAATTTAAAAAAACACTCACACAACTTATATTTCATGAAAATAAATTTTGTTTGAATTAATAATTACAGTATGAAGGTTTGTTTAAATATCAATAATTTTGAGTGTCCAAATAGTCCAAAGTATTTTATCCTGATCACAGTTTATTATTTATGCAAGTTGCACATGCCCTGATATGACTTCAAGGGGTTTCTCTGAAATCCCAAAGTTTCTCCCTTTGTTAAGTAACCCTGCAGACATGTGGAGTAATGAAATAAAAGATATACAGTTTTGAATGTATGTTAGTACATAATTAACCGGATTGAGTTGTGAGTGGTGACCTAAAATTTATTCCTATTTCCATGGATAAAATGAATATTAATAAATTGTTATACTTTCAGTGTACTGGTAATTCCCAACATGAAGGAACTTTGATAGAATTACAGAAAATGTTTGCATATCTACAGGTTGGTATATGCATTAAATCTTTAAGTCTATCTGTATTGAATGTGTTTTATTAATGTTAAATTCCAGCGAGTCAATTTGTTAAATTCCAGCCAGTCCATTTCACTCTTTGTCAGTCAGGGTTGTTGGGTGGCTGAATGATTAATGCATGTGCTTTTGATCACAAGGTCTGTCATTGAGTCAACTGGCGTGGTTTCAAATCCTCTCTTGTACGTGGGTTTTCTCCTGGTCCTCTGGTTTCCTCCCTCTGCTAAAGACCCCTAAGCGCTAGTGAATTATGGAAATAAAATTAAATCATATGTCAGTCCTGAAGTGACCTAGTTGATGTTGAGTAGATGCTAAACCCCATTCCCCTCTCTCTGTCTGTTTGTCAGTCAACAATGGAAATGGAAGCCCTGGTTCAGAACCTAATGTATGTTTAACATTTAACCCTCAATTTTATTTTGATTTTAGGAAAGTGAAAGAAAGGCGTATAATCCTAAAAGTTTTTGTAAAGCTTACACAATGGATAAACAACCGTTAAATACAGGTGAACAGAAAGATATGACAGAATTTTTTACTGATCTCATCTCTAAATTAGAAGAAATGTCTCCTGATATGGTTAGTATATAATCCTTGTATAGCGTTTAGCGATTGAGCACATGACCAAATTTATATGGAAAACAATCGCTTGATGGTACACATATAGCATGACATTTAGACAAGTTTTCTCTTATCATTATAGAGTACAATTTCTTTTATGATTAATATAAGTTTTAGTTAGTTTCTTGTGTATTTCAAGTTCAATTGTTTAATGTATTTGAAACAAATTAAATATTACGAGCTGTTTAACCAGCACGGGTAGAGCCCTTGAACCAGAAATAGTTTAACACCCAATTTGACAGTGCAACAGCCATCATTGGTAGTACAACAACTCTCTTCTCTCACTCTCTCATGAAGTAAATTAAATTTTTTAAATTGAATGTGTATATTTTTTTCAGAGGAAACTTGTGAAGACTTTATTTGGAGGTGTTTTGACAAATAATGTTGTTTCATTGGTAAGTTACTCAAAGAGAAGATAATAATATTTTATACAGCTTTGTTGGTTTATTCTTGAGGCGACGCTCATCTTAAAACATGTGAGGCTCTACCATTTTCACTACGATCAAGATAAATTTGGGAAAATCCAAAATGATTGCGATGATGTCATGGACAATAATGGTCGTTTCCGGGTTCATAGTACATTCTTACTTGTGTGTATAACATTAAGAGAATTGAAATGTTTTAATTGTAGGATTGTCCACATGTTAGTCGGACATTTGAAGAATTTTACACTGTTAGATGTCAAGTTACAGATATGAAAGATTTATATGTAAGTACCATACTATACTACTTATCAAACACCTCTATAAGTCTATATGTGATAAGCGTATCGAAACTCAAAGTATGTCAGACTCAAATATATTAATTGATATGGAATTCTCCCTGCCAACACCGGATCAAACTGTTCATTATTATTATCTTTTTATTTTATCAGGAATCGTTGGATGAAGTAACAGTTAAAGATATGTTAGAAGGTGATAATATGTACACATGTTCTAAATGTGTGAAAAAAGTTAGAGCTGAAAAAAGGTAAATTCTTCAAAATGACATGTTCTAATAGTTTACTTTTTGTATTTGAATTCTTTTTAATTTACTTTTACTTTTGTGCACCAATGGGTATATGCCATGCAGTGTTATATGAGGGAAATGTTGTCCTGATAGCTGCATTGCTGCTTTGAATACAAGGATTTTTTTTACTTCCTCATTTTTTCATCCAATTAAAAATAAATTGACACTTTTTCCTTGCCAGACCCTCCATCCTGCCTGACTTTCAATTTTAAAATCAATTAGCATTTTGAAGTTAAAGTATTCATTGTCAAATAAAATGTTATTATTTTCATTCATTATTTATATTCTTTTATTTTCAGGGCGTGCTTCCGTAAATTACCAAAGATATTGTGTTTTAATACCATGAGATACACGTTTAACATGATAACCATGATGAAAGAAAAAGTCAATACTCATTTCTCGTTCCCGCTACGACTTGACATGTCGCAGTATATGGAATCAAATCTAATGGGACCAGATAAATTAAAAGGTAATGTTATGACAAGACCAGATAAATAAATGATAATATATTCATTTCCCATTACGATTACGACAAGACCTGATAATTAAAGTTAACCCTCATTTCTCATTTGCGTTACGACTAGACATTTCCCATTATATGGAATCTAATTTAATGGGACCAGATAAATTAAAAGGTAAAAGAGAACCACTTTTCATATTAGATATAGTTTTAATGGTCAAAGTACGTCTACTACTTTGGAATGTCTAATACTTGGGACACCTGTTACTGGGGCTTCCACTTTAAAACTTTGCCTGGCGCCATTGTTTAACATTGTTAGGCTTAACAAGATGTTTTTCCAAAAAATATACCAATTATTTAAATGTATTTTTGAGGGTTTCTTTACTCATAAAAACTATAATTTTGACTGTATTTATATATTGAAGTTTAAATATTTTGAAATTCTAATTTTCAATTATATCAGTTCTAAATTTATTATTGATATTAGGGACATTTCATAGTAATGCATTTACAAATTTATCTAACATTCAGCATTGTTTGCCAATCTTTATGATTTTGTTCAACAATCAGCTAGGACTACCTATCTTTATTTTTTTCAGATTCTGATGATTTTGATGGTGGTTTAGATTGTGAAGATTTTTCTAATACGGAAGATATTAGTTGTGAATATGAACTGATTGGTGTGACGGTACATACTGGTACTGCTGATGGTGGCCATTATTATAGTTTTATAAGAGATAGATTAAATAAAGGAGACAATGGTCATGATAAATGGTAAGTGTGTCAGAAATTATCGATAATACTATTTTTAGAAAAAAATCTTGCACTGATAAGTCAGCTGTTGCTTAATTTTTAACACATTTCGTGCAAATCTGTATAAGCAGCAAATGAACCACTTGGTTTAGGAGAAAACCAAAGGAAATTGCAAATATCCGAAGTAGTCATTTGAAGGTGATATATTTTGATTTGCTCCTAATCTCGATAGTTTTTGCCCTTTTTTCTATTTCTAACATATTTTGACATACTGCAGGTTTTTATTTAATGATGCTGAAGTAAAACCATTTGATCCAACACAGATAGCTACAGAATGTTTTGGTGGAGAAATGACGGTATGTTACAATTATTTATAAAAATGACATGGTGTTTACTTTTGTACGGCAACTAGGCTAATGAAGATGGGCATGCACAATACAGTTTGCTATGAGGACAATTTTAACTGGACCATGCCAGTTGACTCAATGACAGACCTTATGATACAGCGGGCATGTGCTAACCATTCGGCCATCAAACCCCCCGAATGGAAAAGGAGAATTGAGCTATCTATAATTATTTGATAGAATGATATACTATAGTCATAATGATTTAGAAACATTTTGTAGATACATTATTATATAACATTTTTTTTTTTTTTTTCAGAGTAAAACTTATGATTCTGTTACAGACAAATTTATGGATTTCTCTTTTGAAAAGGTAAAATATTTATTTATTTATTCAAATCAGGCCATGAATATGTAAATTATGCACAATTGATTTTTTCTCTAGATTTGTAATTTTTTCTGTAAGAGAAATAGACCAGTAGGACATTTGCGCCATAGCTAACACAAAATGTCCTTCAAAGAGAAAACAAAAGCCCAAGATGGGAATATTTAGAAACTTATTTTACTCACATGTGAAGAAAATTCATGAAATCTGTCTCACAATTACCTAGTGACCCAGGGGTCACAGTGGCTAAATGGGTAAGATTCTGCCGGGTTAGCCTGGAGGTCTGGTGTTTGATCCCTGCATCCAGATTTTCCATTGTGGTTTCCCCTTATCAGTGACTATCTTTTTTCTTTTAGATTTGATTGATTGATTTGTATTTTATTTCAGACAAATAGTGCTTACATGTTATTTTATGAAAGTTGTCCACCCAAAAAAGCAGAGGATACTGCAGTTAAAGTTGAAGAACCACTTAAATTTAATTTTGAATTATCCAATGAATTAGGACAGGTAGGGTGAACATTTTACATACAAAGTATTCTTGAATATTTAAAGGGCCAATCCCAATAACTTTCTGAGGAATAAAATTGCTTAATTTTGTGTTAAAATCCCTTAAAACCCATTACCTAAGGCCGACCAACCAACACGATATTTGTGATACGCTTGTAAATAACTTAAATCTGACAGTCTTCATCTGGAAATGGAGACCGTTGTATTATACAGTATCTGGATAAAACCAGACGTTTTTCTATAAAAATAATATGTAGGTGAAATTTACCTTTTGTTATCAAGTACAGTACATGGGTCATTCACTGTATAGACCTCTCAAGAAATGTGAATCGATTATCAGGTCACCCAATGAAAAAATTGACCCGAAATCTTAAAAGGGTTACGTGTCCTGATAAGCAGTGTTGACGTTCACGTCCAAACGACTCAATATTTTGAGCTGAAATTTTGAGACAAGATAAATACACCATGCCTCTATATTTTGGTTCATAAATTTCATAAACTCTCGGACTTTAATTTTTGAGACTCTGTTCTAATCGGGATTGTCCCTTTAAAGGATGCTTAACCCCTTGCAAATTACATTTAGGCTAATGCTGACTCTGACTGGAATATTACTCCAAAAATGGATTTATATTCGATCAGTAATTTAACAGACATGAATTTTGAAAAAAAAAACAAGCCAGCAAAACCTAAAAGTGCCTGCTAAAATGGGAGTATAATGCTGTTGTCCTGTGTGGGCTATTTTGAAAATAACAATGGAGTTATTATTTTATTTTTAGTGGATATGGCAGGATAACACACAGTTTCTACAAGATAAAAATCTATTTGAACACAACTATTTTGGGTAAGTAATATTTTCAAAATGGCCTGAAATTCATTTGTTATAGTTGTGGTAGTTATTGTCTTATTGATTTGCTGTATTCTTGTGTTGCTCATCTTACATGTGTTTTGGATGGAGATATGAGGGTTGGATGGTCGAATGGTTGTCATTGATTCAACTGGGCGTGGTTTTGATTCCCTGGTTGTACGTGACAAGGTAAAAGGTCGCCTGTCCAACCTTGTGGGTTTTCTCCAGGTCTTTCGGTTTCCTCCAACTGCTAAAAACACCTGACGCACAAGCAGATTATTTAAATAAAATTGAACCATATTGAGTCCAGAAATGACCTAGTTTATGTCCTTCAATCCGGTGTCTCCCCTCGCATAGTTAACATGATAGACATAGTTTTGTATTGGCATCAGTAAATGAAATGCCGTTAGTCAGACACTTGCACATGCTTTGCAATGAAATATTATGTCACATGTGTCCAAAATTTAAACTAGTATAAATAATGTATGCTCGTACAATTGCTTGTACCATTATTTGAAATAATGATATGCCAACACGAATGGATGATGTTACATCTATATTTTAAGTATAGTTATGGCTATATTATGTTTCATATAACATGTTCAGGGGCACTTTACAAAGTGATAATGTAATCATAAATAAACAACAAGATTATGGACATGTTAACGATTGCATACAGAGTCAGTTATATGACTGTATATACTATATTGTATATTTGTAGGTTTATGTAGCTATATTCTGTGACTGTATATACTATACTGTATTTTGTTGGTTTATATGGCTGTATATTATATATATATTTTTAGGTTTATGTGGCAGATCTGTGGTTATATACCAACAACATTAGTTAAAGATGAGACCAATCAGGTGGCATTAAAAGCAGCACAACTCAGTCTGTCCTTTGTTCTAGAAACTATGATACATTCCAAAGAAAAGGTGAGCCTTGATTGAACTTTTAAAGCAGTGAACCTTAACTGAACTCTTATTTAGTAACAGTGAGCCTCAACTAAACTTTTATATAGTAATAGTGAGCCTTAATTTAACTCATATTTAGCAACAATGAGTTTAAATTAAACTCTTTTATAGTAACAGTGGGCCTTAATTGAACTCTTATATAGTAAAAGTGAGCCTTAGTTTAACTCATTGTTACTAAATATGAGTTAAATTAAGGCTCACTATTACTATATAAAAGTTTAGTTATATAGTAACAGTGAGCCTTGATTTAACTCATATTTAGTAACAGTGAGCCTTAATTGAACGCTTTTATAGTAACAGTGAGTTTTTATTTAACTTTTATATAGTAAAAGTGAGCCTTAATTTAATTCATATGTAATAACGGTGAACCTTGATTTAACTCATATCACTGGAGTCTGAATTTCTATAGTATATACATACAATAATATACCCTACCAGACAATATACAAAAAAAAAAGGAACAGGCCTGTCAAAGCCTTGGTTTTACCCGCTCTCACTTTAGGTCTTTTTTTTTTCTTTTTCAACAATTCGTAATGTCACCAATTCTCTGAGATATATTTTCCCTTCAACCAGGTTTGTTTGCAATATCTTGTGGAACGTTTGTGGTAAAAAACACCACAGAATACAATCTGGTAGAATATACTTACAAGATATTAGGATAAATTGTTAATGTTCCAGAAAAAATAAACAGACAATATTTCATAAATTTTTCATTGTCCAACTTTTCCAAATACCCCAAAGCCTTGCAATGTAACTGTCCTTAGAAATTTAGTGGTCTGATTCCATTTTGTTTGTAAGAGTTAACTGGAGTGCCTGGTATGACCTAGGCTCAAATCAGGAGGAGTACTTATTGTTCAGTTCATATTATTTATTTTATGCATGGTTTTTCTTGCATAGTCAGCCACATACCCCAAAATTTATGTGTGCGCGCATTTTGCAAATTAATCTAGATATATCCATGTTTTTAACATGCATCCATTACCTGATTTATTTAAATGTGAGCCTTTAAATATTAGGCCAAATATTAAGGATTTCTCAGCACATGGTTTTGGAGTTGGGGCATAATGATGGCTGACATGTTGAACCAAGCTGATTTTCCTAGTGTAAAAGAGTTTTTATGTCTAAAAAATAGCCTGAAATTGTCTATGAATCATCTGCAAATTCATCAGTATAAGATGATGTTGTCAGTGTAAACATTATCAGTCAGTAAAATATTTAACCCACTGGCACTAGTCAACTGAAAAAGATAATGCCCAGTTAGCCATGCCTGCCCCACTGCCATGCATATAGTTTAGCTGAGTGTACGACGTGAACTACAATTACTTAGATAAATGTTATCCTCTCTAAATTGTTTTATTGTTATATTTCTATTTTCAGCCGACTATGTTACAATGGATTGAACTCCTGACTAAACAGTTTAATTCTTGTCCAAAGGCCTGTGAGGTAAAACTATTATCTTTTTATTCATTTCATAATTTATAAGTCAAAATTGTTCCTAAGTTGTCAGAAATGAAATTGAATGACACTAATGACCGAGAATCCAGTGCAGAGGTTCGCCAAATTCCAAAAACAGATTTGGTATGACTTAAGTTTTGTCTCTGTTAAACCTGAACAAAGGTTTGAATGGTCGTCTGTTCATTATAAAACAGACGTCCACTGGCTGATATTATTTGTTGAAAAGCAGTTATTTTTCAACTTTGGTCTGTTTTTGTTTTTCAGTGGTCGTTAGATCATATGGCTGAAAGTGATTGGTGGCCGCAACAAATATTAATTAAATGTCCCAATCAGATGGTGAGACAGGTAGGTCTATAAAACTAAAACAGGAGCCCTATTCAAGAAATCTTTTAACTTAAATATTTTAAGTATCGTACCCAAACTTCTCATTGACTTGACTATTCTTTGATATAATTTTAGTGCTCAGATTAGCCAGTCTGTGTCTTTAAAATGTTTTAGCTTAGGTATTCATGAGTAAGGCTCCCGTACATTGATTATCTTTTGAAAAGAAATTTGGTTGATTGATGTGCCTATATTAGTAGCGTTCCCAACGTCTGTCATTTTTAAATGGTGTAACTTTGAATTGATTATTTTGAGAAGATTATTTTAATATTTGATGTATATTTCAGATGTTTCAAAGATTGGTGTTGCATATTATATCACAGTTACGTAATACACAGGTTGAATTTTACATGCAACCGGTAGTTGAACCGTAAGTTAATATGTATATTCATTATAGAATCATTTTATATATGACCATTTTGTTCCCAACTAATAAGCCTATTAATTTAGTTTTCAGAAATCCGGTTATATGAGTTTAGTTTAATTGAAACATGCTTGTTGATATTGTGTTGTGAAATCTCCAAAACTATTAAAATTAATTACAAAGTACACTAATCTTTTCTTCTTCCACAAATACTAGCCTAAACAATCAGTCACAGTTATCAAAGCATATATTTAGGAGATAAACACTTCTTGTTTTGCATTTAGAGGGGTGTTATTGTCCAATAGACATGTCCTGCGAAACAGGAAGTGTTTATCGACATTGTAACATGCTTTTTTTAGGATTTTAAAAGACATTACTAAAACAGAAGGGTGTTATTGTCCAAAAGACAGTGTCTAATTGACCAATCAAAATGCAGGGTTTACCCTGAAATATGTTACAATTTAAAATAATGGCTTGTCGTTTCACTGACAAGATGAATGTTTTGCTGCAGGCCTGCTAGTGGGACAGATGAATATCGACTGAACAATGATTATATATTATTTATATTATATAGATGGTCTTTATTCATTACAATGATTATATATTGTAGAGATTACAATTTGATTATATATTATTAATATTATAGAGATGGTACTGTAGATGTCAATCAACTAGGAAACAGATCCTGTGTGACCAGATTTATACGTAAATTATTGACTATTGTAAGTACACGGTCATATTCACATAGTCTATGTAAAAAGAACTGTTTCATTCTTTCTATTCAATATTAGAAGCATTTATTTTATTCTAGTGGAAAATAATGTAGAAGATACACAATCAAATGTTCCATGATGGACTTCTCTCAAAGTTGTCAATTGAGTCACAAACTGAATATGATGCTATCGTAGCTGAAACACTTGATTACCCCGGTACATCACATTTCTGCTCACACTGGCAAAAGTGTGACAGGACTAAAATCTTTGATTCTCGATTGCAATTATGTGAGTTTGGTAGTTGCTGAACGGATAATCAAAACCCCTCAGAATTTAAACTTGAAACATAACTCTATTACAGTGTGTTGGTTTTTGACTTAATTTGTCTTCTGTGGTGATATTGGAAAACCATTGGTTGGAATCAGTTGATTTGACTTTAAGATATGAAGCTTCTGATTTGATACTAGTGTCACATGACTATACCATTTTCTTTATTTTCAGATCGAACATGGTGTAAGACCACACAGTAAATATTTAACAGAATATTTTGCATTTTTATTGGAATTTGCTAAATCTGGTGAAGAAGAGGCCCAGTTTTTAATACATATTAACGCCATTTATACAATGATAACATTCTATATGGGACAGAAAGCACAAGAAAATTATGTAAATATACAATCTTGGAGATTTTAAACTTTTGTTTTAGTTTGTCCATTTAGTGCTTTGATGCTGCTGATTGTCATTTCGGAAAATATCTAAATTTTTTATAAGAATGTGATTGATGTCATGCTCCAAAGAAACCTTCTGATTTTCAAAGATTATTTTCAGAGTTATTAACCATGAGCACTTGTGGGTACCCTAAATGCTAAAGTTATTGACTAGTTGAGTTCATAAATTGGAAAAGATCAAAGATATTTGATAATTATTGCCAGAGTTATTGCCCTTTGATCAAATGTAATCCACTTTCACATTTGTTTGTTTATATTGAAGGTTGAGATATTATCTGATGATGAAGAAGAGGAAGATGTTATTTCGTTAACGGATGATAATTACCGCCCGATATCCCTAGAAAAGATGATCACACTCATAGCTCTTCTGGTAGAAAAATCACGAACTAATGAAAAACAGCTTCGACTTTCGACTAAAGATATGACAGCTATTATTGGAGGAAAGGTAAAAAATAATGTTTGTTGAACCAGGAACTGAGCCCAAAGCACTACACACATTTTTGTGGGTGATGCTCTTCGGAAAAATCTGATTGCCCCAACAAGTCACTTAAGTGTCCACAAACAAATGTGAACGGACATGGGTGACAACATGATATGTCCACATAAAAATGTGGGCATATGAAATGATTAATATAGATTTATGAAAAGCAATATATGTTATAAATTTATTTAAATGATTTATATGTTGTGGCTTATAATGCAAGTGGGTTTCAGTTTGTAAAATCAGATTTAAATAGAAATTATTAACAAATAAAAGAATAATGTGTTTGAATTTTATGACATTAATACTATAAAGACATTTTATTATTTTGGTTACAGGGATTTCCGTTTCTGTTCAATCAAATACGTGACAACATCAACATTCGTCAGACGTGTAATTTATTGTTTAGTTTAACCAGATGGAATGAAAATCAAGCCATGATAGTAAGTACTCATTTATCGGATCAATCGGCCATGAGTCATGATAATAAGTACTCATTTATCGGATCAATCGGCCATGAGTCATGATAGTAAGTACTCATTTATCGATTTATCGGATCAATCGGCCATGAGTCATGATTGCTAAGCTCTTTATGTTGCCTACTGAGTGGAGGTCAGTTCTTGTACACATTGATCTGCATATAACGACACATAGCTACAAAATAACATCTACTTACCACAAATTAGATTATTTTTGTAGTAACATATGACACATCTTTATTTATCGTAATTCTCATCCGGTGTTGGGTGTGGGGAGGTAGGGACAAGAAGACCCTCAGAAAAACCAGTCCTTGTCATGTACAAGCCACGGATCTAAACGATAACATTTGACTCAATGATAGACCTGATGATTTAAAGTGCACGCATTAGGCCACTCGGACCCCCCCCCCATCATGAAATGAATCCATTGAGAGTCAGAATTTAAGTAATATTGACCTGGGTGGTCAAAATTCCCCAGCAAGTAATCATCAACTATCACTGAAATATGCCAACTGATATGATGTTTATGAATGAATTTTATTTTATTTTCAGATTGTGAACATGATCTTCGCAGCTATAAGAAAACTTACACCAGAGGTAAGCAAAAATTGTTACTTATATTGATAAAATAAATAGTTTACGTACATGTTCGCCTTATATTAATTACAATATAGACGTTTTTAAAAATTTTGAGTAAGAAACTATGTACAATGTTTTTAGTTTCTGAATAGTGATTGAAAGTTGAGTAAATTCTTAACTTAAGTTTGATAATGCTTTATGAACTGGTTGCCAGATGTTCCAGCCTAACAATTAAACGTATTGTTGTTATTTTAACATTTGCATTACTTTCAAATCGAAGTTATTCATGTTTTCAGCCATTCATGTAAAATGGTGTTTATTTTGAACAATTCATTGAAATTGCTTTTATTTGTGTTTTTCAGCAATCTCAACCATTCTTTAAGTTATTATCAATGTTAGTAGAGTTTATGGGTGGACCGCCAGGCATGCCACAATATACCAGATATATACTACTCAAATTCTGGGATGTAAGTACAAACCATAATATTCATTGTACATCGGGATTAAAAAAACTGTTGTACAAGCAAGAAATAAGATTGAGATATTACTTAATCCATAGTAAATTACAGTTTTACTGTTGCTGGTCCTGATTGTGCTTTTTTCGTACAAAATCTTATTTTTTATGGCTAAATCCAGAATTGAATGTACTGAAATTGATTATTTAACATTAAATTAAAAGAAAAAAAAATCAAGAGAACAACAGTACATAATCTCCAGGCATGGATCCGATCAGATTAAAAAGATTTTACTCCACACTTATAGATGGTGTTGATATGTTTATTTTGTATGGCAAAAGTTAAGAGATTAATATTCCTTCAAATATTTTGGTTTCAATTGAAATCTTTGTGCTGTGTTTAGTCAGTGAGAGGTGAATTTTGAAAAGATCATTCTTCCAATCTAATAAATTGAATGTTGATTGGTACGAACACCATTTTATTTTTTAATCTATCAGTCAAGTCGAAAATCTTTTCAAATTGGAGGAAAGAAAAAAGGCAATCCTAAAAATATATTTTATTCTATTTTAGTTAGCTAAATGTTGTCCTCAGCAGTGTTTAGAATGGTTGGCTGGTCAGGTCACACGTAATAAAGTAGTACAGGCATGGTGTCTCAGTCAGATGGACTTATGGGTAGAACAGTATTTAATAGCACACAGTACGCTGCGGGTCAGAAACGGTAAGTTGATTTTATGATGTACCAGTACACATGACAGAAGTTTCTTCATAGCACATTGCGTAGTATATGCTGCTCTTCATTGGCACAGTGGCACATTAAACCACATTTCATTTCAGAGAAAAATTTCTCAGTTCTACATGCAGTCTGTGCTATCGAAAATAAAAAGAATTGCATAAAATACTTTTGAATGTATGTTTTTTATTTGTTACAGCTGCAGCATATCTTCTGGTAGCGTTGGTACCAAGTCACAACTTTAGACAAGCTTATCGACCTCCTAGAAGTTATCACAGTCCATTAAAAGAAATCGTGGTAAACACATATATATTATGTTCTTGTTCTAAACAAAGTTAAAAGGGAGGGATATTTAAATGGGTTCTGTTCGGCCTAGTTTTGTTTCCAGACATTACCAGGCCCTTTCATTTCATTGTTTCTTGGTTTGAAAAGACTTTATTTTATATATCAATGTATGACTAGTATGAGTAATTAAATTATTTTATTTAACTTTCCTAGCTATAACAAAACTTTAAGAATGCAGCCTTTTGATTGGCTTAGATTTTATTATTTAGCCAATGAACAGGTGGCATACTTGAAAAGTATATCGTTATATAAAAATCACATTTCTAATTTTTTTTTTTCGTCAGATGACACCAGATGCTAGACTAGCTCTTAATCAGGTAATTATTATTAAATGTACAAATAAACTGAAATTAATAATATTGTATTTAATTCCTGTAACAAAATCATGATAGAAAAACATACTATATTCTATATCCATCTACATCTTCCTGTATCCAACAAACTCCTACATATTTCTTGTATTATCATTTGAAAACTCAATTTCCAAAACTATTGGCAATTAAAATGGCATTTGTTTAAAATAAGCGAAGTTTTCATGAAATAAACAATTAATAGTATTCATGTGATAAAGTAATAAAGCTTTTATAAGATAAAGTTGTCCTCAACCATTTACTTAGATTTTTTGTTATGTTGTATTTCAGATTTATGAACATTTACTGTCATTATTATCAAGAGCTAAAGCTTATGTTGGTAAGACTTCTTTCAATTTTATATTAAAATATTTGAGTATAGTCACTTAAATAATCAAGAACAGCAACCAAGTTCTTAAATTAGTTTTTAGCCCAAAGAAATAAAATGCAAAGTTTGTTATTCATGTTTCGTGTGCTCGACCTAAGTTAAACCTGTATTTGTTTAAAATTTTCTTTCAGATTCACTTGTCCATAGTACAACTAAATTAACTTGTTATTTTGCTGTTTTAACTTATTGTTTAAATTCTAAAGCTGAAAAACTTATGGTATGTATTTTCAATTATTTGTACGTGACAATTTGCGGGTTTTCTCCGTGTCCTGACGTTTCCTCCCACTGCTAAAGACCAGTTCAAGCGAATTACTGAAATAAAATTGAACCATATGTTAGTCCAGCAATGATCTCGCTTTTACTCTGTACATATTATCAAGGCATTCACGAAATACCCTGCGTATTACGGCACTAATTCCGATTGAGTATTCATATTCCTCGATCATTGTGAATACCAAGCCTCGCTCTTTTCAGCTGAATTGTCTACCTGTGATAATCGAGATGCAAAGTTCAAGGTTTCTGCGGAGGTCGCTATGCTACAACCTCTGATTGAACACTACTGTTAAAGTGTCTGCAGACAATGTAGCTATGAGTTTGGGAATAGTAAAGTATTTTAACACCTCGCAGTAATTGTTTCAGGAACATGAGTTAATGGTTGATTGATAAATACAAATTATTCTGACTTGTATAGAATCCTTGGGAGATATCGCTGCTTTAAAATATACTGATTTTGAATATTTATATTTTTATTTCTTGTGTTTCAGTTTAGTGATTATTTTCTAGAATTATGGCAATTGTTTCATCCTAAATTATCAGAACCACAGATCTCCATGCATCATAATAAACAGGTATGTAATTTACGTCGGACTATGCTGGAATATGTCATTAACTGTGTTTAATGTACTTTGACTAGGTTGGAATATGTCATTAAATGTGTTTTACCCATACTAGGTTGCAACATGTCATGAAGTACCTTGACTATGATGGTAGAAGTTAGTTAAACATTTGATAGCAGAATTCTGAACTCTTGCATGCACAAAGAAACTTTATGCACAGATCTGGAAAGCTATTAGTCGCTTTCAGGTGCTACCATTTCATTCAGTTACTGACTAATGATTGACATATTGCAATTTATTTTATATTTCAGGTCCTACTATTATTCTGGCATCAAGTTTGTGTTGATTGCCCAGAGAATATTAAATTAATCGTCACTAATCCACATGTGTGTAAAAATATAGCTTTTAATTATATCTTGTAAGTAATAATACACTTTTAATAGAAGTAGTTATTTCCTTTACTTCTTTATTTTAATGGTTTTATAAGTTACCTGGCTACCCTTTATGCTTTTTCATGCCTACGTCCCTCTTGACATGAGTAAAATTCTTCCATCACACGGAGGTTAATGGGTGGCCCATTGAGTATGACCCTGGTGCACTAACCATGAAGTCTCAGTTAAAATCCCAGTTCTGATATGTTGGTACTGCATGACAAAGGGGAAAGCATACAGTCATTTGGATGGGACAATAACTTGGAAATCTAAACAAAATTTCCCTCATAGCATGCTGCTTAATTAGCTTAATTAGCCCAGTCGTATGAGCTCACAAAGCGTTCTCAAGCTTAAAATAGCATTATGCAAGAGCAAAATCTGCTTATTACAGGTCTTTCTTTAGGCCTGAAGTGTTATCTAAATAATCAATTAGACATTAATTAACATATCCAGACCATAATAAACTCTTGATGGCAAGGCTAGCTTTCGATGTTGGCAGATTAAATTTCTATATGCCGCTTAATGGCCGTTGATAATTAAATCAATCAAGTGGATAATCGAGACTATGCTGTTTATATTAATGATTTGAGTAATGATGACCGAGGCTATGTGAATATTTCAAATTTTCAGCAAATTACCTTTACACTATCTAGTTTTTAACTATTATAGTTAGAACTGCCATCTCTTTATCTTATCTCCCATAATGTAACTTTAAGTTAATCACCCAAATTTGCATAATTGATACATTAAAGCAACAATAGATTTATAAAGAGCTATAACATATATTTTGAGTAAATTCTTAACGTGCAAAAAAGTAGGACATTAAACCTCTTTTCATTTCATTGTTACATTGTAACCATTAAGGTAATAAATTGTAGTAGAAGTTGAACCTAAATTTTAAATTATCAATCGTTTTAAGGAATTCTTAAATGATGTTTTTAAAGATGTATATATTTATTTTAGAGCTGACCACGATGATCAAGATGTTGTAATGTTCAATAAACTTATGTTACCGTCATATTATGGTTTATTACGCATGTGTTGTCAACAAGATAGAAACTTTACGCGACAACTGGCACAACATCAAAATATACAATGGGCTTTCAAAAATATCACTCCTTATCCAGCTCAGTATACAGTGGTATGTTATTATACATCTTAGATTATTACAATTTTATTTTTAAATGTAACAGATTTTATATAATTTATATTGTTTAGGCCAATTCCTTGCCTTTGTCTTATCCTTCCAATAATTCTTAAAGAATTTACCTGCTTTGTTAAATTTAGATTTATTTTTTTTTCAGCAAAACCTTTATGTCAAAAAATAAATGTAATAATTTGTATAGGATTTAAAAAAATCCACCCTACTGGTCTTTGATTTTCAGAGTCAGGGGTTATTTTAATTGCGCACTTTATTTTTGCCCTGTCCCATCCTAATGACTTTCACACTTGTCTTGAAAGACCCACAAGTGAGAATTAATCTTGAAAAATCCTCTAGGATCTTCTTGACCAACACTGATTCAAATGTAGGACATTATATATTGTCGAAAGTTCAGTTCGCTATACAAGGGAAATATTCTACATTGTTATATATCTATATTATTTTATAGGCTGTAGAAGAATTATTTCGAATGATGAAATTAATGGCTGCTAGACCAGAAGAATGTACAAGTGATGAAATTAAAGCAATAAATGCTTTTAGACACAATACATTATCTATGTACCTATCTGTACTAGATGCTAGATCTATGTGGCAGACGTTAATTAGGTAAATATTACTGCCACCTTTCATAAAATGTTCGATCAAGTTCCAATCATTTGTAAACTAGGCATGATTTTTTTCTGTTTTTTAACAGATTTCCGCTATTGCAGCTGTCCATTGGTCGGGTGTGTGATTTGTCTGAATTTGCAATAAAAAAAGGAGGGGGCATGTGCTTTGTTTCCAGGCGTGACTATCACTTGAACTAAATTGACAAATCCTAATATTTCTTTTCCATGGCAAAATAATTATATCTTGTGATGTGTCGCCATTTTGTAGACAATCTATGCAGCTATTCGAATTGATATTTTTCTGGATATTTGGTAACACATGTAGACTGGTTCTGTCAAATTATATAGAAATGTTTTGTTTATTTTTTCAGTGCTTTTAAGATTCTAGTGGAAAGTCAAGAAGAGAAATTAGATGTTGTTTTACATGGTGGTTTACAGATGATAACTGAGGTAATTCTCTTCTCTACAAATATCATTTAAGATAAAATTAAGTTTCTTTTATCATTCAAGAGGTGGTCTAATTATACTCTATGAAGGGGGGTTTGATGGCCGGATGCTTAGCATCTACTCGCTATATCATACGGTCTGTGATCGAGTCAATTGGCGTGGTTTAGATTCACCGCCTGTACGTGATAAGTAGTATGGTTGCCTGTCCTCCGGATTCCTCCCACTGCTAACAGACCCCTACGGGCAAGCGAATACTCAAAGTTCCAATTTCATATTTTCTAAGAATGTCAAAACATAATTATTTCTATGTCTTATGCTCAAAAGGTTGTCAACTCACTATTATACGATCATGGGCAAAATTTTTTGGGCATTAAAAAGGCTGACACACGCTGATTGAGGAAATAGTAACCCAATTACCTCCCTTGTTTTCCCATTCATCTCCAAGGACGGCCATCTTCAAACGTTGGAATTTGAAGTTGAAAATGATATTTTTGCCAATTTCTTAACTGGCAATAGTGAATTATAGGATTAATAGGATTATTCTTTAACAAGGTAGGACTGTTTATAGGTTCAATCTATTTTAGGGCTTTATTTTAATACATTTTAAAAATATAACTCAAAAATATGCTATTGGAACTTTAAACCATTGATACCTAGTTTGTGTCGAGTGGATGTTAAACCCCATTTCTCTCTCTTCTGTTCCTATCAAAATCTGTTGAGCTGGGACTATACCATATTAACAAATACGGTTTTGAATGCAGAAGTGATAATTTGTAAACCTGGTTTACATCAGAATTGTACCCATTTGTAAGTGCTCTTTTAAGCGCTCTTGGAATAAAAATTGAGTTGCATTAATTTTGGTTTTGTTTCATATTTCAGGCTTTTTATACTTTACATGTGATGTACCATGAAGCTACAGCTTGTCATGTGACCGGTGATATTGTTGATTTGCTCACTATTTTATTAAAAGTTTTAGAAACAGCCCGTGAAATCCGAGAATCCAGAAGTAAGAAAATTTTTAACATAATTTTTTAACTCACTTTGATTTTTTTTGTTCCTTGAAAAATGTCACTACTCAAAGTAATTAGAACAGTCTAATGGGCACAAATAGCTAGTGACCATTGTGACCTATAGCCTAAAGTTAGGGACAGAGGTAATTTATAATTTATTTTCCCAGATTTGACCTTAGGAATACATCTTTAAAGGAATACATCTTTAAAGACTATACTTATAAATAACTAAATATATCTGTTTTATTATAGGTGAAGTTAGTGTTCGTATTAAAAGTTGTTTTGCTAGTTGGAAAGAACGAATGGAGTTTGTGAAGAAAGTTTTAACATTATTAAATTCTTATACGCCACCAGAAGTTAGACAAGTTTGTTTTGGTAAATATATTTTACAGTATTCACGTGGTGAAGGAACCTAGTCGGGACCTTGATTTGAGACAGAAATAGAAAAGCGGTTAATACCAACTCAACACAGACTAGATTATTTCGGGACTAACAGAAAATGCTTTAAAAAATGATTATGCAGATAAAGTGTTAAAAGTATAAAAAATGGTATTTTAGAATGTCTTTAACCCATTTTTTACGGTAGCGAAACAACTCGCATCACGCGCCTGACGGTAGCGAATCAACTCGCGGACCCTTCATACTTGGCAACGGCTTTAGCGAACCCAAGCGAGAAATCAATCAACTTACTTCTATTGTTTCTATTTCATTAATTAATGGTGATTGGGTAATAAAAGTAAAACCCGCGATGAAAAGGAATGTTTAATTCGCTAATCATCCAATAAAAAAGATATGTTTCAACACCAGATCTTTCAGTATTTACGTAACAGGTCAGAGGTGAAAATTCACACCGTGTCATTCAATTTGGCACTATTCCAATATTTTCACGCTGTCACTTACGGCTAATAATTATACGATATTGAGAGTGAAATAGAATCAGATTTTATGATTTACTGCCAGGTATATTGTGGAATATGATAATGTCGAAGAAATCAACTATTTATTATTTTTTTTGGCGTTATGATGCGAAGAATGCGTATACTCGAGCCGAGATCAAGCGAGTCGCCGCCATCTTGGATTCGCTCGCTCAAACAGATGACAACACGAAACTTACGGTTAATAATTCTAGACTTTGGAAAGCTAAATTGAATCAAAACTTTTAGGGTTTAACACAAGCTAAATAGGGGAATATTACACTGTCGAAGATTTCAAATATATATTTTTATTTTCGACGCAGTGAAGCAAAGAAAACGACAATTCCCGTCATATATCCAAAGAAAGGCAGAAATGTTAAATGCCGTAGGCGATGAAGTGACCGTTATTTGGGGTGATATTTCTTTTTAAAAGTTATATTTATATTTACTTAGAACACTGCTGCCAACATGAGGGATTATATTTTTGTTTTATTTTTTTTTTTAAATCGTAAGGGATACTTTTTCACATTATTTTGCCAATATGATAGAGAAAAGTCATAATTTTAGTGGAACTGGCTTTTCAATATTATTTATAGTAATATACATGCTACTTTGTAAAATTGAATTTTATATCATTGGAAAGAACACGGCAATGTGAACATTTTTGTAACAGAGTATTTTTATGTATAAAAAATATTTTTTAAATTATTTGCAATTTTGTAGAGGGTATTAGGATTAACAATAATCCTCTAATTGGCTTAGGAGATGGGGCCCTGCTGGTTCAATGAGCTTAGGGTTAGGGCAGCTAATCTTTTAATTGGCTCAGGGTTAAATGGGTTAATCATAAAGAGTCAACCTAATGCGAGCACTGAACAAAGCAGTTGCATTTTGCAAGGGGGTGGGGTCACTAAAACTTTTGCCCTGGGGCGCCACAGACTTGTGAGGGCCCTGATTGTTTTATTGTATCGAGAACAGATGATATAAATGATAGTGTTATATTATTATACAGTTATTTTGTGTATTATTATTGTTTGTTTCATTCCTCCGGGCACTCCGGTTTTCTCCCACTGCTAAAAACCCCTACAGGCAAGCGAATTATTGAAATGAAATTAAACCATATGTTAGTCCCGAAATGACCTAGTTTGTGTCAAGTTTTTCTCTCTCTTTGTTTGTTTCGTTGTTATATTGTATAAATTATTTTGTTGTTATTTTTTGTAGAGTTATTAAAACAGATGGTATTAACGTTTCAAGGTGAATGTATATCAACTATAGTACCAGTATTAACACATGCTCATACAGCATGTCAAGATAATTCATTACCAGGTAAAATAACATTACTCATTTCTTATAAATTTTAATTGCATTACTCATTTCATTACACATTTTACTGAAACTTAAAAATCCCTTTGATCAAAACAGCCTCTGATCTGTGTAATAGAATATTAGCCCACTACCCAGTAATGTCTGAAAAAGTTCCATGGGATCACCAGAGATGCTGATAACTGGGTTCCTCGAATAAATTTTATTCAAGGGAGGAAATTTGATCTTCAGAAGATTTCAAGGGAGGTAATTTGATCTTCAAAAAAGAAGTTCAGCAGCTTGCCTAAACTACTCTGAAACCCCAAAGCTGATGAATACATTTGTAAACAAATCATTCATTACTTCAGGATTCAACACTCTACTTTTGGAATCCACTGTTGTTTGATCTCAGACTAACAGAATCCATTTAAATTGTTAAACTCAAAATTAAAAAACATCTCTGACTGCCATCTGATCCTTATCATATGAGGAAATAACTGGACATTGTATCAGGAACAGTTTATAATAGTAACTATACAAGAATAAACCAATGTTATGATAAACTTGCCAAGTTTTTACAGTTGTCAAAATTATGTTTTATTTTCAGTGGTAACTGGACCATATTTTCCAAGAAGAGGTCAGAAACCATTTGGTTCAAAATCCAACATCCGTCCCCCACGTCCACAGTTTCAGATGTGTTTAAATACAACCCAGATAGAACACTCTAATGTAAGTCAAATAGCTTCACTTTACAGATAGAGTTTATATTAAAGAAAAGAAGATATTTAAGAATTGAATGTTGATATAAAACCTGGAATTCGGATGTAATTTTTTTATTTTCATTCATGTTGAAATATAAAATAGAATATGGACAATAAATGTTATTAAGAATTGACTTGAAGATTTCTTGGTAACAAGTGAATAATTAAATCAATTATTATATTTGGGGTACATTTATATATTTGAATTAACTTTTCATTTATGTTACATTTTTATGTCACAAATGGTGTTGATTGGGTTTTGAAATGACCATGGAAATGTTTTTGGTATTAATGTTATGATGTTATATTATTACAGGGAGCTGATGAAGTTTACGACCAATCATTAACCGATTTCTTTCAACCGTATCATATGTTAGTTGATGTCATGTGTCGTGTAGCAGTTAATCAACAAAATATGAGCGAATCTTTGATCAATCTCAGTAAGTTATTATACCATATATAGTAATAAACTATAACACATACTTCTGTCAGAACAGCTACTAATGTATAAGAGATGTGTTATAAAGTATTCTCTTGTCTGCGATATCACTTCAGTGGAACGGACGTTAAATAAAGCTATTTTACACACAAGAGTATTCTCTCATTGTTATCAAGGTAATACAACAATACTGATATCAGGCAATTATAACACACCATTACCAAAACAATGCTTGACAAAGACAAAATAAAATGACTTAATAGCTCCTGCTAGATGGACATGGAACTTTGATATTGTTTTAGCAAGACATTGGTTGTTTTGTTTTTTCTCAAAATGATTGTCTTACATTAAACATATATTTTCATGTTTGCAAAACTAAATTTGAAATAGATCTTGATTACAAATCAATCACAGTCTGTTAATTAATATATTTTGTTTTTGTTGTGTAGGTGCTATGGTAGCTTGTGAAGGTGTACCATTACAGTTACAATATTTTGCTATGTTATGGTATGAAATCTACCAGTCAGAGGTAAGAATTTTAAGAAAATTGTGTAAAAGTATGTAATACCAAGGTTGTGTACCATCTGATTTTGATGAAACTTAAAATATATGTTTATATCCCAGGTATTTTGATTTGTTTTGATATCAGATCATAACATCCTGGATTATGTCCCCCGATTGTACGAAAAATCACTTTTTTTCGCATGTTTTCTCTCCATCTCTCCATCTTGCAAAATGTGGACGTATCTTGCATGTCTTCCACTTGTTACACAATAAAAAGGAGTCCAAGTTCACTTTAGATTGTTATTGATTTGAATGGGCCACAGTTTCATTCCCATGCTTGAACTTGACCAGGAAGAGGGTTACTTGTGTAATCTTTCCGGTTTTCTCCGTGTTCTCCTGTTTCCTCCCACTGCTATAGAAAAAAACTAAAATATGGCAGTGTTTTTTGTTCTTTATTCCATAAATTGTATTGTTGATATTTTCTATTTTCAGCAAGTTGATAGAAATTATATTAAAGTATTATGTAACAGCAATGCCTTTATAGATTATGTAGATGCTGTTTTATTAGATGAAAGAAGATCTCTAAATAGCCAAATAATTTATCAATTCTTCTGTAACTTCTTCCCTAAAGTAAGTTATAAGCCTTTGTAAATTTTGATAATTTTGTTTAGTTACTTTGACCGTAAAATAAAGTCACCTCTGGCTTGCCTCTATGGTTTCGAGCCCTGGTGTGAGCGTATGTGGCATGGAGATAGGGGCGCCTTCTCAACCTCGTGGCTTTCCTCCGGGCACTCTGGTATCCTCCCACTGCTGAAATAAAATGAAACCATATGTTAGTCATAAAATGACCTAGTTTGTGTCGAGTGGACGTTAAACCCCATTTCTTTCTTTCTTTCTCCGGTAAAATAAAATTTATCTACTGGTCAGTCATGTCCAACCTCATGGCTTATGTCCGGCTACACAGAAGTGAATTATTGAAATATAAATTGAACCACATGTTGGTCTTGAAATGAACTAGTTTGCTTTGGGTGGAGTTAAACCCCATTCTCTCTCTACATTAAACCCATTAGATTCCACTATATAGGCAGAGATGCCACTGCCTGAGCTAAGTGTACCAGTTTGTTGATATATAAATGATGAATATATATTTGCAGGTTTATCAACAAGTTCTACACGATCAAGGTAGATCGTTATTAGATAGTATAGTAGCCTCTATAATAGCCGAGAAATCAGCTCTAGAAAACGTGGAAACAGAACGAGAATTACATGCTACTTGTTATAGAATAAATGCTGTAAGTATACTCGAATCACAATCTCCCTGGGGTCTCTGGTTTCTGAGAGTATCTATGTAAACTCCTTGATTATGTTTTCTTAATAAGATATGAAATGATCAATTCGTGTACATTTTATCATCGTCTGAAAAATGCAAATGATAATCGGTGGCTTTAACTGCGTACAATGCACAAGCCCATAGACCTCCCACTGTATTTACACATTTATCTGATTTTATAGGATGTTCGGGCAATGTTGATAATATTTTCCGTCCAAATGCCAAAACAAATCAGTGAGCTTTTAATGGAGAGTCTACAGTATATTTTGAAAGCGTGTCGACAACATCAACAGCAGAGGTTAGAAGCTGAAGAACAGGCAAAACTCGCCAGCCAAAAAATGGAAGAGGAACAACAACAAACTGTGTCTGCAGATAAAAAGACAGATTCAGGTAAATTTTTAATCAGAACTGAAGTTAGATTTTTTCAGATCTCGGAAATTCCCACATTGCATCATACGCTAATCGTAAGCCAGGATTCCCCATAGATTAATTTCCGTACATAAATGACTTCCCAGTCTTCCTGATCTACTTCTCAACCATCCTGATATCCTGCATGATCTCCTCCCCAACTGTCTGATCTCCCCAAACTGGTTGATCTTCTCGCTACCTGCCTCATCTCCTTGCTATCTGCCTGATCTCGTCCCCAACCAGTCTAATCTCCTGCCAGAACCGGCCAGATCTCCCCCAGTCATTAACCTGTAAATAGACAACACCTTGCGCTGATAGACTGTGATTTCACTCATTAATTAAGCATGATCATTAAAGTTTAATTTATATTACAGGTGAGACGCCGTCGAAACGAAGAAGAATCAGTAACGATGGGGAAGATGAAAAAGAAGAAGAAAAACAAAGTTCAAAAGAAACCGAATCTGCGTCAACATCTGCTAAACAGGAAGAAGAATCAGAGAAAAAATCTCCACCACCAACAGACGTGAAAGCTACAACCAAGAACAGCAACTCTAGTCAAGCAAGTACATCTACCCAACCGAGTGCGAGTACCAGTAGACCTCATCATACTGGTCTTATTTTTAACAGGGACAAACCTAATAAAGTTGACTTGGCAGCCACTCAGATACAAAAACTTTTGAATTTGATAGAGAAAAAATCAAAGAAATAGTTCTTGTTCGGTTTGTGTTGTGTGCCAAATGATTATTTTTAATATTATATTTATTAATAGTCATGAAGATATGTTAATATTTTCCGTGGGTGATATTGAATGGGATTGGATTTCGATCGTATTTACCCGTCAAGAATTACCAGTTAATAAATTTACATGTTGGTCAATAAACTTGCCATTAAAAAAAAAACGGCTGGTAATGTTGACTTTAAAACTATAAAAGATATATTAATGCTTTGAGTTCAGTGGGTGATCTTGAATCGGCTTTCGTCTCATTAATTGTGTTTACCTGTCACCCGTTGGTTAATTCGCATGCTATAAACAACACTATTTTTAGTAATGGTAACTTTAAAAGACCCTAAATAAAGATGAATTTGTAGTTTTTGTTTTGTTACAAATCTACAAATATTGGTTTTAATTGACAGTGATAGTAAAATACTAAATAAATTGTAATGTTGAAGAAGAAACTCGCGAGAATGTTAAAATGATAGCCCTGTGATATTGTATGTACAAGTTAATGTATGACTGTGTGATTGATAAATAGGGATGTTTATGTAAGCAGATAAAACTCTTCCTTTTAGGACATTGGTTCTCAACCTTTTTTTTGCTGACAGCACACCTTGGGACACATGAAAAAATATCAGCACGCATGGCAGAATTTTGCAAAATAAAAACATAGCAAGGTTTTCCTCTCATATCCGACAATTTTTGAGACTTAAGACCTTTCAGAACTATGACATCGATATATAGCTCATATTGCACTGAAAAACTGCTGTGATGCATCTCATAATAATATACCAGTTCAAAGACTGCAAAAAAAACACACACACATTATGTATTCTGTATTTACATGTTTTCTTGGCATTGTTAGGTGGATATGTATCTTGATTTGATTCAAATGGTATTGTGACACCTGTTTCGTTAAATGTTCCATGTAATGGCTATGTATACAATATCCAGGCCAGTAATAGGCCCAAATTTTCTACATGAAACGGGGGGAAAACTCAATACTTTCTTCAACAAAATCCTTCTCGATTAGTACCACAGGAGCTGTGTGTATTTAAATTGAATAGTTTAGTGGGATTGGCCCAAATTTTCTACATTGATGAAAACAGGAGAAAGGGTCAACACTTTCTTCAATAAAATGCTTCTCTATTTGTTTGTATGAAGGAAGTTATGTTAATTCAGTAGTTCATAAATCTTGGTATAGCTAGGTGGAATATGAGAGATCAATTACGATGCCGATTCTTTGGTTAAAGTGTTAAAGTTGTGCATATTTGAACCTCTTATATTGTCAACATCGTGGGGTAGTGGAGATGACAGAGTTTAATTCTGTTTTATCACGCCCCCCCTCCTCTTTTTCTTGAGTGTGCTTAAAGTTCTAACATAAGAGATGTAAATATCACTGCCAGTTAAATATGGGACCATTTTAATAGGAATATTTTAAAATCTAACTATGTTATATAATAATGATGATGATGAGTGTGCTATAAGTGTCAAAGACTAATATATGTGTATATATGTAATGTGTTTTGGCACTTGTTAATTTGCTTTCAATATTTGTACAGATTTATTATAAATAAACTGTCACTGATGACATTTCTAAAATTAATATGCATTTGTCATTTTTTTTTTTGGTGGGGGGGGGTATTCGAGTAAGGCAGAATATTTTGGGTTTGAATTGTGGAAAGCACAGAGATGAACCTTCCATGTTTTATTTACTTGAATGAGTTGCATTCTTAAACAACTAGGAAGACCTAGAATTGTAGGTCCAGGCCTTGGCTTCTCAGGGGTTGTACCTGATTGGTGTGCAATTGAAAGAACCCTTGATGGTTGGAATCTCTTGTTGGGCATTGCAGTCACTGATAACTATAGGCTATAGGTTAATGAGCTTCAACCCCATTCCATTGTCATTTCTGGGATGAATGATTCCAATGCACCTTGTTGGGTAGAGATGATTAGTAATATCCTAGTCTTGTTGGGTAGAGATGATTAGTAATATCCTACAGTCTTGGTTGTTTAAAATTCCAATCACTGAATTTTGTTTGGCAATCATCATTTTCACAGCCCCCCCCCCCCCACTTTTCCCTAACAGACTCTATGAACCCCATAGTTTTAAACACGTAGTGGATCATTTACAGGAAGATCATATGATTCACCATTACTGAGCCTGGATATTTGGAACAAATGTATAAAATGGAATAATTTCCCGCACATTCACTGTACTGAAAAATATGGATAAAAATCAAATACTGAGAGAGGGATTAAGGTCCACACCAACACAAATCAGGACCTTGTTACACAAAATTTTAACTAAAATAAAATCAAAATTTTAGTAGATATTCCAATTTTGATTGGCTAAGCACTAAAATCAATCTAACATTGTTCAATCAAATTACTAAAATTTGAATTTTATCTTGGTTAAAATTTTGTGAAACAAGGTCCAGGTCATTTTTATTCAATAATTCATATGCAGACAGGGGCCTCCAGCATTGGGAGGAAACTGGAGGACTCGAAAAAAAAAACTTGTTGCATAAAAGCTGGGAATCAAATCCATGCCATTGACAATCTTATGATCTAAAGTGCATACCTTAAAAGTCTATGGAGCAGGCCAATCTGAACAGTGGAGATAGTGTTCCTTTCAATTTGATTGCCATTTCAATGCTCAACCTTGACATTTATTTATTACTAAACAGTCCGCAACAAGACTGGTTCTGGCACAAACCTATAACCAAATTTTCCCTTTCTAAACCTTGAGGAGGATATCCCTTCCCTTATTATGGAGGCTTCTGTATCTATGGGCCTGTGACCAGCTTAAGAGGGACCATAGAAAATTAAGAAAGAAATATATAGACAAAATGTGGTGGTCAGTTCCACGCTGTATTTGAAATGTGGAGCAGAAATAAAAACAAACATAATTTACAAATCCATAAATTTTATCACCAAAACTAACAAAACTTCATATCACATGTACAATTGTGGGCTGTTTGCTCATCCATCCACTTTCTATAAAGTCATACTTTAGCAATTCTTAATTGTTCATACGTGCACAATTCTTAATGTCACACTGAATGTTTGTATTTCACTATATTTGACATTCATTATCTATTATTTTACTCTTTACAATTTGTATCTTAATTTTGATCCTAAAATTAGAATTTTGATGTTGTAATAATTAATGACTTTGAATTAAGTTTGGGAAAAGCAGACAGCCCATGGTGGTTTAAAATTGACATCATAATTCAGCAAAATAAGTAGTGAGAAAAGAACAAGGTTTTAATAAGTTTTAAATACATGAATTTGCGGTTCTTTTAAGTGACAATACTGAAACATAGGTTGCCAGGCAATGAACCATTCACCCACCAATTATTCCTAACAGTTATACACTCAACAGATGAAAAGATTAGATCATTATTAAATCCTCTAAGGTGCTATAAAGAAAGGTGACAGCAATAAATGGCGAAGTCATCAAAGATTTTTTAATAAAAATTGCAATTATTGGGGAAAAATTCATAAATATCAGTTAAAGTTACATTATGGGAGATTTTGACAAGGAGTTAGCCATTCTTGCTATAAAAGTTCAAAAATAGATGTTGAAACAAGAATATATTGAAAATTTCAGTCAAATAACTTTATCCTGAACAAAGTTGTTACCACTATAATTTTTTACTAGAAATGGTAGTTAAAATTCATCGACACCCTTTTCCCACTGTGGCCAATTGTTGATTGACAGGCGTTAACTCCACCTACATAGTCTCGATCATCAAGTAATGGTTTAAACGGTATCTAGTGAAGCTTGTGTATAGCCTCGGTCATCACTGTCTTTTATGAATAATTTCCGGAAGTATGATGACGTCAACGTCACGGAGAAACCCCACCCACGACGCCATAGTGATTAAATCAGTCGACGAAATCCTGTTTTAATCCGAGCCCAATCCAAGCCATCCGTGGGTCTACAGTGTTCATTTTGGGCTTGTTGTTTAAATAAAGATCTAATTTATAATTTCTATGACATCTGAGGCTCAAAGGAAGACCGACAAAAGTCAGTTTTTGCTCTTCCATAATGTATGTTTAATATCACGAACCTGGTACATGTACATCTCGTAATAATTTCAAATTCCATAAACTGAGCACAATGAAAGTAAAAATACTGCACTCAACGTATTCAAAATGAGAATTCTTTGTGAAACCTGGGCCTGGTAATTCATAAATTGCTAAAACTCTTCTATAAATTCGATGGTGGAAGTGAAAGAATCTGAATTCAAAAGATGTTTAAACTAACATGGCCCATGGCTATATCCATTTTTCACTTTTTGACTCAAAATGCTCTTTCAACAGTAGAATGAAATAACCTTTATTTAACATAATGACTCAAGGAATTTCATACAAAGAGCTTTGATTTGGTTATTACAAATGTCAGTATCTTGGCCAAGCTTTCATGCCCATATTACAAAACTTAAATAACACAATTTCTCAACAAAATTAAACCAAGTTTTTAAACAAATATATTCTCAAATAAACATACATTAAATCAAAAATATAAAATGCAATAATGGCATATCTGAACAAACACTTTTCTAGGATACCTGTACCCTGTAAGTCATCAATAATTATGGACCTGGAGTAAACCCACAAGGTTTGACTGGCAATCCTACTCCTTGTCATGTATAACCAGGGAATCGAATCGATGCCAGTTGACTCAATGGCAGAGCTTATGATACATTAATTATGAAGTCACAAACTACTTTGAATTTTTGTTCTCCATGAACACCTGTCAAATGTTTTTTTCTTTCAATTATGCATAAAAAAAACTTGAAAAGTACTTGACTGCTCTATGATCTAAAAATTAAATTAGCTTAGCAGCATGATCTCAAAACTCTCCATTATCCTGAAAAATAACTCTGTGACAGCTTCCAAAGTACTACAAATAAAAACGACAGTTTTAACAATAAAGTAAATGGCAGTTTCATAGACATATGTTCACTGAGTTATGTTAACATAACTACACAAAAACGGTAGAGATTCACTTTTGTGATGTGCAGTACCATGGTGGGACAGTTGCAGCACGGGGTGGGAGTAGGCAGAAAATGTATAACAGCACCAAAACAAATTTTTAAAGCAAGGGGTACATGCTGATAAGTAAACACAATAATAATTTGGCGTCTAATAATGCACGTGATTGTGAATTTAACTACTAATAGGAGCCCATTTATGGTCAAATTCAATGAAAAATTCTTTTGACAATAAATTAGTTGTAAAAGAACCCCAAAAACATTCTTATCGAGATACAAGATCAAGGTGAACAAAGACATCCAAACTGTCAATCACAAACCATATTTACTTATTTGATTTTCATGTAGCTTCTTTACTTGTCCGGATGACGTCATAGAATTATAACATCTGCGTATTTATCAAATGGGAAAAAAAAGGGGTTTTTACATCCTACTTTTCTAGACGGACTGGGAAAATGAGAATGGGAAAAGCATGGTAGACACTGGCCATGTATTGAGTAGGACAATGAAGACAGGACAAGTATAATAGACATTGGCCATAAAACCATATATTTTGATGCTGTTGTGTAATGGATATTGGTCTCCAATTACATTATTTTGAGACATACATTAGACAGTTTTGTTCTTATTGTTGATATTGAAAAATGAAAGTAGAATTTACAGTCATCATCATCATCCAATCTGTTGACATCAATGATAGAAGATTTAATAAATGGCCTTTTAATTCTAATAAAAAGATTTTTTTTTATTAAAGTCCACTCCAAGAACACACACATATTGTATTCTTGATGTGTGAAAAATATGGAATAATGTTGTAAACAATGTGATAAGATTAGTTTTAGAGCAAATATCATTCTACAATAAATATTTTTCACTTTCCTGAATTCACAAAAATGTTCACAGCTCCCTCAGTTATCTTTCTTTCGTATTTTTTCACATTCGTAGTTGACTGTATCAATAGCCAATAAAACAATGAGAAGCTGATCACATGATGAATGGATTGTTCCACAGTCTTCAGCCGATGATAAATAACCTAAAATATCTCACTTGCGTCAAAATAAGCGCACTCCAAATCCAAAAGCTTGTTTTATGCGCTCCCAAAAATGATTTTGCCAGCCTTGAACAGTTCTATCATAATCAGCATCAGGAATTCCTACTTGTTGTATGTGTAAATCGGTACAGTCCTCTTTTTCCGTTAATTCTATCGTCACAGTAGAATAATGTTCATCTGGCCACGATTTCACTCGCCATTTTTTAACTAACTTTTTATTAGGAATCTGTATGAGAAAAGAAGGTATCAGATATTAATAATGGAAAAATAAATCAAATAAAAGCCTGCTTTCAATTGGTTTGGTATTAATAAATTCATAACAGAAGAGCAAATCGAAGAACTAAAAATTACAAAATTGCACCTAATGATAATTTCTTTGTTCCGATGTCTATTTTTTAGGCAACAACTATATTCCCCAATCCTTAGAATCTACAGACACTAATATGGAGTTATGGATTATGTACATTGATAAAAAAATAAAATTTAAATTTAAAAAAAATAAAAAATCAAGAAAACTCACCAGTTCAATAAATTCTCCACTTATGTTGCCACCATTTAAAGAAAATTTACCTCCCTTTTCTGCTTCGACTATAGCTGTTGCTCCTGTGAAAGCTGAAACCATCTGCAAAAGTATGAGGTTAAAAATTCATGTATGAGGATAAAATTCAGGTATGGGTTTAAAATTTCAGAAAGAGAGAGAGAAATGGGGTTTAACATCCACTCAACAAAAATAAGTCATTTTGGGACTAACATATGCTTCAAAATTTTATTTCAATAAGACGCTTGCGCGTACGAGTCTTAAGCAGTGGGGTGAAACTGGAGAAAACCCACGAGGTTTGACAGGCACCCATACTCTTTGTCACGTACAAGCCAGTTGACTCAATGTCAGACCTTATGATACACCGTGCACATGTTAACCATTCGGCCATCCAACCCCCTGTTAAAATTCAAGTATGGGGATACAATTCAAGTATTGGGATAAAATTCAAGTATCCATTTAAAATTCAAGTATCTGATTAAAGTTGACGAGATAGAAATGAATGGAGTTCACTGCTCTTTAACACAATACTATGGATCAGTTTGGGACTAACAAGTAGGTTTTATTTCCTGTGTGGATCAGAGTATAATTTGAGTGAGAGTATATTGCCTACTTCTCTAGTCATTTGATGTTTAAATAAACTTACTCCAGGATCAGTTAATGCTCTATATAAATCAGAGGCTCGACATTTAAATTCTTCTTTTGATTTCAATGTTTTTGTTCGTATTTGTATGCCTATCTCTTTTGAATCTGCTTTCTTATGAATTATTTTATTTATTTCTTTCTTTGCAACATTCTGAAAAAAAAAAAAGGAAGAATGAAATCAAATGAGGTTTAACTTCCTACTTTTCTATACCAAAGTGGATAAATAAAAGAGACAAACACTGGTCCGATAACATCTGACCATGAAAACAGTGTTTGTCTCTCTTTTATTTATCCACTTTAACATCTATCTATTGAAGAACACTTCCGTATCGGATTTCTCGATCCATTGTTTTCACATCCCTGTTGGACGCGGATTCTACACAAGTTTTGCTTTCTATACCAACTAAGCTAATGAAGACGGGCATACATCATCTAATGTGCTATGAGGGAAATTTTTGCCGATACAGCCATAGGTTCTTATACAGGCATGCCAATGTTATTTTACGCTAGTGTTTTAATCTGATTGTAAGTGAATTATTATTTACCTCACTGCCAATATTATCTGTTATTTTTGTTGTTCCTCCCACTGTTTTAGTTGGCAAGACAATTCCTTGACTATATTCTGAAAATACAAGTGATTAAATCAATATAAAAACAAGTCTGACTCTGTCGTTTGCAGTGGACTTTGTCAAATTGCTCTTCGTCATTTATTAACTGTAAGGCAAGATTTTAACATGCCGCCAAATGGTGTACATTTTACCTCTTGGGGTTTTTTTTTGTCCTATCCGAATTACAAGACACTTCTTCCTTCTACACCAGTCAAGTGGAAAGAGTAGCCTGGAAATTCTGGAGGAAATTCCTTGACCAACACTAGAATACAACCTGAGAACGTCTGGTTAGTGAGTCGGATCTATACTAAGAAAGTCACCATGGCTCTGAGAATCGCTTAAAGGTGGAGAGATAGAGCGAAAATTGGTTGACTGTCCACTCAACAAAAACTAGATCATTTTGGAAATAACATGATCCAAATTTATTTCAATATTTGCTTGAACATAGGGTTCTTTAGTAGTGGGAGGGAAACAGAGGACCAGGAGAAAACCTGTGGGATTAGACAGGCAACTCTACTCCTTGTCATGTAGAAGCTCGAAACCACATTACTTTAATAAGGTAGTTACAAGTTCTTACCTTCTCTAAGATCTTTGATATATTTAGCTATCTGTGCTTGTATTATGGGCGTTCCAGTTTTTCTCATTATTTCTTTAACTTTGTACGCTTCATCTGATGTATTATCACATGTTACACGAATCTTAAATCATAAATATAATAGTGTAACAGAAATTATTCAAACAAAAGTATTTAAATCACTCAAACCAAAAATATATATATATAGAGAGAAATGGGATTTAATGTCCAGACAACAAAAACTAGGTCATTTCTTGATTCACATATGGGTTTATTTTATTTCAATAATTCAATTGCGTGTTGGGGTCTTTAGCAGTGGGAGGAAACCAGGGGACCCGGAGAAAACAGAGGAGGTTTGTACAGGCCAATCTACTCCAGGGAATCGAAACCACACCGTAATACTAGGGTATCGAAACCACACCAGTTGACTCAATGACAGTCCTTATGGTGCACAGCGCACACGCTTACCATTTGGCCATACAAACCCCTCAAAAGAATATAAACTTGAAAATTCAAATTACAAATTATTAAAGACATTGCTGAATCCAGAATAAAGACACAGTGCCACTGAACAGAAAAGCACATAAACTGTAGAAAATGCAAATCTTTCTTTTAAAAAATTACACTTCAAGTGTCTTTAAATTTTTGAATTACAGAAAAGCCAAATATATGTATTATAATTATTACCTCTATCTCATCAGGATCGTTTTCTTCACTTAAATTAGGTATTTCAAACTCTCCTTTATAGGTTGTTTCTGTTTCGTCTATAAAACCTATAATAATGTATAAAAATATAATATAAAAATTATGACGTAGGAATAACACCAGCACTGATGCAAAATATTTGGTACAAATTCATTTATGCCTAACAGTTTGTTAGGTACAATCGAAATTATATCATTTCCATGTTTGTGGACAATATAAATGATACAAAAAATACCAAATTTGATACATACACTGCCCCCCCACCCCTTGAATTCCAAATTTCAACAAATGTATCTGATATTTGTATTGGAATGGATGTCAGCTCAATGGGAATCAAATCAAATTAAATGGACTGAGGTTTAATGTCCTACTTTTCGTCCCAACTGGGATAATGAAGACAGGTAAATGTCATATATTGTGCTGTGAGGGTAATATAGTCTGGGCATCTGTACTACAGTCTACTCTTATATCTTTCTTTTATGTTGTGTATGCCAATGTATAAACTGGACCTCGACTTTTATCCAATCCGGACGACTAGCCAGTTGCCTTTTCGGGCCCTCGTCCCGCAACCTCGATAAGTGGAAACAATGCAGGAAAATCACAAGGAACTTTCCCGGCCAACACAGGAAATGAACCCGAGACCACCAGGCCAGTGAAGCAGCATTTTACTCACTGAGCCACTGAGACTCCATAATTGAGAATCAAAAGATTATGTTGAACTAGAGTATATTTCATGAAAGTAATTATTTTACCTGACCATTTTCCACTGATTTCCCACTCATAAAAAAATATCAATTTGGCTTTCCTGTTATTAGCTGACGCCTCGCCTTCTATCTTTGATAATTCCTTTATTTCACATTCTCCTGCAATATCAAATATAATTCTTAGAATTTAAACTTTATTTCATTTTGAAATGAGGTACAAATAAAATAGTTTCGGTCATGCTCTTAAGCGATCAATTGAAAAAATGTTTTGACTTATTGAAAAATGTTTTGACTTATTGAAAAAATGTTTCGCTTTCTTAAAAAGGTGTCACCTTAACCCCTTTTGGACGGATGACGTGTTGACACGCAAATATTTTCCGTGCACAGAGACGGTTGACGTGTTAACACGTCACACGTGACATCCTGAATCAGTCCTCATTTAAATATGCTAAATTTAGCACGGGGAATCCCCCTTTGCCTTGCGATCATAAACTAGTTATCTCCCGTTGTTCTAGATGGCATCACTTGTATTTTATCGTGTAATTTTCTCGAATTTTCCAATTTTCTGCATGGTTACGACATGTAAACAATGGTGGTTGCCAGGAAGCGCCAGCTGTCTTTCGACGAAGTAAAATAGACATTAAGGCAAGGAAAATTCATTTTGTGAACTCAAAACATCATAAAATTACAACAGGAATTCTTTTTTAAGAATTTAAGCCAAGCAGATTGAAGATAAATTCACATTTTAAAAAAAATGATTTTTTCCCCTAAATAATCCCGTCCAGGGTTACGAAATTTCGTCGAAAATCCCGTCCACAAGGGGTTAAAATGATTAAACTGTGAGTGAGTTTATAATTAGGCATCACAAACTTTTCCATAATTGTTGATATCTTTATTTATCTTTCATCCCTAATATTATGTCATAACGATGTATAATTTACATGCTGCCTGTTACATTATAATCTACCTAATCAATTTCAATGTAATGTATTTATAACTAACAGATTATGTTAAGTGTAACTAAATCTGTTTACAAATCTGAGACTCAATCACTGTTAATCTGATTACTGGTAAATCTAAATAGTAGCCATTGAAACTTTTAAAAATAGATTAAGTATAATTACCTTTACCATCTTTAACCTTTAATCCAACTAACAATTCTTTTAACTTGTCTTTAGACCAAGTCGAAGCATTTTTCTCCACCCTGCAAATTTTGAGAAAAAATAATAACTGAATGGAAAAGAAAATTTGAAGTATATTTATTATGAGCTCCATTATATACCTGAGATAATCGTCTAACATTGAGATCCGTAAAATAACCATGAATGGAGGGGGGGGGCAAGGAAATTGACAACCATGTCCATGACCAACGGCAACAAGGAATTTACTTCATTAAAAAAGCTTTGAAAGTAGCAAAACTTACATTTTGGTACACTGTCTATTTTTTGGACAAATATAATGATTTAATACAATTATCGTTTAATCGTATGACATTGATAGCTGAAGTATAAATAAAACTTGTCAAGTTGACAGTCGTGATATTATCCAATGGATTACTTTTCAATTTTTAAATTTAAAACATCGGTATCTTCTCATTAAATGGAATAACAGAATGGTTTAATTTTTAAATGTTTCTATTCAAAATTAAATAGACATGTACCGGTAACCTCTAAATTCTAAAAATAAGGAATGGGACTAGAGTCTCGAGAGCTATCCACTTGATCGCATAGATCTACTTGTTCGGTACTGTTTGCATTGACAAAAATCTCGATAAATCAATATTGTTTACAACGACATTTCAATTCAATATATGTAAGTTAAGAATTAAGACTCATATAACACAATAACAGTGATTGTAAAATGCTGTCAATATTTTTAGACGATTCCTTACCAATGCCAGTTGTTTACGTTTGTTGCGTCGGGCCGCTCTTCAACAATCCACCTTGGGTCGCCTTCTCCCCATTTGGCCATTTTTTCCTGTCAGTTTTAATGTCCAGATGAAGCCTGGAGGAACCTCTGTTGTTAATTAACAAATTTTCGTGATAGATCAGTTTACTTGTGAAAAAAGATTAACATGAGCACGCGAGTGTCGTTTCCCGTTTCTCGAATGTACACCGGAAGTAATCTTGTAAAGGTCAATTCGCACGCAACGCTACCAATTCGCCCTTGTTTTCATTTAAATTGCCCAAAGAAATACAATTCAGTTCTAATCTTAAGATAATATGTGGTGCATATTGCAAAAATTTACATGTTATTTATAAATAATAATAAATGAAGGCTTTATGAGAGTTTTATTGTAGGATACTAGGACAAATATAGAATTTTTATTTCCGATTTGACGTCCCATATTGGACGAGCTGGTTACTAGTGAGAAACCTATGTGATCATGACTAAAGGTCGAAATAGCCGTTTTTAACCAGACACTCAAGAATTTTGTTTTTCTTCTATTATTCCAACAAAAACAAAATATTCCCTAAATTACTTATGTCACTAAATAACATTAAATTTTCTTATTCTTTAAAAAAAAATAACTCTACATGTAGAAATAACTGAAATTGAATATTAAAGATAGTAGGCCTACCCTATATTTTAATTTTTTTTTTTAGAATTTAGAATGTTCTAGAATAATCTAAATCTATTAAATAATGCTTCAGTCAATTTTCATTAATTATTAATATCCCATATTGAATGATATATTAATGTGTTTTTTTTCTATACATCTATTTTGTGCTTGTGAAGCGGTGCCAACTTGAAAGATGTCTTATAGACATGTCTTGATAGTAGTAGCCTATAGCATGGACCTTATATAGGTTCAAATTCCTGGTTAACTCTTGTCAGTGATGCAGCTAGGACAAAGGACCTGTCAAGGAACACAGTGTCGACTAGTTGAAAAATGTCACCCAATATCATTTCAAAGACTACTGGTTTAAATCGTTGAAAAATTGATGTCCTGTGTAGGCCCACAAATAAGTTGGTCGTTTTGAGACAAACACATGGTCCTTTTTCTATGGGCATCTATGGTTTAAACTCTAAAGCGTGCGCATGAGGTCCAAGCTTTGTCATTGAGTCAAGAGACTTAATTGGTTTCGAATCTGCACTTGAATGTGACAAGGAGTAGAGTTGCCTGTCCAATCTCATGGAGATTTCTACAGGTTCGTCTGTTTCCTTTCACTGCTAAAGACACCTACGCACGAGCAAATTATTCAAATAAAATTTGAACCATGTTAGTCCCAAAATGACCTAGTTTTTGTTGAGTGGAAGTTACCCCCCCCCCCCCCGAAGGACCTGGAGAAAATCTATAAGGTTGGAGATACACAACCCCTGAATTCCTTAAAGTAGGTCTACAACAATCATAATATCAAGAGTTCTCCATTAAAATAAATATACAATAAAATATACAAAGGATCTTTAAATACATTTTATTTACATTTATTTATATAAACACGTAAGAAAGAATTGGAATTCTACGGTCTTCTAAATTATTTCTATAAACATGAACATTTGTTTGTCCGATTCTCTAATACACCCACCATCAGACAGCTCTAAAATTAATATCCACAATTCTGAGCAAGTTTGAAAAAAGCCATAAAAATTGTTCAACATACCATAGATGGGGTTCTTCCAGATGACTCATTAAACCATCCCTGCAAATTTGAAAATAACCTAAGAAAAACTTGGATGGACAAGCAAGACAGTTATAGTAAGTCACCATAACAAAAGCGCTAATATTATCAAAACCATTATTGAAATCATGCCTGTCATTATGATCCCAGTTTGAACAGAACAGTAGGGCATTACATCCCATTTCATCACAGTAAGTGATCACAATATGTCTACATAAAAAAGCACTTTTATAAAAACCGGTATTAAAATTATTCCCCCTTTTTCTTTTCCGGTATATATTCTATGGTACACTGTGGTAATTTCTTCTGCAGATCATCAATAACTGCTGGCATATTTCTTACTTCCGGTAAATCAAACATTTTCAGTCGTTTCAAATGCCTGTATCAGAAAGGAAGAAGATATAAATTAGAATAAACTGTACAAAACAATTACAAAGAAACCATAACTTGCACAAATCACATGATCCTTTCTCAACAAGGTAAATGACCATTTCAAGATTCCAGGGAAGTGGTCAATATTGTCAATGTTTTTTCAATTTATTTTACTACTGTAACAAAATCTAAATGTTAACAATTGTAACAAAGATCTCTATATATTCTATACATATAATATAGAAAAGTTTATTAGGTCCATTGACCCCCACATGTTATTAATTGCCGACTTGATAATTTCAACATATTAGTGAGTAAAAAGACCAGCTTCTTATGTAATGTCAATATCAGACTTCCCTTCTGTTAAAGGGTATATAGACCCATTATTCCTTGTTGTTTGAGAGGCGAGCTTATGGACTCGCCCGAGTTCAGTGGTTTGGCAGAGGGGTGTAAGAGCCTTTAGTAGCACCTTGTTTATGTTCTTGTTTAAGTTAGTACCTGTCTTATTTATGTTCCTGTTTTATATACTTGTTCATGATGTAAATAAACTTTATATTTACAAAATTGATATTCTGTTATACACTGATAGTGTTACACAAACAAAACCCCCCAAATCTTACTTTAATTGATGAATTGGCTGTAAACCCTGGTTTGATATATCTCCACAACTACTTAATTGTAAATAAATCAACGAGTCTTTAACACAGGGTAAATAACTTAATGCTGAATCATCTAAATAACCACAATTATGAAGAGTTATTCTTTTTACATGTTTTAATCCTTCTGAAAAAGAAAAGAAAATAGAATCGATCTTTTTACACAAATTCATTGAATTTTGCATATTTATTAAACAGTGGAGAATAATGACACAAAAAAAGACATAGGCAGACCCAATCTGATTAAAACGTAGTCGTAGATCAGGAGTACATCCGCCAATTTTCGGAAGTTGGTGTGCTTCATCCACCAACATAACCTTGCTTCACCAAAATTCCAGATCTTATGTTTTTCTGGATGATGATATCCAGTATCATTTATTGGGCAGATATATAAAAGTTAATTAAATGAAGCTACTCTTTCATTCATTCTTTAATAAAACTGAACTCTGATAGTTCGAAGATTGGGAAGACATCATACCTAAATGAGGAAATCCAACTGCCATTACAGCAGAATCTGAAGCATCAATTTCTTCTATTTGATAATTCTTGAAATTACTGCCAGGTAGTGTGTTATAATCTTTTACCCAGTGGTTGAAATTTTGCCATTTAACAGAGGCTCCACATCTTAATAACCATTCAGCACATGCTCTGTCAGGACCAACTTGTTTTCTCCTGTCATTGTCAACCCTAAAATTAATTAATTAAATAAAAATAAAATGTTAATCAACCCTAAAATTAATGAAATCATTTCATTTATAATGTATAAAAAACACAACCATTACCATATACCAGTACACAACATAATGTAAACTTTGGTCTACAACAAGAAACTCAATATAATTTCCCTACATATTTGTTACTGTACATGCTTGAACAGGTTCTAGTCCCGACCCCATTCAGTTTCTTTCTCTGTTTGAAAATGTTCAGGAAATACTCTTTGGCATATGTAGCCAAATAAATTAGTAATGATTCTTCCATAGGTATGTGTTATAAATAGTGCTCTATCCAGTTACTATATGCCTCTTATAGTGTCCAAATAATTATTTTCACTTTATTGTAACTTGAGACTATGAGACCAAGACACAACAGTCTAATGAACAATGTAAGCCATGACATAGACATGACATGAAATAAGCTACTCAGCATGGAGGTATACTCATTTTCTTGGGTCAACCCACCATCCATGTGAAATTATACAGTCATTAATGAGGTATTCTATGAACTGTGTTCTGTAACTAAAAGTCAACTGCAGAATGATCAACGCAAACAACTCACCCAGCCACCCACTGCTTAATGCTTATTTTTATATTCATACCTGTTAAAAATTGCGTTTAACCAGCCCCATAACTTTCTATCTGTTGGTTTGTATAGTTCAGAAGTCTTGTAAACAGATTGAAATAACGAAACTGACACACCCCTTTGCTGGAAATATAGAATAAAATTCAGTCAATTACATCAACAGCTTAATAATTTCTTGTGTGATTTCTGTCCATCAATTTCTATAACTATATGAACACCTGAATGCAATAGAGAGTATAGAAAGATTCAAAAAGTCTAGTCAAAAGTTTTCTATGTTAATTTCCACAAGTCATGCTAAATATTGATGCCATATTCTTATCTGGAGAGCATGCGCAATAAACACCTTTGGTGTAGACTGGTATAACCAGAGGCTAGAGATTGCCATTCGATTGAGACTTCTGGCATATTTCACCGAACATAACTGATTTGAAATTAAGAGTAAAAACCAAAACGATTAAATGTAAATCATTTAATTATACAATATTAAAGTATTGTAAGCATTGTAACCAAAATGTGTCAATTTCTAGGTACCAAATATTTGAAATTTAGCTTCTTTAAGCTCAATAAGGCTAAATCAAGGGAAATAACTTTGTTATTACTAGGCAGAAATATAGGGGTTTTTTTTATTTCTAATTTCATAGTCCTTCCCTTCAGATGAATTCTGTCATTATATATCAACATAACGTAAATCTCCAGTTAGTTTTGACAAAATGTCTACTTTAATTAATTGTATGTGGTTTTGACCAAAGTATACAATAAGTTGGTGGGGTTTTTTTTCAAATTTTTGGGTATGCGTATTGTCCACTCGGTGTAGCACGTCCGCCAGCGCAGGACCGAATAACTTCAAATGACTGTCAATTTACCAAGTCCTTATAAAATTTTCTTTCCTGACAGGTAGGAAAATATTATTATCTTCAATGTACATGACATAGGTTATTGACAGAAATGAATGGAATATTTACCAAGATAATATTCATTTCACCTTTCAGTTTCAGGCATTATAGTCTAGTCTAACCAGACAGTACAAAATAATTTCAGAACGTCTGGATGTTCTTGACAAAAGCAGGTGCGCTTCATTTGATTGGCTATTTTCAAAAAGACACGCGCACTAGCTGCTTCCTGAATGTTTGTTTACATCATGGCGGCCGAAGTGACAGAATTTGCGGAACCGCAAGAAACATCTTATATTCTGATCCGTGTATTGGGTAAAGGGGCATTTGGAGAAGCTGTCTTATATAGAAAAACTGAGGTTAATAAATAACACATTCTGAAATAGTTGTAATAACGGTGCCTGTGATGCACTAGGAATATAAGAGCAGTTGCCTGAGTTGGTGCGGACATTAAGTTTAACCCAGCCATCAGCTGATTGACAGTTCAACCAATAAAATTAGAATAAATTAATTCTTTTTCAAGTCAAAAATGCATGTTCCTAAATTTGGAGGGCCTGACAAAGACAACTGTCTAGTCGTTCGAATGGTGCGATAAACTGAGGTCCCGTGTTGGTAAAAGATTGCCTGGCAGTGGCAGTTAGAATTTGATATAATTGAGTACGCCGTAGTGCCGCTGCCCAGGCAAAATTTCCGTCACTGTATGGTGTATGCCCGTCTTCATTAGTCGAGAGCTGAGGGGGAGAGGGGATGGCCGAACGGTTAGCATGTGCGTTCTGAATCATAAAGCCTGTCATTGAGTTTACTGGCATGGTTTCCAATTCTCTGTTGTACGTGACAAGGAGTAGGGTCGTCTGTCCAATGTCGTGGGTTTTCTCTGTGTCCTCCAGTTTCCTCCCACTGCTAAAGACCCTTACACACTAGGGAATAATTAAACCATATTTTAGTCCTGAAATGACCTAGTTTGTGTTGAGTGGACATTGAACCCCATTTCTCTCTCTCTCTCTCATTAGCCGAGTTTAGGAGCAGAACAGTAGGACGTTAAACCTCATTTCATTTCCTTTGGGTATTTCCCCAAAAGCATCTGATTTACAATATTCTGGATGTTGACTCCCGAAAGAAAATGAAAAGTAGTTTAACATCACATTTTTTCTGCACCGTCTTGGTTATTAGCTAATGAATATCACACCGGAAAATTGTTCAGTTCTGTTCAGTTGGCATAAAATGGCATCCTGGTATACAGTAACATAATAAGATTTTCAGGCCTAGAAATAATAATCTTAACTGTACCTGAAAAAATGTCCTACACTAATGATCTGGTATCAGACATTTTGAGGTTGTGCTAGTCCTGTTTTAATAAAAACACTTATAAAAGAAAGATCTATACCGAACAAAATGACAAGCACTAGAGTAGTTGTACTTGCAAAAGCCTGAATTTGTAGTGGACAATGTCTATGACCGCTGCCTTATTTCCAGGCATGATCATGGGTCAATTCAAAGGAAATGATGAGTTAAGTTATCGAGAGTTATGCAAATGATTTATTATTATTATTTCAGGATAACAGTTTAGTGGTGTGGAAAGAGATTAATTTGGCAAACTGTGGAGATAAAGAAAGAAGAGATTCACAGAATGAAATTGATATTTTATCATTTCTTGATCATGCCAATATTGTATCTTATTATAATCATTTTATTGATGGCGACACTCTCTTTATTGAAATGGAATATGCAAATGGTAAAACTGAAGTTTTCTCATATTATTAGAAATATAAATTCCGTCTATTTATCAGTTATTTCAAAGTCTCATGATGGCCATGTTCGCACAAAGACAAGTATTATAGTGAAAGGCTAATGTATAATATCGCATATAGGGATCTAAAGATAACATGCCTGTAGTCATGGGAATCCACCATTTGTGAAAAAGTGAAGAAGAAGGGTGGAACTCATTTATGAGTCTGGGACATTGCTAATTGAAGAAAATTGTAATTGAGTGACCAGAATTGGGTTATGTTACAGGCTGATCTGGTATGAGTAGAATATGGGTATGTATGGTAGTAAAGATAATGCTTTATATGTATTTCAGATGGTACACTGTATGAAAAAATTTATAACCAAACCAGTCTGTTTCCAGAAAAAGTAGGTATAAAATAATAGATTTGGGAATTTATAACTGAATTGTTGAATTTCCATGGGATACAAGTAAAATATATCCAGGATATGGATATGTCCAGTATTCCAAGCTCCGGTTAAATTACAAACAGAGAAAATTTTCTAATTCTGGCTTTGTACAGAAATGGTTTGGTGGTTAGGTGGCTAAATGGTCTGATATGTGCACTTTAGATCATGGGGTCTGTTGTAGATTCAAGTGGCATGGTTTTTATTTCACACTTGTGCGTGACAAGGAGTAGGGTTATCTCTGGGTTTTCCGTTTCCTCCCGCTGATAAAGACCCCTACATGCAAGCAAATTGCTGAAATATAAAATTGTACGATATCTTAGTTCCGAAATCACTTTGAGTGGAGTTGACATTAAACCCTGTTTCTCTCTCTCTTTCAGACTGTTATTTGGTATTTGTTTCAGATGACATCAGCATTGGCATATATTCATGAGTATGGAATCATACACAGGTAATGATTATTGAACCAAAATATATTAAAATGTTTCTTATCATTGCTCCCTCCACTTAATGAACCAAAATAGTTTTGATCTTTGTTCATTCACACCTGGACATTCCATGCATTGAGTCAACTGGCATATGGTTTTGATTTTCTGCTTGCACGTGACAAAAAATAGTGTCAACTGCCCAGGTTCATGGGTTTTCTCTGGGTCCCCCTGTTTTCTTCCACTACTAAAGACCCCCATGTGTATGGGACTTATAGCAATAAAAATTGAACCATATGTTAGTCCCCAAATGACTTAGTTTGTGTCGAATGGATGTTAAACCCCATTTCTCTCTCTCTTTCCTAGACCAACTGGTTTCCTTGTGGCCCCCATTGCGAATATGAATATGTGAAATGACAAGAGAACCAAGCTTGCTTGATTCACCTATTCCGCATCCGACTCATAGTCCATTTTTCGCCTTGGCTTTAGGCCATTACATGTGTATTTGTCAGTGGAATCTGACAAGTTTTATAAGCTAAAATGACCCCTATTGTTCATATATTTTCAGGGATATAAAAACACTAAATATATTCTTAACCAAATCAGGATTATTGAAACTTGGTGATTTTGGAATATCAAAAATAATGCAATCTCAAAGTGGTATGGCTGAAACAGTAAGTAAAATAAGAAATGATATGAAATAGGATTTGACTTCTGACTTTTCTGCTCCAACTGAGATCACCGATACAGTCTACTTTTCTTTCGATGTCTGTCGGGGGATCTTTAGTATGCTGTCAATTTGTTTTTTTTTTTTGGTTACTTCTGAATGTTTTTCCTTGCCAGACCCTATGTATTACACCATTGTCAATGGAAAACCTGGCTGGAAATTATTTAAGGAACTCTGAGATTGAACCCAGGACCTTCTAGCTAGTGAGCCAGTCCCAAACTTACATGAAACAAGAAACTAATGGTTTAGTATGTTGTCAAAGCATTGTGAAATTCATGAATCATAAATTGTTATGAATAAATGCAGCTCACTTTATAACAAACTACTCTTTTTGTCTTACTGAATAAAAAGAAGCAATAATTTATTTTTAACTATAATTAGACTTTGCCTGTAAAGATCTTTTCTATGATGACAGTTTTAATTGATGTTTTAAATGTTACATTTTACAGTTAGTTGGTACACCATACTATATGTCACCAGAACTGATGCAAGGACACAAGTAAGATATATTTCATATAATATATACAATGGTCTGTTATCATGAGCTGCATGGAATATACGATTGCCTGGTGCTCTAAAATCTCAGTTGCAAATCTGAAATCTACCAACGATTTAACATATCTTCTCTCGCTCTGGTTAAACGCACTGTGACACAAATGTTGATGCTTGGAACAGCTTTTGAAATCTTTTTGTTTAATAACCATAGGGATATATTCCATACCAAGTATTCTAGTCTACCATGTTAATATTGAACCTTGTTATTTCAGATATAATCAGAAGAGTGATATATGGGCTCTTGGTTGTGTTTTATATGAAATGCTGACATTAAGGAGAACATTTGAAGCTTCAGTAGGTTTTTTGTACTGTTTTTGTGTATGAATTGCGAATAGGCAATAATTTTTCTGTAAACTGACAGCTCTAACAGGTCACCTTTGTTTTAGGCATAACTCATTCATTATACTCATTAATAATGAATTTAAATTTCTGTTGTTATGTGATATATTACTACGGGTAATCAGACATAATGATGAATGATCCCACTAAGATCGTCATATCATTGCCACAAACCAATCATTGGTTACCAGCCAGTTCTTAGATAGACAAATTAACATCATTCTATCAACTTGGAATATTTTGAGTTTTGACGATGGTATTCTCAGATTTATTAAGCAAAGGATAATATATATATATCTAAAATGATCAGTATTTGTTATTCCATATAGCTTTTTGTGTTATTTCACGATATTCAGTGATTATGTGATTTCATAAGTAGAATTTGTGCTTGGAATTTGTTATATATAACCTTACAGAATAAATGTCTTTTGTTTTGTATAGAATGCATTGAAATTAGCCAGAGATATTGTCCTAAATCAACAGAGTGATATTAACTCAATGTATTCTCAAGAAATGCAGAAACTAGTCACACAACTTTTACAAAAGGTAAAAAAAAAACGGCTTTTAAATTAATGTTTTTGAATTCAAAATCAACTGAAAATGAATCTCCACTTTTGAATTAGGTAAACGTACCATTCATAAATATTAAGCAAGCATGTTGAGAATCTAGAGTTATGAACACAAACAAGTCATGTCAGGGCCGTTTCAATGATGATTCCCAAAAATCATCATAAACTGTGTTGTTTTATTGGTACAAAACCGTATTGTTTTGTAGTCTTGCCCCTAAGCTAGCTTCTTATTTTTGCACTACAAACATAATCATTGCATTTGTTTTATACAGGAGCCTGCCAATAGACCAGTCTGTGAAGAAATTTTAAAGAATTCACTTTTTAAAAAACAAGGGTAAGATGAACTGGAAGGTTCAAAGTTAATGGTTGTTATTGGAAAAAAAATCACTGTGCTTTCATGCTAAAAATTCTTCTCAAAGATATTTTCTCCCGAAAACAAGTATTTAACGTTTATTCAAAAGAATATTTTTCTTACAAAAGTCAGTTTTATACCCAGACCTGAATGTCAAAATGTTTGCTAGCATTGTGCAAGTATTTACAAATATTCTGAGTTTCAACTATTTGATTCTCTGAGATTCTCCCTATTTTTCTATCCCTGGATAACATATTGTTTTGTTATCACTTTTAGTGATTTAGAGAAGAAAGTATGGGAATTAAATTCAGTTGCTAGAAGAGCGAGATTAACTGCTTGTTCTGTATCAGAAACTACCGTCCCAGTAGTAAAAGCTCAAATGTGTGAGGTAGGATTTTTTCAGTAGTATTTAATAAATGCTTTTGTATAAGAAATACATTTTTTCTGAAATCATTTGGTAATATTTGGCTTTGATTTTGTGCATGGTTGGGTTTTGGTTGTTATAAAAAAGAATGTTTTGGTTTCTATGAAATAGAATGTTTAGAACTGTTGAGTTTTGCAACATATAAATAAACATAGATATCATCTTTTAATTACAGGTTTACGTTTGGGGAGGTGGAAAAATTACCCCACAAAAAGTTGAATTCTTCACTAAAGAAAAGAGTCCAATTCAGGTACATTTAAATGCATCTTGTTAACTTCGGTTTAGCTAGATATATCTTTTCAAAAAAATATGACGATTTTAGATGTTATCCCAATTTGAGTTATTCCCTATGTAGTCAAATATGACTGTCAGTCAGTCAAGACCGGTCAATATGATTGAAGTGAGATCCCTAAGTTGAGGTATTAAAATACGCATTTCGAAAGTTGTTAGATCTCCAACAGTTGGAGTTTGAAGTTAATTAAAAGTTATTTGTTTTTAGGTTGAATGTGGTGAATCTCATTTTGCTGTAGTAACTGTTGAAAGAGAAGTTTTTACTTGGGCTGTAAGTATATATGAAATTAATACATTTAATGATCTCTCATTTGTTGTTTAGTGTTTTCTAGGTGGTAATAGTACTATGGTGGGCCAACTGGGATATAGTGATACTGTTAGATAATATACAATACATAAACAATTATTTTATTTATCCAGATTTGTTTACATAGAATAAGAGGCACAGTGGCTCAGTGAGTAAGGTGCTGGCTCTTTGTCCTAGGATTCCTGGGTTCAATCACGGTGTTCACTGAGAAAATCCCCTAGATATTTCAGTGTGGTCTACTTATGTCAGTGAAAGACAGGGGGACTGGCAAGGAACAATAATTAGTTGTTTAAATGGGATGGAAAATTAAGGTCTTGTGTATATGAAGGCACTCATGTAAGAATTCGGCAGAAACATTGCTGTCTAGGCAAAATTTTCCTCATAGCATACCGCATGGTATATGTCTGTCTGCATTAAACGAGTTGAAACAGAAAAGTAGTATGTTAAACCTCAGTTCATTTTATTTTATTCCCTAGAATTCCCAAGGTGGTAGTAGTATGGTGGGTCAACTAGGACATGGTGATACTGCTGGTTACAAGATACCGAAACTAGTAGAAGGATTATCAGGAATACCAGTTAAACAAGTATCATGCGGTACAGATTTTACCATCTGTGTAACAGGTTATATACATTATTCATTTTTTAAAAAATGAATTTTTTTACCCCTTTGATCCATGTGGGGGTGGGGGTGGGGGTGAGGAGAGAATTTCTAGTGGTTTAATGCGTGGGCACGAAATCACAAGCTCTGTCATTGAGTCAAGTGGAGTGGTTTCGATTTTGCACTTGTACGTTACAGGGACTAGTGCTCTGTGGGGGTTAGTTCTCTGGTTCACCATGGATGACATGGGTTAAAATACATTGACTCCAAAAACCACATGTTAGATAGGCCATGCTTTATTCAACCTCTCTACATACTAAAGATTCCACATATGGGAGATAACTCTCGAATACTCTAGTCAATAACAAAGGGGAGAGAACTCTTACATGAAAGGTGACATAACTATATGACATCCCCCTCTCTTGAAAGATGTGAACTCCCTTTGATAAATTAGAGTTTACAGTATAATAAAACAATCAAACACACACAACGAGATAGGCCATGCTTTATTCAACCCTAGGGTCACATGTCTATCCTCATGGGGTTTTTATGGGTCCTCCGGCTTCCTCCATATGAACCATATGTTAGTACAGAAAGGACATAGTTTGTCTAATGTGGATGTTAAACAGGAAGTCCTGTGTTCAAACCAAGTGTTGGTTGAGAAAGTTCCTCATGATTTTCCAGCATAGTTTCCCCTTGTAAGTGGTGCAGGACAGGGTGCTTGTCAAGGAGCAGCGCTTAGTCATTCGGAGGGAACAGAAAACAGAGGTGCTTGTGTAGAAAAGAACACTTGGTAGTTGGAATTTAACAACAAGTAAGATGTTATATCCGCTTTTCTCACATTTCACTGAAGGAACTGTCCTGGATAATATTTTATTTAATTAGATGTATTAAATATGCCTGAAACGTTTGTCATAATATTCTTTATATAAATTCAGACGAAGGTAAATTATATGGATTTGGATCGGATTATTATGGTTGTGTCGGCTGTGATACCAGTGAAGAAGATGATATTTTATCACCAATACCAATCAACTATTTTGCATCCATACCTATAGAGGAAATATCTTGTGGGGATTCACATTGTGTAGCTTTAACTAAGGCTGGCGACGTTTACACTTGGGGCTGTGGTGAATTTGGTAAGTTCATAGTCAGAATTACATTGGATCAGATTGATAGGGTGTAAGTGCTGCTCAGGGTAGCATAAGGTCAAAATTCCAGTCAACCTGGATTTAACTTGCCATACATTTATAAGAATATATAATAAAAGTTGCATTATGTAAGATTTAGATTAAAAGCTGTCCGTTCGTGGTATAATAGTTCAAAAATAGACCGTGAAAAATGAATATGTTGAAAATTTCATTCAAATGACATAATTCTTAGTGAAGTTATGACCTTTTGAAGATGTAGTGTAGATCGTTCATTATCATAGTTATGGTTGATTAAATTCGTTTAAATATCTGATGATCTAGACAGTTGATTATAGACTTGCCATGTTTTTGTTAATAAATGTCAAAAAAAATAATGCATCCTTAACAGTTGGAAACCATAAAAAAAAGTAGTCAGAAATGCTGTTGTCCAAGCTAATTTTCCAATATTACCATATATTTTTATATTCAGGTAGGTTAGGGCTGGGTTCCGAGGATGATCACACCACACCACAGAAGGTAAAATTATTTTATATTTTGATCATATTTGATTAGATTCCATTAATCGTGAAAATAGATTTCACATCTTTTGTGTGTCTCTCCCTGACGGGAATTTAATATTAGACAAAGCAGAATGCTCAATTTAGAGTTTGGCTTTTTCGAAATTGATAGAATTTTCTTCTAATTGTCTTCTAATTGTCTCCAATTGTTTGATCAACCATGGATTCCAACTCAGTTAGATATTCCGGTCATGACAGCTTGGGTTAAAAATTGACCAGAATATTTTGGGACCCGTTGGTCAATTTACTCTCCGTAACACTAGCATATTTTGCAAATTCCTGTTTTCCAACATGGCTACAATCGACCTCCTCCACTTAACAATAAAATATAACTAGAAAACTTTTGATTCATTTAAATTTGTTTGCATTAATATTTCAGAATGTTGTTTGTATTTGGGCATGATAACTTTTGGTTGGGCATATCTCTTAAATTTTTGTGTTTTTTTAAATAAAATTTATCTGTTTTCTTTACTAGGTTGCAATTCCAGGAAAACATTTCATTAAACATGTATGTGCTGGTTCTGATGGTACGTTTCTAATAGCAACTAATGGCCGTCTGCTAGCAAGTGGAAGTAATGAAAATAATAAATTAGGATTTAATTCACCAACGTCTGGTCTTCGAAAAAGAAAGAAAAGGGTGAGAGAACTAATTGAGCTTAGCGATACCTCTATATTTAAAAAACAAACTAATTGAACTTACCAAAAACAACAAATGTAATGAAAGAAAACAAAATTAATTGTAAAATTGCAACATAATCATTTATTGTAAAATAACTTCAGTTATAATTTTTAATAAACAATGAATGAAGTATGGGTTAACATTTTACTTTTCTGCCATGACGGGACTAACGAAGACTGACATTAAACACCAGGAGTAATATTTCAGTTTACACTGGGATATCCTGGTTAGTGGTTCGGGATGTTGTGATGGCCTTGTGGTCTAGATGTGGTTTCGATCCCTGGTGTGAGCGTATGTGGCATGGAGATAGGGAACGCCTTCTCAACCTCGTGGGTTTCCTCCGGGCACTCTGGTTTCCTCCCACTGCTAAAGACCCCTACGCGCAAGCGAATTATTGAAATAAAATTGAACCACATGTTAGTCCGAAATGACCTAGTTTGTGTCAAGTGGATGTTAAACCCCATTTCTCTCTCTCTCTTCTCTCTGGTTAGTGGTTTAGCATCTTACTCACTGAGCCCCACCCCTCCTCCCCCGCCTAAAAGCACCCGTGTTCTAAGAACCATTTCAAATGAAAATATTCCACATTTTCTAATAAAATGATCTGATTAATAATGTTGGAGGGTGGTAGTCTCATTTCTCTCCCAATTCGCCTAACTAGAACAATTTGTTATTTTATATCTACCCAATATGTCCTATAATGATGTGATTAACAATTTGTTATTTTAATACAAGTATTTTTCTGGTATTTATTTTACAGGTGTTTGATATACCATGTAAATATATGTTCAGTACAGTTAAACCATTGAGTAGACAACATATTGTATCTGTATCACCTGGTACTAGTCATTCAGCTTGTATAGATAGTAAGTACTTCAATTATTTAAAATATTAAACAAAATTGATTTGAATTGTTTCCAGAAATTATGTTGTTTATTTCTCGCTATGTCCATGTATTTTGTCGAGTCTGTTTTATTTTGCATGTAGTGCATCTCTCTGGCACTTACTATTGAATAACAATTATTAAATTTTCTGTAGTTTTAATAAACTATTCAAATTCAAAAAATAAAACCATGAAAAATTTTTGTTTTATTGTCTATAATATATATCATTTTGTAACAAGATGCATGGCATCAAATGAAATTAACCTTTCGATTCACTAAATTAATACAACCATCAAGCTAAAACATTCAATGTTCACTGAAAATCAACCTCTAAAAATTAACAATTTTGTTTTGCGATTTATGCTTGTATACTTTTTGGTGTAGTTTAAGTTTATTTTTATACTACTTTGTCATATTTTATGGCAGTTTTTATACCTTTTTGGTGTAGTTCATGTCTGTTTTTATATATTTTTTGTATAGTTTATGGTTGTTTGTATACCTTTGGCTGTAATAAATATGGTCAGTTGGGACTAGGAGATTATAGGAAGAGAAGTACATTAAATCGTGTCGGTGGTGTTCTAGTCAGTAAAAAAGTAGAAAAAGTTTCTTGTGGAGATGGTTTTACTGTAGCAGCTACTGATGGTAGGCTAATATTTCTGATACATTCAGGAGGTGGTGGTCTAGTGTATGCCAATCTTCATTAGCCAGGGAGGTGCTGAAAAGAAGGGTGTTAATTTCATTTATTCTCTCTAGTGTTGCACACATATAATGAAAGAAAATTAAGAAATAGCATATATTTGTATCTGTATTACCAAAATAATGTGCTGGTATTTGAACCTAGAACATCCTCGCTGAGAGCCAATCTCTGTCGATGTGATCAACTCGCCAAGCATGGCCTCTTGCTACTGATTGTTTCTGTATCTTTAAAGGACCAACATCTCTGACTTCGTCCATTTTTGAATCGTGAAAGGGCCAACATGTTTTGCTTCACTTCTTTCTAGATCCTTTACTTCAGATGTGATAAAAGGAGCAACGTCTCGATCGTGCTTCATCTGTGTTGGTAAATAAATAGATTCTTGTGCTAACAGATGTTGTTATATCTTACAGATAGTCAACTATATTCATGGGGAAACGGTGAGAATGGAAAATTGGGTGCCATCTTTAAAGAGCAGGGTAAAAAGACCAGTACCAAATGTACGTCATTACCTCGTCCTATCTTCGGATCTTTACATGTTGTACCATATTTATCATCACATCACTGGAATACTATCATTATAGCAGGTAAGACAATTAACGTTGGTTTTGAGTGATGTAATCAGGGCTCACACTGTCGGTCGCCAAAGTCGCAATTTGCGATAAAAAAATGAAAGTGGCGATCAAAATTTGATTTTTGCGATAATTTTTGCGATAAAGTTTTACGGTACTGGCGATTCTTTTTTAGAACTGGTGGAAAAAAATCTTAAAATTCTAATCGTATTCATAATGTTTTAACCATTATTGAGTGTCAATCACGTGGCTAAACACAATAATAAATTAATCAACTGGCTGATAATCCGGATAGCGTCGCCGAGTAATACTAATCAATTGTCTCGGATTAATGATTAGTTGATTGATAATTGCCAATGATGTATATTAAACCTATCTCGCGTCACTATTTAATCTTAATGATTAAATTAAGCGGTGATTATTTGATGTTTCGTTTCGTCTTAAAACGAAGAAAGGTAATACATGTAACCAAAATGGCCGACAATTCTATCGAAAAGAAGTAAATATAGTTCAATTCCGTTGACTGTGGCATCATATACGGCATGTAAAACATACAAGTATGCCTATTGGATATCATTATTTCAAATTATCGTATCATCATGGTCGAAAACGCATGAACTAGGCTACTTGAATATCGGAGATTCTTGAGCGAGAAAGCGGTTCGCCATTTGTATCATATTATCGTCGCTAAAATGGTCTACAGGTGAACGACGGGTATAATTGTAAGCATTTCTTACAAATATAATTAAGTACATATCATTCTATCAGAGATTCAGATACCGTTACGGTACCTGAAAATAACAATAGTTCTATTGTACACGCAATCCTTGGACGAGATTAGACGTGTAAATATTGAATATATAGTGCAATACGGCGATGTTCAAAGAGACTAAAGTTACCAAAAGTAAAATCCGATCTTAGTAAACCAAAACTGTGCTAAATGTATTATGCAAAGACTGATTTGTTAAAAGTTGTTGTATATTGTATATATTGGTAATTGTTTTATAATAAGCCTAACTGAGACATAAAATTGTTAGATATTGTATAATTTTTTATCACATATTTTTGGCGGATAAAATATTCAAGTTGGCGGAAAAAATATATGAACATTTCTTTACATAAAAATTATCATCCATTTTGGCGGAAAAAAATTGAAAGCCAGTGTGAGCCCTGGATGTAATTCATGCACTTTAGATCATTAAGTCAAGTAGAGTAGTTTCAGCTGACAAAGAGGATAGGCAACTGTCCAACATTGTAGAGTTGATCCCGGTTCTCATACTTCCTCCCACTGTGATGGTCATAACAGAAATTAAATTAAACCTTAAGTTAAACATAATGCGTAGTGTGTCAAGTTGGTTGTTACCTCTCTCTCTCTCTCTCTCTCTCTCTCTCTCTCTCTCTCTCTTGTGTTTCACTTAGTTTACTCAAACTGGTATCAATTACATTTAAATTATCAAAAATTTATATTTTTGGCAGATCACTAAAGTCAGATTTATTTTGTTAAAATGTAGCCGAAATGTTAATATTCTTGTAAAGGGTTTATGTCTTTCAGCTAAGTATTAAACTTTTTGAAGATTCTTTATCTGATTTCTTTCAGAAAAAGTTCTGAATCAGAAAACTCTAAAACCAAGAGTTTCATCACCAAAATGTAAGTTTTTAAAAATCCTATTATACAATCTTATATTTTTGGTTGTCTTTCAGTTTTGTTCTTGTAAAGCGATTTCTTAAGCTTATTTCTTTTTTTGGAGAGGGAATAATGAAGTTTTTAAAAAGACATAATCCAGTAGAGCACAGTGCTTTCTGATAACTTTTTTTGCACAGCTTTATTTGCTCTTTGAGCAGATCTCAGAAAAACATCCAAAATTTGAGAATTTCTAAAAGTATTTATTAGATCTAGATTAAGTTTAATACAAACGCTGATTGTCATTTGTATTTTTGGATAGTATCGAATTTTTACAGTTTACTCTACGCAAAAATGATTATTTAACATTTAATCAAGAAAACAAAACAAAAATATCAACTGTAGGATTCAATTAGATTTTACCCGTGCCTTATAGGTTTTACATACACTTTTTAGGTCGCATTGGTTTGTTTTATATAATCTACAGAAGATGCTGAATATTGCACTTGATATTCCATTCAGAAATTGAACTTTCACGATATGGTAGATCCCAAAATCCCTTAATGACAATTGGTGGCTTTAAAATCTGTTATTTGGGGGTCTTTTTTAATGTTTTAATTTTATCTGTTACTGTCTACTGGAAAACAAGATATGTTTCAAAACGCAAATTTTTGTGAAGTTAATCTATCAATTTCTTGTTTTACAGTATCTCTTATGCTGCATTTGAAATCTTTTATGTATGAAACCAGTAAAACAATAGTTTAGAAAATTCCAGATGACTTTATTAAGAATGCTAGTAAAATCTTACTTAATTGAGCACATACGTTTTGAAATTGTGCCATTCAGTGACATTTTGAGTTGTCTTATATTACTAATATTAGCATAATAAATTTTTTCAAAGACTATGGCAGTTTTTAGCTTCCTCTCAATTTATCTGACCATCTAATCTACACAATATCTAAGCCATCCAAAGATGTAGAGAGTTGATATAAGCAAAAATAAACATTTGAAGCCAAAAAAATGCCAGTGAGTAGGAAAATTTAGCTCTTGCATAACTCCCCTTTAAAATTTCAATATTGGTTTCAAATGCAGCATAAATATCTGTGTGTATCTATGTTAATAGTTTAGTATGATTTCTTCTCATTAGTTTTATCTCTATAATATTTAGATAATTTATTAAACAGTCCTAAAGGTAAGATTATTAGTTAGATGTTCATTCATGCCATGTTGTTTGTTGCTTGCAAGATATTGATGCCTAACATTTTGTTCTTTAAGTGTCATATATGTCAGTCCTATTTAAAATATTGAGTTTTAAGTTGTTTAATTTTCTCATTAATAAAATATGCTGCTGCAAATATTCATGAGCTATGCCTCAAGAAGAATGCTGCTCAAAATTTGAGTTAAGAGTTGAGTGCTTTATCTCCAATACGGCTGCTGCTTGAATGCATACCTAAAGCATAGTTTAAGTTTTGCTTGAGTCTAACAGTTGATGTGGGGTGCTTAATGAATGAGGAGCATATGATAACTTGTTGTTTTGGAGAATATAGATGACAGGAAAGGGTTGTTTTCACTAATCATTCATCTTACACTTCACTCTATCTCATAATCATTCTAGGATCAAAGTCTTTTTTAATAAAGGGAAATAACTTACTTTATCACACGGCTCTAAGGTTTCAGACCACTATTTCAAAAAGATGTAAGATTATTGTGGACTACCATATATGACAAACTTAATAATATTTTGTAGCCTGCTAACTATCCCAAATGAATGTTGAATGAATTTACTAACTCTGTTATATTTGATTTATTTATGCATGAGATCTATAATCATAAATAACATTTGTATATTTTCTGTTAATTAATTTAGGAATGACTAGAGCATGATGATTGCGAATTAGAATACCGGGTATATGCATGTTTCTGAAAGTATATACAAGATTTATGTTGATGTTTCTAATTGTCCGACAAGGAGAGCTGTCTAGTCGTTCGGATGCGACGGAAAATTGATGTCCTGTGTACACATTGGCATGCACTTAAAATATGCCTTGACAGTTGGACAAACCTCTCTGAGGCCATTCATGGTTGTTTTCATCAATTTGAATTATCTATCCATGATAATTTCATTGGCCACTTACATTGTTTCTATGAACCAATCAAAAAACAGATTACATTCCAGTCTTGCCATCATTGTTTTTGTTCACCACAACACCCCAGCTTGTATATTTGATTATTAGAAACTTTGCAAGAAAGTTAATATCAAAAAAGTGACATGCACACAAAAAGATGACCTAATATATTTTGGCAAATTTTACATTAATGATTCCGCGATCTTAGTTTCAATAAAATGCTAGTTACTTCTCCTCACCCACTCACTGATAAGTTGATGAAAATAACACAGTTATCAAGGGGGAATAATTTGGCTATGTGGAGTAGAATGGAAGGATACCACTAGGAATTACAAGGATATTTACTTAGTAGATACACTTCGATTGAATTAAATTGATTTGTTTTGTGAAGTGGGTAGCTACCTTCATTTGAATTTTATATCAAATGTTTAGACTGATTTTGTGTTTCAACAGTCATCATTTACATCAGATCATCTCATTTAAACATTTTATTCTCTTCTAATTCAAAGAAGTTTCATTCCTTTAAGTTCATGTTAGTTTTTGCAAGTTAGATGTGTAGAGAAATGAATGGGGTTTAATATCCTACTGTTCTGTTCCGAATTGCGCTAATGAATGAAAATTTTGCCTGGAGAGTGGCCCCTATGGCCTACTCTTATGTCGATTTCCAACAGTCAAGGGATCTTTTATGTGCATGCCAATTTGTACACAGGGCCTCAGTTTTCCTTCTCATCCAAATGACTTGACAGTTGTCCTTGTCAGGCCCTCTGTCCTGCATAACTGTGACTAAGGGTGGTTGGAAGCATTCTGGGAGCATTAGTATCGCATGGTTTCAAAAATAGGCTACAAAACTCAACATAAAAACATTACTTTTCTCTAGTTTAGTCACTCTGTGGCATATGTCTGTAGTAGGATATTTAACCCCATGTCATTTCATTTCACAGACCTGTGGAACTTAGTTTTCTTGAGCAGTTTAATTGCTGCACTTTACATTTAATTTACAGCATGTTATTTTGTGTATTTTTAAACCATTACAGCAGCTAGAGTTCCGTTTGAAACTGTACCAGAAGACAGTGCTTTTGTTGAAGGTAGTCAACCAATATCACCGGCTTGTAGTGAAGATCTTCCTTTTACGTCTGATTCCAGTAATGCAACATCTCCACCCAATTCACGACCTTCTTCGGGTAATAAAGATGAAAGTTCTATACCACCATGGCTGGAAGCAGTAAGTAAAACGAAATAAGATTCGATTCAAAATCTTACTTTTCTACCCCAACCAGGCTAATGAAGAAACAAATATGCCATGATGCAGTGTGACACGATTATAATTTTGCCCAGGCAGCAGCGTTACAGCCAACTCTTTTATTTCAATTTCCTATCTGGGCCATCCTAATGATGAGCTGGTTTATCCTCCACCACTGAGATGGGGAAGCAGGCCAGAAAATCCTTAGGAATTGTCTTGGCTATCACCCAGATTGTACTTCTTATATATTTAAATTATGTCTGATATTTTTTTTCAAAAGTATCACAAAATTATTTCATTTCTTTATCTGATTTATTTTGTACATGTTTCAGGAGCTTCAAGAAGCTGCTATTATTCGTATACCCAGTAAAGAGAGCAATCTATTAGAGATTGGTAATTTAAGTCCAGTTTCAGAGAAAGATGAAAAAGAGGTAAACAGACATTAAAATATCAGTCTCTCAAAACGAACAAGAGGACTAAGTCTATTTTATTTTCATGGAAACACCGAAAAGATTAAATATGAGAAATTTCTAATTGTCAAAAGGCACAAATTCTATAATAGTTTGAAAATATATCTTGAACTGTCAATGAGATATGCTCAAGAAAAAAAATGTATACTTAAAACGAAGTCAAATTTGAAAGTTATATCTGTGTGATGGACTTACTCTGATATAAATAGCAGATACTATATTTAGCAGGGAATGTAAGTGACGACTATCCTTTCTTGCAATGCCATTCCCACCCTATGCTGGACTGCCCTCACAAACATGACTGGGGCTCCTGAAGTGGCAAGTTTCTAATGAAACATTTGTGTGCGATATCACTCTTGGTGAAAGCGGACATCGAACCCTATGAACAAAATTACAACAAGGTCTGTCATTGATTTAACTGGGGTGGTTTCGATTTCCTAGTTGAACGTGACAAGAAGTAGGTTCACCTATCAACTCTCATGGGTTTTGATCTCCAGTTTCCTCACACCGCTAAAGACCACCTATGCACAAGCAAATTATGGAAATAAAATTGAACAACGTGTTAGTCCTGAAATGATCTAGTTTGTCGAGAGGACATTAAACCACATTTCTCTCTCACTCCTTTTTCATAAATTTATTATTTCAGATATATGGTAGAACAACTGCTGATAAAGATATATTAATTGCTCAACTCCGAGCTAAAGTAGATAAACTTACAGAAGAAAATAAACTGGTAATATATGTAGTACATATTATGTACCCTAATAATAAACTGTCATTTGAATTATAATATACTGTTAAATAAAGAAATACGTTCAGGCAGAGGGATTTTTGTAATGGGGATAAAATTCGTGCATTTACTCATACAGTACATTTTTAATTCCTCCCTTCATTTAATGTCCAATGTGTTGCAATCATACAAGATTAATGGCTTCAGGTATAATTGGTATTGAAATGTGTTATTAAAACAGTTTAACCTCACTTTCTCCACATTTGAATGTTTTGATAAAGGATTAGGACTGTGGGTGTAGAACTATAGTCTGTTCTAATTAATTAGTATCATTAACTTCACAATTTAATTATTGTCAGGAACTTGTTACAGACTATACTTTAAACTCCCTTTGTTTATTAATCAGTCATGGCCTGGTGGACCCAGACTCTGAACAATAGATGTGGAGAAAGTGAGGTGTCCCCATTAAAACAACACATTGGGTATTAAGTGAATGAGGGAATTAATTGAGGAATGAATGACTAAATACACACATTATATCCCCATTAGGCTTTGGTACTGTCATATTGTCTCCCTTTAGTCATATTATCTCCCTTTTTTAATTACGTATTATGTAAAGAAGTTAAATAAATGATCACCCCGGAAATAGATGCTGGGAAGATGAAAAGCACATGGCTTGTTGGATTTAAATTCGGTTAGCGAATTCCAATAATATATACAACATGGTGGAATTCCAATAATATATACAACATGGTGGAGATGCCTTTCGACCCGATTATTTGTTGAATGTTGTTTCGACCTGATGGAAATGGTACTGTCAGACACGAAATTAATACATCATAAAATGAATGTGATCTGCAGTTTTCTACTCTTTATCTAAAACAACTCACTGTTTATTACGTCAATATATTGTCATATAGTAATGTCACCTTCATGTAAGAGTTCTCTCCCCTTTGTTATTAATTAGAGTATTCGAGAGTTATCTCCCAGATGTAAAATCTTTAGTCTAAAAGAGAGGTTAGAAATAAAGCATGGCCTAGCCAACATGTGGTTTTTCTTTGAACTCAATTAATCCATGTCATCCATGGAGTTTGAGAGACCTAACCCCCACAGAGCATGGTGGAGATGCTAAACCAGTGTTCCAGTAAAAGCAAATAAGACAATGTTTACTAAGACAATGACAGCATGGTTATATGGGAGTGAAGGTGGAGCTATGAGTATCGTGTTGACGCCATTGGTTCACTAACCATGATGTCCCAAGTTTGAAGTCTTAAAACGTGCTTACACTACCCGGGGTTACTTAAATTTCTACTTTTACATCACAATTATCTTGATTTTCTAATAACTTTGATAAACTTATGACCAATAAAGATAATAAATTACTTATTTGTTTATAGCTTCAAGAAACCACAGAGAAACAAGAAGAGTTGATTAAGAGTTTACGTTCTCATCCATAAACAATTGTATACACTTCATCTGTAAATTATGGTGGCTGATTGGAATCATGTCATGGTGTCGTGGTGTCATCCTTCATAAGAGCTTTCGTGACCAGGATCAATGTACATAGAGTACTGAGAGGAATATTACTGATAACCCAACATCACGGCAACCCGACATCACAACATTTTAACCCGACAAATTTGAATGTTGTTGTGTCGGATGAAAATGTTGTATTGTCGGGTTAATTGTTGTGATGTTGGGTTGTCGTTGTGTGTAGTTAAAATGTTGTGATGTTGTGATGTGGGATTGTCGCACCACATCACGATATAATACCAATCAGCCACCATAGTAAACTGATATACCATCTGTGTTGATAAAAAATTGCTCATTTTTTGAAAATTATCATTTAGGTTGTTTTTTTCTTGACATTAGAAATTGAAAGTTGTTTTGGAAAATTCAGAGGTGATTCTGAAGATATTGTTTATAGTAGTATTGCTAGCATTGGTAGAAGCTAACATATAGATTCAAAGCGGTGTTGATATTTTGTCACAGGACAGAAACGTTGATTGACTGGTAGTCATGAACAAAGTAGGACCAATCCAGACTGCTGAACAGAGAACTGAATAATGGAATCTCTACCAATAGATAGACCCAATAGAAAGAGCCACATTTAAATTCCCAGTGTTTTCAAAATCAAACTTTACACTTACTTCATTTTGTGAAAGATACACAGAAATTGCATGTTGAGTGGTAATATTTTAAATGGAGTCTAAATGAACATTGAAGCACATCAGGTTTAATGTGGCCCAGTCTTAAAAAGGTTGAATTGCAGGGGCCTATTTCACGAAATTTTAACTAAGATAAGATCCCAATTTTAGTAATTTGATTGTATAATATTAGATTGATTTTAGTGCTTAGCCAATCAAAATTGAAGTATCTACTAAAATTGGATTTTATCTTAAGTTAAAATTTCGTGAAACAGGGCCCAGTATTAGAAATTTATATTGACATTCTTTATGCAAGTCTTGTGTCAGACAACACTGTGTTTTCAAATATCTTCTATGACAAATTGATATTTGTTTTTATGTGTAGTTTATAAGTTGGAGAACTTTTATTTGTTGAATAAGGTTTATTCAAGACTGCTATTATTATATATTCTAGCTTTTTTTAAATGCTGAAAATATTATTTCATTATGTTCATTGAAATGGCTGAATAAAAACTAGTCAATATAATATTGAAAACTCTGTTTAATAATACAATTATTTTTTTTTATATTTTATTTTTCCTTTGATTTTTTATAACAAGTATTATCAGTTAATATAATTTATTATATATCCGTCCAAATATGAATAAGATTTTCTCCAGGCAGCAATCATTGATTACATCAATGATACAAAAATCTTAATGAATATGTATCTAGATCTTAGAAAAAACAATGTAATATAATTTTGATTTTAATCCTTGTCTTGAGTCGCTTTTAATAAAAGTATTCCATCCAAAACACTCTAATTTATTTTGATAAAATATACATTTATTTATTTGAGTTTTGTGTGATATGACCTATATTACTTTTGAGTTTTTGTTATACTTTATGAAACTGTTTATTATTTGATAAAATTTTTATATCTGTGATAATTTAAATCTTGTATTAAATATGTTGAACAATTTTAATTAGTGGAGTAGTTATTTGTAAGAATGCAGGAAATCCGTGAACACCACCTACCTGTACCGAGTTATCTCCCATTTAATGAGTTGACTCCCCTAATCAAAGTTCTTCTTAATTAAAGATTTGTTTGGTATTGTCAACAAAAACATGTAAGAAAAATACGAACATGAAACTTCAAAACAATCATCAACTTATTACCAGTAAAACTCTAATTAAACTATGGAGTTTTACAGCTAAAGAGAGGTTTAATTGTATACGATTAGGCACCATATTCAGGTACATTTATAATGATTGAAAAATTATTCTGTCAACAAGAATAGACTATAGATTGTCACATTGTGCCCAAAATTGTCACTATATTCACTGTGGCCCTTTTTTTTTTTTTTTTGTCGACTTGCCAAATTGATTTGAATTTGTGGAGATGTCATGTGACAGTATAATCGATTTTAAAGTACTTGTGGCTGGACACAGTTGAATAAAATATGAGATCAAATCGCAATTTGATGTAATCAGTGTCGATAAATATGTTAATTAGGGTAACCAATTTGAATTAGATGGACGTTAAAGATGAAAATTTGATTTAATGCAAATCACTTTGACTAATCAATGGTCGATAAAAACACCTCTAAACTTATTGGTAACTCTCCCTAGTAACTATACTTGTTACCTTAAACTGTGTTTAAGGTAACAATTGGTACAGTCTAAGACAGTAAGACCCCTTACGCAAGTTCAAATAGGTTCAAACGCACAATTGTCAACACACATCATTACAGTTTGTATTAAAATAAGTAATTCTATCACAAATAGTGAAGACTAGACCATTAAAATAGTTATCGAACAGTTTTTCTCTGCATAGCGCTGTTAATGTTGTGGGCCTAATGACGTATTACGCAACTTGCGGCCATGACGGTCGGCCAGTTGAAATTTCGCGTAGGAGATAGGTTTCATCATATCATATAATTATGCGGTAAGGCCTCACCTTTATTTCAATAAGAATTGATTTATTATATGTTAAGCTGCGTGCAGTACTGTTTTGCCATTTGGGTCAGTTTATTTGTAAATCAAGCGAGCTATAGGCCTGTAAACTTTTTGTAGTCATTTGACTAAAAAACTTGCGCAAAGGAACTCGGTAAGAAAAACCACTACTGCGACTGGAGTAAGACGGAAGACAGCAGTAGTGGAACCATTTCTAAACTCTCCCCAGTCCACTTCTCTTGTCTTTGATTTGTTATTTTGATTGAATGCAAATCACTTTGGCTAATCAGTGGTCGATAAAAACGCCTCTAATTTTTGGTAACTCTCCCCATTCCACTTCTCTTGTCTTTGATTCGTTATTTCATAAGTGGATATCAGTGGATATCAGTTTAATATGTCACATAGCTTTTAGCTAGTATATGGAAGGTGGGACACAATAGAGTTCGTTAACATTAGTACTGTCTAGATTTCAAGCCCTTCAAGTGCCCATGATCTAGCAGAAAGTCTCAATATAGTAACTTCTTTGAGTATGAGTGAAAATGTGATTGTTACAGAATCAACGAATTTATAAGGTTTCATGTTTCCATGTGAAGCCAGTTTACATTTTCCGCTACTTAATGTACAGTGCTATTATGAAATGAATGTTTATTTTCTGTTTATTTTACCGTAATAGACAAACTGGATCCAGTCTGATTGTTGGAGGAGAAGATGGTAACATTAGAATATATGATTTACCTATTACTGGTAATTCATCAAAACCACAGGTAATTAATACGATATGCTAGTTGTTTATCTTTTGGGTCTTAATTATTAAATACCGACTGAACTGTGTGAGGGATGCTTTGAAGTTCAAACTTTGAACAAAAGCTTTTAAAAAGAGCAACCAATGGCACAATGTATTGAAAATACGAATCTATATTTCGTTTTTTTTTTATACTTTCAATGGCCTTCACTTCATGAAGATCTGACAAGTAATAGTGGGAGTTCACTCTAGGAATCAAATGATTTGACTTTTGATCCTATGACGTAAAACATTGATTAATCAATTAGCGTTGACTTTTCTAGAGGTTTTCCCTCAGTTCCATGCAGAGCATGCCAAGAACTCATTGTAACAGACCGTTTCATTGGTAAATTCCTCCCATTAATAGAATGGCTTTTATATAACAACTCTTTTTTAGATCCTAGTGTTGTGAAGACAAGTAAAATGAAATTTTGAACTATAAAAATGATCTGTGTTTTTAATGAGAGTGTGTAATGGTATTGCTTACATTTTGAAGTTTGTATTGCAGGTTGTTTTAGAGAGTAAAGGTGGACCTATACAGACTATGTGTGTACATGATATAACCAAGTTTTATCACAACGATTTATTGGTAGCTGATTCACAAGGTCTGTTAACAGTCTTCTGTAACAAACAAATTCTCAGTCGACAAACTGTATCAACAGATTGTATTAATACACTTCAAGTTCTACAAGATTCAAGTAAGTACACAGAAGAAATTATTGTCACAGGTAGATAGATACCTGTTCTCCGATTCCCGGTCCTAAGACCCTGTTTTTGGATTTTGAAAAATGAGAATATATTGTTTGATGGGGTTGATTTGTTGTCATTGACATATGGGGGTTGGGTAGCCGATTGGTTAAGTCTGTCATCAATTGAATCATTGAACTGGCGTGGTTTTGATTCCCCGGTTGTACGTGATGAGGAGTAGGGTCACCTGTCTAACCCCATGGGTTTTCTCTGGGTCTTCTCAATCCTAAAAACCCTGACGTGCAATCGAATTAAACATCTGTCGCTGGCATCTTGGCTGGAGCCATATTGTTTATCACATGATACCAAACTACCTTAGCTTTGTTTGAGGTTTCACTAGGATGAACTATGTATGATGTGTAACTGCGAGGGTAATATAACTTGTATATTGATGTGTAAATGATATATAATTGTAGGTATAATTATATTTTCAGCTGGTTGTAGTCAAATTATAACTGGTACAGATACTGGTGTTATTACAGCCTCACTTCCAGCTTCAGAATTATGGAGAATCAACTTTAATGATGTCCATACCACTAATCAAAGTGTAAGTACATAAATTGTGTATGAATTGTTTCATGTAAAAATTATGAACAAGGATTGTCCACATTATTTTCACAGAGCAATTACAAATTTGTAATATTCAGTATTATACTCTAAGTATAAGTACTGCTGTGAAGTAGGGGATTGGTTTTTGGAATGTATCATAATGTCTGTCATTGAGCCATGTACATGTCCAACCTCATGGATTTTTAAATCTTAGATAACTTGCTAACATATTATATTATACATCGAAGAAAAGAAACACTATGATTGGATAGAAACACAAAAAATATTATTTACATTACAATAATGATTATATTTTGAGCAGTTTATTATAAAACACTTTAGTTTTTATTTTACTGATAAATTAATTTTCTATATATTTATTTTCAGGATCCGAGTAAATTAGTGACTATAACAAGTATGTTAGTGGTTGATTTATCAGATCAATGTGGTGTTATATCTACATATTTACTAGTAGCTGATAGCGCTAGTATGTTACATGTTATAAATCAGGGGACTATAGTCATGACATTAAAATCACCAGCTATTATTACAGCAGTAAGTACATAAGTGCTTAACATCTTGTCACCGCAGGACGTTAAAATCCATTTCATTTTGTTTTTGTAACATCTTGTTGACACTTTATATTAAGACTAACATATCATCATATTTATTTCAATCCATACCTCCTTGGTCAAGAGTGCTATATCTGCAGTCCTTAAGATACAGCATTGATTTGTCATAGTATAACTTTTCTGAAATGGCGTGGGGGTCTACTAGTTTAACATGTGTATTGTCTGTCATTGAGTCAAGTGTCATGGTTTCGATTCACTGCTTGTATATGATAAGGAGTAGGGTTACCTGTCCAACCCCATATTTTAATTCCAAAATGACATAGTGTGTTTCAAGTGAACATTGAACCCAATTTCTCTCTGTGAAGTGAAATGCGGTTTAGTAATGTCTTTCTTTTCTGAACCAACCAGACTAATTAAGATGGTTTTTCTTCCCACCTATATGACTAGACAGTTTTCCTCTCCCTCTCTCTCTCTTGTTAAGTTGTAGGGTGTATTAATTTTTCCCATTAACACCTGTGGAGATATTGATGATAATGTCACAGACTATAAGCAAATTAAAACAGTGTTAGTATCATTTTAGATGAGTGCAGGAAGGTTTATTAATAGTAGTAAGTTAGGAGTTCAGACACCAACTGCTGGCAGTAACACATCAATTACAGCTAAAATATCTCAACAAGTAGCTCTTGGTTCTAGAACAGGAGCAGTTTATATTCTACATAATTTCTCAGTAAGTATTCTTTATTCATAATTAAGGACACACATGTTTCAAACCTGTCCAACCTCATGGGTTTTCTCCAGGTCCTCCCACTGCTAAAGAACCTTACACACAATCGAATTATTGAAATCAAGTTAAACCATATGTTAGTCCTGGAATGACCTACTTTGTGTCGAATGGACGTTAAACCCCATTCTCTCTCTCTTTCTCCTAACTATTTTCCACTTACAGATCCCTTGGGATACTTCATATATCTCTGAGTACCTCTGATATCTGTATTTAATCTGTGCACCTGCCTAATCTCTTATTTTTCTCCCGGTTCTCCGGTGTGCTCCTGTTGCTAACGATCTGCTGCTACACAAAGTCTCTATCCCTCTCCGACAGAAATGTGTACGAAACCTGTAGACTATCTTTTCACTCATTCCCACACAGACAAGTTCTACGATTTATTTGTCAAAGAGAAATAACTCAATAAAAAATATTAAATTTTTTTATAGATAACCCTTGATGAATTTGCGAATTGTAAATGTCCTATAACAGAGTTATCTGTTTTAAAGATGCCAGAGAAAGAAACAGATTATCTTCTATGTTGTGGTCATATTAATTCATTACTAGTGTTTCAAGATGGCAAGGTAGGTTTAAGCAGTGGTTCCTAACCTTTCTCCACTCACAGATCCTTTGGGATACTTCATAAATCTCTTGAGTACCTCTGACATCTGTATTTATTCTGTGCAGTCCGATTTCCCATGTATGAAATGAAGTGAAATAGGGTTTAACGTTCTACTGTTCTACTCACATACTGGGCTAATGAAGACGTGCATGCACCATACAGTGTGCTTTGAGGGAAAGCTTTCTCGAACGGCGGCACTACAGCCTACTGTTATATCAAGTTCTAACTGCCAAGGGATCTTTAATGGGCATGTCACGGGATCTTGGTTTTACATCCCATCCGAACAACTAGACAGTTGTCCTTGTCAGGCCCTCCGTCCTGCACCACTGACAAGGACAATGGGAAGCCATGTCAGAAAGTCCTGATGAACTTTCTCGGCTAATGCATTGATCGAACATGCGACCTCCAGGCTGGCTAGCTGGCATCTACCCACTTAGCCATCCCATGTACGAACTCCTAAAATGTGTTCACATGCATACCTGATTAATTATTGGTTTTCTATATCTATCCTGTTAAACTTGACAGCTATATGGTAGGTTGAAATGATACTACTGGTTGTTAAATCAGATAGATATAGAAAAGCTGAAATCTTGTTATTAATTTGATAATTTATCTTTTGTTTTGTAGGTATATTGTGAATATGAAATGCCTGACTGGATTAATACGATTGATACGTGTGATATAGATAATGATGGATTAACTGAAATAGTTGTTGGTTGTTTAGATAATACTATACTAGCGTTAAAACTAATAGACTAAAACTATATAGTCGTTTAACTGTGAAACATAATGAAACTATAATATATTGGTTTAACTGTGTAACAGCTGATAGTGTATTAGGCCAGTCAATTTTAGGGCTTAACCACTACAAATTGCAAAAGAAACAATTACACTTGCATTCATTCAGGAATCCTCCCTGATACACTATATTAAAAGTCTCAGTGAATCACACCAGGGGAATCGGGTTTTATATGCTTATTAATAGCCAAATAAAGGCACACAATGACTTTTGTGATGACATTGTTCATGGCATCGTCCAAAAAAGTTGATCATAGTGTTTAATCATAAGATGAGATTTCATTGTACCGATATATTATCGGTTTGTAGGAAATCTAAGAAGCTATTATTAACAAGAAAAAATAAGTTGCATCAGATGTAATATGCAAATTAGATGTGTGGTTTTTTTTACTGATTTGGTGGTAAACTCAGGGTAAAAAGCTGCAATTGCTGATTTGACTGGCCTGAGTGATACAAGTGGCATCTGATGCGTATTTCACTCATTGGGCAAACTGAAATTTATCTTCATACATGAACATCATTTACCTGCTCAGTGTAGTCAGTGATAGATAGCCACATCAGACCACAAAATTTCATGTTAACGGTCATTACATGTACATATGGTCATATTTTCACTTTACATCATAAATTTACAATTTGTCACACTCAATAACATTAACTGAATTTGTATATCCTATTGTGATGTGTACAATTGGAAATAAATTGTAAATATCTTGTTACTAATCCTGATAAGACAAATAGAAGTAGATATCACAAATTAAAGACACTTATATGGGTATACTACTTCGGAATTTATTAACATGCTATGTTTCAAATAATAATATTTGCTTGATAATGATATCTGTATGTGTATCGAAACGTAGCTTGTTAGATATCTGTATGTGTATCGAAACGTAGCATGTTAATTAATTCAGAAGTAGTATACCCATATAAGTGTCTTTAATCTTGTTAATCTTGTCAGAAATGGTTATTAAAGATGCATTCCCACGAAAGCATTTAGAGGTTAGGAATTTCCAATAAAAGTCTGCCATATTTGGTATATTTTGCACAAGTTACAAGAACCCTATCGCTCGAATGTTAACTTGTGCTCCACAGTGACATCTCACGTTTCATCATTAACCTTTTTACACTGGCTGTGCATACTGGAAAAGGGTTAATTTCAAGATACTATCACTGACCTATCAATGTATTAATACCCTAGCATCCCCTAATCCAAAGTTATGAGCCTTTGTGGAGGTTATGTTTAGGTGAGAAAATGAAAACGTTTGGTGCAAGAGCTTTCAGTTTTCATGCTCCGTCAAACTGGAACAATCGTATGCTAGTATCCATCAAAAGTACTCCTTCTGTTGTGTGTTTTATATCCAGACTTAAAACATATATACAATATATCTAATTTGAAACTGTGTGTATCAAGAGAATATATATCATACTTTTAAGTGTGGAAGTAGTGCTATACAAGAAACACCCATGGACCACCAACAGGACAAAAATGTTAGGGTCCAACTTTCTGGCAGCTTCTCTGCTCAAATGACGAAAGAAGTGCTTTGTGGGTGTTGATTCAAAGCTTATCAGCTGTGAGAACATTGAGAGACCTAAAAATAGACTCTGCAATTACTAAGGGTTCGATAGATATAATAAATGGGAGAGAGGGAGAGAAATCCACTCAACACAAACTAAGTCATTTTGGGCCCAAAACATGGATCAATTTCATTTTCAATAACCCGCTTGCACGGACGGGTCATTAGCAGTGGGAGGAAACAGAGGACCAACAATCCATGAGGTTGGACAGACGACCCTACTCCTTGTCATGTACAATGGGGAAATCGAAACCGCTCCAGTTGACTCAAGGACAGACCTTGTGATACAGCGTGCACAAACGAATCATTCGGCCATCCACCCCCCACCAGCAAAAATTTATAAGATTCAAACAAAACAACCAGGCTAAATACCATATTCGTGATTTAATTTAATTGATATAAGAATAATAAATGAAATATAAACAAAAAAAAAACCTACTGGACAATGGAAATTAATGAATAGTGTAGATGAAGCACTATGTTCCAATCATGTATCACTGAAATTCAGCTTGTAGTAAAGGTTGCCGACTGTATCTTACACTTGAATAACTGAATTGGTACATTTGTTCGTTTCTGGAGTTTAACCTCCACTTCCACCAGGGGTGATATCGTAGGCAGGAACGGAATTGGTAAAGGTCCAAGAATAAACAGAGGAGAACTGCACGCATTCAGTATAAATAGCCTGAATATAGAAACTGTCTATCTGGTGTTTTGTTTGTTATTTAGGAAATTTTTACCGATCAAATAGTCTTCCACCTATATATACATGTAGTAGTAATGTAAATAGACACCACATGTTTAAGTTTTTCAAAATGAATATCACAGTTTAATAAATTGATCTTAATAGGTGTATTTGTCTCAAAAGTATCCAAACAAACCAAAATGCAGATCAGTTTTCAAAGATTCCACATCTGATCAAATTTGTTTGAACTTCCGATCCTCTCTTATGTCATTAACACAAACGAGGTGATATTAAATACCAACAATCTAAAGGGCATATTCGTGATTGTATGAACAGAATCATACAGACCAATCAAACACACTCTTTCAGATTAAATTCAGGTACTAACCAATCAAACACACCCTTTTAAGTTTAAATTCAGTCCATAGTAAATATCCTGGAAGCGATATCATCTATAGTCCAATCTATGCCCTCCAATAAATGTTCTCCTGTAACAGCACTACATGGTAAGATTTTCCAATGATGTGATTTAATATTGTCAAGATCTAACATCTGAAAATAACAAAATGAAATTATGTGGAGTTTTCGCTTCTGCACAATACAGACTTAATGTAGATCGGCATACATTGTGTGCTTTGAAGGAAATTTTGCACGAACTGCGGACCCGGTGCTAAGTTATAGCAGTACTCTTATTGCAATTTACAACTACCATACAGAACCTCATTTTTGACCCATCCTAGACATCTATTTTTAAGGTCCTTCGTCCTTCACCACTGATAAGGAGAAATCAGAAAAAAGAACTTTCTCGCCCAGCACTGGGATCGTACCCAGGACCTTGTTATTGAGCCAGCAACATGCTCACTGTGGCTACCAACGGCATACTTTGAGAAACTACTGCCAATAATGGTACTGGATTTGATCTATTAACAATGCAATGGAATGTACTTCGAAACTACATGTATATATCTTACCTTTTTGATATCTTCACTAGATAAAGAACCTGGTAAATCTTGTTTATTAGCGAAAACAAGTAATGTTGATCCAGCTAGCCTCTGTAATATAAAATATCAAAATATCAAAAACCTCAAAAGGGCTAGGATAATAGTAATGGTATGTCAAATACATTTTACTACGGATCATAAACAGAAACACTACTGCTAAAAATGAACAATGATGACACATAGTTATACAAAGTGAGGATATATACAAATGACAGCCAAATAAAACAATTGTTCTGAGTTTCATTGGTGAACAAAAGTACGATTCGACAGTTAGTCGGCAAACTTTCATTCTATCTTATTGCGACAGCATGTGATTTTGTTTTATAGGAATGTTACTGACATAAATTTGAATACCATACATGTACTTGAATTAAATATGAAATATAACAAAGTGCACCTATTTTTATACGCCCACATTTTCATGTGGACACATATATTTCTATTACCTATGAATTTGAATATTTTGATGAAACAGAGTTTTATAATGACAAGAGTTGTGCCTCTTTATTTTCTGTAAAAATGTCGGACAAGAAAAATTTTGAAATCCCATAACTGGTTAACAATCAACTCACCTCTTCCAGTAATAAAGAATGTAATTCTTGTTTACAATCTTGAAGTCTCATTCTATCAGCACTATCAACAACCCATATTAATCCATCTGTACTCTCAAAATAATTTCTCCAATAGGATCTTAATGATCTCTGACCTCCAACATCCCAAACATTTAATTTAAAACTGAAATTAAAAAAAAATATCAATATAATTTGATTAAGATCCTACAGAATAGTTAATATTGTAAATAAAAATTTCAATATCATTTAACTAGGCCAACTAGGATTTTACAATAAAACAGCTGAGTTTGAGATCTATGCTAATCCCGACTGCATATTGAAACTGCCATCCACAGAACTGTTCTATAGTAGGAGCCTATCGGATTATGAGAATTCAAGTCGCACACAGAACAGAGTTCAGCAAATGTACTTAATCTATTATTTGTCTTGTTGAAAATAAAGATTGAGAGTTTCTATGATATTTCATTTTTGTCACCCATAATTTGTGTTTTACCACAGGAATCCCTGATCAAACAGAAAAATTAAACATGGTCATTTCTTACCCTCTGTGTTCTAAAGTCTTTATATTAAAACCTAGAGTAGGAGAAATTGTATCAATATCTTCCCCATTAAATTTCTTCAGAATAGTTGTTTTACCAGCATTATCTAAACCACTGTTTTATTGAGGAAAATAACGTAGCCCTTGTCGAATAATCTGACCCTACAATTCCACATTGATAACTTAAATATTTTGTTTATTATAATGCAATTATAATTGAACTGACACACTAGATTAGGGACCTCATCTCTCTACACTCCATGTTTCAAGAGTAAGAATAAATAGTTTCAGCTAGCACTAGCTGATGCACTGATCCCTAGCGGAATTCAATATAAAGATTTTCTTCAAAACAACAATTGATTATATTAATCCTTATAAGACATATAGAAATAGATCTCACTAAAAATAAACACACTTGTATGGATATACTACTTCTGAAATTTTATTGACATGCTACGTTTCAATACACATACAGGTATCGTTATCAAGCAAATAATGATTAGTTAACATAAATGTGGTGCAATATATATATTGTTATTTATTACATTTTTACCAACTACATTTAAGAATTTAATCCTCTCTGACATGGGCACAAATCATCTCTTTTAAATTGAAGTGGTAATGCTATCGCTAGGTCAAAAAATTTTCAGTGATAACATGTAATGTAGGTATACATGACATGTATATCAACAGTATGACATTTACATGACCAATCGAAATCACTGCTTGATTAATTTAACCAATAATTTTAGCAGTTATGTGAAAGTTGTTAGGTATGTTTAATTAGTCATAATATTGTAACTTTATATTAAATTATTTTAAAATAAAATAACATTCCGCTCTTGACTTTAGATTATGCATTATCAATATCATTATGGCATGAAAGATTGAAAAGGATACAGCATCAATAATCTAACTTCTTTTTCTTTTTGCTTCATCTTCTTTAAAATTGTTAATAAACCCATTCTGAATTAAAAACCAGAAATATAGGAAAGGAATGAGATGTCTAATATTTTACTTATGTCTTATCGTACTTATTCATTCATAAAACATTCGTCAGGAATTAGAAACAGGAAGTGGAAGTGGAACTCTTTAATACTAAAAAATAATTTTGACGGGCACCTGCTAAGTGACGTTAGTCCAATAATATAGTATTCGTCTTTAGTTATTCGGTTTTATTAATTTATTGTTTTAATAACAGCACAATTAAAAATCCTTATCCGCTGAACGTGACATAAACCGTACACTTTAAATTTACAAATTTTATCACAGTGAGTTTAAAATTGATCGATTAAGAAGACTTATCGACATCAAAATAAATGCCAATATTATTATTCGAATATCGAACCACAAAGATGTATCCATGTTCTATTTACAAGATGGAGGTTCTGGGAGGATGCAAAATTAATTGAAGTGACATAAACTGTCATCGGACTATATAAATGAGTCCACGTTCTTTCTGTTTCCTTTTTGTATTATTGAAAGAATCTTTTGGATGTTGCATCTGACTTTGTAGAATTTTGTTTGGTCAGTGGTGAAAAATATGGCATCGAAATTAAGGCCCGAGAAAATTTGGTTTTTTGATGTGACAGATCCCCAGCTTCATCCCAATGGTTTCACTATTTACAGAGTAACATGCAAGGTACTAAATATTGTTCAATACACATTAGATTATGTTGTAATTTGTAACCCCTAGTCTATCGAAAGATAACTGTAAATTTGTCAGTAATGTATATGTCAGCCAAAACCACTAGGCTCCATGTTGTTAACTTGTTTGTTAGGCCTATCTAACTATCTTTTTCAAAAACCATACGCATGGGACGGATGACTCGACATATTAGATTAATACAACAATGTGAAATACTGATAAGTGTTTTCTTTTCTGTTTATAGGTATTCCCTGTCAATAATCCTGAAAGTCTAACAGAGGTAAAAATATTTTCTAGTTCTACTTTCATTTTCATGGAGCATACTAATTACTACCCGTACCATATACTCTGACTGTTAAAAAGAAATGTCATAAGTATTGAAACTACAGCTGTGAAACTTTTAGAATCATTGTAATATCTTAGGGCTCTAATAAAAATCATTAGAGCTGAAATATACCAACCAGATGTTGTTTGAGACAAGATTTCATTCAGGTGTTTATATCGTGTCATTTAATATACACAATACAGTACTGGTAACCATGAAAAAGAAAATGTTTCATTTACAAACTTTTGAGACATAACTCTCTTAAGGGGTCATAACTTTAGTTATTCATTTGAATATTTTTTGTACCAAATTTTTTTTAAAATAAAATTACTTGTCATTGTGTATAGCCTTAATCTCAATACATGTATATAACCTTTATTTTTTATGTTGGGATTTTAGTTTTATGATGTAACATTGGGGATCATTTATTTAAAAATATGGTATAAATAATTTCTTATGTAATTTTTGTATTTGTACCATTAATGCCAATTGATTTCATTTTGTAGACTGTTATTTGGAAGAGATACAATGACTTTAAGCAGTTGTTCAAGGCAATGTTTTCACTTCATAGAGCTCTACATCGCAAAGATAAATTTCCAGAATTTGCTAAACCGAAATTATTTGGTATGTGATTTAATGATACTATTTTTTTTTTAAAAAAAAGAAAAAATTCTAACTAGGTTCTATTGGGACTAACTCATCATTTTTATCTTGTATGTCCAAGAAAAGTGAGAGGTTTGCAAGAAAAAATCTGACATATCCGTCTTATTGTTTTTATTGGGGATTGTCTTCTATAGTGCTAAATTACAATCAAAAGTTATTTCTAAGCGCTTAATACATAAATTGTTCTTCAAAAGATTTATTTTCTTTAAGAAACAACATGTATATTGTACACTTTGACGTATAACTCTCAAATGATTGTTTCTTAGTCGTTATCCATGAACGTTAGTTTTAGACAAGTGACAAATTTCACAATATACACCTACATCTATGTGTTTTTCAAAATGAATTTAGATTGTTCAAGTCTGATCGCAATCTGATTAAATCACAGATCCTATTTCATTTTGTTTTTTATTGTTCAAAATTTTGTTTGACTTGTCTTTACTACACTAGGATCTGGCAGAGATGTTATATAATAGGCGTTCTTAAGGATGTGAGGAATAAGCCAATGAATTGGTATGTTAAGGCAAACTTTAAGGTGTGTTTTGCACAGAACTGTGGGTAATCCACTAGTAACATCAATACTGATTGTTTAATCAAAAGTCTGATGTCATAGGGTCAACTGCTACTCGTATGACCTCTGATGTGACCTATCGCTACAACTGGTCAGATCTTGATGTAGTGTAGGCCATTAAAAGTATAAAAACGAGACACAATATAGATCTGTATTTTAATCAGATTGAGTCTGATCTATGACTGAGTGATTGGAATATGTTTATGTTTTAGGACGATTTGAAGAAAGTGTAATAGAAGAAAGAAGACAAAGTGCTTTACGTTTATTGAAGTTTATCAGTGAACAACCCCACTTGAGTAACTCACTTGTTCTTCAAAAGTTTTTAGAGGTAATACTTAACAAAATGGAAATAAACAAACAATTTTGATATGGTTTTTGTTGACTGAATGTAATTGAATACAAAAAATTAAAGAGACAGATGAATGGGGTTTAATGTGCACTCAAGACAAACAAGGTCATTTCGGGACTAATATATGGTTTAGTTATATTTCAATAATTCTCTCGCATGTAGGGGTCTTTAGCAGTGGTAGGAAACCGAAGGACCCAGAGAAAACCCACGAGGAGAATGAAAACTACACCACTTGACAAATGACAGACCTAGTGGTTTCACACACACACGTTAAACTGTTAGATCACTCAACCCCCCACAACTGATTAGAATGACCCCAGGTCAGACCTAACATATCATCATCCATGTCAGGAGATAATCTCATTTATTATTTTTCAATCTTCTTTCGTTATTTTCTTTTCAGGGAGGTAAAAAACTTCCATCATCTACATTTTACACTGATAGCGCTATACTCAAACCTCAAAAGATCGACTTATTATCAGATGATGGCCATGCCACTAGTCAACCGCCAGATATCGTACCAATAACGGTTACTGATGTACACAAACAAGATGTCCGATCTCCGAGTGAAGAGAAGTCTACGACGAGTAGTGTTAGTGAAGGGCCTACATGTAGTTCCAGTAGTGGACACGATGTACTAGATGTTGAGTATGTGTAATATATATCAATCATTCTAAAAATGACCAACCAACAATAATGTGCATTGAAAATCTTTTATTCTCCCAGGTGCATCTACTTGTGCAACCTCATGTGTCGTGTCCCTTGAATCACTTGATGAGCCAATGTTATGTAGTCTTGATTATCTGGACACTATTTATATTATGTAATTTTATAGTTTAGTAGATACATGACAAGTATAGCCCATGCCATTCACTATAGCATTTTTACTTACATTACTTAACATGGGGGTTGGGTGGCCAAATGGTAAACGCAACCGCGTTGCATGATAAGGTCTGTCATTGAGTCAAGTGATGTAGTTTGGATTCCCAGGTTGTACGTGACAAGGAGTAGGGTTGCATGTCCAATCTCATGGACCTTCTCTGGGTCCTCCATTCCCACTTACTGCTAAAGACCCCAACTGCAAGCGAATCAAGGATTTGATAATTTTTGTGTGTTGATTTGTCTTAGTCTTTATAAAACCAGGGCTCATAATGTTATTAACCAAGTCTTCTTTGAATTTCTAGCTCTAAACCTTTAGAAGGAACATGGAATTTTCCTCAAGTGCCTGACAATATCAGTTTGGGTTCATCGACGGGAGAAGATACAGATTTAGATTCAACATTTGGAACTCCACTAAGAGATTCAGAACTGGCTGTCTTTGACCCTATTTTAATGAAATCAAGCGAGGTCGGTGATGTAATAGACGGAGATGACGATATATTGAGAGTTATTCCTGATCTGGCATCTGTCAGCACATCCCAATCATCATCTCTCCGTGCGAGTAAAGAAAATCTTCTAGATAGTTCTAGCCACGGGCATGGCGATCTTGAAATTGATTTAAAGGAATTCGACCCTTTAAGAAGTCGAACTCCGTCAAGCGTTGAGTGTGGGAAAGGAGACATTGATCTGTCGAACTCTAGTCAAAGGTCAAGTAGCATTAATTCTGTGACTAGTTTACCCTCAACGCCAATTAAATCGGGACGCTCCACTCCGAGAGGTCACAGCCCAGTTGTCAAAAATCGTTCAGATACCCAATCCAGTGTGTCATCATTGTCCCAGACAAAGGGAGATTATTTAGTTGTGGCTGCTAGTCAGATTGGAATGGCCCAAGAATGTGAAGTAAATGGTAATTTTGAGATGGCATTTGCTTACTATAAGATTGGTGTTGATGTACTAATACAAGGTGTTCAAGGTAAGATTACTTCTTTCTTTATCAAAATCAGAAAAGCAGACGGTCATTTAAATAAAGGGAAAATGTAAAACTAATGAAAAAAATTATGCAAAAAAATGTAAAAAACATGAAAAAAATTTTTGAATCAGTGTATGGCTAAAGAAAACAAACATTATATGGCTCTTTTTCGACACAAATTTGTTTAAAAGTCATAATACTCGTTTGTGACAATATTTCTACTTAAAATTATAATGAGAAAATAATTAGTGGGTATTTTTTGGTTTTAAGGTATAATCATTATTTAAACCTGAGTTTTAACACGTGACATCATGTGGTCTATCATTAAAGGGACAATCCCGATAAGAACAGAGTCCGAGTATTTATGAAATTTATGGACCAAAATATAGTGGCATGGTGTGTTTACCTTGTCTCAAAATTTCAGCTCCAAATATTGAGTCGTTTGGACGTGAACGTCAACACTGCTTATCCGGACACGTAACCCTTTTAAGATTTCGGGTCAGTTTTTTCATTGGGTGACCTGATAATCGATTAATGTTTATTGAGAGGTCTAAACAGTGAATGACCCATGCCCTGTACTTGATAACAAAAGGTAAATTTCACCTACATATTATTTTTATAGAAAAAAGTCTGGTTTTATCCACATACTGTATAATAAAATGTTCTCCATTTCCAGATGAAGACAGTCAGGTTTAAGTTATTTACAAGCGTATCACAAATATCGGGTTAGTAGGTGGGCCTTAGGTTATGGATTTTAAAGGATTTTAACACAAAATTAAGCAGTTTTATTCCCCAAAAAGTTATCGGGATTGGCACTTTAAGGTCAAGTCGTGTGGTTTTGATTCCTTGCTTGTACCCGACAAGAAGTAGGGTCACCTGTCAAACCTTTGGGGTTTTCACCAGTTACTCTAGTTCTTCCTACTGCTATAGAAATTGTAATTTTGAAATAAATTTTATTGTTTTTAAGCTGATACAGATAAATATAGACAGGATGCCGTACGAAGAAAAACGGCTCAATATTTACTCCGAGCTGAAGAACTTTATAGTAATTATTTAGCTAAAGAAAATTTAGATGATTTTAGATGGGCTGTAAGTTTAGTTTAATTCTCTTATTCAAGTTGAAAGAATCTCAGAATCTAAGCAATGCAACGATTCTTACAGGTCTAAACATTGCCTCCTTATAATCCTGCAAGTCTTATTAAGCAATTGAACACATTAAAACATAGCAACTTCTCTGTGGGTGTAGTTATCTAGCTGGTCAATCATGGATGGCATTGTTTAAGATATGAGGAATGTAAAATTACATGTAAGATAACCATGGTTTTCATCCTTAGTCATCAAGTCCAAAGATTACATAAAGGGAGATAATTCCAAAGGACTCCAATAAGTAATAAAGGGGAGGAAACTCTTCCAAGAAAGTTGGGATTAACACACAATGTATGGAGGTTATGATGAGATACAATTGTTATATGGCACAACCATTCATAATGTATTACAGTCTCTTGTTTGTTATGCATATCTTCAAAGTGCCTTAATCTTGTTGATTGTAATTTTGTTAAAAAAAAAGGGTTGAATTTTAGGCCAGTCTGACTGGCAAAAATATTGAATTTTGCTGAATATCAATGAATTTAAGTGGAGATATAAAGTGTCAAAGGTTCATGTAGATGACATTAATTTCTCTCTTGAAATTGCTTATGATTATTCTTTATATTTTATAGGCCAGCAGTTGTATATCTCCAAACTTAGAATTAGATCCTTCATTTGCTTTTATTCGAGGGTCAATGTCAGAATTAAGAAACTATAAAGTATTAGGTACTATTGATAGTGTTATTTTAGTGATGGACAAACTTTTAGATGAAACCTATGTTATTAAGGTAAGAAGAAAAACTGATATTTACCCATGGCTTTCAATAAAAGAAACAAGGTCTTTTTTATTAAAGACTGGAAATCAAGCTGAGGCTGACCTGATGCAGAGTAGGCATGAAAACTCATATCAAAAGCTTTTGATCACTTGACACCAAAGGGTTGATCACTCTGAAATTACTCTGAATAGTTTATTCAAAAAAACACATCTTGCACAACAAGCCAAATTGATCCCATAATTTTCAAAAGTTAAGACTGTTTTACTATGTTATAAATATAAATAAACACTGGGTAGGTTTGGGAGCCACGGTGGCTCGCTAACCAGGAGGTGTTGGTTTCACTCCGATGTTGGCCGAGAAAGTACCTTCAAACTTTCCGACGCGGTTTGCACTTGTCAGTGTCTAGTCTTTCAGATGGTACGTAAGACCAAGGTCCCATGTCCCCACCCCCTTCTTCATTAGCAAAGTCTTTGCAGAAAAAGGAATGTTTCATTGGTTTTCTTTTCTATGTGGGTTGGCTGGTGCAACAAATAGCATAATTTTTATTACCAGCACTTTATTTATCCATTACTTAATCCATCAATTTGAATAATTTTTGGGCCTAATTTCTTGTTTAAGTTTCTGCATTTTTTCTTTATTTTTCAGACGGTTCATAAATCAAGTGCTCAATTAGAGTCAAATAAAACATGTCTACTGCCGACGTCCTGTCCTTATATGTGTAATCTGATTAAATTCTTTGAGACGGAGAACGCTGTTTATCTGCTACTGCAGTATGCTTCCGGCGGTAAATTGTGGAACTATATCGGTGCGTATTTACACAGTAGAACTATGAGTGGGTTTGAGGATGGCGTCGTGGGAACGGATATCCCTGCTTATAAAAATGTCTACACAGGCTCAAAGCTTAATGTTGATACATCAGACGAAGTGATTAAAATTGAAGAGAGAACTAAAACACTGACAAATTCGGAACCAGATTTAGGCCTAAGTGAAACAGAAAATGGAACATTGAAATGTGAATCTTCTGCCGATGAAAATCCAATTTCTGTTCCAAAACTATCAAATAAGGATGAAAGTCCGACCGAAGTTGAAAGTTTAACAGAGGAAAGCTCAACAGATCCGTCAACTTCTAGTCGAGTTATTAGAAAGAGGCTGTCCTCATTTTCGTCTGCAGAATTGACTTTTGATGATTCCGTTTCTGAAGCCTCTAAAAGCATTAGCCACGATGACCATTTTGAAGAGGTGTTAGGGAATAATAAGCCATCGCTTCAAAATTTTACGATTAATAGTTTTGATAGTAGTAGCGATATGTATCAGCGTATGGATAGCAACACAAGCGGTACATCTGAGCATATCAACAGTATACCGGAAGAGTCATCGCCCTTGGAAGAAAAGTCGGCAATGAACAATTCACCTGGTCAGGATCCAAGCACTGCTGATGTTTTAGATGACGTTTTTGATTCAGAGAAATTGGAGAATGAGGACTCCAACAATTCTAATAATTCGGATGCCAGTGAAATCATCCGATCATCGAAAGCTTTAATAAAATCTGTGGACAGAGTTTTATCGGATTCTGGACGTTTAGAACAGTCTGACAGACGGTCTATTAGCTTATCTCCCCCTGAAAAAGCTGTGAATATATCCCACGATTCTGACGAACCAAGTATTTACGATTTACATAAACCGTCAGACGACAGTACAAGTGATACGAGTGAATTCGATTCAAAACATTTAGTTTTAGATCAGCAGGTGACTTCTGAGACGAAAAACGAAGATCCGAAACGGCAATTAAATGGACTTAATGTAGACTGTGATAATTTAGATGAAAGTGAATCAAGCGATCAGAAACTTAAGTCACCATCTGATTTATCTCTTCAAATTAAAGATTGCAATATTAACGGAGATAAAAGTGTCGAAAAATCTGTAAAAGAGACATCATCGAGTATGACCCTACAACAGGGAAGAAAGCGGACATTAAGTCGCCTGAATTCTAAAACTTTAACTCGTTCCGCATCATTTGAATGTGATTTAAAATCTCCTACCAAAAATCGTGCGCGAGCTGTGTCTAATTTATTTGATCAGTTAGATTCTGTTGAACCTGAACAAGTAAGATTATTAGAATCGTGTATAAGACAGTGGGCAGCAGAAATAGTTGTAGCTGTTTCTAAATTACACCATGTAGGAATAATCTGCAGGTACAGTCATTTATACTTTATAAATTTGGGGTTGGGCAAGCGACCCTACTCCTTGACTCATACATGTACAAGCTTGGGTTCGAAACCATGCCACTTGAGTCAGTGACAGACCTTATGATCTAAATTGCAAACATTGGACCATGTGACAACCCAACCCCCTTGAAACAATATAGTAATCCATTTTGATTAGGTGGGTTGGATGGCTGAATGGTTAGCATGTGTGTGCTGTACCATAAAACCTGTCTTTGAATCAACTGGCATGGTTTTGAATTCCTGGTTGTATGTAACAAAGAGTAGGGTCGCCTGTCCAATCTCAGGGGTTTTCTCTGGGTCCTTCGGTTTCCTCCCATTGCTAAAGACCCCTACAAGCAAGCTAAAAATTGAAATAAAATTAAACCATATGTTAATCCCGAAATGACCTAGTATGTGTTGCGTGGACGATAAACCCCATTTCTCCCTCTCTCCCCATTTGAATTAGATTAAAGGGACTATCCCGAATTGAACAGGGTCTCAAAAATATAAATCGAGATTCATATGAAATTTAAGCGCTGAAATATAGAGGAATTGTGTATTTACCTTGTCTCAAAATTCTGGACATGTAACCCTTTACTTGATAACAAAAGGTAAATCACACCTACACATTATTTTATAAAATGAAAGTCTGGTTTTATCCAGACACCGCATAATACAGCATGGGACACCAGTCTCCATTCCCAGATGATTGGAGACTGATGGGGTTAAGTTGTTTGAAAACTTATCATAAATTGAGTTAGTTGATCAGCCCTTAGGTAGGGGATTTAAACACCAAAATAGTAGTTTTATTCATCCCAAAATTATCAAGATTAGCCCTTAGATGGGAAATTCATGGAAAATGACATAAAAAATGTAAAGATAGATTTGAATATTTTTGTTATTTCAGAGATTTAAATCCTGATAATATATTACTAGGAGATCATGGTCATGTGATGTTAACCTATTTCTCAAGATTACCTCAGGTAGATGAAGTAATTAACCCACTAGCTGCTCAACAATTATACGTCGCACCAGGTAAATCATGTATTCAACAAGGTTTTTATAATTCAAAATTTCGTTTTACTTGTCTTCACTACACTAGGATCTGGAATATTTGTTATATGACCAGCATTTTGGTTGAAGTGAGGGATAAGCCAATAAAATTGTCTGTTGCAGCGACTTCGTGGCTGTGGGTAAATCACTAGAAACGTCAATGTCTTAATCAATACTTTAATCAGATTGATATTCAACAATAATGCCAAACTGAAAAGCTTTCTAGTTGATGATATAAACTTACGATTATGTTTATTTTAGTTTAGTTAGAATTTGTAATCATTTTTAAATAGATTTAATTATGTTGTTTGAATATATTAATATAGAAGTGCTATCAGTGAATGGTTTTGATGAAACTTGTGATTGGTGGAGTTTAGGTGCCTTATTATATGAACTATTAGTCGGGCAGGTAATTATCATTTAGTTACGTTATTATATGGACTATTAGTCGGGCAGGTAATTATCATTTAGTTACGTTATTATATGGACTATTAGTCGGGCAGGTAATTATCATTTAGTTACGTTATTATATGGACTATTAGTCGGGCAGGTAATTATCATTTAGTTACATTATTATATGGACTATTAGTCGGGCAGGTAATTATCATTTAGTTACATTGTTATATGGACTATTAATCGGGCAGGTAATTATCATTTAGTTACATGTACGTTATTATTATATGAACTATTATCATTTAGTTCCGTTATTAGTTAGTCAGGTAGGTAATTATCATTGAGTTCAATTTCTTACATCTATGCTGCTTCATATGTAACATTGCCAATACCATCTTGATTTGCTGTTATCTAAATTGATATGTCTGTTTATAATCCGATAGAATCCAAGCCGAGAGATTACGTAGCGTTGGTATTTTGATTTCTTAATTAAGTGTTAAATAATCAATCTTGGTATATATAAGCCTTGAGGAATTTGACATTTTCCGAAAGATGCAAATCTTGCATTGTTGCTTTAAGAAACCAATCAGTTAAACTGTCTTTACATTATCATGTATTATTGTTCACTGTTATTTTTTTTATTTTCCAGACATTATTAATGTGTCATCCAGGGGGAATTAACTCTCATACCCAGTTATACATTCCTTCACATGTATCACCAGAAGCTCAAGGTCTTTTACAGGAGGTCAGTCCATCAAAATTGCATTTTATTTGTCTTTACTCCGCTAAGATCTGAAAGAGTTGTTATCATTGACGTGTTCTGGATGTGAGGTATTAGCCAATGAAATGGTCTGTTACAGCGAACTTTAGGTGTGTGGTGCATGGAACGGTGGGTAATCCACTAGAAACATGAATGCTGATTGGTTAATTAAGTGTCTGACGTTATAGGTTCAAAAGTCGCTCGTATGACCTCTGACTCGACCTATCGTAGGCCATCGAAAGTATTTAAAAAAAAAAAACAAAAACAAAATATATATCTGTATTTTAATTAGTTTGATTTATTATTCAATAGCACAAAGGATTCGATCAATGTAAGGACAATATAAAACCTTTTGGTAACAGTAGCTCGTTGAAAAACCAGGTGGATTTCGGTTCATAAAACATCCTGAGATTTCATAAAACATCCAGGTGGATTTCGGTTCATAAAACATCCTGGGATTTTTAAGCGTCGTCCCCCTTTATAAGAGATTCCCACAATGTACATGTAGGCCTATGCCCTTCTTGTGTCTAATCTTGATCATGTAACTGTATAGAATAATTAATTCAAAACTTATCTTTATATGTTGACTTTTTCTTTTCAGTTATTATGTTATAGTGCTAAAGAAAGACTTGGATCCAGTTTAGATGGAGTAGAAGCTATAAAATCACACCCTTTTTTTAATGGAATCAATTGGAATGCCATTGAAGGATGTCGGTCATATTAGAATTAATTTATATCCTCAATTAATATATAATAGTTGTTATTGTTAAAACTTTTTATTTTTAAAATTACAGAATACTTGTACATTATTACTGATTGACCCTGATCAATGAATATTGTTTTATGATTTGGAAGTGTTACATGATAGGTATTGTTGATGTTAGTTGCAATCACTACTATGTTTTAAAGTAGAAGAGTTCTATCATTTCCTAGTGGATTTGAAATGAATAAGAGCTGCTTAAATAGGGATTATGCAAGAGCTAAGCCTGCCTATCGCAGGTTTTTCTTTAGGCCTGAAATATTATATTAACTATTAATTAGACATTATTAACATGACAAGACCATTCTAAACTCTTGACCCCATCCTATGTTTTTATATTAAGTAAATTTAATCTAAAAATGCAGAATCGAATCCATGTTGTTTACATACGTCTAGAGCAACATATCATGTTTTATTGTTAATAATGTGTGGCTCAGGGAGTAAGGTACAGGAGGTCTGAGGTTGGTCTCAGTGTTGGCCGAGAAAGTTCCCCAGGGATTTTCCAGTTGTACAGGGCGGAGGGACTGGCACGGAGCAGTGTCTACTCAGTCAGATAAATTGAGGTCCTGTGTACGTGTTAATTTGTATGTAAAAGAATTAACAGTTGGAATTCGGTTGCTGCTAGGCTTCATTGTTCGTTCATTCATTTAAACACCAAACTTGTTAACAACAGAAGAATGGTCGTCCTCTACGATGCTCTATGGATTGATTGTGTTTGTTCTGTACTTAAATTATTATCTGATTTACATCGAACAAATCAACGCAACATTTTCTTCTACTTGTCACATACTATAATCATGGTATTGAACAGGCCTGGAAATAACAGTTTTAGATGTATCTGACAAAATGTCAGGCACCAATGAAATAGTACCTGCCATTTTCAACTTTGTGCCAGACATGTTTTAATAATATCATCAAAAAAGACAAATCAGTGCCGAGCAAAACAACAGGCACCATAGGTTTGGGTCTGATGAAGCCTGAATCTGTGTCTGACATTGTCAGTGACAGGTGCCTTATTTCCAGGCTTTGTATTGAACTAACTTTGCATAGATGACAAATGTATTATTTTGCCACCCAGAATCTCACATAGGTATATGTGCAATATTTGTATGTATGTAATAATTGTTGAAATAAGATTTGCATAAATTGCCTTCTTTGAAAATTATATAATTTAAATTCTTGATATCAATTTAATACATGACTTATGTAAATTTAAATTGTTTCAATGGCATTTAGTAATTTAACTGGAATATACAGGTCACAATTCTATGAAATACAATTACTGCTTATTACTGAGCGACGTTTCGACTAGGCTCCTTCTCTAGAATTGTAAACTGTATCAAATCTGATTTAAATACAGATTTAGGTTTCGTTTTGTTTTTTTTATACTTTCGATGACTGGTTGTACTGGAAGGCGATGTCAGGCATCGTACGAACAGCTTTTGACCCTATGATGTCAGACATTGATTAATCAATCGGCGTTGGATGTTTCTAGTGGTTTACCTAGGTAAACGTTTTTTTCCGTCCACCGGAGCCTGGTCTTATGACGTCATATGTGGATTGTGGGTTAGGCTTGGTCCAGGGTTAGGGTTAGGGCTAGGGCTAGCCCAGTCTACATCTCGAGACTGTGACGAAATCTGCAGGCCACAGCCCTTATCCTAACCCTTATCCTAACCCACAATCCACATATGACGTCATAAGACCAGGCTCCGGTGGACTGTAAAAAAAGCTTACCATGTGCAGCTTCTGGCATCGCATGCCAAGAACTAGCCGTAACAGACTGTTTAATCGGCTAATCCCTCACTTCAACCAAAAAGCTGGTAAAATAATAACTCTTCCAGATCCTAGTGTAGTAAAGACAAGTAAAACAAAATTTTGAACTATAAAAAAGGAAACAAAGTAGGATCTGTGATTGAACCAGATTGGTATATGACTTGTGTATATCATAAATTATTCTAATGGCATATTTTTAGTTACATCAGCACATTACTTGGGCCGCAGGCACCTTATTCATGAAATTTTAACTAAGATAAAACCCAAATTTTAGTTATATGATTGGATAATATTAGATTGATTTTAGTGCTTAGCCAATCAAAACTGAAGTATCTACTAAAATTTGGATTTTATCTAAAGTTAAGATTTCGTGAATCAGGGCCCAGGTCTTGAAACAGTGTTTATGAATTTGCGTCAGTTTTTCCTTGAATAGAGTCCATTATTATTGTCACTTGAAGTTTATTAACCTTGTTACGGAACCCATTAATGAGATTTTTAATTATATTAATTAACATCATTGTCTAATGGCTGACCCATAACAATTTGTAGATCACCCCCACCCCCACAATATATTTTGTCAACATCACTATCCATAGAATTTATTCAAAATATTGCAGTTATGTTTTCTAAGGATGGTTTAAACTTTTTGAATCAAACACAGTGTGTAGGAACAGACCTTGTCTGACAGACATTTCCAAATAAGGAATTATTAGTGTTGTGATTGTGGAAAAATCTGCTTGTGTTTAGATCATGAACTGGCATACTTTTTCCCTCTCTTATTGGATCGGCCTTTACTCAGTGTTTTAACCTCTGTAATATATTTTGTACATTTTACATTACTTATATTTTAAGATTGGTCACAAAAAAAAATGTCATCATCGATCATGAAATTTCTAATTTTATCATTAACATCAGCAACGATCCTCAAATTTCTACTTACTGCTTTTATTAAAGAGACGTGATGCGAGGGCTAAATTTGACTATTGCCGATCTTTTATGTAGTATATAACTTATGATTTAGATATTTATTTACATGGCAAACACATAATCAACTCTCTAGAACATCAGATGGCATTGATATTGAGTTGATTAGACAGGGCCAACCATATTAACTATTAACTATTAGATGTATGTTGGTATAACTTGACATTGTGAAGCTGACATTATTTTTTCTCATTAAAGTTCCAATAGCATATTTTCTAATAAAGTCAAAACATAATTATTTCTATTTCTTTTGCTCAAAATGTTGTCAACTCAATATTATACGATCATGGGCAAAATTTCATGGGGGTTAAAATGGTTGAGACAGGCTTATTGAGGAGATAGTAACTCAATTACCTCCCTTGTTTTCCCATTCCTCTCCATGGACGGCCATCTTCAAACGTTTGAATTTGAAGTTGAAAATGATATTTGTGCCAATTTCTCAACTGGCAATAGTGAATTATAGGATTAATAGGATTATTCTTTAACAAGGTAGGACTGTTTATAGGTACAATCTATTTTAGGGCTTTATTTTAATACATTTTAAAAATATAACCTAAAAATATGCTATTGGCACTTTAAAAATCACTAATGCAAAATTAATAAATGAAGAGTCCAGGGGAAGAACCATCTAAGTCACTTTTTCCAAGAATCCCAGTTAACAGCGCTATCTGGTAGCAAACTGTATAAGCTTTTTGTGGAACAATCAATTTCAGGTAAAGCCAATCAGTGTCACATCGAACATAGGCCCTTCAGAAATAGGCTCCGGTACAAATAAAAGTCCATCATACCCTTTATTTAACCTTAATTTGCCTGAAAAGTTGAAGTCAGTTGTACTGTTAATTATGATTCGTGTTAAACATCATTATTAGTTGTAATTAAACCCACTCGTTGTTCTGTTCGCATCAAACATTCTTATCCAGAATTCTGTTTTGAGTTTTATGTGAAGCGACAAAAATGTGACTTAGATCGTTCTTCCCCTGAACTGTTTATATTGACAATTTCTTTCAATTTTTTTTATTCTGAGCAAAGTTATCACTGTTTTAAATTTTGACAGGAAGTGGCTAAGATTATTTATCTTAGAAACAGTACCTGTTAATCAAGACTGATTGATTCACTATTTTTTAATTAAATCATTGAATGGCAACTATGTTTCAATCCATTTATATCTACACCATCAGATCATCTAGAGTTGATTATAGGCTGGTCATGTGAATAAATGTCTAAATAATAATATTTATAATATTTGAAGGCCTGCAATGAGCAGATTTAGTTATAATATCAACCCAATTTCATGATGTGATATTAATAATACATGTATATTGTTATAATTTGACAAGAAAATAAGAGAAAGGGGATGTATTAACTGCTGTTCCTTAGACCTCCTATGATATGTGAACAGCTCAAGACCATTTTGTGTATGCCACAGCTATGCATGTCTTGGTTAAAAGGTTAATATTATAGACTTACTTCATGATGTGATATAATTAAAATATATATGTTATATTAGGAATTTCTGTTTTTGTTTTGTTAATATTGAGTATAACTATAATATATAAAATTCAGATATGTTGGTGCATCTCTCCATAATTCCATTTTGTGTTGTATAAATAAAGTACTTTTATTAAGATAAATAATATTTGTTTCACGGACATGAGGAAAATTCATCTGCAACTGGGCCTCGAAATGTGGGTAATGTTTAGTTCACTGGTAATTGGCAATATGGGGCTGGGAGTCAATTTTGTCTTAGAGGGGTGGGTTGCATACTCTTGGAAGTTCTAACTACCGTGGGATCTTTAATGTGCGCTAGCAATCTGTACATGCACACTGGTTATGGGTTCCAGGAACAATAGTTTGACCAATTCTTTTGACCGATTCATAATAGATAGAATTGGGTAAAAAGTCTAAAGAAACAATACTTTGTTCATACAGTAGTTTTTATACGCCCACATTGAAATGTGGTCGTATATTGTCGTCGCCCCCGTCCGTCCGTCGGTCCGTCGGTCGGTCCGTCGGTCCGGCGTCCACAATTGCTTGTGGACGCTCTACAGGCTAAAGTTAATATCCGATTGACTTTAAATTTATACACAGTGTTCAAGGTCATGAGACGAAGAAGCCTATTGTTTTTCAGCGATTTCCGATAATAACTACCAGAGTTATGGCCCTTGATCACTTCAAAAAATCTTGTGGACGCTCTAGAGGCCAAAATTAATATCCGATTGACTTTAAATTTATACACAGCGTTTAAGGTCATGAGACGAAGAAGCCTATTGTTTTTCAGCGATTTCCGATAATAACTACCGGAGTTATGGCCCTTGATCACTTCAAAAAATCTTGTGGACGCTCTAGAGGCCAAAGTTAATATCCGATTGACTTCAAATTTATACACAGTGTTTAAGGTCATAAGACAAAGACGCCTATTGATTTTCAGCAATTTCCGATAATTAGTGCCAGAGTTATGGCCCTTGATCACTTCAAAAAATCTTGTGGAGGCTCTAGAGGCCAAAGTTAATATCCGATTGACTTTAAATTTATACACAGTGTTTAAGGTCATAAGACGAAGATGCCTATTGATTTTCAGCGATTTCCGATAATTAGTGCCAGAGTTATGGCCCTTGATCACCTCAAAAAATCTTGTGGACGCTCTAGAGGCCAAAGTTAATATCCGATTGACTTTAGATTTATACACAGTGTTTAAGGTCATGAGACGAAGAAGCCTATTGATTTTCAGCAATTTCCGATAATTAGTGCCAGAGTTATGGCCCTTGATCTCTTTAAAAAATCATGTGGACGGTCTAAAGGTCAAAGTTAATATCCGATTGACTTTAAATTTATACACAGTGTTTAAGGTCATAAGACGAAGAATCCTATTGATTTTCAGTGATTTCCGATAATTAGTGCCAGAGTTATGGCCCTTGATCACTTCAAAAAATCTTGTGGAGGCTCTAGAGGCCAAAGTTAATATCCGATTGACTTTAAATTTATACACAGTGTTTAAGGTCATAAGACGAAGATGCCTATTGATTTTCAGCGATTTCCGATAATTAGTGCCAGAGTTATGGCCCTTGATCACCTCAAAAAATCTTGTGGACGCTCTAGAGACCAAAGTTAATATCCGATTGACTTTAGATTTATACATAGAGTTTAAGGTGTTGAAACGAACAAGTATTTTGATTTTCAATGAATTTAGATAACTGAACAGCTAAATCCATGATATTAAATGTTTCATGTATATACTAATTGTTAGCGTGGGGTAAAACTTTATAAAAAGCAATCAAATTCTAATGATTTTCTGATAATTACATAATGAGTTGTTACTCTTAATCAGTTCTTAGTGTATTACAAATGTTTCATTACCGAAAAAAGTAAAAATATGCGACAACCCTTGTTGACTGCCCGGACGACTTACCTGCTGTGGGCGTATGTTTCGTTGCCTGGCAACCTATCTTTATGGTGAGGAGGAGAATTTTGTCTGGACAGCAACATTTGAAGCCTACTTTTCTTCAATTTCAAACTATAATGGGCTCTTATTTACATGACTAGCACACTTTTCTTGTTAGATCTCCACGAACCACTCCTGAGAAATGAAGGCTGGGATTGAGAAATCATGCAGAATTCGAAGTCTTGAATCCAGAACATTTTAATCGAAATTCAAGTCCACTGACTTCTTGACTACCATGCCCCTTTCCCAAATAAACAAAACTAAAACACAGTGAGTAGGTAATTTATACATTTTAATCAGTCAATTGTTCATTGCTATACTTTTTATACTAAAATTTACTCATGTCAGAAACCATGCTGGTATTTTATTTTTCTTCTGGAGGAGGGGATTGAACAATACTTATATATCTTTACTTACATTGAGAGGAGGCCTAGTTGATATCACATATAATGAACAAAAGCTATTTCGGAATCAGACCACCAAATTTCTACCACCCAAATGCTCATACCTTCAGACGAGTCATGTTGGCAATATCTATGGTGGAGAGATTCCAAATGTAGCCCATAATTCTACTGGAGAATGACGGTCAAAAATATTTTTACAACCACTGTATATGAAACAGAACAATACATTCTACTATATTAAGAGTAATCTCCCCTGCCCTATACAAAACCATTCTATGCTATCATTCATGAATAAGAATAATATCACTATATTTTTCAATAAAACAAAAAGAAATTGAGACAAGATAATTTTATTTCATCATGTGAATTATTGATTGGCTATGGTATCTGTGACTGAAATGTCATTTTGATTTCGACCATTTTATATAGCCCTTTAAGTCAAAATGACCAAATATTTTTACGGCTATTGGTGTTATGACTGATCAAGGAGATAATTATAATACCGTAAGGGTATAATCCTCATAAATAACACTATTTATCCCACTATCGGGGACTTCCAGCATCCCCTAAAATATAAAGTATTCTCTATAACAATAAGCTAACCAGACAAGGGTCGAGGGAACTACATATTTACTATGAGACCAGGCCCGGTACAGACCACCAAGACTGTGCTATCAAGTTTCAACCATGATTGTTTTAATGATATGTAGATGACAAAATAATTCATATTATTGCAGTTTAAATAAATACATGTACAAAGAATAAGGAAATATGATAAATAAAAGACAAGAAAAGAAAGAAAAGCAATTTACAATTAACAAAGAAAGCACCTTGAATTGACTGCTCTTTGTCCATTACTAAGGTTAGCTACTCTAAGAAAACATTGGTCTTTATAAATAAATGTCTTGATCTGAAACAAAGTACCCAAGTCTTGTCCTCCCAGTAATATAGACTTGTATAAAAAAAATAACCAACATGGGTCTATTCCTCAATATAGAGTACAAGAGTCATGATTTCCAAGTACTGTGACTGTTATAGACCCGTTTACCTAAGGTAGCTAAAGGTAGTAGGAGGACAAAGTACCAACCAAGATGCATTGAAAGATACTTCTACACCTTATAATTAATGTTAGATTCTATCTAAAGATGGATATTTTATTACATATCCAAGCCTCATTGCTTTGTATGATGTGGCGGAGATAAACCATATGATTATGAAGGATGTGCATGAAAGGCTTAAATTAAACAAAAGATGCATACATATAGTCACACTGTACATTATCAACATGTATCATAATACAAGTCAATTTCCTAACAACAGACTTGACAACCTGGGGCTAAAATACTGCAATTACAGTTAACGATTTATACAATGACGACTGCCGTATTTAACCCCAAAGACCAGGATCCATTTCACAACACACATAATGCTATGCACACTTTGTGTTCAAAAAAAAAGTGTGAGATCTATGCCTACGCAAGCCATCTGTGTGTTTTGTGAAATGGACCTTTTATCACAGAAACTTAAAACTACAATATTTAATAATGTCTTTGATTGGTTTAGATTATTATCACTAAACAATAAAAATATTGCATTATTAAATATTTTCGTGGCAAGTTTTCGTAAATAAATCTGGAGATTATCGTTAGTCCATTGATAAGAAATCAGACCTTTTATGACATACATATAAAACTTTAAGATATTACACTTTGACTAGCTCTTATACAGTTGTTGTTGTTTTCATAATCACAGATACATAAACAGTAGTAAAATCATTATAAACACCTATATATACTATACGCTAACATGGCTACTGCTATATATATTCAACTCATATCTCATTATTCATTCATGAAACTGAATTAAATGACACCACAGCAGCATCAAGCTCATGGCAGCAGGCATTCAGACATGAATTTTTGATTCATCATGAATATGTACATCTACATGAAAGGTATATATAATATATATATATATATATATTATATATATGCGGCCCTGAAAATTGGCAAGTTTCAAATGATTTAAATGTGTATGTTTTCTAACATGATGTTCAAAGTAATAAATGTTTCCGAAATGATTTTCCCCAGATCCATTATTTCACCTTCCAGCCCCACATTTGATCTTTTCACAGACAGGACCATTCATGCTTAGCACCAACTCTATTTAGGGAGGCAAGGTGAGGGACACACCTCAATGAAGTGCATTTGGAATAGAGCTGCAAGCGAAAGGGCAAATAAGAACATAGAAGCAAGCAAAAAAATATCCAAAATGGTATTTAAAAAAAAACAGTGGTAGAACTCAAATTTTAAAAAAAAAAGTGGTAGAACTCAAATTTCTTCTTGATTGAAAAGTTAAAATTTTATTCTTCACAAATTTATCTAAGTATTTTTTCTCAAAAGAAAAGTTAACAAAGAGATTTTTTACTTTTGAAAAATATGATACCAAACAAAACAAAGACATAGAAACAGATTGAATATACTCTAAAAGTTATAAATAAACCTCAGAAGATGGCCTCTTTGACTGTAGATGATTTGAAATGAATGGATCCGATGTTGATAATAGTACATAGAGTAGACTAAATATAAATGATAGTGTTAACATCATTCAGACTAAACTTGCCTCCATAAAAAGAATAGGATATTTATAAGACTCTTTCATTGTTGATAACTAAAAGCTATAACAGATAGATAAACTGCAAGGCATCTTTGACCTTTCCTATTGTAAACTACTAATTTTACATGCCCTTGGTTAGGTTTGAGTTATAACTGTAACATTTGCTTCTCCAAGACTGGCTATGAATTTATCAATTTCATCCCATAACTTTAGGAGAAAGAGAAATGGGCTTTATTGTCATTCGACACAAACTAGGTCAATTCAGGACTATCATATGGTCTTAGCAGTGGGAGAAAACCAAAGGACCCAATGAAAACCCAGGAGGTAGGACAGATGAACCTACTCCTTGTCAGGTACAACCGGGAAATCAAAACCACGCCAGTTGAATTGAAAGACTAGTAAGAACCCTAGTAGTAGTCCTTCGGGTTGACAGTCAATCAAATATTACTCTTATCTCAGAATGACAATTACACCATCCACAAGGGTAGCTAATTTAGTAATGGACAAAGGCAAAGATGGATGCCAGGTAAATGATGTTATATATTACTAACATGAATAAAGAAACGAAACACTGTGAATTAAGATACAGGAGGCTAACATGAAATAAATACACATTGTATGTTATTGTTTCAGAAATCCATTGTTTCTTGCCAACAGTTGACTCTAGGTATCCCTGGTCCTATTCACTAACACTTAATCTCAAATATTTTACAGATTCAGCCAACTCAATAGTTAAGAACTAAAATTTGTACAGGGATTTTAGCTTTCAACCAATGAAATGCTTGCATCCCTAAAATATTTGAGATTAAATTTTTGTGAATTAGGCCCCAAATACCAGAAATGAACCTATCAGTTATTTCAAATACTTGACGGTATCCAAATTGATACAAGTAACAGCGCCAAGTTACTTTTTCTTTCGTACAAAAACATAAATTTCTACTATCAAACTCTGTGAGTTTAGATATTAGCAATGAACAATGGATTTCTGAGAATGAATGACTCAGTATATCTTTAAATTAAATTTTCACTGAAGAACTAATCTAATATCTGAAATGCAACTACTGGAATCAATGTCACATATGAATATCACTGTGTTGGGGATAAATCATTTAATGAACATAACTTTTCAGATTTAAAGCCAAACATATTTCTAATTGATGCTTTTTAATGTCATACCAATTTTTAATAACCACAAAATAAATGTTCAGAAACTTTATTAAAGACTTGAAATTAGTTTATAAATTTAACATTTCAGAAAATATTCAATATTAATATTGTGTAATGACTTAGTTTGTGTCAATATCAAATGCCATTTCAGGGTTTTTCCCTTCAAGTCCACATATCCTTTGATACTTCTTCAGAAAAGATGTATAAATATTTCCAGAACCAATACTATTAACTGCCATTTTAATCTATTTCAAATACCTTTAATCATCAAATTACAAGATTGTGTAGTTATAATTGACTTAAACTCCAATATAGCTACTTACCCACAATCACAAATTTGTTCTCGCCATTTAAATATCGGATTGAACTGACCACAAACAGTTAGGGGATACTCGATTGAAAGTTCTTGAACTGAATTCTCAAGCATTCCCCATGTAAATTACTAATAATGCAAATGTAATAACTGTTAAGATGAATACCAGCCCTTACACTGATGTTAACATGTGCAGTTTTGTACACTGATTAATCAAAACAAAACAATAATATTAAAAGCTCTTTTTTCTAAACGCAATTAGTGCAATTCAGATTGTTGATATTTTCAAAATAACATATAGGTATATTTCATTATTATTTGTATCGATCTCTGATAGATGAAAATGAGTTGTCAAGGAAAGTATTGTTTTAAAACTACTTTAAATGCTGATCTTTCCCATGCCCTCCGTCCTGCACCGTCCCAAGGAACCTGCAGAGTTAACCCCAGGATTGAAACCAGGACCTTCTGCTTGAGGTTTGAACAGAAAATAATGTATAAGTGATATACGAGGAATCATATGCTATGAAGGAGGTTTGAAAAGAACGTATAAGTGATATACAGGCAACCATATGCTATGAAGGAGGTTTGAAAAGAACGTACAAGTGATAAACAGGTAAATGTATGCTATGAGAGATGACTTTATAATCTAGGCAGTTGAACAAATACATTTTAAATCTACGAACATTTATCAACATGAGAGTCTAAAATGAGTTTACCATCATACATTATTAATCCACCAACATCTTACAGCATCTGAGTCAAAATTCTAAAATAAGTTATCATCATAACATCATACAATTACCATATATAGAAATCTAAACAATTAGAAAATAAATACTTTACAAAATAGTTTCCTTACAAGGTTTTCTTTTTTTCTTCTGTCTTTTGAGCTTTTGTTCCAAATGAAATATCAACATCTCCTCATTAGTAGCTTGTACTTTCTGTGTACAAAAGAGATTTTTGGAGAGAAATGGGCCTGAACACACCTAGAATTATTTGTAAGCCATCTTCTTTAATCGACTAATAGGCAATGGTCTGAGATATTATTATACAGTTTGACCGACTGTCCTCGACATATCTTCTGTTGCGCGTCTGCTCATCTGCAAACCATCTCTGTGGCCTAGATATATTTAGAAATACACGCTTAGATTATGTAGATGGTTTGATTGATGCCACTGTAATTGCTCGGTATAAATGACTCATTGTAAACATCACAACAGCCATGACATACAATGGCCAATCGAATCTTTGGTGCTGATAAATCAGTAGACAAAGTGTCACAGTTAAATAAATCAAGGTGTGTTAGGCCTTAAGAAAATATTGAAAACTCCTACCATTATCAATAGGAATATACAAGGAGATTCATTTTTCTTTTTTTAAAAAACCAACCAACCATAATCATACATAAGCAAATGTATTCTAATTGAAAATGTGACCAAATTTCGTGCATTAGTCTTGTGGCTGTTGTTGGAGTTAATCAATATTTTCTGACCAAAAATGTTCATTTCAAGTAAATAGAGAGCGGCAGGAGAAAGAATTTGACATACAAAAAGACTTGAGAATACAGTACTTATAAAGAATATCCAGTCTTTAAAGGCATTAGGGTATAGGGGTTTGGTATGTAAGTTATCAATAAAACTGTACAACATTCACTACAATAGATGCATTCTGGGAAACTCTTCCATTCTGTCTGTACGCTCTTTCCTCTGAGAAATGAAATGGGGTTGAATATCCTACTGTTCTGCTCTGTCTGGGATAATGAAGGTGAGCCTACGAGGTACAGTGTGCTATGAGGGATCTTTCACCTGGACAGCGGCTTCTCATCTATCAAATTCAAACTGTCAAGGGTTCTTTAACGTTATCTATGTTATCTCTGAAATTTCTATGTCTAGACTGGGAGCGAGTCTGAGACCTCCAGGTGAACAAGCCAATGTTTTACTCCCTGAGCCATTGCGGCTCCCCCCACCCCTCTGGGAAAAAAAATAAACATGATTACATAACTTGATTCTATAACTTCACTTTTCTTATTTCACGATTTCTTATTTTCGTAAATGGAATAAATAATTTAGAAGCTTGAGTGGCCCTGTATTTATCTTTCATTCCCCCCCCCCTCCCAAGAGGTGAAGAGCCTACGGCCAGAATGACTGAGTCTAAAAGAAATACAATGGATGCTAACAATCAACCATCTTTCATACAATATTAAACATAATATCTACTTCAACACTGTGGTAATATTAATTTAAAGAAAATATCTATTGAAGAATAGTCTATAAATTTTTCTTGCTGAAAATAACAAATGTATCTGGAACAATAACCGTAATAATTAGTTAAACGACAAAAGACTAATTAATAGATGTATTTTATTGCTGAATATCCACATCCCTAGACAAACAGCAGTTGCACAGGTTTTTTTTTTCTTTAAAAGGGACATCAATTAAATAACGGTGCAAGTTAGAGAACAAGTTTTATGTGTAGATCTCCTAGTTTCGGACACTCAATTTTTAACTCGCCCTCAAAAATATTACAAGACGACTTTTTATATATATATATATATACGGTATATATATATAGATATATATACGTTATTTTACAATAAAACTAGATACAATATGGGGGGCTAAAAAAAAAAGGTGTCCTCTCATTTACTTATTACTTTGTACAATATATATTACAAAATGTACAGGTACAAAAAATTAAAACCTAGTTTTCTTTTCATCCTATTGTACATATTAATAGGATATAATATTTATATATTTATATATATATATAACACGATGTTTTAAATTTGAAAATGTCCGATAGGATACAATGTAAGTGGAATTTCAACAAAAAACGTTTTTTCTCCACTTGAATGAATCTTTTGCATCATTTCACACAGACAGACAACATTCAGATAATTCTGGGCTAAACATTAGAGTTTCAGTTCATTAGCTATTTTAGATGCAATGTTCTTAAAGCCTATTGAAGTACCGGAGATGCGTTTAAAACGAACTCCATTTAGAGAAAGTCTCGGTAGTTTGCACACTTCCATCTCCCATTGCACTAGACTGTCTGTATTTGGATCACCGTGTACACAGAGCAAGAGAAATTTCTCCCGCTGCTCATAATCACAGTTATTTGCATCAAGAACTTTACGTATTTCTTTCATCATGTCGTGAGGGTCCATAGAACTTGTAGTTTTCATACTCCAGGTGAATCGAAGAGCTCTCGGCTTCACAGCTTCACCATCCTTAGTTTCATTCACAGACCTGCGGAACAATTTGCTGAAAATTACAAAAACATCCACACACGTAAAAAAAACAATGGCCAACCCTCGCAAACAGAGCTTTCACATCACTTGGTAGAATTTCTTGATCAAATCTGAAATAGTTTCTGTTGTTCATATAGGAGTCATCTATTTTATCAAGATGGACCTGTGGTGTTGCAATTCTTGTTGATTTTGATTGAAAAGTATGTTTTTTTTTCCTCTTGATATAATTTTTTGATATTTCTCCAAAAGTTAAAATTTGTTTTTTAGTATAAAATAATAATATTATTTTCAACATATTATTGAATTTGTTAAGTATAATAATGGAAGGAATCATGCAATGTGCTATAATATATATGGATACATAACATGCAGGGGCTTTTTTTTTAACTTTCATGCTTCAAATTAGGACGAGTTTCAAATTAAAATATTCAACACTTCAAAAAAGAAATTCATTACAAAATGGACTCGAGCAGCTTTGGTAACTTGCAATAAAATTGTAGAGTTTTCTTGACAACTAGCAATTTTGCATTAGATATGTTTCGAAATTTGCAATGACAATGACATTAGAATTTTCTCTGTAACTTGCAAAATAAGAATTCTCTGTAAATGACAATTTGACTTTAGATTTTGAAATAACAGGGTTTTTTGGACAACAAGTAACTTGTAGTAAGAAATTCATGGACTCCAGCAGTAATAAGTAACTTGCAATAAAATGAGAGTTTTCTTTGTAACTGGCAATTTGACATAAGGGTTTTCTTTCCTTCAAAATTTGCAACGACATTAGAATTTTTTCTGTAAGTTAAAAACTGACATTAGAATTTTTGATGTAAATGTCAATTTGACCTTAAGGATTTCCCAGTAACTTGTAATTTAACCATAGAATTTTCCTGGGTAAATTGATATAGACCATTAGAATTTTCCTGGATAACTTGCAATTTTCCATAAGAGCAATGAGAGTGCAAATTCTATTTTATTTTTGTTTATTTTGGGGCGAATCATGCAAAGCACTACCGGTACTTAAATTTGGGTTACTTCATCTAATGCAGGAGTAAGCATATAAGTGTAAGCAATTTGTTCCCTGAACCATTTTTGCTACCCATTAATTACAACTGTGGTATATGATATAGATCAAAGCAATAGTTGTATTTCATGCCCAGGGAAATAATTAACATTTACAATACCAGAATTTCTATATTCTTATTAATACTTTTATATTGTTATGTCAAGGTCAATATATTTGGTCCATAGCAAGTGATGTATTATTTATAAAGAGAGAAAGAGATAAATGGGGTTTAACGTCCACTCGACACAAACTAGGTCATTTCTGGGCTAACATATAGTTTAATTTTATTTCAATAATACGCTTGCGCGTAGGTGTCTTTAGCAGTGGGAGGAAACCAGAGTACTCGGAGAAAACCCACGAGGTTGGACAGGCGACACTATTCCTTGCCACGTACAACCAGGGATTCGAAACCACGCCAGTTGACTCAATGGCAGGCTGTATGATACAGCGTGCGAACGCTAACCATTCGGCTATCCAAACCCCCTTGGTCCATAGCAAGTGATGTCTTGTTAATAAGAGTAATCAGCTTATCAAGGTGTTCACAAAAAACACACAAGATATTTTTCAGCTGTTTCCAATTTAATTTGACATACCGGTATTGTCTGTTATTTTTCATCTACATTGAGTCTCACTATAAGGTGGTTTGTTACAAATCAAAAGGCTCGTTATAGTACTAAAACTGGGGTCAGCTAGCTCTGCCCATCCTTAGCGTTACATCATTGGACCCCAAAAAGTAATACATCTACACTCTTGTGTCCTGAAATTGTTCTGTGTGCAGTTTTCTTGTCATTTCAAGATAATTTGCATTTATGTAAACTCAGGTTAAAAACCTAAGGAGGTGAACAATTACACTAAGGAACCAAACCAGGCTTCAAAGATCTTTTCAAATTTTCATAAAAGGCTTCAGAAACAACTGATTTATTTAAAAATTAAAAATATCATGCATTGGTGATGGGCTTCAACTTTAAATCGCAATTTTTTCAACCACTTCTATTGAACGAACATATTTAATCATACTAACAAATTAATATCAGTCAAGATTTATTGACGCTGAAATAAAAATATTAATTAAACATATTTTTGAAGTGTAATGAAGTAAAATCAACTTGTGGAGTTACTCTGTGTGAGGAGGGTTGCCATAATAATAATAATAATAAATATTGATTAAATTAATTTCATAAATAATTATTCAACAGAACAGAAACATAACTTGAATGATGTCCTTGTGATTCAATTTTAACTTTTTATTGCTTCTCTTTTTTCCTTGTGTAAAAATCATTCAAGAAATGTTTCAGTTGGATATAATTCTTTTCTTTTTTTTTCATCAATATGGATTTCTAATGCGAATCAGATCTTTATAAAATATCAAATATTTAAATGCTTCATCCCAATTTTCTTGTAATCAATTAAATTGATTGACATTTTAGAATCAATTTTGAATTGATCTTCATCAAAATCCATATTAAGAACATTTCAGATAAAAGTCCTTATTGCCATTGGTACAGATTATATCTGTCAGCCGACATCCTAGTTAGTTTATCTAAGATTGTTATAGTTCATGCAGTGTGTCAACCGCTTCTGTCAGTTTTAAACTTTTACACCAGCCAAGTTTATCAAAGATGTGTATACATCATGCAGTGCGTCAGCCGCTAGTGTGCTACGTTGGGAAAGTTTGCCTAGAGAGCAGTTCTGCCTTCTCTTTATCGAATTCAAACGATTAAGGACTCTTCTTTGTGCCATGTTTAACAGTAACACAGGACCTGCTGGTTAGCAAGCCACCTAGCTTATTCACTCAGCAGCCATGGCTCCAAGTTTTCATTGTAAAATCGTAATGTTGACATTCAGCTCTAAGAACTTTTATCTTTAAATAGTCACTGAAAATCAACTAAATCAAGTCTATAGCCATGATATAACAGGTATTATACCAAATATCTAACCTTTTCTCCTTTTGAGAACACTTGAGAAAAATTATATTAAAAGAAGCAGGATATCTTCGATTAGGGTCAAAATAAATAAATTGATTCACAGAAACATTAAATAAATTAATCTAAAGATTCTACTTTTGCATTGGTCAAGAATAAAATTCCAGTAATCGTTTTTTAGATCTAAGCAAATGCAAAGCCTGGTTTCTTAAATTACTTAGTCTCAAACACTTGTTTCAGCAAGGTGTGAAACCAAAAACAGTTGTGGCATTCAATATGATTTAGTCGATTTTATAGTTAGTTTGCTTATATCATATAAATTAGCTAAAGGTCTATGTTTTTATCTGATCGATGTTGATGTCAACAAGGTTGGTAAACCTGCCATAACTTCTAGAACAGACATAATTGATAAGTGGCATGAGATGTTCCAGACAGACTTCTGTGTACAATCATTTGGGATTAAAACAGGCGCTGCCATGCCACAAAAATTTTATGCAACACTTGTGCATTTTGAGTTTATTAGTAAAGCTGCGAACACAATTACAGAATTCAGCATCACGAGCCACCGGCACCCAATACAAGCCATTGTCTCTTAACAAGGATTACAGAACAGATTTTTCTTTATCTAATAAAACTACAAATCACTCTATTTTTGATTCAATTCTCATCCAACATTATTAGCATCACACAACCTCAGAAAGAAATTTGCCTGATTTCGAGCTAGAAATGTCCATATTCATTTTTCAAGTGCTAAATTTTTCTAAAGATTCTGCAATTTCAGGAATCTTTATATGTTGGATATTTTTAAATACATAAATATAACATCCTGTATGATTTCAACTCTCGTATTTCATCAACAAGTTGCAAATCTTTATTCATTCAGCAGTTGAAGTGAATCTAACTTCAGTATTTACAATACCGATTTTTAATCCGCAAACTGTAACAATCTATTGGTATAGAATAAAAAGTGAATCTGTTGTTTTAAATCAAAAGCAAAAACTGTAACTTGTAATCCATGTAGCACAGACAGTAACCTTACATTAACATCAACATAACCAAAGCAAGCCTGGAAATAAGGCACCTGTCACTGAAAATGTCAGGCACAGATTTAGGCTTTGTCAGACACAAAACCTCTGGTGTCCCTCATTTTGTCTGGCACTGATTTGTCTTTTTTATTGATATTATTAATACATGTCGGTTAAGTTGAAAAAGTTAGGTACTATTTCATTAGTGCCTGACATTTTGTCAGGTACATCTAAAACCGTTATTTCCAGGCCGGCAAAGTCAACTTTAATAACTCTAGACCATTCAGTTGCATAATAATTGTTATTTTCTAAAATTATGGTTTTTTTAAAACGAAGCTGAAATATAATCATGCTAATTATTTAGTTAGTAAATCGATGAAACAGTCATAATAAAAAATATAAAAAAAAACATGTCAAAACTGTTCAATTATATAAATAGTCATTTTAGGTATCACAGCATGCACCTCTTCTGGGAACTTAAACAGATTGAGAATATATATTGATATATTATTGGCATTGGGTTGCTATAATAATTTGTTTTTTGGGGGAAGTAGTCAAGTAGAGATATAAAGGACTTGATTAAAAATTTATTTAAGTTATAATGTTAATCATTTCAAAAAAAAAAAAAAAAAAAAAAAAAAAAAAAAAAAAAAAAAAAAAAAAAATCCCCCAAAATATGGGTTAAATACAGTAATGAGAATGGTGTAGACCTGTCTTAAAAATTTATTCAAATTAAATTCAAAATACTTTATTTCATCTAACTAAATATCTTGAATTTTGGGTTTTTATGAATTTATATAAAAGAAAGAAAAAGAAAAATGGCAGGGGGAAAAAAAAGTTCCCAGAAGAGATGTTTCAAAGAATAGAGTAACCACGCACCTGACAAAATGATGATCAAAGCGATTCTGACATGCACTATTTGGGGAAGCAGCTACGGTTTCACATGCATTCCTACTATTACTGCAAGTAGAAACTATGTTTTATTCATCGTGTATTCAAAACCAATTCCTTAATAAATTTATTCTTGTTCCAATGGACATTATCGGCTTTATTTACAGCAGCATGGGGTTAAAAGACAGTCATGACAAGTCAATGAAATGGTTAAAAGTTACTTAAAAGTATCAAGATTATATTTGTTAGAAGTAAAAATATTAGAAAAATATATATAAAAGAGTGAAATATATAAATATAAAAGAGTTGTTTTTTTAAAAGGTAATATATTTAAATAATTTTAGTTGAGGAAGAGTGAAGAGACTGCAACAAGAATAAATTTGAGGAACAGTTTTTCATCATTTTCAAACAAAATTGCAACATATTTTTCAAGATTTGACGATCCCTTTTGTTTGACAAACTCAGATTGAATAATGAACTTTGCGTGACTTTTTGTTAAATATATTTGATGATTTCATAGTCGTGATCATTTAAGCCTGTATTGTCTCTGCTTTGACTACAACTAATATTAGCCTAGACGAAAGAGCAGCCATTGCGTGCGTATACGACCGATGTGTTTGCCGTTCACAATGTTGCTTATGAGAAATGTTGTCTGCATCCATCAGTTAACAAATGATTTCTGCATATTATATTGCAAATACAAGATGAAGGTCATTTTCCTCTCAACCAATCATAAAGCAAACAAGAATCTCTGAATAGCCTTCGAAACTGCATACAAATTTTGCCCAGACTATACTATTACTAGTTGTACAATGCTAAAATGATCGAAACTTATGATTTCAGTGCTTTGAAAGAATAAGAAGAGTGGGACAGTTCAGTTAAGATAAAACTTGACTATTAGTTTATGAAAATTCTTTGCTTTCCTGACTAAACAATCTCAAATTAGTATTTTGTAAATTGTAAATCTCTAAAATCAATTTATTCATTGTAAAATTTGAGTATGTGAAACAAAAGAAATTGTAAGTAAATTTCCCATCTTATTTTTCACAAGTTCTTATGGATTGCAAAAATTTAATTTATTAAAATCAATGATTCCATAAAAAGAAACATTTATGAAAAGGAAATGAACTTAAATATATATAATATATATCATTCAACATTTAAAAGTTATCGTCATTGACTCGAAAAAATTATCAAAAATAAATTACAAAATATAGACGTTAACAATTAACTAGATCATTCAATTTTTTTATACGATAATCTTTACTGAAAATAGAAAAGTTTTAAGGTTAATTGTTAGTTTTCCCTATCACCCCTCCATCAGTTTGAGTATCACTCCACGAGGGATCAATCAGGGTGAAAGGGTGTGGGGTTTTTTTTGCTTTTTTTTTTTTAGAAATTTTTCAAGCAACAGCAAACAGAATATTTGTGTTAGTTTGGGTTTGTTTTTTGTTAAGGGTTTTCGTAACACGTGCATTTTACAAGAATCTAATTAAAAAAAGATTACAATTCTGTTTTGTTTATTTTTTCTGATTTGTGTACTACACTGTTATCTAACCCGTTCCTTATTTCAAACGGTTATAACCTCATAATCATTCAGAGAGAGAGAGAAATGGGATTTAACATCCACTCAACACAAACTAGGCCCTTTTGGAACTACATTATGATTCGATTTCATTTCAATAATTTGCTTGCGTGTAGCATTCTTTAGCACTGGGAGGAAACCGGAGGACCTGGAGAAAACACACAAACTTGGACAAGTGACCCTACTCCTTGTCATGTACAACCGGGGAATTGAAATCGCGCCAGTTGACTCAATGACAGACCTTATGATGCAGCGCACACATGCTAACCATTCGGCCATCCAACCCCCCTATAACCACTCTGAATCATTGCCATATATATTATTCATAATAATTCCCAATACACCACCCTGTATACCAACACAGACTATCATCTGATTAATCAAGATGTCCATGTGAATGAAACTGAGAACGATGACTTCAAGGAATATATGGCAGATGTTAATGTAGTACAACATAAAAAAAATAAAACCAAAACGGAATCAACATCTCATTTTAATTTGTTGTAACAGGACTGAAAGTTTTGAAAAGAAATATAAATTTTGAGCCCATTTGGTTTGCATTCATTGCTCACTGCCTGCGATTGTGCATTAAGAAATCATTTCTACAATTTAACTTAGAAATAAAAAGCAAAATTTATATAATAAAATAATTGAAACTAAAAGTTCAACACTACAGAAATAAAAATCTAGCACCAAAAACAAAAAAAAAATCTTTATAATATTTTGGGAATTGTGCAAGTATTTTTATAAATAAATACAAACCAAAAACTCTCTACATCTACAAGAAATTGTGAAAAACTGGGAAACCTACCAAGAGAACTAGTGAAAAAATATTCAAGAGGGGTATAAATAATATTGGAATCCGCAGAGAGCAATAATGATCATGTCCAAATGGAATTGATGTGAAACCTTGCTTTTTAATCTTAACTCAATAATACTGAATAAATCATGGGAAGGGCTAAAATCTGACTTTGGGGTGAAAGGGGACACATACCTTCTACTAAATTTCGAAGTTATTCTGTTGAAGAAAGATGGCCGTCCTCCTGGGCCCATTGCTGATGTGTCTTGTGAGTGTGTTGGTACTGCTCCAGGACCATTATAAGGACTGTTTATCCTCTGCTGACGTTCTTTCCCGTGGAATGTATTTCTTTCCCGTGTTCCTCGTGATAAGTTCGGTTTAGGAGCAACCACTGTTTTACCAGGTGCCGTCCTGTTGAAATTAAAACCATTTCTGATATAATAACAATAATACAAAGCTAATTAATAATTTAATTAGTAATTAATCAGAATTAGTGAGAATTTCATAATTAAAATAAGCCTTGTTATTTTAGTTTAAGGGTGTAGCGAAGATATAATCTTTATGCGATTATTAAATTTCAATCTGTTGAAAAATACAAAAATCCAAGAAAAGCTTTTAAATGTTCTTAAAAAAAAAAAAAAAAAAAAAAATATGATAAAGCTAACATGCACGATTATGCAGCAAAAAATAGATAAATATATATATATATGATGTTTAAATATGGGGAATGACTATTAACATGTATATACATATATAACTACAGGAACTAATCTACTTACGTCGGTCTATAAGAAGAATCGTCTGTAGAAAGGGCAGGTAACTCCCCATACCTAGCAGTTTGAGAAATACTTGCAGACTTGACGTGTCCAGGACCTTTCGGCCTGGCTGATGGGGCCGTTTCTGACGTTGCACTTGAGGAATTTGGAAGATGACTAATAAGAGAGAGAGAAAGACAAAAGAAGTTTTTTATTTTCTACTTTCGGTTTATAAAACAATGTTTGAATGCAATCTAAAAGTGCTGTGATGAATTAGAGAAATCTGTTAAGGGATTAAATTACTACACAGTAATAACATGTGACTTCATACTGACTTTCCTGATCATGCCAATCTCTCATACATTTACTTACCTCTTAATAATCCTCTTAATAATGATGGAGCAAGCTATATATTTAATTTCTTTTTGACAGTAAGCATTAGTCTACCATATTTTACAAACTTTAGTTTAAAGATTAGATAAAGAGCTGGCAGTTCTCAATATAATAGTTAAGATAGGTTGCCAGGCAACGAAACATACGCCCACAGCAGCTAAATCGTCCGGGCAGTCAACAAGGGTTGTCGCATATTTTTACTTTTTTTGCTAATGAAACATTTGTAATACACTAAAAACTGATTAAGAGTAACGGCTCATTATGTAATTATCAGAAAATCATTAGAATTTGATTGCTTTTTATAAAGTGTTACCCCACACTAACAATTAGTATATACATGAAACATTTAATATCATGGATTTAGCTGTTCAGTTATTAAAAGTCAATCGGATGATAAGTTTAGCCTCTATAGCGTAACAAGATTTTTTGAAGTTATCAAGGGAGATAACTCTAGCAATAATTATTTTAAATCTCTGAAAATCAATAGGCTTCTTCGTCTCATGACCCTAAAAGAGTGTGTTAATTTAAAGTCGATCGGATATTAACTTTGGCCTCTAGAGCTTCCACAAGATTTTTTCGAAGTGATCAAGGGCCATAACTCTTGCAGCAATTATTGAAGATAGGCTGGCACTGCCAGGCAGGATACGCCCACATTTTCGAGAGATGGATAGAGAACAATGATTATGGTGTGACGGTACACAACCTAGAAATGTGACTTTTCGTCAAAATCGGATAAGAATTGTGACCTGTACAGAGTCAACAACCATGATATACCATATCTTTACACTATTCGCGTACAAACGGCGACCATTTCGTCCGGCAATTTTGGTACCATTTTCACGAAATTCGAATAATTCAGGAAGTTACGATCCGATATGCGCAAATACCGAAAGGAACCGAGATCTTTGGGTTATAACCATGCATTTCAAGTTTCATCAAAATCGAATTAAAATTGTGACCTTTACAGGGTCCACAACCTTGATATACCATTTTCTTACAGTATTCACGTACAAACGGTGGCCATTTTGTATGGCAATTTTGGTCTGATTTTCCCGAAATTCGAACTCAACCTTCCTTACGGTGTAACGGTAATATAATCAAACGTTTTTTTAAATCGGATAATAATTGTGACCTCCAAGCTAAAAAAAAGGCGATTTTGCGTATAATCAGGGGCCATAATTCATGAAGTTACGATCCGATATGCGCAAATATCGAAAAGAAGCAAGATCTTTGGGTTATATCCTTGAATTTCAAGTTTCATCACAATCGAATCAAAATTGTGACCTCCACAGGGTCCACAACCTTGATATACCATTTTTTAACAGTATTCGCGTACAAACGGCCGCCATTTTGTATGGCAATTTTCGTCCGATTTTCCCGAAATTCGAACTCAACCTTCCTTAGGGTGTAACGGTGATATAATCAAACGTTTTTTTTAAATCGAATAATAATTGTGACCTCCAAGCTAAAAAAAAGGCGATTTTGCGTATAATCAGGGGCCATAATTCAGGAAGTTACGATCCGATATGCGCAAATATCGAAAGGAAGCAAGATCTTTGGGTTATAACCATGAATTTCAAGTTTCATCAAAATCGAATCAAAATTGTGACCTCCACAGGGTCCACAACCTTGATATACCATTTTTTAACAGTATTCGCGTACTAACGGCGGCCATTTTGTATGGCAATTTTCGTCCGATTTTCCCGAAATTCGAACTCAACCTTCCTTAGGGTGTAACGGTGATATAATCAAACGGTTTTTTAAATCGAATAATAATTGTGACCTCCAGAGGGACCATAAGCTAAAAAGGGTGATTTTTCGGACAATCAGGGGCCATAATTCAGGAAATTACATTCCGATAGCCGCAAATATCGAAAGGAACCAAGATCTTTGGGTTACAAACATGCATGTCAAGTTTCATCAAAATCGGTTCAAAATTGTGACCTCTATAGGGTCCACAAGCTAAAAACGTGATTTTTCGTACAATCAGGGGCCATAATCCATGAAGTTTTGATCCGATACATGCCAATATCGAAAGGAACCGAGATCTTTTGGGGATAAACCTATATTTCAAGTTTCGTCAAAATCGGATAAGAATTGTGACCTGTAGAGAGTCCACAAACAAATTGTGGACGGACGGACGTCCGGACGGATGTCCGGACGGACGTCCGGACGGACGGACGGACGTCCGGACGGACAGGGGCAACGACATAATACGTCCACATGAAAATGTGGGCGTATAAAAATCACTGAAAATCGATAGACGACTTAGTCTCATGACTGTAAACACTATGTATAAATTTGAAGTCAATCGGATATTAACTTTGAGCTCTAGAGCATCCACTGTGTATAAATTTAAAGTCAATCGGATATTAACTTTGGCCTCTAGAGCGTCCGCAGGATTTTTTGAAGTGATCAAGGGACATAACTCTGGCACTAATTATCGGGAATCGCTGAAAATCAATAGGATTCTTTGTCTCATGACCTTAAACACTGTGTATAAATTTAAAGTAAATCGGATATTAACTTTGGCCTCTAGAGCGTCCACAAGATTTTTTGAAGTGATCAAGGGCTATAACTCTGGCACTAATTATCGGAAATCGCTGAAAATCAATAGGCTTCTTCGTCTCATGACCTTAAACACTGTGTATAAATTTAAAGTCAATTGGATATTAACTTTGGCCTCTAGAGCGTCCACAAGATATTTTCAAGTGTTCAAGGGCCATAACTCTGGCACTAATTATCGGAAATCGCTGAAAATCAATAGGCTTCTTCGTCTCATGACCTTAAACACTGTGTATAAATTTAAAGTCAATCGGATATTAACTTTGGCCTCTAGAGCGTCCACAAGATATTTTGAAGTGATCAAGGGCCATAACTCTGGTAGTTATTATCGAAAATCGCTGAAAAACAATAGGCTTCTTCATCTCATGACCTTAAACACTGTGTATAAATTTAAAGTCAATCGGATATTAACTTTGGCCTCTAGAGCGTCCACAAGATATTTTGAAGTGATCAAGGGCCATAACTCTGGTAGTTATTATCGGAAATCGCTGAAAATCAATAGGATTCTTCGTCTCATGACCTTAAACACTGTGTATAAATTTAAAGTCAATTGGATATTAACTTTGGCCTCTAGAGCGTCCACAAGATATTTTCAAGTGTTCAAGGGCCATAACTCTGGCACTAATTATCGGAAATCGCTGAAAATCAATAGGCTTCTTCGTCTCATGACCTTAAACACTGTGTATAAATTTAAAGTCAATCGGATATTAACTTTGGCCTCTAGAGCGTCCACAAGATATTTTGAAGTGATCAAGGGCCATAACTCTGGTAGTTATTATCGGAAAACGCTGAAAAACAATAGGCTTCTTCGTCTCATGACCTTAAACACTGTGTATAAATTTAAAGTCAATCGGATATTAACTTTAGCCTGTAGAGCGTCCACAAGCAATTGTGGACGCCGGACCGACGGACCGACGGACGGACGGGGGCGACGACGATATACGACCACATTTCAATGTGGGCGTATAAAAAACTAGATAATGTAAAGGGAATTTGCTGAAAATTCTCAGGCTAGCAATGACATCAAGAGTTGATTATGGTCTGGATAAGTTAATTAATGTCTAATTAATAATTCAAATAACATTTCACATCTAAAGACAGACCTGCAATTAGCAGAATTAGCTATCGCATAATGTATGTTTAATTTTCAGTGGGGCTAAACCTTTCTCTTAGTGATTGAGTAAGCTCTATAAGTTCAAGTTAAGTCAGCTTGCTTTCTCAGTTTAGTTTTTGTCGTCATCAGAAATAAAATGAAATCGATGAACAATTCTAATCAAACTGTTTAAAGCGGCATTTAATTTTAATTACATTGTTGGTTCCTCAGGTATTTTTCCCTAATTCTTAGGCCTGTATTCTACTTAACTAATCTACAACTCAGAATGAGACGAAGAATAATGATCATGAGTTAAAGAATCTTGTGCTAAATTACGAAGTTAGAATTTTGTTAAACAGAAACGTCTCAACATTTTTTTTCTGTCTTTTACTTTCTTTCAATGGAAATCAATATATTACAAATTTTTTTCCAGACTTTCTTTTCAAAACTTACCTTCTAAGATTCTGATTTAAAACACCTATATTCGTTTTTTTTTTTTATATTTCAAATTATGTTTAGAGAGAGAGAGAGAGAGAGAGAGAGAGAGAGAGAGAGAGAGGGGGGGAGGGAGGATTTGACCGACTCACACAAACTAGGTCATTTTTAGACTAACACATGGTTCAATGTCATTCCAACAATTCCCATGAGTGTAGGGGAGAGAGAGAGAAATGGGGTTTTAACGTCCACTCAACACAAACTAGGTCATTTTGGGACTAACATATGGTTTTTAATTTTATTTCAATAATACGCTTGCGCGCAGGGGTCTTTAGCAGTGGGAGGAAACCGGAGTGCCCGGAGGAAACCCACAAGGTTGAGAAGGCACCTTTATCTCCATGCCACATACGCTCACACCAGGGCTCGAAACCACAGCCGCAAGCCAGAGGTGACCGGCCAGCTAAAGGTCGAAGCGCGGCACTCTAGACCACTAGGCCATCCCAACCCCCATGAGCGTAGGGGTCTTTAGCAGTTAGAAGAAACTGGAGAGAACTCACAAGGTTGGACAGACGACCATTCTCCTTGTCACGTATAACAGGGAATCGAAACCATGCCAGTTGACTCAATGACAGACCTTATGATGCAGTGTGCACAGCTAACCATAAGGCCATCCACCCACCTCCCCACAACCCCCCCTTAGATCTTTATAAAGAAATGAAACGAATATATGTATTCCAATCAGATTGATCTAGTACCTTCTTCAATGAACTTACTGTGTTAATGTATTAAACCTCTATCGTGTGAATTATATGAGATGATATGACATGGATGTAGATATGATTTTAGAGCTACAGAAAATACATCAAAACAGGCAGTATTATTCGTCCAAACCATTACACATGTTAAGTGTAAGTACGGAGAGATGTCATGCCAGAATTATTGATCTGAACTAATGCTCATAATTTGTAGAGATAGATGTCATGTCACAGGCAGGGCATGCTTACTTATACTTTCTAAGTAGTTCACTTTATTTGAGAGTTTTCATTTTTATCACTGCATCAAAGGAGCAAAATCCCAGATTTGCCAGAAGGAAATATTTTCAAAATAGGCAGAATTATTGATCAAGAACGGCCGAATAACACTCCATAAAATGGTTCATTGATATAAAACCGTTTCATTACATCTGTATTTCAGCTTATTGACCCTATCATTTATCATTGCCACAATTGAGCAAAATCTTATAAAAATTAGAAAATGAGCAAAAAGAAGTTTTGGGGTTTTTTTGGCCTTCCATCTATATCTACATCCTATGATAACAATGATGATGATATATAAAGTCTAGCACAATATTAGTACAATGATATTAATATAAGAAATCTAAAAGGTACATATATCACATGCTTTTCTATTGCAGTTTTACTACCGTCACTTCAACCATTATTACAGACTAGTTGTTTGGATGGTACAAAAAAACGAGGTCCTGTGTACACATCGGCACGCACATAAAAGATCTCTTGACATTTGGAATTTGATATAAGAGTAGGCTGTAGCGCCTCTGCCCGGGGAAAACTTCCCTCATAGCACACTGTATGGCGTAGGCCCATCTTCATGAGCCCAGTGTAGGAGCAGAACAGTAGGACATTAAACTCCATTTCATTTCATTTTATTACAGACTTTAATTTGAATCCAAAAATGACCAAAATCAACCATTTAAAGCTTCCTTTATTTTATATGGATTTCGTCACATCATCTTTCCTGTCTTATAACATCACTGAAGAACAGCTTGGCTTGCTCATAACATCAGTAGAGGATGCTGAATGTTATGAAATTTTCAGTTCATCATTCCTTTATAAATACTGAACATAATGGACTGAGATTCTATTTGGAGATCCAACATCCGCAATAGAATAATTTGTAGGGAGAATGAGGTTTAACATCCACTCGACATAAACTAGGTCATTTCAGGACTAACACATGGTTCAGTCTTTAGCAGTGGGAGGAAATGGGAGGTTGGGTAAGTGACCCTACTTCTTGTCACTTGCAGACCTTAACCATTCGGCCACCCAACGCCTGTAGTTTGAAGGGATTCAACATCCCTCAAATAACAATCAGTGGCTTTAATTATCTCTGAGGAGAAAGATAAATTTGTAAATAAAACTGCAATAGTGAAACCATTGATCAAATACAATGTTAATTCTACTACAAACTACAGACGATTGATTATAAGGCCAAATGAAAAAAAAAAAACCTTTGCTCATGGCTACCTGACCGACCCTTTTTTTTCTCCCCTCATCTCATTTCCACGGTCCTATAACTCGGTCTTGGAGTGGTTTTCTGTAGACAAATTCCATCAATTAAAATTCAGTATTGACAACAGTCTGAATCGGCAAGATTTCCCAACTGACCCTATTTTGGGGGCCAAGTAGCAATAAACAAAGATACTTTTTTTTTAATTGGCCTAAAGTAAAGCATACCACACAACACATTCATTGGGAATAAAAACTTACTTTTTAATGTCTTGACCGTTAGTCGGTCGCGATTTATCCGTAGGTGTCTGGTTGCGGTTATCTCCTGGACTGAAGGTACTACGACGAGGAATGCTTGTATTATGGCCTTGACCATGCGTTATCACACTATTATTTTTTGGCGTGGACGATGTCGACGTCGAATGACCACTACCTGTTTTTCTTGGCATTGTAGACCTGGCTGGACTTGGGGCAGTAAGCTGTAAAAAAAAAATCAAAAAATCTAGAATACAATTCTTTTCACGTCACATAAAAATACATGCATATCAATAGTTTATTTTGTACAGAAAAAAAAAAAACATGCCATGCATCTACAAGAAAAATTCAGTTGAAAAAAGATCATGGATAAAGTAATTCCATAAAATTATTCTACAAATCAAAGACCTCCACAAAATATAATTTTTCATGTCTATGATAATTCCCGAAAATAAATCTAGACTTGAAGCAGAAAGATTATTACAATTAAGGAAACAAAAAGAATTGTTTAGTAAAAGAATTAATGATAGTAAATTAGGAGGGTTAAGGCCATCATTAAATACATGGAAACCATTTTGGTTTAAAGCCGCTACATCAATTTTTGTGGAAACAGTTTTTTTTTATGCATTGTTAGCATTGCAGGTTTAAATATATCCTTTTTTTTAATTTCTCTTTCAAATATTCACAAACATCTTTTTTTTTAGTTAATACCATATCATTTCTTTCCTCCTTCTCAATTATCTATTAAAATTATATCACACTGTAGTCACAGAAAAAAAACCCAGAAGTCTCAAAGCAACAAGAAAAAAAAAAAAAAAAAAATTTCAAAAAGACTGAGCTGGCATGAACAAAAAAAAAAAGAAAGAAGCAATTATTATTACTTTGTATGACTAAGGTATATAAAGATGGGGTGTGATTCCAAATAGAAACCAATCCAATCCAAAAATAGATTAGTATTATCTAGAAGGTTTGGTTTTTTTTGGGGAGGGTTGTTTTTTTGAAGGGGAGGAGGGGTGGGGGATATGTTAAACTATCACACCTTTTGCTAACCATGCAGACAGACTACTGACAAACAACAAGCAACAAGCCTAGTAATTACTGATAACTTGATAAATATTTATACAGGTTACCTTTTTACCAACCTTAGGTGAATCAACCAATCCACCAGATGGCGTTTTCATTCTTGCTGTTAGCGCACTTTCTTTTGTTGACGTGCCGTCTACCGTATGCTGTCGTCTGCTTCCTGGAGCATGTGCTTGCGTACCTTGTTGACCACCAGAACCTAAAATATTAATCACTGGTCAATTTCTACTTTCATTTTCAATTTGGATAACAAATTTTTTTTTATGAATTTTGAATAAGCTAATATGTGAATCAAACCAAATTAAAATTTGAAGTGAAAATGATCAATGAGGAACTTTAATCAATGAAAGTTTCTTTTTTTTCTAAAAATTGATGTGTTAAATAAATTGAAAGCTATAAATCTAGGCCATCTATAAGGAATATATATATTTGCACTATCTTCATGATGGCACAAGAATTTCAAATTAAAACAGTGAAAATTAATAATAAATTCTGCAATTTAAAGAAATTTTCTATATCTTATATAATTAAATAAAATATGACAACCCTCTAAAATACTACTACAGAAATAAATTGACATAATTATAAAATAAGCATTCAGCAAGCTGGTAATTGTTCATCTTTACACCAGTCAAGTGTGCAAAGTATTATGACATATTATTCCCCTTGACTTTCAAAAAGTTGATTTACATAAAATCTAGATCAGTGATTTTCAACCAGCGTGTACACTAAGTAAATATTAAATGAAATGAAATGGGGTTTAACGTGCTACGATTTTGCACCTAACCTGAGCTAATGGAAGACGGGCATACGCCATACAGTGTGCTATGAGGGAATTTTGCCTGGGCAGCGGCGCTACGGCCTACTCTTATATCGAATTCCAAATGCCAAGGGATCTTTTATGTGCACTCCAATGTGTACACGGGACCTCGGTTTTTTGTCCCATCCGAACGACTAGGCAGCTGTCCTTGTCAGGCCCTTCTTCTGCATCACTGACAAGGGGATCTCACGCCGGAAAATCGAGATATACTTTCTCGGCCATTGCAGGGATCGAACACCCGATCTCCAGGCTATCGAACCAGCGCCTTATCCATTTAGCCACCATGATCCCCCTAAGTAAATGTGATAAACCATGTGATCCCAATTGAGTATTCACTGGTGTCAACTGATAAGTTCATAGCTGTGTTTTTCTTTATTTAGTATGAGACATTCTATGTGTCTATGACAAGTCCCTGTCTACGATTGTATGCTGTCTATGATTTGCCATGTTTTTATTTTGCATGAGTTCCAAGGTGTGCCGTTGGCAAAAAAAAAAGGTTGAGAACCACTGATCTAGATCAACAGCTAGTCGTTTGTGCTACATGATGTACAGTTCAAAAACAGATAATGAATATATTGAATATTTCATTCAAATTACTTTATTCCGAGCAAAGTTATCAGTGTTGGAAGTTTTGACAATATGTAGAATAGATGACTTATTTTCGTAGCAACGGTACTTGATAATCCAGACTAAGTCTTGATTCACCATTTATAAATTAAATTCACAGCACGTTACACTTACACAGCAGCCTTTGAGACAAGAAGCTCTAATTATAGTCAAGGGGTGAATATGCCATAATACCCTTCATACTTAAAAATTGTGAAGATTGTTATTGGTTATTATCCAAATATCCCTCAAGTATTAGGTGCAGTGACTGATTTCTGGTGCAAAAAAAAAAAATATGTGGTGTATCCTCTACAACAAATTTACAATATATTTCCCATAACCATATTATTAATAATAATAATTTAGATACTTCTTATAAATTTTAATAAAGTGTACCTGCAGTCTATTTAAAATATGGATCATAATATGCCTGTAATGGTTTATTGACTTTTCTTTGTTACGGGAATACCATGTTAAATCAAGAATGTGAATGAAATGAAATGGGGTTTAATGTCCTACTATTCTGCTCCAAACTGGGCTAATGAAGACGGGCATACGCCATAAAGTGTGCTATGAGGGAAATTTTGCCCAGACAGCAACACTACGACCTACTCTTATTTCGATTTCAATTGTCACTGGACCTGGTTTTCCGTTCCTATCCGAACAACAGCTGTTCTTGTCAGTTCCTCTGTCCTGCATCGACTGAAAATCTGGATGAACTTTCTCAGCCAATACAGGGATCGAACACCACGACCTTCGGGGCCAGCGAGCCAGTGTCTTACCCACTTAGCCACCCCGATTTCCAAAGTCAAGAAAGGATCTTGATGAGATATGGTACAACATGAATTGAGGTTTAACTTTGTATTTTTCTGCACAAACTTGGTTAATGAAATCAGGCATACAACATGTAATGAGCTTCGCCTGGAAAGATGTGTTTCTAACGACGCGACCGGGAGAAAAAGGATCTAAAATACTGTGAAACTTTCTTGGCAAACACTGAGATTAGACCCGGGAGAAACTGCGAATCGGGATTCTCATTTACTATCACCTGTATCGATAACAGCAAATTTCAGCTATTCCTGTCAAGACAATGGTCAATTCTGTATTGGCTTGACAAAGGCTACCCTCTTAAAGTCAAATGAAAACAACTATTCAAAGTGAATTGTACACAGTTGTTTCCCTTCCCTCTGTTCAATCCAGAGGAAAATGAACCATATCAGGTGTCCACAATTTTAAGCAGAATGTAGCAAAGTTTTAACCAAAGTCAAACCAAAATAAAACACTGACTCTACAACAATCTAGTCTTTTCGTTTCTATAACTACAAAATAATTCATAAGCATGGGAAAAAAAGCAATCAAACAAACTTAACTTCTTCTGAAGATGAAAAGTTGACTCAAAATCCTGACTTTCAAGAAGTACATGACATGTAAAAATTTTAAATGATTTTTTGATTTTCTTTTCTTTCTGTGGTGTCAGTTAATATTACGAACTAAAATGTTACATTGAAGTATGGTTCATTACCTTCTTGAGTAAAGTAAATAAAAACTTTTAACTTTCTCAAATGCACTATTTTATATCTTCTTTGAACATATTAACACAAGGTACAATTTTGTGGATATAGTAAAATCATGGAATTTATTTCTACCCACCATTTGGACCAAAATACTCTGCACTTTATCAACCATATAATACAATTATGTGTTTGGCAGACAAACATATACAGTAACAATTAAAAACAATTAAATGACTGAGAAGGGTCATTTTCTTGTGCAGGTTTAGTAATAAATGACCCTCAGTCAAAGGTATTAAGTTTTAATTGTTTTTCACTGTTATTTCATATCTTGTATATATTTGTTGTTCATTCAAAAGAATCCTCTTCAAAACTTTGTATAGTAATAAACTATATATGTATCCATAAAAATTGTACCTTGTATTAAATTTTACAAAAGGACTTTACAGACATCGGTCAAATCTGTGACTAATAAAGAAAATTTTTGAAGCCAAGCTTTTCTCAGAATTGATCAACAAATAATTATCTTGGGTTTTCTCAATAATAATTTATCAATTTTTTAAACAAATACTATTCTTGTCTTCTGTCTGAATATTTGTACCCAATTCTATAAGTCTGTTTCTTGTGATATCATAGTAAAACAACTGAATGTGGGATATTTCGGTCCGCCTACGTATCTGTGAGATATCAAGTAATGAACCATACGGATATTGCTACAAGCCACCAATCTACACCTACGTTTAATATTAGTATTGAACTCCCCACCGTGACTCGACCGCCGCTGTGACCTCCCCGAAGAACTGCTTGTTGCTGACTGGCTGCGCGTGACTTTGTTAGGAGACTGGTTTGCGTTATTTTCGCTGTGCGGACGACTTGGGGTCAGAGGTAAATGTCGCAAAGACAAATTGCTTCCTGAGTTACTGCCCTCCAACTGTAAAATAGAGAGATTTAGATTAGTTACAGGTCCAAATTCTTACTGGCTGTGTCTGAATCTTGAAAGTACGATTTCCTCATTTACAGTAAGAGACATAAACCATGTCATGTTTCAACTAGGCCATGCCTAGAGTCAAAACATTTCTGAAATGTGGTTGTAAAGTTTTACTGTTCTGTCCCAATCAGACTTTTGATGACGGGCATCTGGCATGTTGTGCGCTATCAGCAAGCCTGGACAAAAGGCACCTGTCAATGACTTATCAGACACAAATTATCACACAACACTTTTATTATAATATTATATTGTGTAACATAGCCACTGTGGCTACGCAAACTATTTAATTATGACAGACCTGATTACAGATTACCATAGTTACAAAACTTACATCTGTTGTTCTTCGTCCTAATAATAAATAGGTTGCTTGTATATCATCATATTTTTGTAGTTTTAATGACTCTTCTATATCTCTACGATTGTATCCCATATTCACCATAATCTCTGTTAAATAAACAATATATCACACGTTAAATATAACTTCAATTTACACAGTATAATAATAATAACTATTGTTCTTCTACAGTCTATTTCAACAGTTCCATAAAAATCAAACTCAGTATAAATGAAAAATTCATAAATCAAAATATCATTCTATAACTGAATAAAAGAATAGTGAAAATACATTTTGATAAATGATTTTACACATATTTTTTAATAGACATCTGAGACATTTTTTTATGGGACTTTTGAAATATACTACAAAGACTCACTACTGATCAAAAAAAAAAAGATTATCAATTATTGCTATTTGTACATAAAAATCAATTAGAAATCAACAAGTCCCATTTTTAAAAACTAATTTTGGGGATCACTCATTTTCTAAACTAAATGTTTTTGATGTCCATATTCTAAACTAACGACAAACCAATTCAATTTATAGATGTTCTGGGTCTTTAAGCATAAAATGTCTAAAGTTCAACATTTGAAGCTAAAAGCTTTTTAGAATAGCAACAAAGTCCCCGAAGAACAAAATGAAATTGGTGTGTCCTAATATTTAAATTGTCCAAACCACAGGAAATATTCTATTTTTGAATAAAGTAACTTTTTAAATATTCATCAAGGAGAGTATAATGATCTGGCCCCGAGTTCACAAAGCATTCTCATCCATAAGTTGAGAATGTACACAAAATTGTTCACCTCATTTTAACTAAAATATCGCCCTTCATAAACTATTGTTGTTTCAATGTATCGAATTGACCAATAAGAAACTATGTGCATAGTTTTGTGTTTTGGATCAAAGATATTTTTCATAAACTGTGATTGAAAGTTGAGTAAGTTCTTAACTTGAATCTGAAAATGCTTCGTAAACTTGGGCCCTAGTGTTAGTAATCCTACACCATTTTTTTTTTATTAAGTGAAGTTTTTAAAATACATATATATATATATAAACACACATTTAAATAACATATAAATAGTTGTGGAGGGGGAGGATGACTATATGACATGGTGATATACACAGATGATACAGTCCAGTTTTCTCACTATATTAGTTACAGACCAGTTTTCAGATCAAAAGAGATAGTCTGTTGAGAAATATAGTCCAAATTTCAGAAATACAGTCCAAATTTCAGACTATAAAGAGTCTCCTGTTCAGATTACGCACAAAGCCACAATCCAAATTTCAAACTGTTCAAAAATGCAGTCCAAATTTCAGACTTCAGTCAGATTTTCACACCAGCCCAAGGTCCAATTTTTTCCACTGTACAATGTAGTTTTTAGGCAAAACAGTTTAAGGTCTGGTTTTCATCAAGTACATGGATTGGCCATCTTTAAACAAATTCAGATGAATCTACCTATCAAATTTTGATAATTATCATACGGTTCTCTAAATCTTACTTTATTTTTGTAACTCACAAGGTTCATTCCCTATATTATCACAGATTAAAAATCAAGAATGGAAAATTGAAACAGTATCTAAATCTCAATACGGTTTTAATTCATTGATGACAGATTCTAATTTCAAAATAAATAACAAAGTCTCAAATTCTGGTTGAGATCAACCATGTGAGGTTTTTGATAATGTCAAATACATGTGGCTAGAAAATAATTAGAAATGGCATTCAATCTATGGTTATATTTGCTAACGAGTCGAGAATAAGTGAATGGATGGATGAAATGAAAAGTATTCTACAGAAAAACATAACCTGTTATTCTGAAAGTTTTAGACAACAACATAGAATTTGATAAATAAAAACCCACTATATACAAATACAACACTTGTACAGACATAAGTGGTACGATGGACTGTGTATATATACAGTCCACAGTAGTACATAGTCAGATCTGCAATACTTTAGTATTTATATTCATCATGGCATTTACCATAAACACAAGTCACCAGAAACTTACATCAAAGAACAGTGCAAGCATAACACTCTAGTTTTAAAAGCTTAGACCCAAAAACCCCTTTCACCATTAAAAAATATATAACATTATCATGAAAGAGATGGGTTATCTTGTTGTATATCTATGATAGAAGTTGCTGATTTTCATTCATTTCATGTGGCACTTGAAACGATCATGCCAACCACACTCAATTATGATGAGTTTTTCTCAAATATTACCAAAATTACAGCCTAAAATTCTGATGGATGGGAAAATTATTTGTTATTTCAATAAATTAATATCAAGGTTTGTCAGAGTGGGATTTTCTTAGATCATTATCAAAATAGAGAGTCCAAAATTCTTATGGGTGGGAAAATTATGGTTGTCCAAACAATCACATGGGATAATTTCAAATCTTTTCGCATCAATTTAATTAGGATAAGATTTTTTTGCATCAACGGCCTAAAATGGGAAAATTATTTGTTTGTCCATATAATTACGAGGGATAATTTAAAAAGTTTTCCATTTATTTAAAGTATCAATTACAATAGAGTTTTTCTCTGTTTAAAATTCTTATGTAATGGAAAATTACACGATTTAATTTTTTAAGGTTAGCATCTATTTGAGTTGCGCAGAAGAGTATTACAAAATGCAGTTATTATTATTTATAAATGATAATGAAACAGTTCAGCAAAACAGGTTATCAAAAAAACACACACAAATAAGCCTTGGAGTAGTGAGTGAGTGACATTGCGACACTGACCAAATGTAGAGTATGTATATATTATGTGTAGTGTGTATTATATTATATTGTATGATTTTAATGTCACCAAAAATTGAAACACCTTAGCCTTCTCCTTTCAGTCTCAATGCGTAACATACATTCGGTAGGATACGGCTGAAACTGCCTTATTGATTGTTGTCAACATATGATTGGCCTCAGACTAGAGCAACTATTCTTATTTAACAGTGGACATGGTCCTTAGTTTAGTAATACCGGATGATAACAGTTCTATCCTTAAAAATATTGGTGAGAGAGGAAAGGTAACATAGCCAATCGTCATTTGAGATATTTTGAATTCCTTGCAAAATACAACATTGTAAACGCTGAATCTCTAATAGGGATATCATCCGTTCAAAAATGGTTGCAATTCCATTCAGTATTTACAAATGAAATGGGGTTTAACGTCCTACTCTTTTGCACCTAAGCTGGGCTAATGGAAGACGGGCATACGCCATACAGTGTGCTATGAGGGAAATCTTGCCCAGGCAGCGGCACTACGGCCTACTCTTATATTGAATTCCAACTGCCAAGGAATCTTTTACGTGCACTCCAATTTGTACACGGGACCTCGGTTTTTCGTCCCATCCGAACAACTAGGCAGCTGTCTTTGTCAGGCCCTCCTTCTGCATCACTAACAAGGGGAAATCACGCCGGAAAATCGAGATGAACTTTCTCGGCCAATGCAGGGATCGAACACCCGACCTCCAGGCTAGCGAACCAGCGCCTTATCCACTTAGCCCCCCCCCCCCCCCAGTATTTACAAAGATGATGAATTCAAAATTTTGAAACCTTTGAGATCTTCATCAAAGATATAAAAAAGCCAGCGACACACATAACGTTGCCTTGAATCTTTTCACAGGCCTGTGTTCAATCTAATTGGATCCAAGCCAGGAGATTATTGATTTTATCTTAATCAAATGTTCAGTTATCAATTCTAGTATATCTTAGCATAGATTAAGGCGTGAACAAATAGATCTAGTCCAAAAAATTGTAGTGGCAAGTGAACCCGTTTAATAAACGTTCAGTTATCAATTCCAGTACATTAGCATAGATTAAAGCCTAAACAAATAGATATAGTTCTAAAAATTGCAAATGACCATTGTAGTGGCGTTGAGCCTGTTTAATAAATGTGAAGTCAACGATATAATTTTAGTTTTTGTTCTGTCACCTTTTCGTAAAAACTCTGAATTAAATCACTTTAGAGATGATGTAATTTTCATTGGTTGAGCCTTAAAATTTGTACAAATTTAAGACCAATGAAAAAGTTGCATTCTAGAAATATTTAGTTTAAAGTTTCTGTATACATGTACGTGTATTATATTTTAATATAGATTCAGACAGACGTAATAGGAGAGAGGAGTAGGGTCATCTGTCAAACAAGACTGGGGCCTGTTTCACGAAATTTTAACTAAGATAAAATCGAAGTTTTAGTAATTATATTGGATAATATTAGAATAATTTTGGTGCATAGCCAAACAAAATTAAAGTATCTACTAAAATTGGGATTTTATCTTTAGTTAAGATTTCGAGAAACAGGGCCCAGGTCCTCAAAATGACTATTTTAGTATTTTAGCTCAATTTTCTGGCAGTACCTTTCTTGTAACGCTATGAAACTTTTGGTTTCAGGTAGAAATGCCAGAAGATAGCATAGCAAGAAAACAATTTTGTGAATGTCTGATAAAGCAATGCCAGAAAATCCTACTTAAACTATTTTGCGGCATGTTTTAACAGATGACATCCTAAAACTTTTAATTATTTAATTCCAATAGAATTAGAATCCATTACACCTGTGAAGTTTAGGAAATAAAGGCGGTGAAGATCAGTTTATGAAGTGCCATGATATTCTAAGATCTAAATGAGGGAAATAAAAAGCAGTACAGATCCAACTAGACTGTATCCTCTGGCATGATGAAATGTTCACAATAATAAACCAAGCAAAAGCAAAATGAAACATAAAACAACCCAGGATTCTACTGAAAACATAATAATACTGATGATATGACGATTACGACAGGCTTCATGTCTGTACATCTAAATAACACATTAATATACCATGCACTATCAAAACTCCTTTCAACACAGACAAGAGACATGGCTGACCATAAAAATACTGAATCTTTTATCCTACTATTCTGCTCCGAATGGGCTTAAGAAGACGAATCTTTCTTTCCGGATATGTGAATATTATTTGCTTTTTAGAGTCACCGATACTCTTAACAGGCAACGCGATTCCAATCAGTACAAAGAGTTCAATACGAACGAAACTAATCAATGACACTTGGGATAACCAGGTCTTAAAGAGTCAAATTTATTTCATTGTCTGCTTTTACTTTCAAAGAAAGCCAATATGTTGCATTATAACTTTACTACCTCTAACTGTCGCATACATGCTTTTTAGACGCGGTCTTCAGTTTGTAAAAGATAGACGAACATCTTGATTGCAGATACGCAATAATAAATTCCACTTTATATTACTATTATTCGTCTGTATTCGTCTAAGATTCCAGGAGGTGGTGTGTGTGTGTGGCCGAATGGTTAACGTGTACACAAGACATCAGTTTTCATCCCATCTGAAGGAATAGACGTCGTCCTGCACCACTGATCAGAAGGAAACCTAACTGGAAAACCTTAGGTACTTTCTTGGCCAATGCAGATTCAAGACCTTTTTGTTAGTGGTGCTACCATCATCATATATAACCTATTACATTAAGTTTTTGGTCATATGTCACAGCAAAACATTGTATTGATCATGCGAAAAATTGAAATGAAATGGGGTTTAACATCCTACTGTTCTGCTCCCTCTGGGCTAATGACGATGGGCATATTGCCATACAGTGTGCTATGACAAAACGCCAATGTATAATGTATACTCAGTACCTCATTTTTGTCCCAGCTGAATATCTAAATAGCTGCCCTTATCAGGCCCTACTTCCTGCACCACTGACAAGGGGAAACCACGTCCGAAAATGCTGACAAACTTTTTCGGCCAATGCAGGGATTGAACACGCGACCTCCAGACTAGCGAGCCAGCGTCTTACCCACTAAGCCACCGTAGCTCCCAAATCTGTATGTATAAACGCACAAAAGCTGTAATATTCACGTATCGGAAGACCCATTCAGTATTTTTAAAGTCATTATGGCTCTATAAAATGTGATATTCCAGAACCGGGTTTTGATAATGTTAGTTGTTTTCTTTACAGAGGTACAAAATCACTGTTTCTATTGACTACATGTTGATTATTACAACAGTACCAAAATACAACAATTAATAGCCAATCAGATTGTTTGTTTCCTTTCATAATAGCCAATCAGATTGTTCGTTTCTTCCCATAATAAAAAGTAGTAGAATCCTGAATATTTGTCAAATGTAAGAGGATCAGTCAGCATGGAGAATGGCACCACAATTTACCTATCCTTTTTGTTTCAAAGTCGTCTTTCGACGGCTCAACATAAGGCTTTAAATCTCTATCTGGATATTCACAGTTGATCCATCGGTCTCGCATAGTGTTCTGATCATAAAAATAAATTTTTTAATCAAGCCTAACAGAAAATAAACTATTAATCAGCTTCAGAGAAAAATGGAGGGACTGACCATCAAGGAAAAGAAATAATAATTGAAAACGGTAGAAACCTAAAGAGCCAAGGTAGTGGTGGTAGATCGATCGGCCAATCTTTTATAAAAAATTTTTGTTGAAATTAGTTTATTTAGTTATGAATTTTGAACAGGTGAGAAATCTCACAAACACCAAATGAAATGATCCAAATTTTTTTTATTTCTCTTTTGCGGAATTACAAAATACAGATCTAAAATTACGTCAAAATTATTGTTATTAGAAGATTGGACAATCAAAGCCTGGTAAACAAAACATGCGGGTACCATGCAAGTCCATCCCTCAATTTTCCTCCCCCCCACAACATGGAAAAACATAATACTTGAGATATCATCTTCGGCCCTTTTACCTATTCGTACAGGATCGTTATAATCGGGTTGGGGTTCTATATGAGGTTTAAGTTCATCATCATCATAACCTACATTCATCCACTTGTCACGCATTATAGTCTGTTTCAAATAGGTAGTAAACACAAGGTTAGTTAATATTTGCCCCATCAAAATCATGTATTGTACATGTATGAAATAGGCTATTCTTTTATATTTTTTTTCTTTTTTTTTTTTTTTTTTTTTTGCATGGAACAATAGGCGATAAGATTTTAAATGAAATTTAAGACACAAATAAATGACATATTGTAAAACAAGAAATGATGCTAGCACAAAATTAATTATGTGCGTAATATCAATACACGTTTCAGTTCTGCAATATGATATATCTGAGTGTAACGACAAACTACTTTTCTGCACCAACGCGGCTAATGAAGGCACGGCTAATGAAGGCAGGAACGAGGAACTTTCTATGCAAACACCAGGAAGAACCCAGGACCTCTAGTTGGTGATTCAGTTCTTTACTCACCGAGCCACGGTGGTTCCACAACAAAATAATCCACAGTAGACATTATAACAATGTAATTATCTGATAAGGGTCTCTTATTCCTATTGTTGTCAATAACAGGACACGGTAGATTTATTTCAAATATGTCAACCTCCTTTGGGTCATATTAATTTCATGCAGCATCCATTTCTTGTTTTACCATAGTATTTAATGTTTTCTTGAAAATTATTGTAAGAATATATAATTTTATAATCATGAGAAAAGTTATTAGAATTAAATACAAAGATTGCTTGAAAGGAAATCTTCACGTTTATCTATCTTTATATTACCAAAATAAAATTACTAGAATATTGCTCAATTCAACTTTTAGAAAAGCTTACCTCTAAACTTGCCCTTTTTAATGGATTTAAAATTAAGAATTTCTTTAATAAATTTTCACAGTCTGTAGACATATAAAAAGGTATTCTATATTTCCCCCGTAACACCTTTTCTCGTAACTCCTGTAATAGACAATAAATACATATTGAGTAAAATGAAAGTTAGGAGAATGGGGTTTAAAGTAGTGCTGGCACAATATATCCTTGAATCGATGTATGGCAATATAATTTTTCGTTTTATTTTTTTGTCCATTCAGTAATTATTACTCTTAATTATCCATGCCACATATTATCCAAGGGTACACAAACACACTTAATTCTCCACGTCACATATTATCCACAGGTACACAAACACTCTTAAATTGTTTTGATCTTTATTTTGATCAACATCTATACCGTGATAGAACAAGTTGTATTACTTCGACATCTGCAGGACTAAAAATATCAATTATTCATTTTTCCTGTTGTTTTCTTGGTAAATATCGTGGTTCAGTGGCAATATTACCCTGAAAAATACACAATCGAGATCTACAACTTTAATAATGAAATGGGTTACAAAGATTCTAAACTTACTTTTAAATTTTGTCCGTCAAACGGTAAGGACCCACTGACGAGTGTATATAAAATTACTCCTAAACTCCAAACATCTACTTCAGGACCATCATATTTTTTACCTACAAAAATAAAAGTAGAAAAATTGCAAATAAAGTAATATATCACACAAAAAAATTAAGATCAAGAATTCTATTTTGTTTCAAAACAACCAAATAAAATTATCAAATCCTTAGATTAAGCCTAACATTTCAGACTAATTTCATTGTCAGGCACATTCCCTCGCTACAGATTTGTCTTTATTCATTGTTTTTAATGATATCTATAATACATGTCCGGCACAAAATTCAAAATATCAGTTCTACTAGTTCATTAGGTACATCTAAAATCGTTGTTTCCAGGCTCTATAAATCTGGGGAGCAATTTTTAGTATTTTCTATAATTTTCAATGAGATAATATGATTTCAACTTTAAATTTCCAGCATTTTCTATGAAATAATGCTATTTCAACTTTTTGCTTCATTAGCAATTTTTTGCTATGTACTAACAACAATACTGTTACTTGTTACAGCAAACTACCCAATATTGATCAGTAAATTTGAAAGCTAGGCTGATTATTTTGATCTCTTCCAGGACTGATCTAAAAGAAATTACTGCACATGACAACACAATAAAAGATATTGTATCATTAACCAAGATGATCGAAGAATTATACTACACTCAAAAAAATCTTGTTTATATAATTGTGACGAACCATGGGGAAAAACATAGTCGCCAAATTTGTTTGACATTACCACGGGTAGCCATGACGGGGCCGAAGTATGTGAACTCGTTGGTCTATATCTTCTAAATGAAATTACAGAGAAGCATGGGAATATTTTTGGATTATACAGAGATGATGGCCTAGGCATCACCAAAGCCCCACCAAGACAGGTTGAACTAATAAAGAAAGATCTCTGCTCCATATTTCATAAACACTGATTAAAAATAACCATTAATGCAAACAATACCATAGTGAACTTCTTGGATGTAACATTGAATCTTGCAAATGATAAACATTCCCCATTCAACAAGCCGAAAAATACTCCCCTATATTTGAACATAAAGTCTAATCATCCCTCAAGTATACTCAAAAATATTCCTGAGACCATAAACAAACATTTAAGTGAAATATCAAGTGATCAAGAAACATTTGACAAGGCTGCCCCCCTATATCAAACAGCATTGGATAAAAGTGGATATACACACAGACTCTCCTACTCCCCGAGTGTACCACTAAACTGCAGCAAACAAAGCCCACTCCCGAAAAAGACAGAGAAACATCATTTGGTTTAACCCTCCATATAGCAAAAACGTGCAGACAAATGTTGGGAAACTGTTCCTAAAATTATTAGATGAAGAATTTCCAGCTACCAACAAACTTCATAAACTTTTCAACAGGAACACCGTTAAAATAAGCTACTGCACGATGAGTAATATCCAACAAAGTATCAATAATCACAATAAATCGATCCTGAATAAAAGTGAACCTCATCCAAATAATAAATGTCTAACGGAATCCGTAATATATCAAGCTACAGTCTCTGCCAAGAACAAACAAGATGAAACGTATGTAGGTCTAACAGAGGGTCCCTTTAAAACAAGATTCAACAACCATACATATTCTTTTAGAAACCCCAAGATGACAAACAGCACAGAATTAAGTAAATATATATGGAAACTAAAGGAAGAAAACACTGACCACATTATCAAATGGGAAATTTTAAAGCGATCCCTACCATACAACCTCTTGTCTAATAGATGCAACTTATGCCTATGGGAAAAATATTTCATAATTTGTAAACCGGAACTTTCCACCCTTAACCGAACAAATGAACTTGTAACAACCTGTAGGCATGTTCATAAACATTTATTACAAAACTTTAAGTGATAGCTTTTACCACGTGTTTCCTTTCGACATCAGTTAACGGTTATTGTTGTTTGTTGTCTCGATGACGTCATTAACGTAACTATGTTTTGTATATTCAAATTTCATTTTATAATTGTCTTCTGAAGAGTGTGCATCGCACATGAAACTATTAGTAAAGACTTTTTGATTCTATATCTTTTATTGTGTATTCGCTCTGGATTTATTCATCGAGCACTTTATGTTCAGTAAATGTGCACTACTTGGATCTTAATATATATATATATATATATATATATATTGATTTATGGGCATGTCATTGTTAGGTAACTTAGCTTACATATTACCTATCTAAAGCCATTATCAGTTATTCACCCAACAGGGACACCAAATTATAAATTGATTTATTAAACCTGTCATGTCAGTTTGACCATTAGTAAATCTGTTTGGAAGTCAGCAAGTACTATGTGCTTGATAATGATAAGAGGATACTTGTCGAAACATCATGCTTTTAGAATAAAACAAGTGATTGATTTCCCATTGTGTTTTGTTTTGTGTGTTCCTCAGTCACTATATGTATCTAAAAGCTTAAAGTTCCAATAGCATTTTTTTAAGTTATATTTTTAAAATTTATTAAAATAAAGCCCCAAAATAGATTGAACCTATAAACAGTCCTACCTTGTTAAAGAATAATCCTATTAATCCTATAATTCACTATTGCCAGTTGAGAAATTGGCAAAAATATCATTTTCAACTTCAAATTCAAACGTTTGAAGATGGTCGTCCATTGAGAAGAATGGGAAAACAAGGGAGGTAATTGAGTAACTATTTCCTCAATCAACCAGTGTCACCCTTTCTAACCCCCCCAAAATTTTGTCCATGATCGTATAATAGTGAGTTGACAACCTTTTGAGCAAAAAACATAGAAATAATTATATTTTGACTTTCTTAGAAAAAGTGAAATTGGAACTTTAAAGACTTATGTTGATTTAGGGAAAATGAAATGGAGTTCAACGTCCTACTGTTCTGCTCCAAACTGGGCTAATGAAGATGGTCACACGCCATCCAATGTGCTATGAGCGAAATTTTGCACAGAAAGCACTGCTACGGCCTACTCTTAAATCGAATTCCAACTGCCAAGGGATCTTTTACATGCACGCCAATGTGTAAGTACACAGGACCTCGGTTTTCCATACCATCTGAACAACTAGACAAACGTTCTTGTCAAGCCCTCCGTCCTGCACCACTAACGAGAGGAAACACACCGGAAAATTTTGAGGTACTTTTTTGGCCAAAGCAGGGATCCAACACCCGACCTCCAGGCTAATGAGCCAGCATCTTACACACTTAGCCACCGTGGCCATGTTAATTATACCATAATGCAAAATGACTGTTCTATAGTGACAACACTTTGTCTGATCCTGTCCTAATTCACTTATAGAGAATCGAGTTGATCTACCACATAGCACAATAATGAAAGAACTTGTCAAACTGGTCCACTTAAAATACTGCATATAATTTGAAAACAATTGCCCACTTGTATACCAAATATTCGCACAACTTCCATTAAGCATAAGGTTGATGTGTTCAAAGTTTCATAATCATATCTTAAACGATTTATGCCCTATGCTCTGAAAATAAAACCGGGTCCATTTTCATATCCTGGGATCAAAGAACGCAAGCCTTTGGTTTGTGCTGAGTGCCTGATAATGTCTGAAAGGTGCTATATTTCCAGGCTTGACTTAAATTGATGTATTTACCTTGAAAAAGTTCTGGAGCAGCATAAGGAGGACTACCACAAAATGTATCTAGTTTGTTGCCGGGTACAAACTCATTACTAAAACCAAAATCAGCTATTTTGATATTCATATCACCGTCTAATAATAAATTTTCAGCCTTTAAATCTCTGTGAACTATGTGTTTTTGATGGCAGTACTGAACTGATGAAACAATCTGAAAAATACAATAACGACATTCTCAAAAAAAGATTAAAATATATTGTTGACACATTCTCCATAAAATATTACAATAAATTCTATAACTATAACATAAATTTCAGGCATTAGAATTCTATTTCTAATCCAACTATAATATATAATCATGTCTTGCAGACTTGTCTTTGAGAAGTTTATCTTCACAAGGAAACGCAACTATGGTCCCAGCAGAATGTGTTGATATTGTTGCTGAATTTCAATAATTCACATGCTCGTAGGTGTCTTTATCAATAAGAGGGTAGGATGGAGAGAGGGAATGTGGAGAAATCCTACAATGTAAGGCAGACACCCTACTTGTCTTGTACCTGTGTCAGATCAAAACCATGCAACCAAGCCTAGAAATAGGGCATCTGTCACTGACAATGTCAGGCACAGATTCAGGCTTTGTCAGGCACAAAACCTATGGTGTCTGTCATTTTGTCCGGCACTGATTTGTCTATTTTATTGATTTTATCAATACATGTCCGGTACTAAGTTAAAAATGGAAGGTACTATTTCATTAGTGCATGACATTTTGTCACGTACATCTAAAACTGTTATTTCCAGGCCTGCATGCAACATAACTTAATGACAGACCTTATGATCTAAAGTGCATGTATTAGACCAAACAGCCACCCCACCACCCTGTTGTATTTGAGGAGCTACTTGCATTATGATGTTGTCACAATACAATATATTACACTACTTTAACTTTTCCATTTTATAAATGAAACCAAATGGGGTTTAGCATCCTACACCGATTAAACTAATAAAGATGGTATACAGTGTGCTTCGAGACAAATTTTGCCCAGACAGCGGCACTACAGCCTACCCTCCCCATTTGTTAAATTACATACAGTTAAACTTTCAATAATGCTAACATTATGAAATTAAAATATAAATCGCTAGGTTTGTAAGCAGTGTAAAGTAAAAAGTTATTTCCAGCCATGTTATTATTGTAAACCGCAGTTTTGGTATCTAAAAATAATTCTGTTAACCCGGTGCACCTCAAAACTAAATATTGTTTTGTTTGAAACATTCCAGAATACAGACCGAACAGTTGGCAATCTCATTTGCCATCCTCATTATCACCATAGTATTATTCTAGAACTGAACTGAAGCAGTGGTAAATGGATACATGTACATATTATTTAACAAGCTCCGCACCTCAGATTAACAGTTCATAGTATATATTCTTTAAAAAGATTACCCATATATTAATATCAGCATACTGGCAAAGCCTTCATCAATTTACAAACTCAGAAGATTTTCAGATTATCATATTATTTTTTTATCAATTAAGATACATTTATCAGTAGAGATAAACAGCTTTCGTAATAACCACATTACCCTGGTGGTAAATAGGATAAGTAATATAATTACCAATGTTTGAGTTGTTTTTTTTTAAACAATATTTTATTCAGGTTAGCCTACAATATTTTATTCAGCTTAGCCTTTGTAAAACCCCTTTCCCTAATGTTGTAGGCAATGAGAGGTGGAATGAGGTGTTTATCAGGGGTTGAATGAATGAATGGATGGAAATGAAACAGGGTTTAATGTCCTACTGTTCTGCTCAGACTGGGCTAATGAAGACTGGCAAAAGCCATACAGTGCGCTATGTTTGAAATTTCACCCACTTCCCAGGCCCACAAAATTCCAACAGCCTTGGGATCTTTTACTCTGTTTTTCATCCCATATGAATGAGTTGACAGCTCTTCTCACACGCACTCTATCCGGAACCACTGACAAGGGATAACCACGTCCGAAAATCACAAATTTTTCGGCCATTGTAGGGATCGAACCCCAGAACTCCAGGCTAGAGAGCCAGTGTCTTACCCACTTAGCCACTCTGACTGTGGCTTTGAATGACTGAGAGGTATATCTCAATGAAACAGGATTTAAAGTCCTGCTTTCCTACACCAACCTGGCAAATGACTATTGGGCACAGCAACTGAATTTCAACAATCAAAGGTTCTTTAACATGCACACCAACATCCAAGATTCAGGCGTGTTTGGTGATTTGAAATCAGAATATTCCAACCACATGTACCATTCATTATAATATAAGAAAACTGTGTAACTCAATTTCAATACAAATTCCCATGTTTACTTTAGAATTAATCTTCAGTGATAAAAACAGTCAGTATCATAGGTGGTAAATGAGGTGTCAGTTTGTAAGAATTAAAATATACATTACAATTCCTCTAGTTTTTATTTTTAAAAAAAACAAGAACGGAAAGATAAGAAAATGGTCCATTTAACTGTAATTTTATTGCTGGTATAAAAAAAATGATGAAGCATGGTTTATATTTCATTTAAAGCACATGTTAGTCATGAATAGATAAAGTTAAAGTATTTATATAAAACCACCTGCTGTTGTCTGTTACAGTAGTAAGTAATATAAAGAGCTTGTTTCCAGAACTTGGTGAATGGCATACACGAACATTCTCTTCTATTCTATAAACTGTATCCATTACCCCATTTAATTTCATTTCTATAAATCCAACTTTATTTTCCATATATATACCATACCACAAACTTTCATAAGTACATGTATTTATTTGATGAAGCAAAACTAAATTATTGTTGTAAAAATATTTATGTTTTTTTAATACATTTTACTGTTTATAAATCGCTGGTTTTATTTCAATCGTTTGCTTGGGATGGGATATTCAAATGTAATCTGAGAGAGAGATAGGGTTTAACAACCATTCCACACAAACTAGATCATTTTAGGACTAAATGGTTCAATTTCATTTCAATAATTCTTTTGCAGTGTGAGGAAGCCAGAGGACCTGGAGAAAACCAGTGAGGATGGACATATGACCATACTCCTCGTCACTATTCCAGTTAGGAGGCTCCTCCCAATGTCCCCCCTTCCTCCTCACAAATAGAGGAAGATGAAAGTGGGTTTTAAAAACAAATTGTGCAAAGTCGTGTAATGACGACAGAAAGGCCAAGCCTGTCTTTGCTGAATAAAATACAGCAAGTATTTTCTATTTTTATATTTGATTCACTTGGTTGGAAAGATAAGAAAATCAAATAGCCTACATCAATACCAATTGTGTACGGTAATCCTGTCATTCGAATTCAATACCTGACTTGTTTCCAGCAAACATTAAAGTAGTAAGGCAAATGAACGATATTTCATCGAACTAATTCATTTTGCGTACATTGTTTTGTATTTTGCCGGAAATGGGTGTCATTACACTGATGAGTTTTATCCCGTCCCAAATCTTAATGGAGAAATAACCCATCCTACTTCCTGTCTGTAACTGTTCAGTCTGCTAAAGGTCCGAGGATTCATTTTGGAACGCTCCATATAATCTCAGAAAAGATCATAGACAAATGATTGGATTACTATATCACCTATGCGCATCATTATATGTAAATCACAAATAACCAATATCCCCCGGTAACAAAAGGTGTCCATTTCTATTACATTTCCTGGTCAAATGTCAAATATACAAGACCTATTTGGCAAGAAAACAACGAATTTCGACCACGAATCTAATTATCATTAAATTATATCTGAATATTGTTGAGATAATAATGCAATAAGGGTCCAATCAGATTATTACATGGTGCTGACATAAAATAAACATGGCGCCCAAATTAGATAGGTTGCCTAGCAACTAACAGCTGATGTGATTAGGACTATCCTATGTGTGGTCATAACAAGATCTATAAAGAAGCCAGAATTACAACATTCACCCCAATAAAACTGTTCTACTAATACTAACATTTACATGTTTAACATGGCTTAATTTGACACAGGGCAGCAAGCCGATAGTTTCAAATTGCTGGCTCTGGCCTGCTGATCACCTCTACTAGATCAATTCTCCTTTAATAATAAACACAACTGGGCTTAAATGTATATAGCCCTATAGAATTTCTATCAATTATACAACTATTATTAGATTTTAAACTCCAGTTCAACTAGAAACATCTGTTGTGCTTTTATTATTATCAGTAACAATTTTATTCGCTTTCTCTCTCTCTGTAAGTATAAACTTTTGTTTTTATAGTTCTGACCTTTGGAATCTAATTTAATGTTTACATTTTCATGAGATCACCTTGCACAGCTCTGAACTCTGAGCTACATTTCTTTTACTCTAATTACTTAGTGTAGATACACATGTATTATCTCCAAGCTTTTTCTTCTCAATGTATCAAAACAATTTGAATTCCCGTATACAAAATACTACTTTAAACCCATTCTCACATTTCGACAATGTCTGGTAGTGAAATCTAAACTTATTTTAATAAAAGAAATAAAAAAAATACTACTTCTTAGGACATAAGATCCTATTTGGATACATATATCTGGTATCCAGAAGTGTTGTCCCTTTAATGAAACGAAATTGATTAAGGAAGTTTGCAATTTTGCTGAGGCAGTGGCATTTCTGTCAATGCTTCATCAAATTCCAAATGTCATAGGTTCACAACACAAACTCTAATCAATATTCTATCAGCAAAAGGCACACCACTACTGTAACTGTAATAGGTTGATGTGTGTACAAAGTTTCATAAAGAAATCTTAAAAATATTCTTAGTAATCTGAGATACACTTTTGAAAAACATTTCAATATCCCTCCCACAACATCCTTTTGTGAGTGATAAAAAAAAAACGTGAATATATAGAATATGTATTCTTCTTGACAATCACATATTTTGCTTAGTGGCTTTTGTATACCAACCATTTATGTTTATAAGTTTATCTTTGTGTACCTATAATTATTTATGTACATGTATGTTGGTTTGTTTGTTTCATATACAGTTCTTTTATTCATGAGATATACACACAGCCTTATTAAGTTGTTAGATATAATAATCAAGTTACTTCTAAAGTGTTTTGTTTTGACTACTAGTCTACAGTTAGATCTATTTGTTAAGGCCAACTCAAATTTTGTCAAGGTCGCTGAGATGTTAATAAGGTTTGGGCAAGTTATCACTGGTGAAATTGTAGGTTAGGGTTAGGGTAAGCATTAGGCTAGGTTCAGGATTAGGGTTGGGATTGGGATTAGGGCTAGTCTTGTTTTCATCTTGTAACCTTTGACCAAACGTGGAGTTGTCCTTAACAAATAGCTCTAACCACAAATCGAGTATTTTGAATATTAAACTACCTGTATATTCAGTTACATGTAACTGTGAGTTATTGGATAAGATATGACACAGTCTATACCTGACATTATGACATCATAAATCATGAATATGTCAAGTTGCTACACATGAAACATGTATGTCTAACAAGGATTTGAGGTCATGAAATCACTAACTCCTAACTAGCAGATATATAAACGGGAATGTCTCATTACAGATACATGGAGAGAACATCATTTGATACGGATGACTTATTCTTAAATGTCATTGTTAAATCAAATTCTTCTAAAGTCATTTGATATTTTTTATGTATTTCTTTGTTGGGAACTTCTCAATTGATTGGTAAAGACATTGTTTAGTTTGAAATAACTGAATGGATTTTTTTCGTCAGCAAAACTATGTTAAAGCCACTGCTCTTCTTTTTGGGGATTGTGAATTCCCTGCAAATTACAAAAATTTTAAAAGCCGACTCTCCAAAAAGAAATATCAGTACAAAAATGTACATGTACTCAATTCCATTCAGTATTTGAAAGGATACACTGTACATGTAAGATGAATTCTGTAACATTCGGAATCCACTGCTAGCTTTAGTCCTTGTTTAGTGAGGCAGCCCAGTCGAAGCAGAACAGTAGGACATTAAACCCCCATTTCATTTCATTTCTGTTAGTGAGCCACGATGGCTGGGTGGATTGGACCGAGTGGATCTACTTATGAGTAATTCGATTAGGTACATGTATACACCGTACATCTAATTTTTTTCATTTAAATCATTACACAACCTTTGGGAGGCTAAAAGTAACAAGTCATTATACATTTAGTATGTACATGTATCTTGGTAGAGAGGCAGGCAAGGACAGTGTTTGAATGAAAAACCAAGGCCCTATAGAAATGGCATGCATGGAAAAGAAACTCTGACAGTTGGACTTCAATATAAGAGTAGTTTTAGTAACGAAATGACCTAGTGTGTCACAGAGGATGTTGCACCCCATTTTTCTCTCTGTTTGTTCTATGGCTTGGCATGTTTAACAGTTTTTACTGTATGATAATGTTTAATATGTACAGAGAGTATAAATGACATAAGGTTATTGTATGGGAACCTCTTATCACTTCTGACAGATAACAGTTTGGACTAATATCAGCGTTATTACTGCTGAATCATCAAACTGGGTTTTCCTTCTCTTGAAAGAAGACACATGTTAAATATGTTCCAATTCAGTGATTTAATGTTTTTTCTCACTGCTGGGCTACAAATTCTATTTCTACTTTTAAGTGTTTTCTTCTGTGCAATAATTTTTATTCATTACTCAATTGTTGAAAAGAAAATCCTGACACCTTATATCTTAAAACCCATGAGGATACCCAACAGTAGTTTCTTAGTCAAATAATTGACAGTAAAATTGGAAAGGGATAACTAAATGGGTGTGGCTCATGAACCATAAAGGCCAATTCAGCTTTAATTATTCTAGCAGTTAAAGCTCTATAGACAGGTACAGTGGGGAAAAAAAAACAAAATGTCTTCCATGGCTTTTAACCTGTACAGCCAATCGATAAGAGTATTATTTTCCAACTTCATGTAGACACTATTTGGGAAAAGAATTTGAACATTAAGATTTGGACACTTCTTCTTTTCTTTTTCATCGCATTCAATACATTGTACCAATGCATAACAGTATATCAGTTAGTGTAGTGATGCAAGATCTATATTAATTGCTTGTCAAATTTGTTTCGGAGAAAAAAATTGAACAGGATGGTCTAAACAAAGCATATGATCCCAATTTACTCCAAATATGCTGTTTTGGTAAAGATCTCAATACAATATAGTCAGGGTTGTATTCTAAATCAAGTCCCTTTGTCATTTAATATGAATGAATGGCTTTTATAGTTTTGATGAAATGATGACATCTCAAGCACTATTAATAGCTCAAACATGTCTGAAAATGGCCTGAAACAATGAACTGCTGCTATACAAAATCACTGGACCCCGTCCGTTAAAGATATATTTACTGTAAGTTAATTAGGTCATCTCATGATGGTGCTATTTATTTTGTATTTGGTTAAAACTATTACACTGGGTAGAAAAATATTTTCACCAGTAGCTTCCATATATGGGACTATTTTAAAGTTCCGACAAGTCACAATAAGTCCTAAATGTAATAATATTATAGGTCATATCAGTAACTTGTAAAACTATGTTCAGGAACAAGTGGATGAGGGTGAAAAGGACTTGACTCAAGTGTCATTGATCAATTTGTAATATAAATCTGACAGAGACCACTGTCCCCTCTAGACAAATACCAGCCAAGCCTTTTTGTTCTATTTTAATAGTATTCTAGGTCAGATCAACACAACTGTAAACTGTTTTAATAGGGTTTTTTGTAACGAAGCAGAACAGGTGTGAATTAAGGTGCATGTTTCTGACATTTAAAACATTCTGCTTTTTATCAGTCACCACAGTCAACCTTCTAACAGTTCAACTCCCCTGACCTACTTTTTTTATAATATAAATTAAATGGGCTGCTATCTATGTGCTGTGATGTGAAACCTGGTTTAACCACCAATGATAGTAGCCCATATATATATATACATGGGATGAATCATGTATCATTACAGCGGATATTGAGGCTTACTATCTAACCCTGAAGCATCGAGACAAATGAATTGAAATTGGGTTTAATGTCCTCTTTTTCTGCACCGACTGGGCTAATGAAGACTGGCTTACGCAATAGTCATACACCATGCTACATGTAGGAGTGAAATTTTTCCTAGTTTCCCATTTTTATAAATTTTAGATACAGTCAAAATTTATACATTTTTAAGTAACAGCCTACTCTTTATCTTATTTGAAATCCAATTGCCAGGAGATCTTTAATGTGAACAACAATGTCTGGACAGGACCTTGTTTTTTTTCATTACATCCGAACAACTAGACACTGGCAAAAGGGATCTTTAATGTGCACACCAATGTGTACATAGGACCATGTTTTTTTCGGTTCAACCGAACCACTAGACACTGTAATATATTATCACATAGGATATAGAGGCTTACTTTCTAAACTGAAATATTGAGAGATAGCACTGGGAGAGGGAAAAGTATTTCATAATTTAGGGATCATATTTTTGACTATTTAACTACTGTACTATGGTTTCACTGATTTAAGATTAAGGTCCGGGATGATTCATTTATCATCACACAGGATTTTCAAGCTTATTATCTGGAGACGAAGTATTGAGAGGGGGGTAAATACATTTCATAACTTGTGGATCACATTTTCGGGTAATAAACGGTTATGGATTCACTGATTTGAGATTAGGGTATGAAACATTCGATACAACCATTCAGTGATGTTTTACATCCTTTCGTCACCTGGCATCAACCTATTATTAAAATTACAATACAATAATTTGAATAAATCAATAGTTGAAATACTTGAAATTCTACAATCATGACATCATCTATAATAAATATAACTAACCTGTCTAAATTTAGCTCTGGCTTCTTTTTCCTTCATTCTTCCATGAGCAACTAAATAATCGAAGACTTCACCTGTAGAGAGATTAAAACCATGTTATACCTTTGAAGCAAGAGATGATAGATTACTAAATATTGGTTTGATGTTTCATTAGCAGATTACCTTAAGCATAATCGCACGAGATTCACTAAATAGAGAAATATAATAATTATTCTTAGTTAAAAGATATTGATTATGTAAGAGCTAATCTGCCTATTGCAGGTCTTTTTTTTGGCTTCAAATGTTACATAGATTACTAATTAGAAATTTATTCACATAAGCCCATAATAAACTCTCTACATCATCAATTGGCCATGATACTGAATGGATTAAACACGTTTTGCTGCATTTAATAATCTAACGATAAAGTGGATAATCAAGGCCTTTTTTTTTATCATTGCAACAATAGTACTTGACAATCAAGATTATCTTCTCAAAACTTCAAACAATCAAAATAATAGTAATTTGACTAACATTTTCAATACGTTGATTTCTCATTATCTATGTTTTAAAGTAGCTAAGTCTTTAAATCAATATTTTCCATAATATTCAAAATTAAACACACAAATTATAGTTCAACTTTGATCAATTTCTATCAATTTTGACGTTGTTATCTTGCCGTGAAACTTTAGCATCCTAATACAATATTTAAGACAATTAACATTTTATAATCACAGTACATGTGTCGTGTACCCTATGGTTTCGGGTGCCATTTTGTAATGAACAAATAAAAACATATCCCGCAATAGGCAGATTTATCTCATACATAATGCACCTGTAATATAATTTATTTTACTGGAAAAACATTGAGTCATTATTTATTTAAATATTAATTTATTAATGTAAGAAATAAACTGTACCTCCACTCGCATATTCCATCACCAAATATAACGTCTTCTCCGTTTCAATAACTTCAAATAATTTAACTGAAAGACAAAACAGAAATATTCAATTCTAATTTAACAAACATCAATCAATGGAACAGTAATAGCTAGTGACAGGAAACATTTATATTGCTTTAACCATTAAAGTTTCTGATTCATCATTTGGTTCAATTCCGATCATTATTTACAAGGATATGATAAACTGTAAATTTGTCAACACTGGAAATGGTCGAAGTTGGCCAGCACCATCTACATTATAATAACTTTATGGATAACATTCACTAGGTTTATTAACCACTGTTATCAAGCATTAATACAAACATGTTACAGAGGGTTATACAAGTTGATACAATCAAGTATGTTACAGAGGGTTATAGAGTTATATACAAGTGGATAAAGTTGTCTGTTTTTTATATATCTCGTTCACTAAATGCCTTTCAAAGACACCACCTACATTATTCACAAAATTTTTTTTGACAGGCTTTTTAATCTGACTGATTCCAACCCAAGAGATTATCTATCATTGATATTTTGATTTTGTTTTCTTAATTAAATTAAATAAATAATCAATCTGAGTATATTTTCCATGGATGAATTTGTGAAAAAAACGTAAACGATAATAAGAGGATTTACATGTTATTGCACAATGCGATATATTCAAATCAATCTGTGTATTCTCCCTTAAGCATAATTAGGTCATCTGTCTAACTCACAAATATTGGTAAATTGATTTCTCCAGGGAGTTCGGATACATTTTCCAATCAATGTCTGTATGTCAATATATTTTTAAATTATAATTAAAAGAAATGAAATATTTCACTTTTTTTGGCACCAACTGGGCTTTTAATCGGTATGAGCGACATTTTGATATTTTGAGAACTTTCTCAATTACAAGGGTCGAACTGGGAACCAGACTTATATAAAGAGAAACAACTACAATCTATTCTTACCTATATTAGGATGATCTAACATCTTCATTATTCTAACTTCACGAAAAAGCTGAAATAAATGAAACGTAAAAATAAACTAAATGCATATCTATGATTCCATACAAAATCGCAAATTTATTCTCTGGATAAAATGCTGTCTGGATCACTTTTAGGAAGAACAAAGAATGCAGAGGGAAAAGAGAAGTCTCCAGTGTTCACATTCACTCAACACAAAGTAGGTCATTACAGAGCACACAGAGAAGCCCAATCAACTCCTACAGTACGGAAAATACATCAATGATAAGTGATTGAGAAATGAAGAGTCTCTTCTATCCCGACTTGTGTTTTATTATACTTAAAATGAAATGAAAGGGGGTTTAACTGGGCTAATGAAGACGGCCATACCCCATACAGTGTACTTTGAGGGAAATTTTGCCCGACAGCGGCACTACGGCTTACTTTTATATCAAATTCCAACTGTCAATGGATCTTTTACATGCAAGCTAATGTGTACACGGAACCTCAGATATTTCGTCCAATCCAAGCGATTAGACAGCTGTCCTTGTCAGACCCTCTGTCCTGCATCACTGACAAGGGGGAATCACGCAGGAAAATATATAACTGTTTTAATATATACGATGTAATGGAGCATGTAAACTGCAATATAACGTACATGCACATTCTGTTATTTACATTGCATGTCAACAATTAATAAACATATTCCAAATACAAATGTACTAAAAAAATTGATTGCATTTGATAATGGTGATCATTGTTTATATTTTTGATAGGCATCTGATTGTATGTTTCGATGGCATTTAGTAATTTATCTGGAATAAACAGGTCACAATTCTATGGAATACACTTCCTGCTTCATACTGAGTAATTAATTGTATTCCATACAATTGTGACCTGTTTATGGAAGATAATTATCCATTGACATTCTAGTTTTGTTTTCTTAATTAAAAGATACATTATTGGAGAGCAAAAAATGACTTTTGTCAGTCTTCCTTTGGGCCTCAGATGTCATAGAAATTATAAATTAGATCTTTATTTAAACAACAAGCCAAAAATCAACTCCATAGACCCACGGATGGCTTGGATTGTGCTCGGATTTAAACAGGATTTCGTTGAGTGATTTAATCACAATGGCGTCGTGGGCGGGGTTTCTTCGTGACGTTGACGTCATCATACTTCCGGGAATTATTCGTAAAAGACAGCGATGACCGAACTATACACAAGCTTCACTAGATGCCGTTTAAACATTACTTGATAATCGAGACTATGTAGGTGGAGTTAAGGCCTGTCAATCGACGATCGGCCATACGAAGAATCGGTGAAGATGCAATTCAATCCCATTTCTAGTCAAACATTACACTTTTAGTAACTATGTTCAGAATGAAGTACATTGACTGAAATTTTCAATATATTCTTGTTTCATCATCTATTTTTGAACTATTATAGCAAGAATGGCTAAATCCTTTTAAAAATCTCCCATAATATAACTTTAATTAAATGTAAAATAATCAACCTCAGTACATTTTAGCATGGATTAGACCATAAAAAAAACTTTCATATTGTTTGAAAAATGCAAATGACAATAATAGGCTCTCTATATGTATTCAAATCAATTGAAGTTGAAATGATAAATGTTTGGACTATGTTTTTATATATTTTTAGATTTCTATCTGTAAATATTTAAAATCAGTATATTTTGTTATTTGTTTTTGAACAATACTTCATTGCATTGAATTGATATTAATAAATATTTCATAGGTGACAAAAAAACATTTAAATTAATACAGTTCAACTTGACATTGAATAGTAGTTCATAAAACATTGAAAAACTATTCAAACGTGTACAAGTAAATGTGAGCTACATACTTTCATTTACTTTTTAACAATAGTTCACTTCACTGAATTAAATAATATCAGAAGATATTTCAAAAAACATATGTTTCACTTAACATCGTATCGCCAATTCAAAAGCCTAGAAAACAAGTCCGATCATAAATGGACCAGGAACTGACGATGTTGGATGAAATTCAAAAATCTAATTCACCACATCAATGTAGAATTCTTCAGAGAACAATCATGCAAATTTTCACGTGGCTCGGACTTGACTTGACGGAGACTTAGGTTTTTTTCGGAGAACAAGAACAACAATGGAAAAACAACATGTGTTGGTTAGTGACAAATGAATGAATGAAATGGGGTTTACAGTGTGCTATGAGGGAAATTTTGCCTGGGCAGTGGCGCTACGGCCTACTCTTACATCGAATTCCAACTGCCAAGGGATCTTTTACGTGCACTCCAATGTGTACACGAGACCTCGGTTTTTCGTCCCATCCAAACGACTAGGCAGTTGTCCTTGTCAGGCCCTCCTTCTGCATCACTCACAAGGGGGAATCACGCCTGAAAATCAAGATGAACTTTCTCGGCCAATGCAGTGATCGAACACCAGACGTCCAGGCTAGCAAACCAGCGCCTTATCCACTTAGCCACCGTGACCCCCTTGGTTAGTGACAAGATGCTGGTACAAAATTATTTGAATGAACACAACAAGTTAGTAGATTTAAGCAATAGACTGTGAATGCATGTATAGGTTTTTTACGGTACTACTAGATGTAGACCCAAGATTAACCACAGTATAATGAAGACCGAAACACTGAATGATTGATTAATATCACCACCATATTGATTTTTCATATATTTTATCATATTACCAATCACTCTAACTTGAGTAAATAGTTCAATTGGGTCATCATTCTAATTTTAACACCAATATTACAATAATAATGAAAACATTTATCAATCTGTCTACGAACTAACTTGATGACAAGTAACAGAACACTCCCAAATACATAAACAAATATCAACATAGACTGTTACCAATAAATAACGCAGATAATAAATAAATGCATACCGAAATAGTGAAATTGGAGAAAGAATTGAGCTTTATTTAATGCCATTAATTGTCATTTGAGGCATTTTGAAACCCTTGCTAACTACACATGTAGGCCTACACTATTGTGAAAGTAGAGCCTCTAAATGCAGACCAGAATAGTGAAATTGGAGAAAGGAATAAGCTTTATTTAATGCCATAAATGTCATTTGACGCATATTGAAAGCCTTACTAACTATACACATGTACATTATTGTGGAAGTAGAATCTCTAAAAGCAAATGTAATTAATTTCATATATCATATTGAAAACAGCATTAAGCGATGTATACATGATAAAATCAATCCATACAATTGTTGCATCAGACTAACAGAACAGGCAAATAGATATGGATAGGACCAGGCCCCGAGTTCACAAAGCATTCTCAGACTTAACTCAATTTTTGTTAGTCTTATTCTTATTGTCTATTGTAGCTAAAACATAGCCCTTTATAAAACTTTTGTTGTTTCAACGTATCTAATATCCTAATAAGTAACTAACTGAATGCAAAGTTTTGTGTTTCTGGATCAAAGATATTTCTTATAAACAGTGATTGAAAGTTGAGTAAATTCTGAACTGAAGTCTAAGAATGTTTTGTGAACTTGGGGCCAATTCTATTCTCACTCAGAGAACAGGCAGAAGCAATAACTAATCAAATTGCGTTATATTAACCAATGTCAAAAAGTTATGATGTCATATCTGACAAGACTTTCAGCTAATTTTTCTATATAACTCTGTACATGTATGGTGAACATGAACTTTGTGAAACCTGATGCATCAGAACTACACTTTTTAGACATTCTTCTTCAAACGACAACATTTTATTCAGTTACTAAGAATGAACAAATGACGCAGCACTTGCATGTGCATCATTTTGCCATATAACGCATAGAAGTATTGTGTTGTGTAACTGACAATCCAAGAACCAGAGGACCTGCACATTGGATTTTAGGCTTGTCCTTCTAGCTTCTGCTCTTTCATCTCAAATTTTTCAAATTCTACATACATGTACCAAGAGAGAGGAGGAAAAAAAAGAGAGAGAAAGAAAAAGATAGGTTGCCAGGCAACGAAACATACGCCCACAGCAGCTAAATCGTCCGGGCAGTCAACAAGGGTTGTCGCATATTTTTACTTTTTTCGGTAATGAAACATTTGTAATACACTAAAAGCTGATTAAGAGTAACAACTCATTATGTAATTATTAGAAAATCATTAGAATTTGATTGCTTTTTATAAAGTTTTACCCCACGCTAACAATTAGTATATGAAACATTTAATATCATGGATTTAGCTGTTCAGTTATCTAAATTCATTGAAAATCAAAATACTTGTTCGTTTCAACACCTTAAACTCTATGTATCAATCTGAAGTCAATCGGATGGTAACTTTGGCCTCTATAGCGTCACAAGAATTTTTGAAGTTATCAAGGGAGATAACTCTGGCAGTAATTATTTGAAATCGCAGAAAATCAATAGGATTCTTCGTCTCATGAACTTAAACACTGTGTGTAAATCTAAAGTCAATCGGATATTAACTTTGGCCTCCAGAGCATCCACAAGATTTTTTGAGGTGATCAAGGGCCATAACTCTGGCACTAATTAACGGAAATCGCTGAAAATCAATAGGCGTCTTTGTTTTACGACCTTAAACACTGTGTATAAATTTAAAGTCAATCGGATATTAACTTTGGCCTCTAGAGCGTCCACAAGATTTTTTGAAGTGATCAAGGGCCATAACTCTGGCACTAATTATCAGAAATCGCTGAAAATCAATAGGCTTCTTCGTCTTATGACCTTAAACACTGTGTATAAATTTAAAGTCAATCGGATATTAACTTTGACCTTTAGAGCGTCCACATGATTTTTTAAAGAGATCAAGGGCAATAACTCTGGCATTAATTATCGGAAATAGCCGAAAATCGATAGGCTTCTTCGTCTCATGACCTTAAACACTGTGTATAAATTTAAAGTCAATCGGACATTAACTTTGGCCTCTAGAGCGTCCACAAGATTTTTTGAAGTGATCAAGGGCCATAACTCTGGCACTAATTATCGGAAATCGCTGAAAATCAATAGGCTTCTTCGTCTTATGACCTTAAACACTGTGTATAAATTTAAAGTCAATCGGATATTAATTTTGACCTCTAGAGCGTCCACAAGATTTTTTAAAGAGATCAAGGGCCATAACTCTGGCACTAATTATCGGAAATCGCCGAAAATCAATAGGCTTCTTCGTCTCATGACCTTAAACACTGTGTATAAATTTAAAGTCAATCGGATATTAACTTTGGCCTCTAGAGCGTCCACAAGATTTTTTGAAGTGATCAAGGGCCATAACTCTGGTAGTTATTATCGGAAATCGCTGAAAAACAATAGGCTTCTTCGTCTCATGACCTTAAACACTGTGTATAAATTTAAAGTCAATCGAATATTAACTTTAGCCTGTAGAGCGTCCACAAGCAATTGTGGACGCCGGACCGACGGACCGACGGACGGACGGACGGACGGACGGACGGACGGACGGACGGGGGCGACGACAATATACGACCACATTTCAATGTGGGCGTATAAAAAGGGTAGGGGGCTAATAGGGTTTTAAAGACCACTGATTGCAATTTGGATATTTCTAGACTAATAATATACATTGTATATTATATCCACAGGACATGTTACCAATACATGTAAATGTATAATGAGGTAATAACTTCTATAGCTGTAGGAGGAAACCATATGACCGAGCTACAATCCAGGGCCCTGTTTCACGAAATTTTAACTTAAGATAAAATCCAATTTTAGTAGATACTTCAATTTTGATTGGCTAAGCACTAAAATTAATCTAATATTATCCAATCAAATTACTAAAATTGGGATCTTATCTTAGTTAAAATTTTGTGAAATAGGCCCCAGAAGTTTGGGCCGGCAACTCTACTCCCTGAATCAAGGACAGATCTTATCATAACATGTACAACCACATTTTAACTGTATGAAGAATGGGATTACTAAAAAGATTCATTCAATAATCCAGAAAACTGTCGATGTCTACTTCCATCAAAGATTAGAAATTAATTTGAATCCAAATTTCTTCTAGAGATAAGCTGGTTCTCAGCCTCAAGGCACCACAGAAACTTGTGGATAGCATGTAAAGGATTTATTTTTTTATAAACAATTTAAGTTTAAGCGGATATTTAACCTATCAAAATATTAAATATTATCAGCCTGAGGCTACCAGTTATAATATCATCCAAACTTACAGATACAAAACAGGACAAAGATGATATCATATTATTACTTAGGTATAAATACGTGAATCCAGCCAGGCAAAAAAAAATCATTTTTTTAGAAAAATCCAACAGAAATAAACTGGGGTTTAACATCCTACTTTTCTATGTCCTATCAGGGAAATTATATTTAAAATGTGCCATCACAGCCTCATCTTATATTGATTTCCAACTGTCAAAAGTTCTTTACATACATTGTACATGCATATGTACATACATGTCAATGTGTTCACAGAACATCGGTTTTATCCAGGCCACCCAAATGATTAAACACTGTTCTTTACACAATTGTCTGTTAGCTGTGTAGTGACATGACATGCAGAATTGTGTCTTTTGCAGTGCCAGTTAAAATGTTTCAATGAAAAAATCATCATTGTGAAAGAATTTGAGACAATGCAATTGACCTGCACAGCCAGAGAACAAACAACAAAGTGACTCAAGCTTTTAGAATCCTGAATCATACACAAAAATAGAATTTTCATCTCTAGGACCAGTAAGCTTTATGTTTCATCAGGACATCAAAGGAAAAGCATGGAATTTACTTCGGAAAAGGGAAACCACAGTATAAACACCCATTGAATGATGTGTTGAAGGCTGTAATGAATGTATTTGGAGTAAATAGGTACATAAATTATGGTACTGGAAAACAAATATGTACAGCACATTGTGAAACAGAGAGAGAGAGAGAGAGAAAGAAATGGGGTTTAACATCCACTCAACTAACATATGGTTTAATTTTACTTCAATAATTCGTTTGTGCGTTGGGGTCTTAAGCAGTGGGAGGTAACAGGAGGACCCGGAGAAAACCCACAAGGTTGGCCAGGTCCATACATTGTGTACCAATCAGGGTTTCCACATCATAACATACATGTATTGACTTTCCGTTGATTTTTATAATGCAATGAAACTTTGCAGATCCAACTCATAAATTATGTTTTCATTTATGGTATTGATTATCATGTGAAGTCGTATGTCTATTTTTACACTTTGTCAGTGTGGTGTAGATAAAATTGTACATATTGATATGAGAAACAAATATGTAGAGTTTTGGGGGGATTTTTTTTTTTTAATGACATCTTCTTTTAATTTTGGACTAACATGTGGTACAGTTTTACTTCAATTATTACTATTAGCTTGTGTGTAAAGGACTTTAACAGTAGAAGGAAACCAGAAAAGCCACAGAAACTCACAAGGTTAGACAAACAGCCCTACTCCCTAAAAGTTAGGGATCGACAGACCTTTTGCCCTAAAGTAAGAGCATTAAACTGCTGGACTCAACACACAATTATATATAACTATAAAAACCTATGCCTTATTCAACAGATTCTACTGGTGCAATTATACCCTCCAGCTAGTGTTATATATAACTCTAAAAGTCTATGCCTTATAAAACAGATTCTACTGCTACAATTGGTTTAATTTATACAGTATGTACCATATATATATATACACACATATATATAATAATCAATAAACATCCACATTCTTTCTACAATACTTGACCTAGAAACCACCAATAATATTCAATTACAATGCAACTATAAATGAACACACTCAATTAGCCAATCCAACAGTCTGATACAGTTAACAATAATAAATGAGTCAAATCATTCGGATATTTACTTACTTTTCTGCACCAACCACATATGTGCAGAGCGAGAGGCAATTTTGCGCAGGTAGCAACACTACGACTAGTACGACCTACTCTCGTTTTGATTCTCAGTTAATATTTTGCAAAATGCTCTTTAGTCCTTAATAAAAAGTGGCCATTATGGACTTTGGAAATCCCCTAAACTCTCCAACCGGCCTACAATTACATGTAGCATCTCTCAACTGAGCTGACAGTGGTATAATCAGTACCTCAGTCTCATCCAAACTAGGGGTATATATTTTTCCTTTTGCATAGATATTTATCCAGGGAAAAAAAAGGTAAATGATGAATCAATTCTGAAACCAGTTAGAAAGAAAATGTACCCACCTTAAAAATTGGTATGTACATTTCTGGACTAATAAGTCTATCAGACCAATGGTCGTTATATTCCTAATACCTACATCTAGAAATCTCCAAAATTTGCTTTGGAGATAATCCCCTTTCGGCTCCACCCTAAATCCCCTAAAGAAACGAAACTCGGGGATTGCTTAGGAAGAAAAGGAAGATATAGAACAAGTCATCCAGGAAATAGAGGTACATTTTGGAATAACATATATCCCTGATCCGAACTATATGTAGATGGGGGATTTTGACCACTGCTATAGGAATCCCTTGAAAACTATGATATTGTGAAACTTTAATCTTTAATAGGAATATTAGTTCAACAATTCAGTTCAGTATTTACAAAGTTACGATAAACAGACATTTTAAAAATATACTATGGTCGGCCGTAACAAGACACCACCATCTTTTATTGGTAGCGGGCAAAAACTGATGAGCCTAGTTTAAATCCAGTTGATCTATGCCAGGAGATTATCTAGCGTTAGTATTTTGATTTTTTAACAAATGTACAATTACAATTGATGGAGAGAGCTTTAAAACAATAGCCATGTGAATTATTATGTTGAGTTTGTTGAATGGGAGTGATTATACATGTGTCACTGGTCGACGTGTAAATAACAATTGACTCACTATACAAGTCACAAAACATGTGTCGGGAATATTAGTACATAAAGTGACTAGAAATAGTCACCTTGAACCATTACACTGAGTGAGATGGACAACAACCGAAATTGCTCATTCATTACCAAGAGAAACATGCATCAAAGTAAAGAGAGAGAGAAATGGGGTTTAACGTCCACTCGACATACACTAGGTAATTTTGGGACTAACATATGATTTAATTTTATTTAAATAATCCGCTTGCACGTGGGGGGTCTTTTATTGTAACCCCACCCATTGACTCAATGACAAACCTTATGATACAGCGCACCCATGCTAACCATTCGGCCATCCAACCCCCCAATTAGTAAAGAAAACACAGAATTGGTGTCTGCTCTATTTCATGTTCTGAGCATGGCTGAGTGTGTTATATATTCATTTTGTGGAGAGTGTTGACTTTTGACCATGATAATTGAAAACTTTATTCAGAGGTACATAATATAGTAGGTACAAATGTAATTACATGTTATGTTGAATTTCTTAATTTCTATGACCTAATATCATTGTACAAATATTCTAGAATCAAAATATTTTATATTCTGTATCTTTATATGGATTATGCTTCGTACCGTGAAACCCAAATTTGACATAAAATACTTCAATAAAGTATGTCTTCATACACGGTTTATAAACTTGCCGTGAAAGAAAACAGATACATAGGCTATATATATGTAGGAGAGTGGATGTTTGGATTCTTTTTTATTTCTAGTGTAGTTTTGGCGACCCCCACAGGCCCACCCACAGAGTACAAAATATTATACTTACTTTTTGGAGACTTGAAGGATTTAATTGTGTTTTATCTATGATTTTAATAGCTACCTGGAAAATAAAGAACAAAATCACAATCAAAATACTGGTAACTGAACTGTATGAATCATATAACAAAATAATATACGTACAAATTGAGTATCTACATAACTGTGTGGCAAGAACTCTGCTATTTGAACTCCCCGCCCCCCCCTGGGCCAGGTACATGTATCAGAGGTATAACAGGAATAAGCAAGTTACGTGTAATCTTTAAGTGGTACTTAGTCACTAGATAGAGTAATAAACTATAAGGTTAGTTTGTGTGGTACAGTTTGATGTTATGAACTATAAAACATATGTATATCAGAACAGCTAATTTAGTTGATGTTTTGAAGAGTAATCTCTCAAATACAGTAGATAAATACAGTAATAAATGTTTGGCAAGTATACATGTACATATAGTGGTACATTAGTAATTATTAGTATACAAACTAAAACTATACATGACTACAACAAAATCAAAGGCCTCTTATGTAGCTCTATACAGAAATGCCTGAATTTCAAAGGATTTAACGTCAACTAGACACCAATCTAATTAAAATATAGATCTTTATTTCGTTTCGTTTTTTTATACTTTCGATGGCCTACACTCATGTAGATCTAACAAGTTATAGTGGGAGCTCACGTTCTATGACGTCAGGCATCAAGCACAGGACATTTGACCCGATAGCGTCAGTCATTCAATTAACCAATTAGCAACTGCCATGCTTTTTAAAATCTACTTTTGTTTTGTTTTGATTTCTATCCGCTGGTAATATTTACCCACAGTTCCAACTTCCACGCATGAAAAGGTCAAGCGGTCGATTCGACAGACCATTTGATTGGCTGACCCCTCATTTCAGGCAGAACACGACTTAAATAACAAGTCTTCCAGATCCAAGAGTAGTAAAGACAAGTAAAAACAAAATTTTGAAATTTTGAACTATAAAAAACGAAACGAAATTGGATCTGTGTTTTAATCAGATTGACTAGACACAAACTAGGTCATTTCAGTATTAACATATTGTTTATTTCAATTTCAATAATTCGAGTGCACGTTGTGGTCTTTAGCAGTGGGAGGAAACTAGAGGACCTGGACAGATCCACCAGGTTGGACCGAGGCAGCCCCAATCCTTGTCAAGTACCATCAGGGTACGATGCCAGTTGACTCAATGATAGACCTAACCACGTAATGCGCACGCTCTAACCATTTAGCCATCCAACCTGCCTATTCAGTGGCGGAACAAAACAATGAAGTTTTGCACATATATAAGAAGCCTTGGCAGTTGGAATATGATGCTGCCAAAGCAAAATTTCATAGCACAATGCCCATCTTCATAGGGGTGGTTGGAACAGGAATGGATGCTAACCACATTTTATTATAGGCCTATTTCCATTCAGGTCAATGGGCAATGTGTATACAGCAATCTGTTTCTGTCATTACATCCAAACAACTAGAGGCGGTTACATTATTCTAGGTTATTTGAGACTAATATCTGCGATTTTGTTTTTATCTTTTTAATAATATCAGTATCTGTTGGGGGGGGGGGGGACTAAATTACTGTAAATCAATTATAGGCTCCAAGGTATTCAATTTTATGAATAGTTGCCTGAAGGCTCACCACACTGTTTACATGGGTCGCAGGACTTCAGATCTTATTTCACACATTGATTATAATAATTAAATTTTGTAGGATTTGAAGTTGATTTCAATATCTATAATCATGTCTTGTTGTATTTAAGTTTATTTATGTTATACAATTTTTTTTTTGTGTGTATTTTGTTCTGTAAAGAGCATGTGGGTACCTGTTTGTGTGCCATAAAAATGTACACTATTAATAATTTGATCAATATGTAGCTTTTATGTGCACTACGTACTAATTTGTAAGCAGAACTTTGGCATATTCCCTCCCTTGTCTAAAAATATATTCACCCAATGCTGCGTTTCGATTCCTTGACATTCTAGTCAAAGAAAATGTAAGTGACTGTTTCCTATAAACAGGGACTACAACCTGGACTGGAAATAACGGTTGTTGTTCGTGACAAACTGGAGAGCAATAATTGACTTTCTGAACTTAGTGTTTGATACAAATTAATAATATGAATAAAAACACAGAAACTAGACAAATCAATACCAGACAATATGACAGATACTAGAGACAATGGTGTCTGACAAAGCCTGCATTTGTGCCTGACAGTGTTTGACAGGTGGTCAATTTCCAGGTTTGCTGAATAAGGAAAGATTTGAGAATCTCTAAACAAAATCTGTCCAGCTCCCTATCCCTTTTTTCAGCTCATGAGCACTGCAGTTAATGTTTGTGATGGGAATATTCTGGTACCTAGCCAATCACTTCCTGGGAGTGTCAGTTGTCTATTAAAAATATTGGATTGCATACAGTTCATGTAATTTCATGGGGGTTGATTAGTGAACTTTACTTGGCAGTGCTTTTACATGTACATATAACAAATATTTCTTATATGTTGTAAGTTTACAGGATAGGCTAACAGTAACACAGTAATTAATAATTTTTTTCACAGAGCTGGAAGAAGAAACCATCTATATTTAGACCATGAATCTATATAGACATGATAATTTTAGTCTCATAAATTAAGTAAAATATATCTTGTTACAGATATTTTAAATTTATTATGATTTCTCTCAATTATTTTCATTTTCAGTAAACGAAGCCATAACAAATTGTCACTAAGCCTTTTCAAATTGTAACAGATGTTACGACCTATTGTGAATGGTGTAATTACAAATTAACTAGCATTGTTTACAATAATTAGCTTATTGCTTAATCTTGTTCTTAGGTGATTAATATTCACTCATCGCTGGAACAGTTTAACTAATTGACATTTCAACAAGTTTAAGCCCATACATGTAGCTAAGCAATAAGCCTGTTAATTTTTACTAATGACAGGTGTTGTGAAGACATGTTTGTTTACAATGTTACAGCAAAAATGGAAATAGTCTCTCTCCGTAATTATTCCGTTAGCAACTCCTTCATTCTATTTCAATTCAAGGTCTGTAGTAAAATGTATGAAATGCTCTGAAATTAAATACTGGTAAACTTGCATTCCTGGCAATTAAACACCAGTACCCATTACACAGAAATAACAAACAGCATAATAAATAAATGTTATACAATTAAACAAAATAGAATATGATGCAATGCATTAATTACCTCTCGGCCTGTAGGTACATGCTTGGCTAATTTGACTTTGGCAAAATTGCCTTTACCGATGGTTTTGACAAGTCGGTACTTTCCAATGTGAGGTTCATCTGTTCTGCCTCTTGTTGTAGTGATCCTTGGGTTACCGTTATCATCCGTTGGCTGAAAGATAAAAATGTAATTGAAGCCATTTATTGACATTAATACGATACATGATTTATGTAACTACGGTTGTCATACATTAGGAAAAAAAGATCTATAACTCACCCTCGGATCAACAGTAACGGATTCGTGAACGGTCTGCAATCCTCTTGAATTGGCAGACATTTTGAATATATAATCGATGCAAGGAATACACTATTTACGAGTCGTATTATGGTGTTTTCGTTTGTTTACGTGTCAAATATATCAGCGCATATAATTCCTTGAGTGCACATGAATAAAATCCGACATAAATCAACCTCCTTTCATCCACAAATTCGATGTTTTAGTCCCCTCGAAAGGTCGCTAAGGTTGATCTTATTAATATAAATTGTAGCTTTGCTTCTGATTTTGGAGTGTTTATATACTATGAAAAATATGGTTTCCGCTATAGTAGCAGCACTGCCACCAATACTGAATTATCCGTTATCATTTGGACAATAGAAAATCCCTATTGGGCATAATAATCACAATTTTCATATCAAATCCATTCACATTTTTCTATAAAATGGCTGACTATTCTTCACCGACAAGCCTGAGAGCCGTGCGCATTGAGGTCAACACAAGACTTGCCGATTGGATAAAACGAAGGTGTATGACATCATCCCTTCTTTCCCAGCTGGTTATATCTAGTGAAATAACTAGGTACATACCTTCATTTTGATGATTTTCTATGACCATTCCCAAATAAATATCACTATTCTATTCCTTATATCTTCAGGTAGCAGCAAGCTAATATCCAAATACAATAAATCCTGTAAACACGATAAATCCACTGTAAAATCGGAGCGACCAAGACAGGTGCCCGTTTAACGTCTTCTCGACGTCACGCCCACTTGAGCACTAACCCGAAAAAGACTTCTCTAGCGAGATTCAACTGAGGGATAAATGCGTCATACCTGACGACTCGACAACTCAGTTTCGGTTGAGTTAACAGTTTGAGTCAACCGACACAGAAACGTCAAACCGTGTATTAATCAGAATTCATCAATAAGACCAATCAACCTCTCGGCTACTGGCTGCTCGTGATAGTATAGGGCTCTGAATGTATACCGTTGATATGATGGTGATTAGCTGTTTGTAATGCTGGCCTTGTACTGGACTGGCTGGAGATAATGGGAACTCAATAATAGATATAGTTTTTTCCTCACCCAGTGTTGATCTTCACTCATCAGTGTTGATTAGAATGGTCATCACCATTCGACAATCAGCTGATAGATTATTTGACCAAATGGTAATTTGTGAATCAATTTGTTTTTATGAATAGGTAGGTATGGAAGGTCAGATGTAATTAAATTGATGTCAATTTACACATGATGACTTATGTAAATTATAAAACAATATAAATATATTTCTCTTTTATTCCTAATGATTAAGAACTCAGTATGAATTAAATATTTATCATTTGCTCAAGGTCCAAAACTATGGAAAAGCCTTTGTTTCAATTTAAACAATAGCCATGAATGATAGCCAATATTTTTTTACCTTGAATATTGAATAATTGATAGCTAATTTAATTCATTTTCTTTTACAGATTTTTTATTTATATTAATATCATTTTTATTGTTGTATTTTTTATTTTGTGTTTATGATTCATCCTTTAGAATTATATTATTTTATATTTTTATTTACCGAATTTTGACATTCATATATTTTGTTAGCATTTACTTGATTTGTAATAATAGTATCGGTAATACAAAAATAAAGGGATTTATTTACACTATTTTCAATCATTATTACACTGCATGGAACAAAATTAAGTGATGATTCGATTTGAAATGGGCTTGCTCAACCCGTTCGTCTGTCATGGCTTTGTTTCTGGACACTTTCTCATAAAACGTTAAGTAAAAAATCTTTATGAAACTTTTTACACATATCAATGCTGTGTCTTTTGCTTTTTATAAATTTCTCAATTTTAGCATTTTTGTTTAATATTTTTTGTGTTTCCATGTAAACAGATTTTGACAGTGATTTTCATATACAATGGCACATCATGTTATTGACAAGACTCTTGTTCCATAGAATTTGTCTATACATATATTTTCACCCTATATATTCAAATACAATTTATAGAACTATTATATAATAAGCTGTCCATCTTCATTAGCCAATTTCCTGCAGGAGCTTAAACCTGCTTCCATTTCCTTGTATATCATTATACCTTTGTTATCAGTGATTGTAGGTTTCTATGACAATCTTCTTTTCCCTGCCAAAACCATGACAGTATGTGGAATATGGACAGTTATGTTGAACATTACTTGGTAATATAAGCCAAATGGTCAATATCAGTTATTCAATGGTAATATATCAGTTATTCAATGGGGATACGGATATACATATATCAGTTATTCAAAGATGGTATATCATTGAAAGGGTCTGTAATTACCAGTTAGCTGATAATTGATCATAAGAGGGCCTCATCATTATTTACATTGCTTTAAAAATTTAAAACATTTAGCTGTTGGGAGATGATTACTAACTAATTTAAACATGCATTCTGAAAGGGTTAAATCTGCCTATTGCAGGTCTTCTTTAGGCCTGAAATGTTACATTAATTAACTTATCCAGACCATTATTTAAAGGGACAATAACATTCTTGCTGGCTTGGTAGCTCCAGAAAATAAATAATACCCTTATTCTAAGTACTAGATGTTTAAATATCCTACCTGTTGTGTAAATTATCCATTACAACCTATTTTATTTGTCCAGAGGGTTCGAAAATATTTTAAAATCAAAGTCACATTTGAAAAGGTTTACGTTAGACTTTTCAAATCAACTGGTTGAATTTTTCCAATTTTTTAAATTAGGTGTGTTAAGATGAAATTTATATCATCATTTAATTGGAATATTGTAAAATAATACGATTTGTTGACCAGAATGAAGATTGGGACATATTTTTCAGTTACAACAAGAGTGTTATTGGGGCTTTAATGGATTAGTATCCGATTGGTTGCTCAACTTTCATTCATGATTTAATCATGAAATGGATAATGGAGACCATGTTTTTTTTTATCGTTCAGACTTTAGTTATGATGATGGAGGTTAGGCCGAAAATTCAGTCGCTAAAATCTCAGTTCAGAGTGGATCAATCTCCCATACTGTATTGCATTGTGGAGTTCTATGAGTGATTGAACAATCATGATGATCACTTAGCGCTGTAACCTCAACAAGCATGAAGACATGGTTATCCTTAAAAGGCATAGGAAACAGAATCGATTAATCTTCTTAAAGTGTTCCCCCGTATTCTACCTATGCGAGACAAGCCTCTCATTTGGGTCCTCTTGCAAGTTACCCCGGAAATAATTGTAAGCAATATAACCAACGATGAAAGCTGATGTAAGCCTTAAGGAAGAACAAGAGACATGGTTATTCAAGCACTTGCTAGTACACAGCATGGAATTAATACCAACCTCACATCAATATTGTTCATTAGAAAAAAAAAGTACAAAAAATTTATTTCCAGGTCAACCAACTACATCAATGCTATTTTAAGCTTTGAGGAAGCGATTACATTGTCTGAATATTTCATAGACTGCAATTGATTTTCCTCTCTTGTAGACTCATATCTTTACAAATTGCCACATTCATTTCAATTTAAGGCCACCTATGTATTTTCAGTAAAAATGACTGAAAATATTACAGTTTTTCATTTAGTTAATAACGTTAATATTAATATCATTTTTTGTATCACTGGCTGATCAGGGATTAAGGCTAATAAAATCAAATTTTTCGATTTCACAAATTTTAATGTCAAGATTGCTGTTTAACGCAAAATAAAACATTTTTGTGGCCTTGCTCTGCTTTAAAGGTACCACATGCTGGACATTTCACATATATTTGGAAAGTCAGAAACATATTATTTTGATGCTTGTATGAAAAAGATAGCTGATTTATTATTTTATTTATCTATGATAGTTAAAGATGGTGGTGTAACATCAATAGAAATGAGGGTAAACATTAAAAAAACGTAACGTTAGTTGATTGATTTAAATTCAGATGAAAATATCTTTTAATAAAACTTCTTTTGATTGTGTACCAGGCCTTGAAATAACGATTTTAGATGTATCTGACAAAATAGCAGGCACTGATGATATAGTACCAGACATTTTTAATCATGAGTCAGACATATATTTCAAAGGTGTGCCAGACAAAATGACAGACACAAGAAGGAATGTGCCTGACAAAGCTTGAAATTTGTGCCTGACCTTGTCTGTGACTTGTTGTGTGGTCTTTAACTCTTATAATTAAAGATACATTATTCAAGAGCTAAATTTGCCTGTAGGTCTTTCTTTAGGCCTTAAATGTTATATAAATTATTAATCAAACATTTATTAACATGACAAAACCCTAATCAACTCTCGAAGCCACTAGATGCGCAAGATTTTTACTAGATTAGAACGGTTTGGCCATTTAATGATTAAATTTAAAAATGGAGAAGCGCGGGTAAGTCTCGAATATACCAGCTCAGTAGTTACACTAATAAGCAATCAATGCACACAACTTGTCAAAAATACAAACAGTGATAACTTGGCTCAGAATAAAGTAATTTGATTAAAACTTTGAATATATCCATTTTACATTATCTATTTTTGAACTATTACAGCAAGAACGACCAGCTCTTTATCTAAATCTTACATTATGTATCTTTAATCTTTAATGGGGCCTGTTGGAGTTTTAAGACAGAATATTTGTTAATTTCTCCAGTATACTGTCAGTTTTAATTAATTTAAGAATGACATAGATAATGGCCCCAGTTCACATTTATCTATGGGATACAACATACGGGTTGCGATATTCTAGACATGTGCTGGAGGATTGATTAATTTAGCGTAATTAATGGAATTCTAACATTATATACTCAGATCAATTGATGAGTGAGATCGTGTTCAATATTCAGTGTATTTGTATTAATGGGAGAAATTAAAGAGACAGTCTTGGAGATCGAATTCTGGAAATAATTTCAGATTCATTTAATTACCTATAAATATAGATCCATTACCGCCCTTACCAGGCCTTAAAATTATTAAAACCGTGTAGTTGCACAGGGCCTGCAAGTAATGGAAGGAATTAAAACGAGTCTTGGAGACCTAATTTTTTGACAGAATTTCATGTTCATTTAATTAGCAATAAATGGGTTACTAAATAAATATCCATTAGCAGCCTTTCGAGTGTGCAGTTATACAGGCCTGCCACTAAGGGAGGCTAGTTCGTCTGTCCGTCACACGTTTAAGACGCAATAAATCAGCTTCTAATTGAGTTATGATCTTCGAACTTAGTGCAAGTTTCCAGAAGGTGAATTCCTTGACTGAGTTGATTATGAGCATTTTCTGCTTTCTGCTAATTGAGTTATGATCTTCGAACTTAGTGCAAGTTTCCAGAAGGTGAATTCCTTGACTGAGTTGATTATGAGCATTTTCTGCTTAGGCTTAGCAGATAAAATGCAAATTTGATAGGTCAAGAGAGAGAAATGGCGTTTACTAGGTCATTTCTCACTAACTAATGGTTCAATTTTATTTCAAAGGGATCTTTAGCATGAGGTTGGACAGATGACCCTACTTCTTGTCACAATACAAGCGGAGAATCGAAACCATGCCACTTGACTCTTAATGACAGACCTTATGATCTAACATGCATCCTTCATCAATACTTTAGATCACACACAACATCTCAGATTCTGCGTCAACCGACTAATAAATACGAGTATACACCATTCCAACTACTAAGGGTTCTTTTACATGCATGCCAACATGTATTTTTGTCCCATCCAAACAACTAGACACCAATAAATGCCTTGCCCTCTGTCCTTCACCATTGACAAAGGGAAACTGAATTGAAACATCCTAATGAACCTCTTGTTATTGAGCCAATGCCTTACCCACGGAGTCACCATGGATTTTTGATGTAGACTGTTCTCTGTATAATTGTTATGGGTTTGATTGCACTTGTGTACATGACAAGAAGGGTAAGGGTTGGTAGCTTGACATCTTGTATATTTTATTTCAATAGTTCACTTGTTTGCAGAGGTCTGTAAGTGTAACCATGGTTGGTGTAAGAAATGTAGGATGATTAATCCCATTTCATTTCATTTTAACAGGGGTATGAACCAGAGATCTTTGAGAAACCATATAACGTTGGGCAGACACCACTGTACGCTTTATCACACACACGCGTGGGTTCAAACTTGCAACAATGGACGATCTTTCAATCGACAGTACGCATTGAATAACTTGGGTCATTTAAATCTAATGCATAGCCTTTATGCCAATTTCTTCTGTATTGGACAAATGCATACATTTCTTTTTTATTCGAATTTGGAAAAACCCCATTAATATTGAGTTTTCCCTTAGTTTGCCTGTAACAGAGTGATATTATACTAGCCGAACTCGTGGGAGTCGACATATAAAACTGGCTTACAATTTCTATGAATGGTAATATTACTATATTGACCTGGACACAAATATAATGCTTATGTCATATTTGACACTTTCAATCTTATTACCGTACAAATATTGCTGTTGTAGCCGATGACTCATAACTCAATGCTTACCCCCCGCTTATTCTGTTAATGCAGCAGTCCTACTAGAAACACCTAATTATATTTAAAATACAGATGTGATGTCATCCTTTGATGTTCGCGTACTATTATTTCAAATAATGGTTTGGAAAATGTGCTAAGCATACATTATTTATACTAGCTGAAATTTTTGACATGTGTAAAGAATTTCATTGTAAAGCACATGCTAGTTTCTGTTTTTTAAGTTGTTTAATGGTCTCAAGCTTAAGACATTGTGTAATATATTGAAACAACACAAGGGATTACACCCCTATGTGCAAGCAAATTAATGAAATAAGGTTAGTCCCAAAATGACCTAGTTTGTGTCGAGTGGATGTTAAACCCCATTTCTTTCTCCCCTCTTATGCTGTTAATGTAGCAGCCATACTTAATTCTTATATTTTCAGTACATTTATTATTTGAAATATTGGTAACATATTACTAGAGAGAGGGAGAAATGGGGTTTAACGTCCACTCGACACAAACTAGTCTCATTGTCATGATATCTGTTTACCAATTGTTGAAAAATTCCTATAAATTTATAATTTCAAATTAGATTCATTTATTAATGCAACAAATTTATAAAATTTTCAAATCTGTCCGCTCAAAAAAGAGTTATAATTACTGTGGTTTGTGTGAAGTCAACTGGCATGGTTTCAAAACCATCGGAGTAGGGTTGCCTGTCCAACCTCGTGCGTTTGCTTCGGGTACTTTGGTTTCCTCCCATTGCTAAAGACCCCTACGCGCAAGCGAATTATTGAAATAAAATTAAACCATATGTTAGTCCCAAAATGACCTAGTTTGTGTCGAGTGGACATTAAACCCATTACTCTCTCTCTCTGTCTGTGTGAATCCTGAATAATTAAAATATTTTTTGCCCTTGGCCGTCATGTTGTCTGCTTAGCAATTTTTAAAAATTTGTGGAATTTTATAATTTCAGAATAGTTTGATTTATTGATGTAAGAAATTTATCCATTACAATAAAATGGGGATTTTAAAATCAGTCTACTCAAAACTGAGCTATGCCTATTCCCCAAAAATTGTCCCTGAGTAGTCACGTTGACTGTTTTGTAAAAATTTCTAAAATATTTTAATTTCAAATGTATCAACATAAGAAATTTATTTTTAACTGGAAAATGGGAATTTTCAAATCTGTCTACTCAAAATAGAGCTACTGTTAATAATGAAAATATTTATTGTTGTGTGGGTTGTCATATTGTCATGTCTGTGTATTTGTTCTACAGTTCCTATCTATAAATCTAGCTGGGAAGAATTTGGCTCCAGACAAAATGTTTTAATTAAGTCAATTCAGTAAAAATTCACCGTATTCAATTAAAAGAGAATAAAAGTTTCTTAGTAGCACATAAAATTCTTGGGCTTTCAAGCATTTTATTTTGCCGACTAAAAGGCAAAATATATTTTCCCACGAAAAATTTATTAATTTTTTTTCAGAAACATTATATTAATCTGTTTGCCGAAAAGTTATTCATTTGTTGTCGTGTGGGTTGTCATGTTGTGTTTTTAACTATTCTAGAGTAACTATCTATCAATCTAGATGGAAAGAATTAAAGATTCTATTAGAATAGGATATGTTGAATCGGTCCCCGGAGCTCTAGGCTGGTTAATGGTTATTGATTGATTACTTCATGTCTATGAAAAGATGCCTTTTTTTTTCAAAGATGGCAGTAATTAATTTTTCTCTTAGCTGCAGTCAATGGTGAAACAATGTCAGATTCTGAGTGGAGTCCTTGCAGCAGTGGTGTAACTTTTCCTACCTGGACGGTCTTTGAGTTTGCACGCCCACCCACCCTTCCAAAAACAGAAAGAAACTCACATCAAACATACTTCACCTGGTATCATACAAAAAGCTGAATTGACATATAATGAATTATTAAAAGACCAAAAGTGCACAGTTGTATATTGTATAGATGTAGTCTAACAGATCATACAGACTGTCATTCAGACAAGTGGCATGGTTATGAACCCTAGCTTATATGTGACAAGGATTAGGTTGCCTTTCTAACCTTGTGGGTTTTCTCTGAGTCCTCCAGTTTTCTCCCAATGCTAAAAAAAAACATGCACAAGTGAATTATTGAAATAAAATTTTACTATGTGTAAGTTTCAAAATAACTGAGGGGGGTTGGATGTCATTGAGTCAACTGCAGTGGTTTAGATTCCTCGGTTGTACGTGACAAGGAGTAGGCTCGACTGTCCAACCTTGTGTGTTTTCTTTGGTTTCCTCCCACTGCTAAAGACCCCCCCCACGCATAAGCAAATTGTTGAAATAAAATTGTACCATGTGTTAGTCTCGAAATGACCTGGTTTGTGTCGAGTGTATGTTAAACCCCATTTCTCTCTCTCTCAATAACTGGTTTGCATTGAGTGGACATTAAACCCAAATTGCTCTCTCTATATTGTAAGTAGATAGGCTAAGAATTTAACTCAATACTCATTCTGTTCCTTTTATTTAATAATTCTATTCCTTTGATATAAAAATACTAGCACTATTGATTTTTTTTTTTGCTTTAGTTCCTCTTGCTGTTCATCCAGTAACATTACTATTCAATGATAACTGGAATTTGTTCAAGACAAGGCACAGAATTTCCCGAAATACACCACATTGCAAGGTGAATTCCCAACTTGCATTAACCCCTTTGGTGCAGAAAAGTTGTGACGTTAAACCCCATTCTATTTCCTGCGAGAGAAAGAGAAAAAGAGAGAAAGAAATGGGGTTAAATTCCACAAACTAGGTCACTTCAGGACTAACACATAGCTCTATTTTATTTCATTAATTCACTTGCACTAAGGGGTCTTTAGCAGTTGGAGGAAACCAGAGGACCTGAAGAAAACCCACAAGGTAGGACAGGCAATGCGAGGAATCAAACATTGTATTGCCTGTTCACTCAATAATTTAGATCCATGTTCTATTAAAGTAGCATTAAATACGATTAGATAAAGAGCTGACACTTCTTTCTATAATGGTTAGAAAATAGATAATAAAAGAAAATATGCTGAAAATCTCAGTCAAATTACTTCACTCTGAACCTAGATATTAGAGATTCAATTTTAGGCTAGCCTTGATCGTCATTACTACACTAAACAAAGTCTTGATTATCCATTTTTACGGTTATTTCATCCACCACAAAACGTATTCAAATTCACTAAATATCTTGATAAGTTTATTATGTAATGTTTAATTAATAATTTAGATACCATTTAAGCACGTCGGCTCCAACCGGGCAGGCTTTAAGAAAGACCTGCAATAGGCAGATTTAGCCGTTGCCTCTTCCCTAAAGCATGTATTTAAGCAGTATGAAATTTATTTATTGTATAATAAATCTTGTGAGTGACAAGTACATCAGATGAAGATGATTGATTAGGATTTTTTTTTTGTATGAAATGTCGTTTATTCAAATGAATAACCTTTCTAACACATAGCATGAAATCAAATTTGTGGGAACATATATATTATGGATTGTACTTATCCTCTTGTGGCAGGTTACATAAATGAAATGAAATGAGGTTTAATAATGTCGAACAGTTTTGCAAGAAAGTGTCTAGTTGTTGGGATGGAATGATAAAACAGAGGTCCCATGTACATGTTGGCATGCACTTGAAAGAGCGCTCCACTTGGGAATAGGGGTAAATGCTGCTGCCGGGGAAAATTGCTCTCAAGGCAAACTGTGTGGCGTTTTCACGTGGTCACAAGACCCGTTGTAAAGAAAAGTAGGATGTAAAATTCCATTTCATTTCATTATTTAAATGAAGTTGATAAACAACTACGCAGATATTAAAACATCGGTTTTGTATTTAGATCCCCCCTCCCCCCAATCATAAAATATTTCCTCTACAGATACCAAAACTATGTCTGGATACACTGGATCAAATGTTACCAAACTATGTCTGGATACACTGGATCAAGTGTTGACATATTTTTTGATCTATGACATGATTAAATAGATCAGATATAAATAGACTCTGTTTTATTATGATGATTCATAAGTTTATATTCATAACATCACATAAACAAACGGTTTATAATGTTTATTAGGTTAAATATGTAAATATACTTCACAACACATAATGTAATACACAGTTTTCACAAAGGGTGAGAAATGGAGATAAACATCCACTTGACACAAACTAGGTCATTTCAGGACTAACAAATGGTTCAATTTTATTTCAATAATTCAGTTGCATGTAGGACCCAGTAACCCTGTCATGTACAAGGAGGGAATTATAACCTCACAACTTGACTCAAATGACATGAAATGAAATGGGGTTTAACGTCCTACTCTTTTACACCTAACCTGGGCTAATGGAAGACAGGCATATGCCATACAGTGTGCTATGAGGGAAATTTTGCCCGGGCAGCGGCGCTACGGCCTACTCTTATATCGAATTCCAACTGCCAAGGGATCTTTTACGTGCACTCCAATGTGTACACGGGACCTCGGTTTTCCATCCCATCCGATTGACTAGGCAGCTGTCCTTGTCAGGCCCTCCTTTTGCATCACTGACAAGGGGAAACTTGACTCAAAGACAATGATAAAAACGTATGGTTCAAATAACATTCTATTATTAACAAATGGTATTGTGTGTTTGGGTGGTTGGATAGCTAAATGGTTTTCATGTACACACTGTATCATAAGGTCTGTCATTGAGTCAACTGGCATGGTTTTCATTCCCTGGTTGTATGTGACAAGGAGTACATGTTGGGTTGCCTGTCCAACCTCGTGTTTTTTTTTCAGGTCCTCCGGTCTCCTCCCACTACTAAAGACCCCTACACTCAAGCAAATAATTGAAATAAAATTAAACCATATATTAGTCCTGAAATGACCTAGTTTGTGTTGAATGGGTGTTAAACCTCATTTCTCTCTCTCTTGTTACTTCTATCATTTATGTATGTGTGTAATGCCAGGGATGGATCCAGAAATTTTTGCAAGAGGGGTTTGCCAGGTTTCTGTTACGGAAATCTGCCATCATCGTCTCTAAATTACATAGGCATATACATACAAATTGAGCTTTTTAAAAAGAGAAATCATTTTTATACTGATGTAGGATCTTTTTGTGATGTAATTTCATTGATGCAAGGCATTATTTTTTTTTTCATGTACCCCCCCCCCTCTGGATCCACCCTTGAATGCACTGTCTTTTCAGGAAACTCTAAAGTTCTCTTTAAGTTAATAAGGTCCGTGGTCTTTAATCCTGGCAGAAAAGTAGGACGTTAAACCCCCTTTCATTTAATTTCTTTAATGCCTGCCTATAGATTAATAACCACTGGTCAGCATATGGATCACAAAATGTACTTTAAATAAACTTGAGGGATATCGAGGTATCAATGAGGCATGGTCGTCGTACAATGGTCTGGTCTCAAATGTCCATTAATGACTTAAACTAATGATGGGCAAGTATACTACGAGTGAAATCAAGCAGAAACAGAACATTGAGAAACAGATTGGGCAGTGTTTATGATTCACAATGACATACATTCTACAAGACAACAAATAAATGAAAGGTGGGTGGGTCGTCCATCTACTGTGGTCAGTCAGGCACATCACACTTCAATAAGTATAGACTTTTGTCATTTAATAATATATCGTTTAGACAACATATAGCCTACATTATTTTCTATTGATACATGGAGAACGGTAAATGACCTGTAACGGTTGGTCTTGTAATTTTACTGCCCCCCCTTCTCTGGGGGATGAGTCTATTTTTAGTCTAGTTGGGTAAAACAGAAATTCCAGCACACTACGTTAAGACACCCAAAGGGTAACCCCAGCCCTGACCCAAAATTCTGGATGAATTTTACGAACGGAAATGACCATGTTGTGTCCGACTAAATTGCAGTATGGGAATTTCTAACGTCCCAACCTGGCCTGATCTACCCAACGGGTCTCGAAATAACCAACACCTTCCTTGATAGCCCTTCTGTGCCTTTCATTACAAGTGCTTAACAAACAAAGCAAATTGAAACAAGGTAATGTCCATAGATGTTTCCTTTTGTCTCCTCCCTTCTTTGATAGCCATTTTCAGCCCTTTTGTTACATTAAGTACCCAGGACTTTATAAGATTAAAAGTAAAGGTACATAGAATGATCTGTGATATTTGGTTCCCACATGCTGTTCAAGAACAAAAGCAGATACAGAGTAAGAAGATATCACAATTTCACCGTTTGACATTATGAGAAATGAATAGGACTTGACAAAATTAATTGCAGTCATATAATATTGTATGATATATCTGCATGTAGCCATTAAGCTCCAATAATAATATACATTCAATCTTTTAATAGTATTTTGTACTTAATTATTGTATTTTTTATTATAAAAGAAAAATTTAATATTTACATTTGTTACATGTTAACCTTTATGTCCATAAACCCCACAGTAATATACATTCAATATTCTAAATGTATTTAATTTATTGTTGTATTTTTTTAATAAAAGAAAATTTAATATTTATTAATTAATTTTTACCATTATGTACTGTATATATAAACTATTATAATATCCTGCTCCCAAATTGCATTCCATTGTCTCAATAAATGACTTTACATTAATATACATTTAATATTCCAAAAGTATTTAATTAATGGCTTTATTTTGTTTGTTTAAAAAAACAAAAAAAAAATCCTCTCCAATATTATACAAAGTACGTAAATCAGCTGTCACAATATCTTTAAATAGCTAGGTGATAAAAATAAAATTATTTTTTTATGGACTGGATAACATTATTGTCATATATTAAAAACAATAACAATCATACCATTAATGATTGATATTTGATAATATAAATAATAATAGATGACCATCCATGTATATCTATAGAGATCTACACATTAACCCGGAATCTGTTTACCATAAATAAACAATAAAAAGTGACCGTTTGCCGTTCAAAAGGTTATCGGTCATCAGGCCTTATTTCAGACCATGTATACCATATTTGTCCACTATAAACGGGAAGACGATCTGTGGTATGTTGGGGGCAAATACTACTTCAAACTTCCGCACGCTTCCGTCCACACTTTTATTGGGAATTGAATTTTCTAGCTGAATTGGGCAGCTTGTTTTAGCTAATATAAACCTTGATGTGACTTGGTTAGACCAGGTTAAGCCTAATGCAGGCAGAACTTTTCTTGTACTGGACTTGTCAAAGCAATCACTCACCTGAAATAAACAACATTAGTTTACAGATAGATAATGATAACGACAGAGTTAGAGGAACTCTTGTGATTAAATCGCATGTTGATAAAAACAATTTGAATTCCTAATGTCATTATTCAAATAATAATTTTTACAGTAGAGGTCATAATCTTTCAATAACAGGGGAGACAATGTTAACATCTTTTTTTTTAAAAAAATGTTTTGCAGGACATTCTTGTGTTTTTCTTAATTTTTTTAGGGGATATTCTAATTTTTTTTAGGGGATATTCTTATTGTTCTATTAATTTTTAGGAAGAGGATTCTATATTAGTTTTTAGGAAGAGGATTATATATTAGTTTTTAGGAAGGGGATTCTATATGAATTTTTGGGAAGGACATTCTTATTTTATACATTCTTTCCAGAAATTTTTCTGTTGTATTAATTTTGGGAAGAAATTCATATCTTAATAATTTTATTTAAGGTTGGTAGCGAATTTTTTATTTAATTATAATTTTTGGAGAGGACATTTCTATCTGTTTTATCTTTTATCAATTTACAGAGAAGAATTGTTTCTTATCGTATTTGAATGTTTGAAAGAGGACATTCTTGTTTCTAGTTATATTAATCTTATCTTTTAGTTAATTATTAGGGCGATAAATTCTATATAATTTTTGGAGAAGACAGTCTTCCCATTTTGTAAATTTTTTGGGGAAGATATTACCGTATCTTATATCAATTTCGAGGGAGGACAATTTTTATCTTTTGCACATTTTTCCAGGGAGGAAATTTGTACCTTTTATAAATATTTAGTGAGGAAATTATTATCATTTATCATTTCGTCTTGAAGGACATTTCTATCTATAAATAATATTTGGGAGCACATCGTCTGTTGGATGGCCGAATTGTTAGCTTGTGCGCGCTGTATCATAACGTCTGTTAATGGGTCAACTGGACAAGGAGTTGGGTTGCATGTCCAACCTCATGGGTTGCCTCCAACAGCTAAAGGCCCATATGCGCAAGCGAATTATTGAAATAAAATTGAAGCATGTGTTCGTCCCAGAGTTTGCATCAAGAGGATGTTAAACCCCATTTCTCTCTTTCATTAATATTCCTGGAGGACATTCCTATCTTTTATAGGGGGGTTGGGATGGCCTAGTGGTCTATAGTGCCACGCTTCGACCACTACCTGGCCGGTCACCTCTGGCTTGCAGCTGTGGTTTCGAGCCCTGGTGTGAGCATATGTGGCATGGAGATAGGGGCGCCTTCTCAACCTCGTGGGTTTCCTCTGGGCACTCCGGTTTCCTCCCACTGCTAAAGACCCCTACGCGCAAGCGAATTATTGAAATAAAATTGAACCATATGTTAGTCCCAAAATGACCTAGTTTGTGTTGAGTGGACGTTAAACCCCATTTCTCTCTCTCTCTCTCTTATAATTATTTCTGCAAGATCATACTTATTTCATACAATTTGTCTTGAAGGACATTTTGTAAATTTGTTCATTTTGGGGAAACATTCTTATGTTCTATTAATATTTTTTTCAGAAGTTAAAGTGGAGAGTGGGTGGGGAGTCGTTAGTGTCAGCTAGGACCCAAGTAACATTCTTTAATTTTTATAGAATTTTGTGAGAGAATAAATGTAATCATTACAATTAATACACATGGAAAAGCTCCTGATAACCTCTGCGAATTAATTCAACAGTATATTCCTAAAAGACAGTTCCATTCAAATAATCTCAATCAGATACTGATACCAAAGTTGAAACTTGCAACTTTTGGACAAAAAGCGTTTGCTGTTGCCGCTGCTGAAAGATGGAATTCACTCCTAGTTGAACTGGATTTTGTGACTTCTTCTCCTTAGATCCCATTTAAAAACTCATATGTTTTTTAGTTATAAATATAAATAGAGAGAAAGAGATGGGGTTTAATGTCCACTCGATACAAACTAGATCATTTCTGGATTAACATATGGTTTTTAATTTTATTTCAATAATTCGCTGGCGTGTAGGGGTTTTAGCAGTAAACCGGAGAAAACCCACGAGGTTGGACAGGTGACCCTACTAGAGATTCGAAACCGCGTCAGTTGACTCAATGACAGTCTCTAATATAAAGCACACACCTGCTAACCATTTGTCTATCCCACTTATAAAAAAGACATATGCCTTGTATTTATTATACAGTATAAATATGACATACTGTAAAAGATATAATATAATCTCACACATCAATATAAAGACTAATGAGCAACTATCAACAGATTTATAAACAAAGTGGTGATAATAACAGATCCAAGTCCAAAATATACACATTGTTATCTGTCAAGGTGCTACTAAAACCTTGAATAGCTCTAGCAAATTGAAGCAACTATAATATTTGTTCAGATAATGAACACCATTGTGCAGAGAAAAGCAGCTTATGGTATGCTGTGAATAGATTCTGAAGATCTCTGCTTTTGTATGAATCGCAAAAATCCTCCATGTCAACCTCAAGCCTTTAAGCATATTTAGACGGATCAAACATAGAGTTTATATTGATTTGGGGAAAAAAGTCCAATTATGTGGAAGACTATGTCACGGCATGCAAGATTATATAGCTTATTAATATCTTTTTAATATAACCATGGAGATATTGAATAACAACCAAACCACCTTTCAGTCATTTTTAAATCTGACCAATCTACCCCGTAGATAGGCCTAGTCTTTATATGTATCGAACATTACACTGATTAATTTTTCATTTTATTTTGTCATTCTGATCAATTCTGTTTGACAAATTGATTTCTGATTTATATTCGTGGTAAACAAACAGTAAAATCTAAAATGTCATTGTTGTCTTTTAAATTTCTAAAATTCCACAGAAAGATTTGTGGCTTCCTTTTAAGATATATTCCTTTAAAAACAATTAGGTCATCTATCTGAGTTAAAATCAGACGAGTTATCTCTGACTGTGATTACAAATTGGTCTTTGTTTAGCGCCGTATTATTCAACAGTTATTTTATTGGATATTCAGGTCTCTGTTTTTATTATCAGGTGGACCTTGATTTTTCATGCCAGCAGAATGACTAGACCTTTATTCCTTGCCAGGCCTTCCGTTCTTTTCCTCTATCAAGAAGAAACCAGGCCTTGAGTTCAGAAAGATTCTCTGACTTAAGTTAAGAATTTACTCAAAACTATTCGCCTTATTTTAATTAAAATATAGCCTTTTATAAAACTTTTGTTGTTTTAATGTATCAAATACATTAATAAGAAACGATGTGCAAATTTTTGTGTTTCTGGATCAAAGATATTTCTTATAAAGTCTAAGAATGCTTTCTGAACTCCGAGCCAGGCAGGAAAATCTCAAGGAACTTTCTAGACCAACTACAAGAGATAAAAATATTTCGTAATTTAGGGATCATATATTCAACTACCATACTATGGATTTACTGACTTAAAGAGACAGTCCCGATTAGAACAGAGTCCCAAAAATAAAAGTCTGAGTACATATGAAATTTAAATGCCAAAATATAGGAGGGTGGTGAAGTGACCATGTCTCAAAATTTCAGCTCAAAATATTGAGTCGTTTGGACGTAAACGTCAAAACTGCTTATCCGGACACGTAACCTTTTTAAGATTTCAGGTTAATAATTTCGTTGGTGACCTGATAATCGATTCCCGTTCCTTGAGGGATCCATACAGTGAATGGCCCATGTGCTGTACTTGATAGCGAAAGGCATATTTCATCTACAAATTATTTTTATTTAAGAGAAAGTCCGGTTTTATGTAGACACCGCATCATACAGCTTGGGACACCCGTCTCAATTTCCAGAAGAAGACTGACGTGTTTAAGTTGTTTGGAAACGTATCACAAATACTGAGACAGTTGCTCGGCCATTTGGTAGAGGATTTTAAGGGATTTTAACACAGAATTAAGCAGTTATATTCTTCAAATAAATATAGGGATTAGCCCTTTAAAGGAGCTAAATCGCTAATATTTGGGGCCTAGAAATTTACCCAAATGGATCGCAACGCATAAAATAATATTATTTGAATGTATATAAACTGATTCACATTCATTGATTTCCGTCTTTACTCTAATTTCAAATCACTTATGTTTGGCGAAATATGCCTGAAGTCTCAATAACATGCCAATCTCTAGCGTCTGGTTATTCCTGTCTACATTATTGCGTATACTCTCCATGCACCACCGTCCAGCCTTGTTTTTCAAGTCCCATGTTAAAAGTGGGCCTGAAACGAATCGTGTACCACTGATAATTTTTTTTATTTTGTCTCAAATATTGGATATCAGAAGCCCATCTTTTCCCGGTAAGATCACAACATCTATGTTGAATTAAATTGATAAATAATTTGTGTTTTCATTGTTGAAGATTTTGGATGATATTGAGTTAGAGACTTAGCTACTTTAAGATTGCGGTCTCTGATGATTCATTCATCATCATACAGGATTTTGAAGCTTACGATTTAACCTTGAGATATTGAGAGAGAGAGCACTGCGAGAGGCAAAAGTATTTCATAATTTCGGAATCATTCACTGATTTAAGATTAAGATATGGGATGATTCATTTATCATCAAAGCGGATATTCAAGCTTACTATTTGGCTGTGATCTTTAGATCAGTCAGCCAGCACCTTGCTTACTGAACCACAAATATATTACATATTAATAACAAACAATAGAAACAGTCTAATTCCTCCAGGTACATTCCACAGATGTTATTGGGTATTTATCATACTATTACTAATAACTCATGGCAAATATACACTTAATAATCAATAATTTTATAACAAATTACTTACATTTATTAATAATTCTATTTTACTATGCACTATAGGCCTAGGCCTGCTATAGTTTACTACTATTCTATAATAAATTGACAGGACGGATAGAATTTGAAACCATGTCACTCAATAACAATTGTCAACCATTTTTACATAAACACCTGTTTTATCTAGGGGGGTTGGGATGGCCTAGTGGTCTAGAGTGCCGCGCTTCGAACTCTAGCTGGCCGGTCACCTCTGGCTTGTGGCATGGAGATAGGGGCGCCTTCTCAACCTTGTGGGTTTCCTCCGGGCACTCCAGTTTCCTCCCACTGCTAAAGACCCCTATGCGCAAGCGAATTATTGAAATAAAATTAAACCATATGTTAGTCCCAAAATGACCTAGTTTGTGTTGAGTGGATGTTAAACCCCATTTCTCTCTCTCTCTCTCTCTCCTGTTTTATCTACCTGTATTATTTATCTCCAAAGAGATTAAGAGAAATGGGGTTTAACATTCATTAATACAAACCAGATCATTTTGGGCCTAACATATGGTAAATCTGTATTTTAATAAGTCTTTAGCAGTGGGGGGATCCCCCAAAGAAAACCCATGTAAACAATAGTTTATCCTGTGCATAATAATATGGGTATTTCCAATTTTAATGAAATGTGGAGTTTGGTGTAAATTTCATTTTGGGTATAAATTTACAATTTTAATAAATTGGTGTAAATTTTATTTTGGGTATAAATTTACAATTTTTATGAAATATTGAGTTTAGTCACAATTTCAATATCATTTAAAGCTCCAATAGCATTTTTTTAAGTTATATTTTTAAAATGTATTAAAATAAAGCCCAAAAATAGATTGAACCTATAAACAGTCCTACCTTGTTAAAGAATAATCCTATTAATCCTATAATTCAGTACTGCCAGTTGAGAAATTGGCAAAAATATCATTTTCAACTTCAAATTCAAACGTTTGAAGATGGCCGTCCATGGAGAGGAATGGGAAAACAAGGGAGGTAATTGAGTAACTATTTCCTCAATCACCCTGTGTCACCCTTTATAATGCCTCAAAAATTTTGCCCAGGACCGTATAATAGTGAGTTGACAACCTTTTGAGCAAAAGACATAGAAATAATTATGTTTTGACTTTCTTAGAAAATGTGAAATTGGAACTTTAAATAATAAATATTAAGTTGGGTGTGCCATCTTTATTATCCATTCATTCATTCACTCATTAAGTACAATTTCTATACCAAGATGAGACAATAAAATGAAATATATTATCAACACTGATATTTTGAGTTCATCAGGATTTTCCAGCGTGGTTTCCCCTTGTCAGTGATGCATCGTAAAGTCTGTCATTCAGTCAACTGTCATGGTTTCATTTCCCTGGTTGTATGTGACAAGGAGTTTGTCATCTGTTTAACTGCATGGGTTTTTCCTGGACCTCTGGTATCCTCCCACTGCTAAAAGACCCCTACGAGCAAGCCAATGATTTAAACAAAATTGAACCATATGTTAGTCCCGAAATGACCTAGTTTGTGTCGAGTGGATATTAAACCCTATTTCCCTCTCTCTCTATTTGCTTACCTGATTCACACAAACAATAGGTATATTATACTGTTGACTAAAACCACGAAGTTTACCAGCAAACGTGTTCATATGTTTGGCTCTCTTTATCATTTCATGATTCTCGTAATCACAACGAAACAGAGCCGCTACAGAATCAACAATTATTATAGGGGGGTTGGGATGGCCTAGTGGTCTATAGTGCCACGCTTCGACCACTACCTGGCCGGTCACCTCTGGCTTGCAGCTGTGGTTTCGAGCCCTGGTGTGAGCATATGTGGCATGGAGATAGGGGCGCCTTCTCAACCTCGTGGGTTTCCTCTGGGCACTCCGGTTTCCTCCCACTGCTAAAGACCCCTACGCGCAAGCGAATTATTGAAATAAAATTGAACCATATGTTAGTCCCAAAATGACCTAGTTTGTGTTGAGTGGACGTTAAACCCCATTTCTCTCTCTCTCTCTCTTATAATTATTTCTGCAAGATCATACTTATTTCATACAATTTGTCTTGAAGGACATTTTGTAAATTTGTTCATTTTGGGGAAACATTCTTATGTTCTATTAATATTTTTTTCAGAAGTTAAAGTGGAGAGTGGGTGGGGAGTCGTTAGTGTCAGCTAGGACCCAAGTAACATTCTTTAATTTTTATAGAATTTTGTGGGAGAATAAATGTAATCATTACAATTAATACACATGGAAAAGCTCCTGATAACCTCTGCGAATTAATTCAACAGTATATTCCTAAAAGACAGTTCCATTCAAATAATCTCAATCAGATACTGATACCAAAGTTGAAACTTGCAACTTTTGGACAAAAAGCGTTTGCTGTTGCCGCTGCTGAAAGATGGAATTCACTCCTAGTTGAACTGGATTTTGTGACTTCTTCTCCTTAGATCCCATTTAAAAACTCATATGTTTTTTAGTTATAAATATAAATAGAGAGAAAGAGATGGGGTTTAATGTCCACTCGATACAAACTAGATCATTTCTGGATTAACATATGGTTTTTAATTTTATTTCAATAATTCGCTGGCGTGTAGGGGTTTTAGCAGTAAACCGGAGAAAACCCACGAGGTTGGACAGGTGACCCTACTAGAGATTCGAAACCGCGTCAGTTGACTCAATGACAGTCTCTAATATAAAGCACACACCTGCTAACCATTTGTCTATCCCACTTATAAAAAAGACATATGCCTTGTATTTATTATACAGTATAAATATGACATACTGTAAAAGATATAATATAATCTCACACATCAATATAAAGACTAATGAGCAACTATCAACAGATTTATAAACAAAGTGGTGATAATAACAGATCCAAGTCCAAAATATACACATTGTTATCTGTCAAGGTGCTACTAAAACCTTGAATAGCTCTAGCAAATTGAAGCAACTATAATATTTGTTCAGATAATGAACACCATTGTGCAGAGAAAAGCAGCTTATGGTATGCTGTGAATAGATTCTGAAGATCTCTGCTTTTGTATGAATCGCAAAAATCCTCCATGTCAACCTCAAGCCTTTAAGCATATTTAGACGGATCAAACATAGAGTTTATATTGATTTGGGGAAAAAAGTCCAATTATGTGGAAGACTATGTCACGGCATGCAAGATTATATAGCTTATTAATATCTTTTTAATATAACCATGGAGATATTGAATAACAACCAAACCACCTTTCAGTCATTTTTAAATCTGACCAATCTACCCCGTAGATAGGCCTAGTCTTTATATGTATCGAACATTACACTGATTAATTTTTCATTTTATTTTGTCATTCTGATCAATTCTGTTTGACAAATTGATTTCTGATTTATATCCGTGGTAAACAAACAGTAAAATCTAAAATGTCATTGTTGTCTTTTAAATTTCTAAAATTCCACAGAAAGATTTGTGGCTTCCTTTTAAGATATATTCCTTTAAAAACAATTAGGTCATCTATCTGAGTTAAAATCAGACGAGTTATCTCTGACTGTGATTACAAATTGGTCTTTGTTTAGCGCCGTATTATTCAACAGTTATTTTATTGGATATTCAGGTCTCTGTTTTTATTATCAGGTGGACCTTGATTTTTCATGCCAGCAGAATGACTAGACCTTTATTCCTTGCCAGGCCTTCCGTTCTTTTCCTCTATCAAGAAGAAACCAGGCCTTGAGTTCAGAAAGATTCTCTGACTTAAGTTAAGAATTTACTCAAAACTATTCGCCTTATTTTAATTAAAATATAGCCTTTTATAAAACTTTTGTTGTTTTAATGTATCAAATACATTAATAAGAAACGATGTGCAAATTTTTGTGTTTCTGGATCAAAGATATTTCTTATAAAGTCTAAGAATGCTTTCTGAACTCCGAGCCAGGCAGGAAAATCTCAAGGAACTTTCTAGACCAACTACAAGAGATAAAAATATTTCGTAATTTAGGGATCATATATTCAACTACCATACTATGGATTTACTGACTTAAAGAGACAGTCCCGATTAGAACAGAGTCCCAAAAATAAAAGTCTGAGTACATATGAAATTTAAATGCCAAAATATAGGAGGGTGGTGAAGTGACCATGTCTCAAAATTTCAGCTCAAAATATTGAGTCGTTTGGACGTAAACGTCAAAACTGCTTATCCGGACACGTAACCTTTTTAAGATTTCAGGTTAATAATTTCGTTGGTGACCTGATAATCGATTCCCGTTCCTTGAGGGATCCATACAGTGAATGGCCCATGTGCTGTACTTGATAGCGAAAGGCATATTTCATCTACAAATTATTTTTATTTAAGAGAAAGTCCGGTTTTATGTAGACACCGCATCATACAGCTTGGGACACCCGTCTCAATTTCCAGAAGAAGACTGACGTGTTTAAGTTGTTTGGAAACGTATCACAAATACTGAGACAGTTGCTCGGCCATTTGGTAGAGGATTTTAAGGGATTTTAACACAGAATTAAGCAGTTATATTCTTCAAATAAATATAGGGATTAGCCCTTTAAAGGAGCTAAATCGCTAATATTTGGGGCCTAGAAATTTACCCAAATGGATCGCAACGCATAAAATAATATTATTTGAATGTATATAAACTGATTCACATTCATTGATTTCCGTCTTTACTCTAATTTCAAATCACTTATGTTTGGCGAAATATGCCTGAAGTCTCAATAACATGCCAATCTCTAGCGTCTGGTTATTCCTGTCTACATTATTGCGTATACTCTCCATGCACCACCGTCCAGCCTTGTTTTTCAAGTCCCATGTTAAAAGTGGGCCTGAAACGAATCGTGTACCACTGATAATTTTTTTTATTTTGTCTCAAATATTGGATATCAGAAGCCCATCTTTTCCCGGTAAGATCACAACATCTATGTTGAATTAAATTGATAAATAATTTGTGTTTTCATTGTTGAAGATTTTGGATGATATTGAGTTAGAGACTTAGCTACTTTAAGATTGCGGTCTCTGATGATTCATTCATCATCATACAGGATTTTGAAGCTTACGATTTAACCTTGAGATATTGAGAGAGAGAGCACTGCGAGAGGCAAAAGTATTTCATAATTTCGGAATCATTCACTGATTTAAGATTAAGATATGGGATGATTCATTTATCATCAAAGCGGATATTCAAGCTTACTATTTGGCTGTGATCTTTAGATCAGTCAGCCAGCACCTTGCTTACTGAACCACAAATATATTACATATTAATAACAAACAATAGAAACAGTCTAATTCCTCCAGGTACATTCCACAGATGTTATTGGGTATTTATCATACTATTACTAATAACTCATGGCAAATATACACTTAATAATCAATAATTTTATAACAAATTACTTACATTTATTAATAATTCTATTTTACTATGCACTATAGGCCTAGGCCTGCTATAGTTTACTACTATTCTATAATAAATTGACAGGACGGATAGAATTTGAAACCATGTCACTCAATAACAATTGTCAACCATTTTTACATAAACACCTGTTTTATCTAGGGGGGTTGGGATGGCCTAGTGGTCTAGAGTGCCGCGCTTCGAACTCTAGCTGGCCGGTCACCTCTGGCTTGTGGCATGGAGATAGGGGCGCCTTCTCAACCTTGTGGGTTTCCTCCGGGCACTCCAGTTTCCTCCCACTGCTAAAGACCCCTATGCGCAAGCGAATTATTGAAATAAAATTAAACCATATGTTAGTCCCAAAATGACCTAGTTTGTGTTGAGTGGATGTTAAACCCCATTTCTCTCTCTCTCTCTCTCTCCTGTTTTATCTACCTGTATTATTTATCTCCAAAGAGATTAAGAGAAATGGGGTTTAACATTCATTAATACAAACCAGATCATTTTGGGCCTAACATATGGTAAATCTGTATTTTAATAAGTCTTTAGCAGTGGGGGGATCCCCCAAAGAAAACCCATGTAAACAATAGTTTATCCTGTGCATAATAATATGGGTATTTCCAATTTTAATGAAATGTGGAGTTTGGTGTAAATTTCATTTTGGGTATAAATTTACAATTTTAATAAATTGGTGTAAATTTTATTTTGGGTATAAATTTACAATTTTTATGAAATATTGAGTTTAGTCACAATTTCAATATCATTTAAAGCTCCAATAGCATTTTTTTAAGTTATATTTTTAAAATGTATTAAAATAAAGCCCAAAAATAGATTGAACCTATAAACAGTCCTACCTTGTTAAAGAATAATCCTATTAATCCTATAATTCAGTACTGCCAGTTGAGAAATTGGCAAAAATATCATTTTCAACTTCAAATTCAAACGTTTGAAGATGGCCGTCCATGGAGAGGAATGGGAAAACAAGGGAGGTAATTGAGTAACTATTTCCTCAATCACCCTGTGTCACCCTTTATAATGCCTCAAAAATTTTGCCCAGGACCGTATAATAGTGAGTTGACAACCTTTTGAGCAAAAGGCATAGAAATAATTATGTTTTGACTTTCTTAGAAAATGTGAAATTGGAACTTTAAATAATAAATATTAAGTTGGGTGTGCCATCTTTATTATCCATTCATTCATTCACTCATTAAGTACAATTTCTATACCAAGATGAGACAATAAAATGAAATATATTATCAACACTGATATTTTGAGTTCATCAGGATTTTCCAGCGTGGTTTCCCCTTGTCAGTGATGCATCGTAAAGTCTGTCATTCAGTCAACTGTCATGGTTTCATTTCCCTGGTTGTATGTGACAAGGAGTTTGTCATCTGTTTAACTGCATGGGTTTTTCCTGGACCTCTGGTATCCTCCCACTGCTAAAAGACCCCTACGAGCAAGCCAATGATTTAAACAAAATTGAACCATATGTTAGTCCCGAAATGACCTAGTTTGTGTCGAGTGGATATTAAACCCTATTTCCCTCTCTCTCTATTTGCTTACCTGATTCACACAAACAATAGGTATATTATACTGTTGACTAAAACCACGAAGTTTACCAGCAAACGTGTTCATATGTTTGGCTCTCTTTATCATTTCATGATTCTCGTAATCACAACGAAACAGAGCCGCTACAGAATCAACAATTACCAGTTGAATTAAACCTTGAGCCAATAACACAGGTAATTTCTTGTGTATACAGTAAGTCAGACCATCCTGAAATAAAGAGGTTTCTTGTTGATAATAATTCATACTGTTTGGAAATGGCAAGTTGATAATTAAGGCTAGAAATGGAGTCTTGGACATTATCGCTGCAATATATCAAGATATAATTTCAACCTCTTGAACAGGTGGATTACGTAAGATTCAGGTAAAGAGCTGACTTTTCTTGCTACAATATTTCAAAAAAGGATAATGATAATGAAAAATGAATACATTGAAAATTTCATTAAAAATTACTTTATTCTGATCAAAGCAATGACAGTTATTTATTATTGTGGCAACTGTACTTGACAACTGGGATTAATTCTTGATTATCCCTTTTATTGTTAAATTTTTAAATGTTGTGAGTGTTCTATACTAATCAATGTAAACCATGGCCATTTGATAATCTAGAGAGTTGATTATAAGCTTTTCTTGTTAATAAATGTCTGAATAATAGTTTATATAATATCTGAAGCCAAAATAAAAAACTTGCAATAAGCAGATTTACCTCTTACATTTAGCTCTTACATAATACTCTTTTTATTATGACTAATTTTTGGGTTGAATTCAAGGGGGGTGGGGGGCGCGAGAGAAATGTGTCCCTCCTCAAAAATAAATTCAAGTCTCCTGATTTATAAATGTATCTTATTAAAATAATAACAAAATATTTAATAAATATGTCCCTTTTACACAGAGTTTTTGAAATTTTAGAAAGCTGAAGTCACAATATTTCATTTCATTTTAAATGTTTCTTCATTACAAGATCCTCAATTGCAACAAGCAAAAGCGAAAAGCGGCCCTGTCTGATTGGATGATATAAAAGGTTACTAAATATATGACGTCAAATATCTTTTGACAGCAGTATTTATCAGAAACATGATCTAGATTTTGTAAAATCAAAGATAATTTTTATATACAATTGTGCCAAAAAATATACATACACTTGTATAAAATTTATAAAAATATCAACACTGTAAAATCAAGGTCTACTTAATGCTAAAAACAAATGCTTCAAGTTTGTTTTTAGCATTAAGTAGACCTTGATTTTACAGTGTTGATATTTTTATAAATTTTATACAAGTGTATGTATATTTTTTGGCACTATTGTATATAAAGATAGGCTGGCACTGCCAGGCAGGATACGCCCACATTTTCGAGAGATGGACAGAGAACAAGCAATACCGAAAGTGATTTTTCCTACATCTTTAAGTCCTGTATTTCATACTGTATTGGGAGCAGCCATTTAGTTGGTCAGTTCCAGTCTGATATTAATGAAATTCGAAACCGACAATGATTATGGTGTGACGGTACACAACCTAGAAATGTGACTTTTCGTCAAAATCGGATAAGAATTGTGACCTGTAGAGAGTCCACAACCATGATATACCATATTTTTACACTATTCGCGTACAAACGGCGACCATTTCGTCCGTCAATTTTGGTACGATTTTCACGAAATTAGAACTCAACCTTCCTCATCAAAATCGAATTAAAATTGTGACCTATACAGGGTCCACAACCATGATATATCATTTTTTTAACAGTATTCGCGTACAAACGGCGGCCATTTTGTCTGTCAATTTTGGTCCGATTTTCCCGAAATTCAAACTCAACCTTCCTTACAGTGTAACGGTGATATAATCAAACGTTTTTTTTAAATGGGATAATAATTGTGACCTCCAGAGGGACCACAAGCTAAAGAAAGGGGGATTTTGCGTATAACCAGGGGCCATAATTCAGGACATTACAATCCGATATGCGCAAATATCGAAAAGAACCAAGATCTTTGGGTTATAACCATGAATTTCAAGTTTCATCAAAATCGAATTAAAATTGTGACCTTTACAGGATCCACAACCTTGATATACCATTTTTTAACAGTATTCGCGTACAAACGGCGGCCATTTTGTATGGCAATTTTGGTCTGATTTTCCCGAAATTCGAACTCAACCTTCCTTACGGTGTAACGGTAATATAATCAAACGGTTTTTTAAATCGGATAATAATTGTGACCTCCAAGCTAAAAAAAAAAGGCGATTTTGCGTATAATCAGGGGCCATAATTCAGGAAGTTACGATCCGATATGCGCAAATATCGAAAGGAACCAAGATCTTTGGGTTATAACCATGAATTTCAAGTTTCATCAAAATCGAATTAAAATTGTGACCTCCACAGGGTCCACAACCTTGATATACCATTTTTTAACAGTATTCGCATACAAACGGCGGCCATTTTGTATGGCAATTTTCGTCCGATTTTCCCGAAATTCGAACTCAACCTTCCTTAGGGTGTAACGGTGATAAAAACAAACGTTTTTTAAATCGAATAATAATTGTGACCTCCAAGCTAAAAAAAAGGCGATTTTGCGTATAATCAGGGGCCATAATACAGGAAGTTACGATCCGATATGCGCAAATATCGAAAGGAAGCAAGATCTTTTGGTTATAACCATGAATTTCAAGTTTCATCAAAATCGAATCAAAATTGTGACCTCCACAGGGTCCACAACATGGATATACCATTTTTTAACAGTATTCGCGTACAAACGGCGGCCATTTTGTATGGCAATTTTCGTCCGATTTTCCCGAAATTCGAACTCAACCTTCCTTAGGGTGTAACGGTGATATAATCAAACGGTTTTTTAAATCGAATAATAATTGTGACCTCCAGAGGGACCACAAGCTAAAAAGGGTGATTTTTCGGACAATCAGGGGCCATAATTTAGGAAATTACATTCCGATAGCCGCAAATATCGAAAGGAACAAAGATCTTTGGGTTACAAACATGCATGTCAAGTTTCATCAAAATCGGTTCAAAATTGTGACCTCTATAGGGTCCACAAGCTAAAAACGTGATTTTTCGTACAATCAGGGGCCATAATCCATGAAGTTTTGATCCGATACATGCCAATATCGAAAGCAGCCGAGATCTTTTGGGGATAAACCTATATTTCAAGTTTCATCAAAATCGGATAAGAATTGTGACCTGTAGAGAGTCCACAAACAAATTGTGGACGGACGGACGGACGTCCGGACGGACAGGGGCGACGACATAATACGTCCACATGAAAATGTGGGCGTATAAAAATTATCTTTGATTTTACAAAACATGAAGAATGAAGAGTCTAGTCTCTGGCTTGTGGCTATATAAAGTTTTAATCAATATCAGTACTTTCTTTTTATAACAAAATAAATGAAACACGACAAATATTTGCAATTATTTTTACAATAGTTGAATACAAGACGCTCAGTCGCTGGCTTAAGGCTATAAAAAGCGGTAAGTGGAGTGTGCCTTCAAAAAATGACTTCCAATGACCACAATTCCTTAGTACAAGATACTTAGTCTCTGAGCTAAGGCAGTGAGGAAAGTCCCTTTAAAACGGATGACTTTTCTCAACCATAACAGCTGAATACAAGAAGCCAAATCTCTGGATTTTGGTTATAAAAAGGGTTTAGAGGAAAGTCCCTTAAAACCGTTGATTTCTCATGACAATAAGTAGCTTAGCCAGATTCTGGCTTCTGGCTATAAATACAGATAAGGGGAAAGTCCCTTTAAAATTGATGACTTCCCATGACCATAAAACAGTGATGAATATTTTCTTTACATAACAATTTAAATGGGCTATCAAAAGTCACTTTAAAAAAAAAAGAATAACAAAAAAGGGCCAAAACATCTGTGGAATTATGATTTTTATATGAAGACATTTAATCAAGTCAAATACTTTCAATGGGTAACAAAATTTAACCAGCCAACTAAAGCCCCTTTAAAAAAAAGAATGCGCCATAACACGTAACGTGTGTGGATGTTGAATTTTTATAATGAAGATAATCACTTAACCATCCGACATTTATACCAAAGAAAAGTTATCAATCAAGCACACCAATATCAATAATTACCAATGTAATAGAATGAAGATACATGAAGGTTATAAAAGGTCAGGGTATAAACTACAATTGATATTAACTCAACTAAAGTGTGGTATCAATATCTACATTGTTTTATTGAAAAAAGATTATACAATAAAGAGAAAGAGAGGGAGAGAGGGAGAGAGAGAGAGAGAGAGAGAGAGAGAGAGAATCCTCTCAACACAAACAAGGTCATTTTGGGACAAACATATATGGTATAATTTTATTTTAATAATGTGCTTGCACGGATGAGTTTTTAGCCACGGGAGGAGACTGGAGGACCCAGAGACAATCCATGAGGCTAGGCTGGTGACCCTAATCATTGTCACATACAAGTGTGGGATCGAAACCATGCCACTTGAATGAATGACAGGAGTTATGAACTAAAGCGCATGTGGTATACACTATTTGACCACCCAGACTGCCTTATTCAATAGCCGTTGTTCCTAAATACTAGATAATAAGTTACATATAGATTTCCCTTTTTGTTCTTAATTTTTATACTTTCTAATAGTTACAAGAATGCAAGAGAGAGAGAAGTGGGTTTAAAGGTCCACTCAACACAAACTAGGTGATTTACGGACCAACACATGGTTCAATTTTATTTCAATGATTCACTTGCGCATTGGGGTCTTTAGCAGTGGGAGGACTTACAAGGTTGGACATGTACAACCGGGGAATCGAAACCGCACCAGTTGATTCAATGACAGACCTCATGATACAGGGCGCGCATGCTAACAATTCGGCCATCCAACCCCCTTTAACAAGAATGCATCCACTGATCTTATCTTCATGAACCCTCAGCAGTTTAAATTACTTCTGATATTATCAATACTTATTTACTTACATAATCTGATATGTGTTCTATATAAATATTGTCACTGAATTGTATTCTTTCCTTTAAACCTGAATATTTCTCGTTATAATGACTGATGAGCTGTTGTAGACGTTTATTAGGAAATGCATCTTCCGTACATATATAGACGACACCTATAAACACAATGACAAAACATGGAAATCAAATAATACAAATACTTAATCATTTTGAGAGAGAGAGAGAGAGAGAGAGAGAGCTATTCATCAAGAATACAAACTAGGTTATTTCGGGACTTAGGGGTCTTTAGCAGCGGGAGGAAACCGGAGTAACAGGAGAAAATCCACGAGGTTGGACAGGCGGCCCTAATCCTTGCCACATACAACTGGGGATTTCAAACGATGCCAGTTGACTCAATGGCAGCCCGTATGGCAGCACACTAACCTTTGGCCATCCAACCCATATGGGCAGTAAAACACACAAACAAACAATAAAGACAGTGAAATACACAAACCAGCAAGGAAGAAATATGGACAGTGAAATACACAAACAAGAAGAACAGAAATGCTTGCCAGTCACTTTGACCTACACCACTGACAAGGGAAAATCCGACTGGAAATTTCTCAGGAAATACAGTTAGTATAGTAATGGTCAAAGAGCTGATGATGTTCATAATTATGGTTTACCATGGATCATTATCATAGAAAACCTAAACCAAGCTTTTTTAAGAATACGGCCCATTTATTGAAAAAGAGCTAACATTTGTAATAGGATTTGAACACTCAAACAAAGAAATGGTTATAGGCTATATGTATCCTTAAAAAGAATTCTCATGAAGTAGGCCCCATGTCCGGGATTATTAAGTGGGTTTTTTTAACACTGTGACATTGGCTGTTTTATGTCATTGGTGTTGTGCTGTATATTACTTTCTCCAAATTTGTTATTAGAAACTTTTAATAATTTACACTTCAAAATCCAGGTATAAAATAGCATGGCCGAGTCCAATATGAAAACTGCTCTCATACTTCTACGCTACGCCTATGTCAAATAAGAAGACATAAGAGCAGTGTGTCATTTGTCAGGTCATAGAATCAATTCTTTATAACAAGTTAAAGTGGCAATCCCTGGATTATTTTAGGGATTAAACCCTGAGAGAGAGAGAGAGAGAGAGAGAGAGAGAGAGAGAGAGAGAGAGTAATCTCCACTTGACACAAACTGTGTCATTTTGGGACTAACATATATGGTTCAATTCACTTTTGTTAATTCACTTCCGCGCATACAGGTCTTTAGCACAAACTCAAAGACCCTGAGAAAACCCATGAGGTTGGATAGGTAAGCCTGCTCCTTGTCAGTATAAGATGGGGAATCGAAACCACACAACTTAACTCAATGACAGACCTACCTCCCCTCCTCTTTAATATCTAAAGCACTGTTGTCATACTATAAAGATAAAAATCAACGGTCAGTTTTCATGTTTGGTTTTGGACAATGTTTTCTAACTTCATGCTATATTTGTGTCCAAATAACCAAGTCTTTAAAGCCCCAATGTGTCAGAATGGAAATCAAATAAAGAGTTCAAGACCATACAAGTATCAAAAGTACTTTTACAAACTCAAAGTTTCTTACACAAAAACTAATCAAATCTGTCAATTTTAACATATTGGAAATTTACGTTGGTTTCTAAATTCTATTGATCTCAAGCTGGTTTGTTATGACTTTACACTTGTAAGTACAGGATTTTCCGACGTGGTTCTCTCCTTGTCAGTGGCTCATGCGGGAGGAGATAGCAAGGGACAATGTATAATCATTCGGATGGGACAATAAAACTGCGGTCTTGTCCATCATTTGCGTTGTACACTTAAAAGAACCCTTTGATTGGAATTTAATATAGGCTTTAGTGCCGCTGTCCAGGTAAAATTTCCTTAATAGCACATTGTGTGGTGTATGCCCATCTTTATTAGCCTAGTCAGTATAGAACAGTACGATGTTCTTCACACTTGTACAAGTAAAATGATGGGGATGCCGATTTTGCATCTGTTACTACAGAAAAGTAGGAGAGAGAGAGAGAAATGGGTTTAACGTCCACTCAACACAACTAGGTCATTTTGGGACTAACATATGGTTTAATTTTATTTCAATAATTCGCTTGCGCGTAAGCAAAGTAGGATGTTAAACCCCTATTTTGTTTCATGCCCGTTACGTGATCTTATTGAGTCGATCTGATTAATGTGCACTGCAGATCCTATTCTATTTAGTTTTTTATAGTTCAAAATTTTGTTTTACTTGTCTTTACTACACTAGGATCTGGAAGAGACCGAAGAGTTGTTATATAACCAGCGTTCTGGTTGACATGAAGGATTAGCTAATGAAACGTTCTGTTTTCATGAGTTTTTGGCATGTGATGCCCTTTCTATTAATTTTTTATCTTTTCAATTGTGGGGGTTGGGTTTCTGTCTATTCTAGAACATGCACTTTAGATCATAAGGTCTGCCTCTATGGTTTTTTTTTTACAGGTCTTCTAGTTTCCTCCCACTGCTAGACAGTTAGTCCAAAAATGACCTATTTTTTTTTTTGAGTGGATGTTAAACCCCATGTTCATTTCTAATGCATTAATGGTCTTGTATGATGGTGAAAACAGAGAAAGAGAGAGCGAGAGTAATGTCCACTTGACACAAACTGTGTCATTTTAAGACTAACATATGGTTCAAATCACTTTCGTTAATTCACTTGCGCATACAGGTCTTTAGCACAAACTCAAAGACCCTGAGAAAACCCAAGAGGTTGGGTGGGACAGCACCTTTAATATTTCCAAGGTAAAGATGTAGTGACTCACATCTGTTTTATATTTATCTAATAACAACACTATACAGGTAATCTTCCTCTAAAGTAAAGAGTCATGTGTCACCTTGAGTAGAAGTTAGGTGCATAAACATCACAATGTAGTATGCTGAGAGAGAGAGAGAGAGAGAGAGAGAGAGAGAAAGAGAGAGAGAGAGAGAGAGAATCGAAACCATATGTCAGTTGACTCAATGACAGATCTTATGATATAACTGTATGGTACTAGTTAAGGCATACTGTATATTTAAAATATATGGTACTAGTTAGTGCATGCTGTATATCTAAAATTGTTATTTCCAGCAATTAATACAGTGCCGATATCACTGGAAATTGAAAACAGGATTTGGTCATATTGTTAGTTCTCACAAGTGAAGGATAAAAAAATAAAATACTTTTCTCTTCCCTATTTCTTTGTATCTCACATTTTAATTCTTTTTTAATAAAATTACATATTTGGATGCTGACTAACACAATAATTTTTCTCATAAATATACCCTGTATTATATACATGTATATTATATATGTTCTATTATTGCCCACAACCTACCGATCAATATTAAGTTCTAACATTTATTCGTAAAATTGAAAAATGCACTAAATTATTTTGCTGTCACATCGAAATCATGTTTTAACCGCATGATAAATCTAAACCAACAATCCATGTGAGCAAAATGATGTATTAACAAACATGAAGCATATTAATTGGTAACTAAACTATGTGCTATTAATCAGCAGGTATTAGCAGCAATAAAGTATCCTATCAACTGTGATACTGTCTACAGAACATGACAGTTTGTCTTGTAAATATTACCTGTTGCTATAAATAGATGTCACACTATCCACAGTCTTATTGATTTTAGTGAAAAGTGTTTTATAAGTTAAAATTGAAAGTAGGTCAATTACCACTGTGTATAATCTACATGTGTTAATATTATGTTCTATCATGTATTCAGGAATTTATTGATTCAAATATTGTAAATAGGGTATCGTATAAAGGCCAATTGTTATGAACTTACAATTAATGGTATGTGGCTACTACAAATAAGAACAGCTGTGCATATGACCAGTAATGGTGAATTAGTACAGAGTTTAATGTCATGTCAACAGTGTTTTGGTTATTATAAGACTAACACGGTAATTTTCATTCATTTGAGAGAGACAGAGAGAGAAATGGGGTTTAACGTCCACTCAACACAAACTAGGTCATTTCGGGACTAACATTTGGTTTAATTTTATTTCAATAATTTGCTTGCGCATAGGGGTCTTTAGCAGTGGGAGGAAACCGGAGTGCCCGGAGGAAACCCACGAGGTTGATCATTCATTTGAAGAGTCATAAATGGAAATGGAAATGAAAATAAAATGGAATAGGGTTTCAATGGCCTACTGTTCTGCTCCAGCTAGCTTAATGAAGACGTGCATTTGCCATACAGGGTACTATGAGGGAAATATTTTGTCCAGATAGCGGTACTACAAACTACTCTTATATGAAATTCCAACCAACTGTCTTTTACTTGCACGGCAATATGTACACAGGACCTCAGTTTTTGTCCCATCCTAACAACTATATGTATTAACAGTATGTATCAAAATATGACGGTTTATAGCATCCCCTGGTCTTCAAATACGGATTTAAAATTTTTGCAAAGTGAGAGCATTTTTAACACTTAATTACCGGTATTGAAGATCATCCTTCCATGTGATTTGCACGTTTGTTCAAGGGCCTTACAATTATCATGTCTGCTAATTATCAGGTGCTGATCAAACATATTTATATCTCCACTATTGATTAGCAGATGTGAAATTAATTAGCACTTTCATAAAACAAGTCAAATAAATTATGAAAATTAAATATAAACTGGAACTACAATGTGTGAGAGAGAGAGAGAGAGAGAGAGAGAGAGAGAGAGAGAGAGAGAGAGAGAGAGAAATGGAGTTCCAATTAATTGTAGTCTTCAACAGGGTCTGGGTCAAACTGATCCCGCAGTGAATATTCGCTTGGCCGCTACAATCACTGATAAGCATGACATCGGCGAGGCTTAATTAGTACGGTATATTAACTTTTTTACTCAGACAAATTAAATTCTCAAACATTTTTTTGAGGTAACAGAAAAATAAATAAAGACGTTTGAAGTAATTGAAGTTAAAAAATATTTCCTATTAAGTGTAAATGGGTTTTAAAATGAGTAAAATGCGTCATTTTGCCCGAAGCAGTTAGGTGTTAAGTAAACATTGCACGAGCCGTTGAGCCAATGACTGCAGTCAACGCACGTGCTATGGACACTCATCTGTTACAGAGTTAATTCCTAAGTAATTCTCTGTAAAACAGATTGGGTCTGGGTCGGTTCTCAATTGTTGACAAAAATTACTGGATAATCTACCACATAAAAAACCAAACTCTCGGTTACGCATGGGCAATGGAACCTTTTGGCTAAAGTCTTGGTAAGTGCTAGATCTTATGAAGCCGGACCGACTTTGTTAGATTCTATAAAGCGAGTCTGAAATATATCCCACAATTCATTTGGCACATCTATTATTAGAAACAAAATAGATACGAGGAATAAAGCATGAATCGCGATGAAGAATTAAGAAGATTGTGAGAAGCTATACGTCTGATTCATGACGAGAGAAAATTACCATTTCAATTAATTTTACAAACACAATTTTAGAGAGTGTCATTGTTGACAAGCGAGATGTTTTGATAGATACAGCATGTGGTAACTTAAAAGACTGGATAATCCAGATGACCTGCTTTCCGTCAAATTTTGAGGACCCATCCAGACTAATATTCGTAGAGTATTTGTGTGGATGATAGAGACTAATTAATTGAAGCAAAATATTGTATGCACTTCTAAAATTGCTGGAAATATACTTATTGTTTTCGATTAAAATCGTCAATTTTGGCCTTAAAATGTCGGCCAACTTAGTGTCTGTTCTCAAGTGGAGGAGGGGGTTGGGATGGCCAAGTGGTCTAGAGTGCCGCGCTTCGACCTCTAGCTGGTCAGTCACCTCTGGCTTGCGGCTGTGGTTTTGAGCCCTGGTGTGAGCGTATGTGGCATGGAGATAGGGGTGCCTTCTCAACTTCGTGTGTTTCCTCCAGACACTCTGGTTTCCTCCCACTGCTAAAGACCTCTACGCGCAAGCAAATTATTAAAATAAAATTAAATGACCTAGTTTGTGTTGAGTGGACGTTAAACCCCATTTCTCTCTCTCTCTCTCTCTCTCTCAAGCAGAGCTAATTGTAGATAGACAGCCTAAGTTTAGTATGGTGTATTGATAAACAAATAGTTTACATGTCTCACTTCCCCTTTCACTAATTATAAAATACCACAAATCTCAAATGTCAGATTACAAAAGAGTCCTCCTTTGGGGTAGGTGAATGGAATAACTTCTGATGACGTTATTATTGGCTTTGTTAAGAAAACATGTTATTCAGTTACGGTTTGTTAAAGATTTGTTCCTTCTAAGATAGTTTATCACATGAACTTACTGTAGCTCAGTGGGTCACAAATCAGGAGGTCCTGGGTTCAATCCTGTCAAGGTTTCCTCTTGTCTGTGGTGAAAGACAGAGGGCCTGGCTATGAATAGTATCTATTTGTCAGAATGGAACAAAAATACTAAAAATACCTAAAGTTCTGTGTACAGGTGGAATCATATTCCTGAAGCAATGGCCCGAGAAATCCCTCTCTGACCATTGCTGGAATAGCATCTGTTTCTTGAACTTATGCGGGAGTGTGTCTATTCTTTCCGTTCAATGAAAGCTATCACTTAATTACAGCAACATGACAGTCCTTCGTTTCATCTGGGTCTTCCCTAAAACTTTGGACAGTGATTTAAGGTATTAAAACGGTGTAAGTATGTTCGTTTCCAAACAGTATTGTTTACATTTCATTCGAGTTGATAGCCTCGTTTGTCACACAATTAGTTTTACTGCAGTATTCTGCTATGCACGGGTTAATTAGGCATAATAAAATCGTGAGTCATGACGTATACGTTATGTAAACATATTTGGTCCAGTATTGGCAGCTCGTGATTGGTTGGTAGACGGACTACTGATCAATCAAAATTTAACACAACAATATCCACTCATAATAGCAGTGTGTAGTTGGATTACCTCTAATCAGACGCAACACTGCGCGGAGTATGAGGTGGAATCTGAAGGTATAAATGGTGCTGTCTGGTCAAAATTATCCTCAAAGTACTCTTGGTGCAGAAAAATAGGATGCTAAACCCAATTTCATTTCATAAACTCCATTTTCATTTGAAATATGTTTTTTAATGAAATGAAAAAATAATATTCTTGCCGTGGTCCTTGAGGATATTTAAATTGTTATCTAAAAAGGATATTCTAATTTGTCAGTCTTAACTATAATTTTGTTCATGGTGGCTCACTTGTAATGAATCTAAAATAGCGGATTGACAGATTTGTCTAAAATATTGCATTCAATCTAACACCACTGATGTAACTTTAAAGTCAAATCTCAGCAAATGACATACTCACTCCATCTCCAAAAGAAACAGAATTATAAAGGCCAACACTAATAACTCTTTAAATAATCGTGGCAATTCTTCATTATTTTGATACATTCTTGAATTAATCATAAGACAATACCGTTGAAATTATCAAAGGAATACAACTTTAAACAGAACCATGACTGACACATATATTATTTACATTTATCAGGGACGTTCATTGACATTTGAACAGAAAGATCTTTTATGAGACATAGTTTCATTGATGGTTAGTGTGAAGTAAACTATGTATACTGCCCTGGTGTTTGAAAGTAAAACACAAAGTATCTTTTTTCATAATACTTATACAGTACAGTTGTGTATAATAAAAGTATAAAGTTTATTATACAACACAGTTCTGTATGATAATAGTATAATGTATGATTATTAGAGGTAACGTATATTGTAGATTTCAAGTATATTAGAAGTGTAATGTATATTAGAGAGTATGTGTATTAAAGGTGCAAGGTGTATATTAGAGGTGTAGAGTAGTATTTAAGAGAGTATGTATATTGGAGGTGTAAAGTATATTAGAGATATGTGTATTAGAGGTGTAAAGTATATTAGAGAGTCTATGTATTAAGAGGTGTAATGTGTATTAGAGAGTGTGTATTAGAGGTGTAATGTGTATTAGAGTATCTATGTGTATTAGAGGTGTAATGTGTATTAGAGATTCTATGTGTATTAGAAATGTAAAGTATGAGAAAAGTATAAAGTATGATTATTAGAGGTCAAGTATAGTGGAGATTTAAAGTATATTAGAGGTGTAATGTATATTAGAGATATGTGTATTAGAGGTGTAAAGTATATTAGAGGGTATATGTGTTAAGAGGTGTAATGTGTATTAGAGGTGTAATGTGTATTACAGTGTCTATGTGTATTAGAGGTGCAATGTGAATTAGATAGTATATTGGAGGGTCTATGTGTATTAAGAGGTGTAATGTGTATTAGAGAGTGTGTATTAGAGGTGTAATGTGTATTAGAGTGTCTATGTGTATTAGAGGTGTAATGTGTATTAGAGGTGTAAAGTATATTAGAGAGTATATGTATTAAGCGGTGTAATGTGTATTAGAGAGTATGTGTATAAGAGGTGTAATGTGTATTAGAGTGTCTATGTGTATTAGAATGTCTATGTGTATTAGAGGTGTAGTGTATATCAGAGGTATAAAGTAGTATATAATAGAGTCTATGTATATTGGAAGTATAAATACATTAAATGCGTTCAGTATATTAGAGAGTCTGTGTGTGTAGTCGAATGCAGTCGTAACCCATCAGAGAGTAGCATTTAGTCATGTGATTGTGCAGGTCATGTGCAGCACATGTCTTTTTACGAGCAGTCAACGGTATCTTGGCAAAAGATAATATCACTTTTATGCCTCCGGTTTGCTTTTGGAATCACTTGCTAGAGGGAAGTGGCGTAACTCACGACACATAATCTGTAAGAGTCGGGCCTGTGTGGACTGGTACCATTGTAGGCAAGTGAAGTAAACGTGACCCGATTTTAATAACTACCCAAGAAGCTGAGTTCTTTTGGGTTGTGTGTTGTAGCGGTATGGACTGTGCTTTAGAGATTCTATGTATATCCGAGAGTCTATGTGTATTGGAGTGTAAAGTTTATTGGAAAGTCTATATTAGAGGCATATGTATATTAGGTGTATATGTGTATTAGAGGTGTAAAATATGTTACAGTGTCTATGTGTATTTAGCAAGATAAAATGCCCCCAAAAGGATAGTTCCTTCCCGGGAGGGTCACGATCAGACGGACTCGGCATCTAAACACTATTCCGCCAAAAAACAGACACTAAACAGAATAGGATAGTGGAGTAAGGGGAGGTCACGATAAGACGGGCCTGGCACCTAAACACAAATCCCACAGATGACATCTACCAAACTAAGCAGGATAGTGGAGTAAGGGGGAGTTTCGGTCAGACGTACTCGGCACCTAAACACTATTTCGTAAATAAAACTGATACCAAACCCATAGAGTGGGATAGTGGAGTAAGGGGAGGCCACGATAAGACGGGTCTGGCACCTAAACACTAACCCCAAACGATGACACCAACCAACCCAGAAGCAAACGAGATCATCTACCAAATGATATGTTTTTTAATAAATAAAGGGAAGAACTTCCCACTAAACCCAATCCATGGCTTAAAGCCAAATAGAAAGATTGCAAAATCATATTCTAAAAAACAGGAATCAGCTTCGGCTCTCCTAAGTCTTGTCTGCGATATCACTTATGTGGAAGCAGACGTTAAACACTAAGTAGTAGTAGTAGTAGTTCCTTCCCTCTCCTAGAAAATATCTCACAGAGCTACTGAGTGGTTTTGTTTAAAGTGAAAATAGGTCTATGGAAGCCAGTATCATTGATGAGCTTATCTATTTAGAAATTCTTAAAGTCTTAGCCCCATTATTCTTGAATAATAACCATTGTTTATACCCCTGTTATGTTAACTACTGTAAACTTATTTTGGTAGCTTAAGAATTTAAGAGAGAGAAATTGGGTTTAATGTGCCCTCGACACAAACTAGGTCATTTCGGGACTTACATATGGTTCAGTTTTATTTCGATAACTCGCTCGCACATAGGTTTTTTTTAGCAGTAAAATTCGACTTGACGTAATGACAGACTTTATGATACAACATGCTGTTAGTTTTGAAAGATTAACAATATTGCTACCAGTACGTTACAGATTTAATATTTAAGATTTAAATAAAGAGCTGGCCAATCTTGCTATATCAGTTCCAAAATAGATAATGAAATATGAATAGATTGAAAATTTCAAAAATGGACAATGAAAATTTCATTCAAATTACTTTATTCTGAAAGAAGTTACCTCTGTTGGAGAGGGAGCGAGAAATGGGGTTTAACGTCCACTCAACACAAACTAGGTCATTTCGGGACTAACATATTGTTTAATCTTATTTCAATAATTCGCTTGCACGTAGGGGTCTTTAGCAGTGGGAAGAAACCAGAGTGCCCAGAGGAAACCCACAAGGTTGAGAAGGCGCCCCCATATCCGCCACATACGCTCACACTAGGGATCGCAAGCCAGAGGTGACCGGCCAGCTAGAGGTCGAAGCGCGGCACCCTTGACCACTATCCCCCCCCCACCTCTGTTGGAAGATGCAGCTAAGATTTTTTATTATTGGTACCTGCAATAGTCAGATTTGGCTCTAACATAATGCAGCTTTAATGACAGAAAGAAGGTGAAAAAGTGACAGATATTGTTGTATCCGTAGGAAACAATCCATATTTAAACACCGTGATACAGCAAACACTAGCATGTATATATATACTACAGGTGTAAAGTATATTGACTTTAGAAACAAATCTAAGTGTGTCATAATAGTTTGTTACAACATCAACATTTAGGACAAAACCATTTAATGTATATTTCTTCATTGTCTTGATAAACAGCATTCCACACAGGTCTTATGAAAAATGTTTTATTTAGGATTTTAGAACAAGATTGAACGGGTGACACTACTCCTCACATACTAATTGTATTATTATGAACTAGACTATTTGATCCCTCCCCTCCCCAATATTCCCGAGGGAATGAAGTTCAGATTGATGTGGTCTAATAGTGAATAATACAAACCTCCTGCTAATCCACCGTGTGTAACAGGTAGTTGAACAGTCAGACATAACTGTAAACAGAATTGGGTTTTACCACTGGCACTTTCACCTGATAATTCTGTTATTCCTCGCGATATTATACCACCTGTAAAACACACGGAATTAAATGAGGTTTATAATAAATAAAATGGGGTTGATAAATGAAATGAGGTTTAATAAATTAAATGGGGTTTAATAAATGAAATGATATGAAGTTTAATAAATGAAATGAAGTTTAATAAATGAAATGAAGTTTAATAAATGAAATGGGGTTTAATAAATGAAATGAAGTTAAATAAATGAAATGAGGTTTAATAAATGAAATGGGGTTAAATAAATGAAATGAGGTTTCATAAATGAAATGATATGAAGTTTAATAAATGAAATGAAGTTTAATAAATGAAATGAAGTTTAATAAATGAAATGAAGTTTAATAAATGAAATGAAGTTTAATAAATGAAACTAATGAAATGGGGTTTAATAAATGAAATAAAATGGGGTTTAATAAATGAAATGAAATTGGGTTTAATAAATGAAATGAAATGGGGTTTAATAAATGAAATGAAATCTAACTTTTCTGCCCCAACTATGCCAATAAAGATGGGTATACAAGCTTCAGTGTGTGGGAAATTTTGCATGGACAGTGGCATTCACACCAACAATTTACACAAATGAAGTTAAATAGAATAGAAAATTTATGTGATAACTAACCTCTTAAGAAATTGTCAAAAACATCGCAACCGATTGACAGTTTCTTGATTTTCAAATTATTGGAACATTCCTTCTTCCACAGATCCAAAGCTGTCAGAAAAATATGATAATTAATGTTCCACTTCAATAAACACAATTCTTACTCTGTATTAATAAATACGATCAGACAAGAGCATTTCTCTTGTCAAAAGCGCCCAAAGTATTGCGAAAATGACTGACAAAGAAAGATACGCACATTCTACAAATGATATCCAAAATTTAAATGATTGCATTCATGACTCATTGACAGACATTATTATCTAATGCACATACGTTATTCTATTTGGTCACCCAAGCCCCTGTACATGCATGTAGAAATGAAATAAAATGGGGTTGACGTCCTACTATTCTGCCCTAAACTGGGCTAATGAAGACGGCCATACTCCATGCAGTGGGCTATGAGGGAAATTTTCGACCGGACAGCTGCACTACGACCTTCTCTTATACAGAATTCCAACTGTCAAAAGATTTTTCACGTAGATGGCAATGTGTACATGGGACCTCTGTTTTTCATCCCATCTGAATGACTAGACATCGGTCCTTGTCAAGCCCTCTGTCCTGCATCACTGACAAGGGGGTACTACACCTGAAAATCTGGATGAACTTTCTCGGCAAATGAGTAACATGAATATAGATATCAATAAAACACAGATCTACACATTCTAAAACCATCTGAGTATAAATTGTAAATGAAGATCGATTACCTGTACATGGATCTGGTTTTGGTATTGATTCAGCAATGGCATGTTTTAATGTTGAAACATCACTTGATGACAACTGACACGTTCTTTCTAAATCAGGTCCAGATAAACTCAACACAGATTCAACACTTGTTAATTTGGCTGTTTAAAAATATACTTGTAGTATGTATTCATTAATGAAAAAAGTGAGAGAGAGAGAGAGAGAGAGAGAGAGAGAGAGAGAGAGAGGTTTAAGTCCACATGACACAAACTAAGTCATTTTAGGACTAATATATAAGTTTCACAAGACGTGTCACGGATTCAAGTGGCATGTTTTCAATTCTCCGCTTGTAGTATGTAAGGCATAAGGCATAAGGTAAGTATTTTCAATTTCGTCATATGCGGGCCCGTAGCCGTAGCTCACCCCCTTCCCCTCCCCCAAAATCGAATTAGCCCCCCCCAAATATTTCGCCAAAAATAGTGATTTCGTAGGAGTGTTCTTAGCCGACCACATCCTCGGCCCCTCCAAAACATTCCGTAGCCCTCCACAAATTTTATGAGCTTTCTACGGGCCAGGTCATCTGTGATGTGACAAGTTCCCTGTCTAAATTCATGGGTTTCCTCCCACAGTGAGTGAAGCTATGCACAAGCGAATTTTTTAAATAAAACTGAACCATATGTTAGTCCCGAAATGACCTAGTTTGTGTCAAATGGACGTAATCTCCATTTCTCTGTACTCTCTTATTTTGACTTCATTCGGGTTTGTCTACTTTCAGTTTATTCTGAACAAATATTATTATAAAATGAAATGGGTCAGTGACATTTAGGACTTCCTGTATGAACTTTACTCACATCGTTTGATAGCAGTTAATATACGTGGATTGATATCTAAATGATCAAACTTGCTCATTGATGTTCTTAATTAGTACACTAAATCTTTTAAACACTTTTCTTTCACATTGAAGTACCCGCCATTGACGTTTCCGGCATCCGGTCTCTTAGATCGCAGAACGAATGATAGAAGGGGAACAACTCCTGTTTTTAACTCTGGATTCAAACTAGTAATTCTCTCCCAATTGGACAATAATGGGCTGTTTTGAACAATCCTATGGTCTGTAATCTTTATGTCCGAGTATCTGGTAAAATATCGAAAGGGGTTGACAATTTTGATTTTTAACAAAACCAGGTTAAATCCATGTACAAGAGTGAGATGGCCATTAACAAAGCTACATTTCAAGACAAACTAAAAGAAAAAACGACTCCACAGTAACAGATTTTCAGAATCATAATTTCCCATATATACATGTATATGTCTGTCATATTTAAGACATTAGAATCACATGCGCCTGAAAATTTCGTGAATATTGCCAATGGTTGACGGAATCTAGAGTAGTGAACTTTGATCCCTACTATTTAATTCCAACCTGTTTCTCAGTTTCAGACAGTTATTTGCCCCGGAGATAGAAATTGGAATCAGACCAGTTATTTAATAATCTCGGTTATGAACATGGATGTAACAGACTTGTGTCATAGTTTGATGTTATTTTTTTTTAAATATTTTTCATGTTACAGGCGCCTGTGATCATATTCTATTAACAAAAGAAAAACAATTTCATCTTTATGTGAATTTATTCAATGATTTAAACGCATAAAAAAGATGGCACCAGTTTAGAATCAGTCTATACATAAAAATATTATTTACATATATTTAATATCCGATTATATTTGTTATGTTCTTCTAAATTTATTTTCTCATCATTTCATTGGTGGACAATATTTTTTTCCATGTGTATCTGGCAGGTGAACACAGGGAACATCCCACATCCAGGGTCGATCTGTAAAAAATTAAGACTCATAAGATGGTTGTCATCATAAACCCACCAACTTTATGTTGTTTGTAAAGTGCTATAGTTAATACTTAATACTTTGAACATGACTTGTCTCATACAATCAATAAACTTAAAACATAATTATGTTAAATGAGTTTTGCATGTGATTATGTTTGAGTTAATTTTGTTTGGAGTTTATGATAATAAGGAGGGCCTGACAAGGACAGCTGTCTAGTCGTTCAGATGGGACGAAAAACCGAGGTCCCGTGTACACATTGGCGTGCACGTAAAAGATCCCTTGGCAGTTGGAATTCGATATAAGAGTGGGCCGTAGCGCCGCTGCCCGGGCAAAATTTCCCTCATAGCACACTGTATGGCGTATGCCCGTCTTCCATTAGCCCAGGTTAGGTGCAGAAGAGTAGGACGTTAAACCCCATTTCATTTATGATAATAAGGAAAGCAGTGGTGGGGGGGGGTGTGGTACCCCATTTCAATCTGATTAAAATACAGATCTATATTTGTAGTGAAAGGTCATGTCAGAGGACATAGAAGCAGATTTTGACCCTATGAGATCAGTCATTGTATTAACGAATCAGCATTGATGTATCTAGTGGATTACCCACTATTCCGTGCACCATAACTCAGCTGGATGGGCAGTGAATATACAGGTAATATTTGATACAGTGCCCAGGATCAGTAATTCATAGAGACAGGTTTATATGTGATACTTGATCTGGTCAAATGAGTAAATTTTATTGAGATCTATAGAGCTCTATTACCTCCCTTTTCATATCTAGATGGTGGCAGGTCATAGGGTAAAGGAAAAGTTGGTTTCTTCTGATTTAATGATTTTCTTATATCAGATGTAATCGGAAAGGTTTCTTCATCATTCTACAAAAAAGAATTACTGTTTTTAAAAATATTTGCATATTATTCTGCAATAAACATGATATGAGAAAAAGAAACAAGTTGAGCACAGACTGGAGGAGACAACAGAGAGACACAAACTACATCATTTCGGGACTGACACATGGTTCAATTTTATTTCAATAATTCGCTTGGACGTGTAGGGGTCTTAAGCAGTGGGAGGAAACTGGAGAACCCAGAGAAAACCCATGAGGTTGGAAAGGCGACCCTACTCCTTATCACATACAACCGGGGATTCGAAACCACGCCAGTTGACTAAATGACAGGCTTTATGATACAGTGTGCACATGCTAACCATTCGGCCATCTCCCCCCCATTGTTTTTTATGTGTTAAAACATTAAAAAATGTCTTAAATAAAAGGATATTGATAAAAACTTGTCACATTCTTTGGGGTTTATCATCCACTCGACACAAAAATTGTCTGGTTTTTAAAATTTTGAAACTAAAGCCCTGGACTGATGCCACAAGTATAGATCCAATAATCTAAATTAAATCACAAGACACTTACAAAATATTGTGGTAAAAACAGTACACCAATTTCATATGACCGTATCATTAACTGACTTCCCTGCTTCTCTAAGGCACCCCATGCAGCCTTAGATAAATTAGCACTGAAACAAAAACATAAAAAAAATTAAGCATCTTTCATGCATTTAAATAGTTCAAAGCATTCAGAAAAACAAAAAAACATCCATTTTTAAAATAAATTAAAAGAAACAGAAACTCATATATTTTAATATGAAAATTTGCTGAGAGCTATTTAATAACGTTTATTTTATAGTAAATGGTAGCCTGAATTCTGATAAAAGATGGAAGTCGTTATTGTATTATAAGTAAGGTTGAGCAAAGTTAGGAATCTCAAATTTGAGCCGTAGTGTAAAACATTAACAAAGATCCAAGCACGAATATTTCAAACAGTAAACTCATATATGACATCAAGTGGATGGATCCTGGCGGGCAGTTGTAAGTGTCCACAGTCTTTATTGTAAAGTCTGTGTATTTATAGGTGGGCGTAGTCATTGATCCCAATCACGAGCACTAGTGTAAAACATTAATAAACCCAAACATTAGCTCTAGTTAAAAATATCAATAAATATCAATAAATACCTTGTAACTAAGAACCAAGCAGCTTCATTAAAATCTGGATTTGGTCTAACATATGTTTTAATGTGAGGAGCAGCACAACTTCTACCTCTACCTTCAGATTTCCATTGTCTATAATTCAGATAGCAATTTATAGTTCAGATGTCGTGTTTTTTCTACTTTATTTCAAAATGATAGATATTTGCTTAAAAAAGGCATCGACCGTCACTATCTAGCTGAGACTTATGATTGGTGTATACTGGTTAAATGGAACCTAAAACAAGAGCCACATCATTTGTTTATAATTGCATCATTACTCGATAAAGTCTCAAGATGGGGAAAGCAGACTAGGTCATTTTGGGGACTAACATATGGTTCAATTTCATTTCACTAATTCACTTGTATGAAGGGGTCTTTAGCAGTGAGAGGAAACCAGAGGAACCAGGGAAAACTCAACAGGTTGGAACGTATAAGCTGGGGAATCAAACCGTGCCACTTGACTCAATGGCAGACCTTATGATCTAAAGTGCACAAGTTAAACTGTTCGCCAACATAATCCACCTTGTTATAACCTTAAAACAGTACTGTGAATCTTGTAGCATACAATCATACTTTTGGGGGTTTGACATAATTTGTCAAAATATTGACATATTATAAAGACACAATTAACAGTAAATCCATACTAAAACATTGAAATAGAAACTGACCTGAAATATTGGTGGATATATTTTTGTTTTTGAGCTGTGTGTATACTGTATGGTATAGAACCACCAGCACCATAACCTTCTAAACTAATTCTTACATTATCTACAGACGGAAATATCTACAAAATACAACAAAAACCTCTAAAAAAACATTCTATTGATCTTATATATATGAAATAATTTGACAAGATTTGGAGGTTAAAACTTTGTAATGGAGGCTAGAAAGTCCATCTAAACTTCAGATGTATGTTTGAAAAAGTCTTTCTCCCTTGATTACCTGTGTTCAAATCCCGGTTTTAAACCCATCTAATGTGAACAAATAAATCATAAATTGACCAGCAGGCAAAATTTTCAAGTGTAAGCCCAGATATGTATGTCAATTTCGGTACATTTAATATAACAGGGCTTCAAGAAATAACTTACCAGTTGTAGTTTACTGGACAAGTTAGACGTGAGACCGATTCCTTTAGCTGCCGTTAATGACTTCAACCATTCTCCACAAACCCAGCTATCTTCTGTTGGACCTAAAGATCCAATGCTTGAAAACTGTCCAATCACCGGCCAATCCTTTACGTTCTTAAATGGTGGACCATGACTCTGGAGAATTTTTCTGAGTTTTAGGTGTCCCCAAGCATCTTTTACTCTATCTGTGTGTCTCCCGGGTACAGAACCTATGATGAAAACTCTAGCCGAGGAGAAATCATGTGCCTTAATATGTTTTTCCCATTGAGTTAGTTTAGGAGATCTATAAGCTGCTAAATACTGGATCAGGTCTTTTTTAAAATTTGTTGGGGATTCCCCTAAATTAGTTCCACCCTCTCCTGGTAATTTGGGAAATACAGGACTTATCCAAACACTGAAATATAATAATTCATAAAACTTATCTTTGTTTGTTCCGAGCAAATTTTACCATTAAAACTTCTCCTTTCAACCACATTTTGTCCATTGTCAGTATAATGTGCATCTTTTGAGATCTGGATACTTTATAGTTTAATCACTCAAACTGAGTGTGGAAACTGTCTAGCGAGGTTTTTGAAGCTGTCAGTCCTCAAGGTACTGTAGGATAAGCCTACATTTATTTTCCCTCAATAAGATTTAGATCTACTACAATTTATGTCCTGAGAGATGATGATGTGATTGACTGTAAATGAGTTTAAATGATAAATCAACCTGATTAAAATACAGATCTATATTTTGTTTCATTTTTTTATACTTTCGATGGCCTACACTACAGGGAGATCTGACAAGTTGTGCTGGAAGGTTGTGTCAGGGGTAGTATGAGTGGCTTTTGACCCTATGACATCATACATTGATTAATCATTAAGCGTTGATGTTTTTAGTGGTTTACCCACAGTTCTGTGCATGGCACGGCATGGCACGCTAAGAAGTCGCCATAAGAGACCGTTTCATTGGCTTATCCCTCACTTCAACCAAAACGCTGGTAATATAACAACTCTTCCAGAGAAGGAAAACGAAATTTTGAGCTATAAAATACTAAACAAAAGAGGATTTGTGTTTTAAGCAGATATGTTACCTACCCTTGTGTTTTCTGATGCCAGTCACCTTCTATAGCATTAGCTGTAGTTATAACAACTCTTAATCCAGTATCATACAGCAATAACATCATTTTACTACAAAATACACGGTATAACAATAACATCAGTTTACTACAAAATACATGATATCATATAACAACAACATCATTTTACAATAAACAGATCATAGAATAACATCATTTTACTATAACATACACGATATAACATTAACATAATTTTACTACAAAATACACATATATAACAATTACATCATTTTACAATAAAGTAAACAGATCATAGAATAACAACTTTCTAATTCTACAAAATCTCCCTTTGAAATCAAATCTTTTTCAAATTTTGGTCTTGTATACAATTTTTAAAACAATATTAAATACGCTAAACTTCATTTACATTTTCTAAATTTTTTTACGGCTTAATCCACATTAAAATATATTTGAATAAGAAAAGAAAACTAAAACATCAAGGCAGATAACATCCTGGCTCGGATTCAGTTTGCACATCATCAGCACAGGATGACAACCAACTGATGTGAAGTTCATGATATCTTTGTATCTACTGAACGGAATTGAACCATTATTGGACTGATATTCAGAGAGAGAGAGAAATGGGGTTTAACGTCCACTCAACACAACTAGATCATTTCGGGACTAACATATGGTGTAATTTTATTTCAATAATTCGCTTGCGCGTAGGGGTCTTTAGCAGTGGGAGGAAACCGGAGTGCCCGGAGGAAACCCACGAGGTTGAGAAGGCGCCCCTATCTCCATGCCACATGCGCTCACACCGGGGCTCGAAACCACAGCCGCAAGCCAGAGGTGACCGGCCAGCTAGAGGTCGAAGCGGGGCACTCTAGCCCACTAGGCCATCCCAACCCCCAAGGACTGATATTCACTTACAGATTTAACTTTCACAAATTGTAGTTTGCAATTGATTCCAATCACTCAAATAACTATCAGAGGCTCTAAGATATAGATAATAAAATTAGACTTACGTGTGATGTGTACCATACATTATATCAAGTCTTGCCTGTAAAAAAAAATGAAAATTTATTCAAATTCAAATTTCATCTAATTTAAAAGAAATTTCAAAATATCCACACTTATCACTATCTAAAAGGGCATCATACTACCCCATTTCTGAACAGATATTCCAACCATCTTAGACATCTGCTTTCACCTATCTTGTGAATTTGGTGTGGACTTATCATAGCACACCTACCTGACATAACTTTATGTTTGGATATTTTGAAGCATCAAGTTGTAAATTAGCTTGACTTGTTCTTTGTTCACCATGAACCAATAGTAAAGGCTTAGACCTGAAATCATAAACCAAAGATAAAACCATTTATTACTGTTTCCAATATTTAACCACTGGTCTGGTATACATTTTTAATTTGAGGTTTTGAAAAGTATGATTATATATTTATACTGTATATTATAAAGCACATCTGAACACCTTTTGAGAGACAGAAAGAGAAATGAGGTTTAACCGCCACTCGACATAAACTAGGACATTTGGAGACTAACATAAGGTTCCATTTTATTTCAAAAATTGCTTGCGCATAGGGGTCTTTAGCTGTGAAAGGATCCAGAGGACCTGCAGAAAACCCACAAGGTTGGACAGGCAACTCTACTCCATGTCACACACAAGTGGGGAATCAAAACCAATATACTTAACTCAATGACAGACCTATGATCTCACAGCATGCATTAAACAATTTCACCCCCCCCACCCGACACATATTTAAGAAAGGTATATAATTGATTGAATAATAGTAATAATATTAATCAGTAAACTCTATAAAGGCAATAAAATACAAGACAAACCTAGCACAATTTGGAACTGTGTATGTTTGAAACATTTAATTTTACACAAAAATCTGCATCTGCTGGCCTTCTCATAAAAAATATAAAGTAACAATTCTACCTACCTAAACGATTTAGGATATTGTTGAACTAACCAATCAATGTTATACATATAATTAAACTGAAAATAAAACAAACTTCTATTCATTTCTACTATTTCCCTTTTATGTATATTACAAGATAATTATCCAAAATAATAAAACCTTTGTTTGATATTTGGTGACAAAAAAAAGAAGTACTTTTAGATCAATTGCAGCAAACAATCATGGAGCACTTTTTTTTGATCAATCAGCATAAGATAAAATAGTATGTGATTTTGTGGACAGTGAAAATATGGACACAGGACTGCCATTTTGACAGCTCACATGATCAGCAGAAGCTTGCACATACATTGCTCATGCTGTGATTTCTTAAAAACTTGATGACACTTCCTATTTTTGGATATCAAATACCTGCTGCATTTCGACTACTCAGATGATCATGAGTAATATACAAATTGCTTGCACATACACCACCATGATTTCTTAAATACTTGATAACACTTCTAATTTTGGGATATCAAAATACCTGCTCCAATTTTTTATAAATAGATTGACGTTTTTTAGAATTTGAATGATTATTTACCTGACAAGATTCCACTAGATTTCCCATATCTTCTGATAATATCTCTGAAACAAAAATATAAGAATTAAAATATAATATATAACAAAAATAAAACATATTATACAAACAATCAATCAACACAGAATTTGTATAGTGCAAACTATATTTCAATTAAGTTCCTTATGCACTTTAAAGTTTATGTGGATTCTTTTAGTGTTTATTTTCGTCCAATAGATCTGTCTTTACATGTGACTTGTCATGCTAGAGACCATTAAACAACTTAAAATACGGATACTATCCCATGGGGGTATTTCAATGAAATCGTCATGCGAGTCAAATATTTCAATTAGTATAAATAATATATGATTAACATGTTGCCAGTACCATTATTTGACGTCACATCTGTATTTTAAACAAGGTTATTTCACCTACCTACCACTTATATGAACTGCTGCGGAATCATTGTATTCTTTTCTTATACCAGTTACTTTAGTTAGAAAAAAACTAAATGGTTGATTTTCACGGAACAATTCCTGACAGGTTTTATTGGATTTATTACAAGTAGATGTTGATGCTGTAACTTCATGTTTCGTTTTTTTACTTGGAGAATCTTCAGGTACATCTTCTAATTTTCTTTTACCCGGAGAACCTAAAAAATATAACATCCAAATTTCAGTCCATAAAACTTTCATATTATTGTAGAAATTACTTTTCACTTTTTCTTATGTTCAGTCTGACAAGACATCGCACTTAAAAGCTCAGAAAACACTTGAAATTAAAAAAAAATTATGTTGTACACTTCATAATGGAATTGATGAAATAAACTACAACTTAAATATAAATCAGCATTAATAACAATGGATATACTACCTGGCATGAAAAGATTCAAAATTCTAGTTATCATATTTATCATCACTACAAAAAAAGGGCTCTATACCAAAGTCAAATCTTAGTTGTCATTGGTTACTATTGTTTACAATAGACTTGGACATTCACTTCAAAACTTTGCTCTCTTGTCATTTACTTCAGATTAGCAAGTAATTTTTTTTTTAAAGAATATGAAGATTTTTAGAATTATCATAATTTTTAAAAATATATGTTTAAATGTATCTAAAAATAAAAACTATAAATTTAATAGCATTTATTATGTTTTATTAAGGGTAAATTCAGTTTCATGGCATGTAAATTGACTAAAAGTATGTCGTCTAGTCATTCTGATTTCACTGTCAGACACACAAATCAGTTATGTCCAGAGAAAATATGACATGAGTTTCAACCGAATAGAAATTTTTTTCAGTGTCTGGCTATTCCAGTCTATTGCGCATGCTCTCCAGATAAGTTATGGTGTCGCCGTTTGACATGAGTTGTGGAATATATCTAGCCTTGTTCTTTCTGTCACTTGTTACAAATGATGTTGAACTAGTAAAATGTTTATTTTGTCTTTAATACTGGATATCTGAAGCCTACCTTTTCAAGGTTAGATAACAACATCAACATTGATTTGAATTGACAAATAATTCATGTTTTCAATGTGTAAAACTTTGGATTTACATTGAGTTTGAGACTTAGCTACTTTATATTGAGTTAGAGACTTAGCTACTAGAATCAAAAAAAAAATACACAAAATCAAATTACAATTCTTTGGATGACTATATTCTGCTAAATGTGAGGGATTTCTTCTGAAGCACTTCGACCCATATTTACATGCTTCTTTATTTGTCTCTTCATTCACAAGTTTCGCAAAAACCTTTTCGCCTGAAGATGTTATTTTTTTCAGCTTTAATATTTTTTCTTTAATTCTCTCCGTTTCGGAATCACTGTCAGATAGTTCATGTAAACTTGTCTGTTTTTTGATGGATTGATTTTTAATCTCCTGAGAATTACCAGAAACTGTTACTGATTTTTGTTTTTTATTCTGGGAAACCGGCGATTCTTTGTTTGAATTACTATTAACAACTGTCTTCAATTTTTGTTTTTTAGGTATTGAGGTTAAGGCTTTTTTTCTGTCATCTTCACTGGCACTGTCAAATAAATCTGGAGAATTTTTATCCCATGGATCGGGTTCTATTGTTGCATCAGAATCTGAATCTGATATGGAATGAGCACCTTTCTGTAACGACATTTTACAAGATATCTACACCTATTCTTTCAATTTTGTCCCTTTCTATATTAACACATATCCTGTTCCTTTATTATTAGAACAATTTCTATCAATTTATTCCCCGAAGTCTGTATGTGATGAGGCCTTCTCTGTTTTTGTTCTACCTAAAACAAAAAGTGTAGATTATAAGTTCATATATCAATAAGGGAATTTATTTAGTCAATTTCATCATCATCATTATACAATAAAATGGGACTTAACATCCTTCATTGCCAATACAATAATACTAAGAGAGAGATAAATGGGGTTTAACATCCACTTGACACAAACTAGGTCATTTTGGGACTAACATATGGTTTAATTTTATTTCAATAATTCGCTTGCGTGTTAAGAGTTTAGAGTCTAAGCAGTGAGAGGAAACCGGAGGACCCAGAGAAAACCCGGCGACACTACTCCTTGTCACATACAACCAGGGATTCGAAATCACGCCCGTTGACTTAATGACAGGCTTTATGATACAGCGCATGTGCTAACCATTAGGCCATCCAACCCCCCTACAAATAATATTGTAATATTTATTGTCAAGTGGTAGGAAATATGGACAGACAATGTTGCTTGCCAGTACTTCTACTTGCCACTCACAACATGTGTCGTTTAAAAGTACAATGCAATCATTGAGAATAATATAAGTTGCCCAGAAGAAAATATCATGAATTACTTTCTATATATGAGTTACTATTTTCTAATAAATATTAATAACTTTGCTCTCTTTCCCTTTTCACAACCAAGACTTTTGGGGACTGGGTAATCGAGTCTAAAAATTGTTAACTTTATACATTTTCGTATTCTTCGACAGGAATATTTAAAATTATATTCTAACGATCTGTGAATGTATATGATTTAACAATAATATGTCATTTTAGTCTTATCTACGTATAAAAATAATCAAAACTGTTTTTATTTACAATTAAATTGACTTTTAGTGCAATACGAAACTAAAGCTTGATGAACAACGCTTAGTAAACAGCAATGGTTGACAAGTTCAACAAAAAATTAAATTCCATTTAGATTAATAGTAAATTTGACTCAAAGTGATTTAAGCGAGGTATTTTATTGTTTGTTATTGTATCAGCATATCGTATGTGTTAAATATTTTCCCCTTTCATGCTTTGAAAACCACATACTGTCAAGTATAGTGATAAAATTATGGAGAAGTAAAATTTGAACCAAGTTTTGACATGTTTTCTGTTTGGAAATCTACAAAGTACTTCGGTATTTTGTTTGTCATTTTATGTTTATGGAATATTTGAACACTTAGATTATTTGACACTGAACTTCTATATAGTGTAAGTGTATTGTAAGATTTGTTAAAGTTTGTTAAGCATCCTGATAATTCTTTTCCATCAAAATTTTATTTTGTTTACAGATGGGAGAGGTTCATGTGATTGGACAAATTGTAGGGGCTTCAGGATTTCCAGAACACAGTTTATTTTGTAAATGGGGAATTCACACAGGTATATTAAAATCAGTTCCATTTTTTTTCATTCTGGGCGTTTTGGAGGGCTTGACTGCCGCTTGACAAGATGGAGAGCTTACCAAGGACAGTGTCATGTTTTTTGGAAGGTCAAAAAAACCATGACAGTTGGGAAATGAAGTAAGAGTAGGTTGTAGCACCACTGTCAGGGGCAAAAGTTCCCTCATACATGTAGCACACTGTATGGCGTGCCTTTCTTTATTAAAAACTGTTGATACCTGTGTACATAGTTATAGACCCTGAGAAATTATGCCAGACAAAACTTAAATTTGTGCTTGACATTTTCAGTGACGCATGCATTATTACCAAAATAATATTTGTAATTCATTTGTTGAGAGATAATAATAACTGTTTTTAAGGTGGTTCATGGAAAGTTTTATCTGGATTAAGAGAAGGCCAAACACAAGTTGATAACCCACAGAATCACGAAGCAGCATATTGGTCACATCCTATAGATATTCACTTTGCTACTAAAGGGTTACAAGGTAACTGACCATTTGTCTTTTTGACATATAGCAAACATTTCGACAAATTTCAAAGGTTCATCAAGATCATTCTTGATTTATATTATTTGCTGTTATAGTGTTCCTGGTAATCAAAATGGCAACGAACAATGAAAATATCCATCTGTTAATTATTCTTAGTTAAATTCAAATTATGTTAATGAAGATTTTGTTTTTGTAAGAAATACAAGAATAATTGTACATATATGCAGAAGTCTCGGATCATCTTCTGATTATCTTTATTAAAACCCTGTAGATTAAAACTTTTATAATAACAACAATATTGATATGGGATTTTTATCTTTGCAGGTTGGCCAAAAATTCATTTTCAAGTTTGGCACCAGGATCAATATGGAAGAAATGAGTTGTATGGATATGGTTTCTGTCATCTTCCAACATCCCCAGGAGTCCATGAAATAGAATGTCCAACATGGAGACCGACAGGAACTTTCTTTCAACAAATTTCACAATTCTTCCTTGGTGGAGGACCTCAATTAAAAAACCCTGATCTTATATACAGTGGTGCTGACCGATATAAACTACACACGATAGCCATGGGAAAAGTTCATCTACGACTTGGACTCATACTTAGAAACTTTGATCGTTTTGGAATAGAATGTTGAGAAATGTTATTTATGTTTATTTTATGCTGTTAGTTATAGTAACATTATGAAGGAAATATTTCATCTGAAATCCATTTTAAAATATTGACAAATTTTGATTGACAGTATTTGAGATTCTACTGAAATTAAGGACGGTACTGAACCAGGCTCTTGTGACCCTTATGATGACTAACAACTAGTTTTAGATGGACATGACTAATATAAATTTGTCAGATGGAAAAACCTTAAATGATTAAAGAACATCTAAAACTACCATGAAATGGAAGGAATGCAGAGGAATAAAAGGTGGTGACATGAGCCCAGTTTCCGATAGTTTTGTCATGTCGCGTAGGTTAACATCTGCCCAGCTTAAAAAATAAAATGATCAACAGTTATTAATTAAATTTATTTGTTCAAGAATAAACTTTCACAGTGTCTAATTTATCATAACGACATTAGTAATGATAATCAACTGTTAAATTCTCGGTTCAGAGTAATTCAATTTGACTGAAATTGTGAGCAAGTTCCCTTTGCATTATCTAGTTTTTATACGCCCACATTGAAATGTGGTCGTATATTGTCGTCGCCCCCGTCCGTCCGTCCGTCCGGCGGTCCGGCGTCCACAATTGCTTGTGGACGCTCTAGAGGCTAAAGTTAATATCCGATTGACTTTACATTTATACACAGTGTTTAAGGTCATGAGACGAAGAAGCCTATTGTTTTTCAGCGATTTCCGATAATAACTACCAGAGTTATGGCCCTTGATCACTTCAAAAAATCTTGTGGACGCTCTAGAGGCCAAAGGTTATATCCGATTGGCTTTAAATTTATACACAGTGTTTAAGGTCATGAGACGAAGAAGCCTATTGATTTTCAGCGATTTCCGATAATTAGTGCCAGAGTTATGGCCCTTGATCACTTCAAAAAATCTTGTGGACGCTATAGAGGCCAAAGTTAATATCCGATTGGCTTTAAATTTATACACAGTGTTTAAGGTCATAAGACGAAGAAGCCTATTGATTTTCAACGATTTCCGATAATTAGTGCCAGAGTTATGGCCCTTGATCACTTCAAAAAATCTTGTGGACGCTATAGAGGCCAAAGTTAATATCCGATTGGCTTTAAATTTATACACAGTGTTTAAGGTCATGAGACGAAGAAGTCTATTGATTTTCAGTGATTTCCGATAATTAGTGCCAGAGTTATGGCCCTTGATCACTTCAAAAAATCTTGTGGACGCTATAGAGGCCAAAGTTGATATCCGATTGGCTTTAAATTTATACACAGTGTTTAAGGTCATGAGACGAAGAAGCCTATTGATTTTCAGCGATTTCCGATAATTAGTGCCAGAGTTATGGCCCTTGATCACTTAAAAAAATCTTGTGGACGCTTTAAAGGCCAAACTTATCATCTGATTGACTTCAGATTGATACACAGAGTTTAAGGTGTTGAAACGAACAAGTATATTGATTTTCAATGAATTTTGATAACTGAACAGCTAAATCCATGATTTTAAATGTTTCCTGTATATATACTAATTCAATTGTTAGCGTGGGGTAAAACTTTATAAAAAGCAATCAAATTCTAATGATTTTCTGATAATTACATAATGAGTTGTTACTCTTAATCAGTTTTTAGAGTATTACAAATGTTTCATTACCGAAAAAAGTAAAAATATGCGACAACCCTTTTTGACTGCCCGGACGATTTAGCTGCTGTGGGCGTATGTTTCGTTGCCTGGCAACCTATCTTTAACTATTTAAAGAGAGAACTGTCAGCTCTTTATCTAATTTCCATAATGTATCTTTAAGGCACAAGGAAGTTAAAAAAGCAACCTATCTTTAACTATTTAAAGAGAGAACTGTCAGCTCTTTATCTAATTTCCATAATGTATCTTTAAGGCACAAGGAAGTTAAAAAACAATATAAGGTTTGCTTAAGAGTTGGATCATCCTTTCAAATCATTACTGCTTAATTAAAATGTGAATATTGTTCCGTCCAGTTGAATTTTTTGTCCCACCATTATACAATTCTTTTTCAAAGATGTTTGTTTTTTTCAATAATCAAATTTTAGCATAATTCAATTGTTTATATTTTACTCATTTTTATGTTGTATATAAAATGTATTTCTATGAATCCATATTATTTATATAATAAAATATATCACTCATTTATTCTATTTTCACCCCCTTTTCAAACTACAATAGGAATGTCAGTCCAAAAACAGTTCAATTTATATACAAAGATGTAGTGAATTGAAAACTTCATTGATCCATGCTGTTCGCTATGTAACAAACCCTTCGCCATCTTTATTTGCAGTGATCCGATTTGAGGGATCTCTTTTAAATCCAACTGAATCCAAGCCAGGAGATTATCTTGCTTGTGTTGGTATTTGATTTTGTTTTCTTAATTAAATGTTAAATGATCAGTTCGAGTACATATTAGCGTGGATTTGAAAGTAGGAAATTTGACATTTTCCAAAAATGTAAATCATTTATCGTTACTTCAATATTTTTTTATTGATAAATACTACAACTACAAGCTGGGGGTTAATGTCCACTTCCGAGGGGGGTATCACAGACAGGTGTTTCTGGAAAAACTTGCTAAAAAAGGCCAGTTGTGATTTAAGTCCAGTGCATAGCGGAATGGAGAGAACAATGTACATAGCTATATAACTCTATTCAATAAGTATTGCTCTCTAATTGACATAACCACATAAGGCAATTAATCTGGGTTCTTGTGGCTACTACCTTTCAAATAGCTGTAACCCTATTATGTTATTAATACAACACTGTTCATGGGGTTGATCAGGTTTCTGAATGATGTGAGGCTTTAGCCAATGAAACACCCTGTTACGGTGAGCTTTAGGCGTGTTTTGCATGGAACTGTACCTTATCCACTAGTAACATCAATGCTGATTGGTTAATCAAATGTCTGACGTCATAGGGTCAAAAGCTGCCGAAAAATCCAGATGAATTTTCTCGGCCAATACAGGAATCGAACAGTAAGCAAATCAAGTAATTGTTTGGAAAAGTCTCAATATTATAATTTAATCAGCTATACAATTATATGGTGAAATCTGGGGCTGTCCTTTTAAAAGAACTTCTGTCATATCTAAAATAATTTATTACAAAAAAACCTATAAAAATTTTCGCTACGACACATTCTTTTTATCAGAATTATCTGGTTCTGGAATATTCTCAAAACCAGCTGGTGTATAGTTCTTTTTATCGTCAGCAGTAATACCTAGAAACTTAAATCTTTCACCCATTTTTTTAGGATTAACCAACATATCATAGCCTGAGAGCATGTCTTTCCATTCTGCAGTATTAGCATTTTGTAGAAGGGCCTGAAAAATATAATTTGAAATACAACATAAGTATTAAAAAAATAGGTTGCCAGGCAACGAAACATACGCCCACACAGCAGCCAAATCGTCCGGGCAGTCAACAAGAATTGTCGTATATTAAGGAATTATCAGAAAATCATTAGAATTTGTTTGGTTTTTATAATCAAACGTTTTTTTTTTAAATCATATAATAATTGTGACCTCCAGAGGCACCACAAGCTAAAAAGGGTGATTTTTTGTACAATCAGGGGACATAATTCAGGAAGTAATGACCCGATGGGCGCAAATATCGAAAGGAACCAAGATCTTTGGGTTTAAAACATACCTGTCAAGTTTCATCAAAATCGATTCAAAAGTGTGACCTCTATAGGGTCCACAACCTTGATATAACATATTTTCACACTATTCGTGTACAAACGGCGGCCATTTTGTCTGTCAATTCTAGTCCGGTTTTCACGTAATTCAAACTCTCTCTTCATTACCATGTAACGGTGATATAGTCAAACGTTTTTTTAAATCGGATAATAATTTTGACCTCCAGAGGGACCAAAAGCGAACAAAAGCGATTTTTCGGACAATCCCGGGACATAATTCAGGAAGTTATGATCCAATGGGCGCAAATATCGAAAGGAACCAAGATCTTTGGGTTATAAACATACATGTCAAGTTTCATCAAAATCGGTTCAAAATTGTGTCCTCTACACTGTTCACAACCCTGATATAACATATTTTCACACTATTCGCGTACAAATGGCGGCCATTTTGTCCGTCAATTTTGGTCCGATTTTCACGAAATTCGAACTCGACCTTCATAACCATGGAACAATGATATAATCAAACGGTTTTTTAAATCGGATAACAATTTTGACCTCAAGAGGGACCACAAGCTAAAAAGGGCAATTTTTCGGACAATCAGGGGCCATAATTCAGGAAGTTACGATCCGATTGGCGCAAATATCGAAAGGAACCAAGATCTTTGGGTTATAAACATGCAATTTAAGTTTCATCCAAATCGGTTCAAAATTGTGTCCTCTACACTGTTCACAACCTTGATATAACATTTTCACACTATTCGTGTACAAATGGCGGCCATTTTGTCCGTTAATTTTGGTCCGATTTTCACGAAATTCGAACTCGACCTTCATCACCATGGAACGGTGATATAATCAAACGGTTTTTTAAATCGGATAACAATTTTGACCTCCAGAGGGACCACAAGCTAAAAAGGGCGATTTTTCGGACAATCAGGGGCCATAATTCAGGAAGTTACAATCCGATTGGCGCAAATATCGAAAGGAACCAAGATCTTTGGGTTATAAACATGCATTTCAAGTTTCATCCAAATCGGTTCAAAATTGTGTCCTCTACACTGTTCACAACCTTGATTTAACATATTTTCACACTATTTGAGTACAAATGGCGGCCATTTTGTCCGTCAATTTTGGTCCGATTTTCACGAAATTCGAACTCGACCTTCATAACCATGGAACGGTGATATAATCAAACGGTTTTTTAAATCGGATAACAATTTTGACCTCCAGAGGGACCACAAGCTAAAAAGGGCGATTTTTCGGACAATCAGGGGCCATAATTCAGGAAGTTACGATCCGATTAGCGCAAATATCGAAAGGAACCAAGATCTTTGGGTTATAAACATGCATTTCAAGTTTCATCCAAATCGGTTCAAAATTGTGACCTCTAAACTGTTCACAAGCTAAAAGATAGGCTGGCACTGCCAGGCAGGATACGCCCACATTTTTGAGAGATGGATAGAGAACAAGCAATACCGAAAGTGATTTTTCCTACATCATTAAGTCCTGTATTTCATACTGTATTGGGAGCAGCCATTTTGTTGGTCAGTTCCAGTCTGATATTCATGAAATTTGAAGCCGACAATGATTATGGTTTGACGGTACACAACCTAGAAAAGTTACTTTTCGTCAAAATCGGATAAGAATTGTGACCTGCAGAGAGTCCACAACCATGATATACCATATTTTTACACTATTCGCGTACACACGGTGACCATTTCGTCCGCCAATTTTGGTACGATTTTCACGAAATTCGAACTCAACCTTCCTTACGGTGCAACAGTAATATAATCAGAGTTTTTTTTTAAATCAGATAATAATTGTTCGAGAGATAGACAGAGAACAAGCAATAACGAAAGTGATTTTTCCTACAATCAAAGGCCATAATTCATTAAGTTACAATTTGATATGCGCAAATATCGAAAAGAATAAAGATCTTTAGGTTATAAACAAGCATTTCAGGTTTCATCAAAATCGAATTAAAATTGTCACCTCTACAGGGTCCACAACTTTGACATACCATATTTTTACACTGTTCGCGTACAAACGGCGGCCATTTTTTCTGGCAATTATGGTCCAATTTTCTCGAAATTCTAACTCAACCTTCCGTAGGGTGTAACGGTGATAGAGTCAAACGTTTTTTCAAATCGGATAATAATTGTGACCTCCAGAGGGACCATAGGTGATTTTTCGGACAATCAGGGGCCATAATTCAGGAAGTTACGATCCGATATGCGCAAATATCGAAAGGAACCAAGATCTTTGGGTTATAACCATGCATTTCAAGTTTCATCAAAATCGAATTAAAATTGTGACCTCTACAGGGGCCACAACCATGATATACAATTTTTTAACAGTATTCGCGTACAAACGGCGGCCATTTTGTATGACAATTTTGGTCCGATTTTCCCGAAATTCGAACTCAACCTTCCTTACGGTGTAACGGTAATATAATCAACCGTTTTATTAAATCGGATAATAATTGTGACCACCAGAGGGACCACAAGCTAAAATAAGGCGATTTTGCGTATAATCAGGGGCCATAATTCAGGAAGTTACGTTCCGATATGCGCAAATATCGAATGGAACCAAGATCTTTGGGTTATAACCATGAATTTCAAGTTTCATCAAAATCGATTTAAAAATGTGACTTTTACAAGGTCCACAAACCATGATATACAATTTTTTAACAGTATTCGCGTACAAACGGCGGCCATTTTGTATGGCAATTTTCGTCCGATTTTCCCGAAATTCGAACTCAACCTTCCTTAGGGTGTAACGGTGATATAATCAAACGGTTTTTTAAATCGGATAATAATTGTGACCTCCAGAGGGACCACAAGCTAAACAGAGTGATTTTTCGGACAATCAGGGGCCATAATTCAGGAAATTACATTCCGATAGGTGCAAATATCGAAAGGAACCAAGATCTTTGGGTTATAAACATGCATGTCAAGTTTCATCAAAATCGGTTCAAAATTGTGACCTCTATAGGGTCCACAAGCTAAAAACGTGATTTTTCGTACAATCAGGGGCCATAATCCATGAAGTTTTCATCCGATACATGCCAATATCGAAAGGAACCGAGATCTTTTGGGGATAAACCTATATTTCAAGTTTCGTCAAAATCGGATAAGAATTGTGACCTGTAGAGAGTCCACAAACAAATTGTGGACGGACGGACGGACGTCCGGACGGACAGGGGCGACGACAATATACGTCCACATAAAAATGTGGGCGTATAAAAACGTGATTTTTCGTACAATCAGGGGCCATAACCCATGAAGTTACAGTCCGATACATGCCAATATCGAAAGGAACCGAGATCTTAGGGTGATAAACCTATGTTTTAAGTTTCATTGAAATCGGATAAAAATTGTGACCTGTAGACTGTTCACAAACAATTGTGGACGGACGGACGGACGGACGGACGGACGGGGGCGACGACAATATACGTCCACATGAAAATGTGGGCGTATAAAAATGTGGTTTAATGTTCTACTTTTTTGTGCCAAAACGACCATATACAAGGAGCAGTCCGCACTGAGGAAAATTTTGAATGGCAGCATCATTTCCAACTGCTCTTTGGGGGGGTGGGATGGCCTAGTGGTCTAGAGTGCTGCGCTTCGACCTCTAGCTGGCCGGTCACCTCTGGCTTGCGGCTGTTATTTCGATCCTTGGTGTGAGCGTATGTGCCATGGAGATAGGGGTGCTTTCTCAACCTTGTGGGGTTTCCTCTAGGCACTCTGGTTTCCTCCTACTGCTAAAGACCCATACGCGCAAGCGAATTATTGAAATAAGATTAAACCACATGTTGGTCCCAAAATAACCTAGTTTGTGTTGAGTGGACGTTAATCCCTATTTCTCTCTCGCTCTTTGTCAAATAAACCTTCAAGAGCTCTTTAATACTGCTTTAGCTCACCATCATGAGTAAATGACTTTGTTGAAATATCGTTTAGGAGAGAGAGAGGTTAGGTTTAAAATCCACCCAACAAAAACTAGGTCATTTTGGGACTTTAAAAGTGGGAGGAAACCGGAGGACCTGGAGAAAACCCACGAGGTTGGATGGCAACCCTAATCCTTGTCATTTACAACCAGGGATTCGAAACCATGCCAGTTGACTCAATGAAAAGCTATATGATACAGTGCCCAGGTACTAACCATTCGGCCATCAATCCCCACAAATCATTTAGGATTTAATAACAAACCTGTAAACGAATTCCAATACCCATATTGTGTAAAAACTTTCCTTGTTCTTTGGGACCATGTGTCATTACTGTAAAAGAACATGATATTCATATAAAATATTTTATGTGGAATGGTGTTAAATTTATTATTTACCACATGTTTTGCAAGAATCTGTGTTCACTTTCTAACTCAGACTCAAACCCTATAAGACACATTTTGATGTCTTGGTTTCTCAGAATTTTGGAGTAACGGTCGGAGCTAATTCAAGTTGACAGACAAATCACTGACTGTTTACAGGAAGTAATGATTTAAATTTTGAATTTTGTGTCAGGAATTTATTAACAATTTCATCTGCTGCAACACGCCTTATTGCAAACCAAACTTGCCCGTCCTTGTCGTCTGCTGCACCTCAACTTATCGCAAACCAAACTATATGTGACGGGTGATAGCTAAATGAGTCTTAAGTCGCACAAGTAGATTTCTAATTACATGCTAATTTGTGTCCAAGTGCAGAAATTTTCAAAATTTGGTTTTGACCATTTTTTGAATACTTTAACATGTTGAAATTCAGCCTGGCACACTTTACTAGCAAGAAAATGTCGATGAAGGGTAGAAATAGAGCAATTAGTAAACAGTAGTTTACTTAGAGTTGGTCAATTTACTTGAAACAAAGCCATAATTGACCTATTTCATTGAAAAATGCAGCCATTTTGCCGAAGGAAGACCAGCACGTAACCTATACCAACAGCACCGGGGAAATCTCCTATTTCTATTTATAGTACTCATTATAATATTCAACACCACTACTCAACCAATAGCAGTGTTTAAAATAGTAAACAAACCTGCCTCGTTGCTAAAAAATTGCATGCTTCTAGTAAACAAACATTCCTTGTTTAAATGGTGCTTTGTTCAAAATAGCAAACCGTGGCGAAATGTAGGAACAGTTTGACAGCTTTTAATTTGTCTACATCGGCCAGTATTAACAATGGAACGATCTCATTGTAGATTATTTTTGTGACAATGTTAAATAGGAAAATTCCTGAATTCATGAATTCATTGCAATTACGTGTGTTATGTTGAAATCTGATTTTCTTAACAACTGTGTCAAGTTTAGTGGCTGTTTGGCATTTTTAACCATGAATTTCGTCATGCATATCAGAAATTTTGAACGTAATCTTACTATAAACACAGTTTTCTCGAAATAGGCCTTTCTGGACTCCCGGACTTTGAACTTGAATATCTCGGCAATGGAGTAAGGAAGAGAAATGATCTTGGTATCATTAGACAGCTTAGAACTTTCGCTTTACGATGACATATATAACTGATTTTTGAATTTTTGGTCATTAACACTCATTTCGCTGTCACCCATCACATATGTAAATTGAGGTCCATGTATAAAGATAGGCTGGCACTGCCAGGCAGGATACGCCCACATTTTCGAGAGATGGACAGAGAACAAGCAATACCGAAAGTGATTTTTCCTACATCTTTAAGTCCTGTATTTCATACTTTATTGGGAGCAGCCATTTAGTTGGTCAGTTCCAGTCTGATATTAATGAAATTCGAAACCGACAATGATTATGGTGTGACGGTACACAACCTAGAAATGTGACTTTTCGTCAAAATCGGATAAGAATTGTGACCTGTAGAGAGTCCACAACCATGATATACCATATTTTTACACTATTCGCGTACAAACGGCGACCATTTCGTCCGTCAATTTTGGTACGATTTTCACGAAATTAGAACTCAACCTTCCTTACAGTGTAACGGTGATATAATCAAACGTTTTTTTAAATGGGATAATAATTGTGACCTCCAGAGGTACCACAAGCTAAAGAAAGGGGGATTTTGCGTATAACCAGGGGCCATAATTCAGGACGTTACAATCCGATATGCGCAAATATCGAAAAGAACCAAGATCTTTGGGTTATAACCATGAATTTCAAGTTTCATCAAAATCAAATTAAAATTGTGACCTTTACAGGGTCCACAACCTTGATATACCATTTTTTAACAGTATTCGCGTACAAACGGCGGCCATTTTGTATGGCAATTTTGGTCTGATTTTCCCGAAATTCGCACTCAACCTTCCTTACGGTGTAACGGTAATATAATCAAACGTTTTTTTAAATCGGATAATAATTGTGACCTCCAAGCTAAAAAAAAAAGGCGATTTCGCGTATAATCAGGGGCCATAATTCAGGAAGTTACGATCCGATATGCGCAAATATCGAAAGGAACCAAGATCTTTGGGTTATAACCATGAATTTCAAGTTTCATCAAAATCGAATTAAAATTGTGACCTCCACAGGGTCCACAACATGGATATACCATTTTTTAACAGTATTCGCGTACAAACGGCGGCCATTTTGTATGGCAATTTTCGTCCGATTTTCCCGAAATTCGAACTCAACCTTCCTTAGGGTGTAACGGTGATATAATCAAACGGTTTTTTAAATCGAATAATAATTGTGACCTCCAGAGGGACCACAAGCTAAAAAGGGTGATTTTTCGGACAATCAGGGGCCATAATTCAGGAAATTACAATCCGATAGCCGCAAATATCGAAAGGAACCAAGATCTTTGGGTTACAAACATGCATGTCAAGTTTCATCAAAATCGGTTCAAAATTGTGACCTCTATAGGGTCCACAAGCTAAAAACGTGATTTTTCGTACAATCAGGGGCCATAATCCATGAAGTTTTGATCCGATACATGCCAATATCGAAAGCAGCCGAGATCTTTTGGGGATAAACCTATATTTCAAGTTTCGTCAAAATCGGATAAGAATTGTGACCTGTAGAGAGTCCACAAACAAATTGTGGACGGACGGACGTCTGGACGGACGTCCGGACGGACAGGGGCGACGACATAATACGTCCACATGAAAATGTGGGCGTATAAAAAGGAAATTTTACCTCCGATAGGTTGAACCATTCGTTTAAGATAACTGAAATCAACGTCAGCCGTTATATCTGCTGTTCCTGGTTTGACTAAAACATCATGTAACTCATGATTCTTAAAACCCTAAAAATAAATATTTTACTCAAGTTATTCATATCGTTTCAACATCTCAAAAACTTAACTTATCTTAATTTAAATGATATGGATGTTAGTGTCTTACTTTTCGTCACCAACTGGGCTAATGAAGACAGGCATACTCCATGTTGTGTATTGTGGGGGAATTTTATCTGGACAGTGGCATTACAGTCTATTCTTATTTTGATTTCCAATTTCAGGGGATCTTTAACATTTTTTAACAGGACCTCACCTTTTTGTTCCATCCAAACTAGACAACATTACTGGAAAGGTCCTCTGTCCTGCACCACTTGCCCTAAAGAACTTGCTTGGAACACCAGTATTAATCCTGGGACCTCTTGATTCATAAATCACCACAATACTCCCCAAGCCATCATGGCTTCCTCAACATTTTGAAAACTGACTGACCTTATATGAAATGTTCTGCGTGTGAGTTGTTTCCCTTTAATGAAGGACTCCTAACGCTGAAAAAATCCTTACCCTAAATGTATCTGTTTTATCACCATCATGTCCGTAATCTCCAATTAGGATTCCTCCACCATGTTCCTTCACACGTAGAGATAAATCTTGTACTATTATACCAGCTTCAGGACAAACTTCTATATGATCTCTCTTATCATTGGAGTCGGGCTACATAGAAAACAAGAACATTCGTTAACATTGGACTGTCTTTGAAAAACAGAGAGAGAATACAAATGGGGTGTTCTCTATGATCTCTTTTATCAATGGATTCTAGCTACAAGGAAATCTAGAAGAATCAGTTGTAAACATCTGATGTACTTGGACTCGATTTAGAGAGAGAGAGAGAGAGAGTGAGAGAGAGAGATTGGGTGTAACATCAGCTCAACACATACTAGGAATAATGTAAGGTACATTTTTTATTTCAATAATTCACATGAACATAGATTGTGGAGAATGGGCAGGCGACTACTCCTTGTCATGAACAACCTTGGCAAAGAGAAACCACACCACTTGACTCAATGGCAAGATGTTTGACAATATATCTGTCTCCAAAGGATCAAAGTATTACTTCGACAAAACATTATTCCCTATTCAACTCTCTATGCTGAGATGTTAGACTAATGATCTGCAGGAGTCACAGTGGCACACTGAGTAAGGTGTTGGCTCCCTAACAAGTAGGTCTTGTATCAGCTGAGAAAGTTCATCACAATTTTCTGGCATAGTTTCCCCATGTTAGTGGTGCAGGACGGAGGGCCTGGCAAGGGACAATGTATAGTCATTTGGATGGGACAAAAAACTGAGGTCCTGAGTACAAATTGACATGCACGTAAAAGACCCCTTGAAATGAAATGATGATATGAAATGGGGTTTAAAGACCCCTTGAAGTTGGAACTTGTTATAAGAGTAGGCCATAGTGCTGCTGCCTGGGCAAAATTTCACTTGTAGCACAATGTAGGCGTATGCCCAGTCGGAGCAGAATAGTAGGATGTTAAACCCCACTTCAGTGTAAAACTTTAGAATATTAATTATTAAAGTCAGTGCAAATGTTCTTACCTGAAGAAAAGTTAAACCTGCAGTTTTTCCACCAGCTAATACAAAACACAATTTATTATCGGCATTTCGACCATGAGCTAAATCCACTAATATTTCTTGCCAGCCTTTTTCTGTTTTCTACAAATATAAATAATTGTTTCACTATTTCAAAAATTAAAGACCTCACCAAACTTTAAATAGTTTGCTCTACTTCCAAGCATATTTTTCCAAAATTTGCCTTACATAAACCAAACAAGCCTTTTTGTTTATAATTAAAACAATGTTTTTTTACAGCATTCTAAGAAAAGTTTGATCCATTTTAAGAAATAAAAATCTGTAAGTTAGCGAACAGCCTTCTCTCAAGAAGCGACTAGTTTTGTTCAGTTCGAACTCTTCAAGGAATTAAAATTTCATTCCTTGAAATATATTGCATAAATACCTGGAATTTATGAATAGGTAAAGCATCGAAGAATTCATGAGCTATATAATACATTTTGGTTTTTGGCACATCCAGTAAACTTTGGTACCAGAATACAGGTTGTCCATATTTGGATACTGTTGTATAATAGTGTGGGGTACCGCTTAATTCTAATTTGACTTCATCCAAATTCTTCTCTCCTGAAATCTTGGCTGCTTGAATACCACTTAATGTGGGACTGACTTCCACCAGGTGAAGAGAAACTTTATCTTTTAGTTGGTTGAACCTAGAAAAAACCTGGTAAAAACAATATTCTATTTTAGATCTTAACCAAATTAAAACACCATTTTCCTGCAGATTGCTTTTTTTTAAATTCAGGATGACTCAATGGGTTTAGGGAAAAGGCTTAGCCTATGCAAAAGCTCTCTCCCTAACTTAATATGTACCATTGAATGCCAGTCCTAACTGAGTGGAGGTGAAAACGACCAACCAGAGAATTTACCTGTCAGCCTTCAGCCAATATATGTGGCATGACATTAGAAAGATTTAAAGGAACCTAGAAATTGACACAAATGGGTCATAACGCACATATTAATATAATATGAATATATATAAACTGCTTTACATTTTTAAATGCTTCCATTTTTACTCTAATTTCGAACCAGCTATGTTCGGCGAAATATGCCAGAAGTCTCAATCAAATGCCAATTTCTAGCATCTGGTTATTCCAGTCTCCATAGTATTATTGCACATGCTCTCCAGATAAGAATATGGCGAAGTCGTTTAATTTGGTGGAATATCTCTAGCCTCGTTCTTCGAGTCCCTTGTTACAAATGTGGCTGAAGCACATTATGTTACAACTGATTCGTGTACCAATGGTAAAATGTTTAATTTGTCTTAAATATTGGATATCAGAAGTCCGGTAAGATCACAGCATCAATGTTGATTTTAAGTTGACAAATAATTCGTGTTTTCAATGTCGAAGATTTCGGATGGTATTGCGCTAGAGACTTAGCTACTTTAAGCATGTAACCTTATAGATGCATTATATCAAGTGCAGGAGGACCGCACTACATGCTAAACAAAAAACCAAAAATCTAGGAGCTAAATCTGCCTAATGCAGGTCATTATTAAAAGCATACTCTGCACATATCATCAGCTAATGTTCCTCGTCCTGGTCCCAACTCCACCACTTGTAATTCCCCCTCAGATCCAGCTTGTATCCATTCATTAACGCACCATATACCTATCAACTGGAATATATTAATAAAATCATAATGTATAAAATCAGTGTGGAAAAATATTACAATAAAATCACAATGTATAAAATAAATGTGGACAAATTTTGTAATAATAAATAGTAAAACAGACATTAAACATATATTATGCAAGAGCTAAATCTGCCACTTGCAGGTCTTTCTTCAGGCTCGAAATGTTATCTAAATTTTTAATAAATTAGACATTAAATAACTTGTCGAGACCATAATCAACTCTCGATTTCATCGTTAGCCTGCTATATTTACTGGATTTGAACCCGATCTGCTGCTCAACAATCATTCATGATTAAATCGAAAAACGGATAATCAAGACTATTTTTTTATTGTACCAACTTTAGCAATGATGATCGAGGCCGGCTCCAAAATTCAATAGCTTAATTCTCCGTTCAGAGTGGATCAATTGGACTGAAATATTCAGAAAATTCCCTTTACATTATCTAGTTTTTAACTATTATAGTGAGTAATACCAGCTCGCTAATCTCCCATTATGTGGGGATTTGGGATGGCCTAGTGGTGTAGAGTGCCGTGCTTCGACCTCTAGCAGGCCGAGCACGTCTGACTTGTGGCTGTGATTTCGATCCCTTGTGTGAGTGTATGTGGCATGGAGATAGGGGCGCCTTCTCAACCTCCAGTCACTCCAGATTCCTCCCACTGCTAAAGACCCCTACGCGCAAGCAAATTATTGAAATAAAATAAGACCATATGTTAGTCCCGAAATGACCTAGTTTGTGTCAAGTGGACGTTAAACCCCATTTCTCTCTCTCCCTCTCCCATAATGTATCTTTTAGGTACAGAGCATAAAATCAATTATCACTTTATCAGCATGAAATACACATGATAAAACAAATTCTTAACAACTCGAATATATTAATAAAATCATGACGTAGAAAAATAACTGCCAAATTACTGTATTAATAAAATCATAATACATCCATTAAGGTACATATCAAGATAGGCTGGCACTGCCAGGCAGGATACGCCCACATTTTCGAAAGATGGACAGAGAACAAGCAATACCGAAAGTGATTTTTCCTACATCTTTAAGTCCTGTATTTCATACTGTATTGGGAGCAGCCATTTAGTTGGTCAGTTCCAGTCTGATATTAATGAAATTCGAAACCGACAATGATTATGGTGTGACGGTACACAACCTAGAAATGTGACTTTTCATCAAAATCGGATAAGAATTGTGACCTGTAGAGAGTCCACAACCATGATAAAAATCGGATAAAAATTGTGACCTGTAGAGAGTCCACAACCATGATATACCATATTTTTACACTATTCGCGTACAAACGGCGACCATTTCGTCCGGCAATTTTGGTACGATTTTCACGAAATTAGAACTCAACCATCCTCATCAAAATCGAATTAAAATTGTGACCTATACAGGCTCCACAATCATGATATATCATTTTTTTAACAGTATTCGCGTACAAACGGCGGCCAATTTGTCTGTCAATTTTGGTCCGATTTTCCCGAAATTCAAACTCAACCTTCCTTACAGTGCAACGGTGATATAATCAAACGTTTTTTTAAATTGGATAATAATTGTGACCTCCAGAGGGACCACAAGCTAAAGAAAGGGGGATTTTGCGTATAACCAGGGGCCATAATTCAGGAAGTTACGATCCGATATGCGCAAATATCGAAAAGAACCAAGATCTTTGGGTTATAACCATGAATTTCAAGTTTCATCAAAATCGAATTAAAATTGTGACCTTTACAGCGTCCACAACCTTGATATACCATTTTTTAACAGTATTCGCGTACAAACGGCGGCCATTTTGTGTGGCAATTTTGGTCTGATTTTCCCGAAATTCGAACTCAACCTTCCTTACGGTGTAACAGTAATATAATCAAACGTTTTTTTAAATCGGATAATAATTGTGACCTCCAAGCTAAAAAAAAGGCAATTTTGCGTATAATCAGGGGCCATAATTCAGGAAGTTACGATCCGATATGCGCAAATATCAAAAGGAAGCAAGATCTTTGGGTTATAACCATGAATTTCAAGTTTCATCAAAATCGAATCAAAATTGTGACCTCCACAGGGTCCACAACCTTGATATACCATTTTTTAACAGTATTCGCATACAAACGGCGGCCATTTTGTATGGCAATTTTCGTCCGATTTTCCCAAAATTCGAACTCAACCTTCCTTAGGGTGTAACGGTGATATAATCAAACGGTTTTTTAAATCGAATAATAATTGTGACCTCCAAGCTAAAAAAAAAGGCGATTTTGCGTATAATCAGGGGCCATAATTCAGGAAGTTACGATCCGATATGCGCAAATTTCGAAAGGAAGCAAGATCTTTGGGTTATAACCATGAATTTGAAGTTTCATCAAAATCGAATCAAAATTGTGACCTCCACAGGGTCCACAATCTTGATATACCATTTTTTAACAGTATTCGCGTACAAACGGCGGCCATTTTGTATGGCAATTTTCGTCCGATTTTCCCGAAATTCGAACTCAACCTTCCTTAGGGTGTAACGGTGATATAATCAAACGGTTTTTTAAATCGAATAATAATTGTGACCTCCAGAGGGACCACAAGCTAAAAAGGGTGATTTTTCGGACAATCAGGGGCCATAATTCAGGAAATTACATTCCGATAGCCGCAAATATCGAAAGGAACCAAGATCTTTGGGTTACAAACATGCATGTCAAGTTTCATCAAAATCGGTTCAAAATTGTGACCTCTATAGGGTCCACAAGCTAAAAACGTGATTTTTCGTACAATCAGGGGCCATAATCCATGAAGTTTTGATCCGATACATGCCAATATCGAAAGGAACCGAGATCTTATGGGGATAAACCTATATTTCAAGTTTCGTCAAAATTGGATAAGAATTGTGACCTGTAGAGAGTCCACAAACAAATTGTGGACGGACGGACGTCCGGACGGACGGACGGACGGACGGACGGACGGACGGACGTCCGGACAGGGGCGACGACATAATACGTCCACATGAAAATGTGGGCGTATAATAAAATCATAAAATCAATGTTCAGCATGGAGTACACATTATTAAAATATTTTACACTAAAATCAATTGATTTATTAATTTATAACAAAATATATGTAACGTCAAATGATCAGGGATTAAAATCTCCATCAACACAATGCTTGCGTTTTTTTGAGTTAAATAATATATTTTCATATTTAATGAAATATTTCCAATATTGGTTAATAATATCTTTTTATATTCTATGAAATATTTTAAATATTGTAGAAATCCAAAATCTAACATATATATTATGATAATCTGTAATCTAATGATTGTTTACTATCTTGAGACTAACACATGGTAATTTTTATTCCTATGGATAATCTTATAGAACTGGTGAAGTGAAATATTGCATTAGTATGAATAGTTTTTATTTTGAGACAAGCTATAGAATTTATGATCTGCCCACACCGCTTATAGAATAAATGAAATATTCTAAGTATTATTCAACACTGTATTCTAATGTTGGTTTTTATTTTGAAATTTACATATATATGGTAATAATTATCCCTTGGGCCAAATCTTCCCTCAAAGCTTATAGAATTCATGAAATATTTTAAGTATTATTCAAATTTGTATTGTAATGTTGATGTTTATTTTGAGATTAACATAATATGCTAATTTTTAGTTCCATGGTTACAATTTTAGAATTCATGACATTTTGTTTTAATTTGGATTCTAGTGTTTGTGGGGATCATGGTGGCTAAGTGGGTGAGACGCTTGCTCGCTAGCTTGGAGGTGTTTGATCTCTGCATTGGCCAAGTACGTTCATCCAGTGTTGCCGGTGTGGTTTCCCCTTGTCAGTGATGCAGGATGGAGGGCCTGACAAAGAGAGATAGAGAAATGGGGTTTAACGTCCACTCAACACAAACTAGGTCATTTCGGGACTAACATATGGTTAATTTTATTTCAATAATTCGCTTGCGCGTAGGGGTCTTTAGCAGTGGGAGGAAACCGGAGTGCCCGGAGGAAACCCACGAGGTTGAGAAGGCGCCACATACGCTCACACCAGGGCTCGAAACAACAGCCAGAGGTGACCGGCCAGCTAGAGGTCGACGCGCGGCACTCTAGACCACTAGGCCATCCCAACCCCCCGGAGGGCCTGACAAGGACAGCTGTCTAGTTGTTCGGATGGGACAGAAGACCAGGATCCTGTGTACATATTGGCGTGCACATTAAAGATCCCTTGGCAGTTGGAATTTGATATAAGAGTAGGTCGTAGCACTGCTGCCCGGGCAAAATTTCAAACGTAGCACATTGTATAGCGTATGGCTATCTTCATTAGCCCAGTTTAGGAGCAGAACAGTAGGACGTTATACCCCATTTAATTTTATTTCAATACATGTACATTGTTTGCTGCATATGATAATATTATTACAGCTGGTTAAATATACATAGCTACCTACTTCCCCAAACATCTGGCTTATTTCTGGACTAGTTATAAAATCTCCTTTAGCTCCAAATACATCACGATTCATATAATAACCCTGTAATAAATTCATAAAACTTATTCAAAAATATTCATCAATTTTGTTTACCATAATAATTTAATATTCCATCATTATTTACGGTCGCTTATATATCAGTTAGTAATCAATATCAATACTAAGGCTAGGTTCCCACTTTCATGATTCATGCTACGATTGAAAACATGATTTTAATCATAGAGTACTGGTAGTGATCCTATCAGGTTTTATCATATAAGTCAGTCATAGCAATCGTGTTGATCGTATCGAAACGTATACTAATATATACAGTGGGAACCTAGCATTAGATAATTGATGCAAAAATTTATTACCTGTAGTGTGAATAGAACGTCCATAATAAAAACAATTTTTTTACACGATTTTTCGTGAAGCAATAAAACACATAATTTATCCATAACAATTTGTGTTTTAGTTTTTCTTTATTCGATAACATAGATAAAATTATTCTATTTTAAAATAAAGATATGTTGCCAGCCAATGGAATATGCTTCAACAGCAGCTAAGTCATTATAGCAATCCATAAAGGTTGTTAAATAAAAGAGTTAAAAAAAATGAAAATCCTAACATCACTGGTGTATTGACATGATTCTATGACACAACCAAGGGCAATAATTCTAGAAATAACTATCACAGCTATAATAATTAAAGATACTTACAGATACTGGGTTTGTTAAAACTTCTTTCATATATTCAGCAACTGTTAGAGGTCCACTGGCTTTAATACGGGATTCTAAATGTTTTAATAAATGATTTTCTTTCTTTTCAACAGATAAAGATGACATACATCGGGCACCATGGTTAAAAACACATTTATCTAAAATAAAAAAAACCTACAGAATCTGACAAATTGAATGCTTGTTCAGAAAAAAAGATCGCCACAAACTAGGTTATTTCGGGACTAACATATGGTTTAACTTTATTTCAGTAATTCACTTGTGCGTAGGGTCTTTAGCAGTGAGAGGAAACCGGAGGATCCGGTAAAAAACACGAGGTTGCATGGACAGACGACCCTACTCCCTGTCATGTTTGTTCAAAAAGAAGCACTCTTATTAGGTTGGCATTGAAGGGTCTTTTACATTTATTTTATAGTAGCATACAAACATATGTTCTTATGGTATTATGTGAGTGTGGGTATACTTGTAACAGTTTGATGAAATTCAGCAAGTGTAAGGATATTCTGTTGAAAACGTGATCATGGATGTATTCATCTTATGAAAAAACTTAGGTTTTTTAGGGGAAGCTCCTGCAGGGATGACAGTGAAAGTGTTGTCTAGTCCTTTGAAAGGGATGTAAATCAAGATACAAGATCCATATAAAGAGTATATAGGTGGATATGACCCTGCCCCTGCTGCTGGTACTAGTAGACAGTGGTACCAGAAACAAGTCCTTTATTTTATATAGTTTATATTTATATTAATCTCCCGCAGACTCCAAGATTAAAAACAAACAGTTAAGATTGTTTGAATGGATGCTAATATTGGAAACATTCTACAAGACGTTTAACATGTAGGCTGTCATAATAAATGACGCAATGGAACGTTACACCTATGCATTATGTCAATAGCCTGTCAGTCAATCATCAAAATCCTGTTTTGTACCTGTTCACTGTCACGTATGTAACCCACTGTTAGGACATAAATTAATTTAGAGTAATTTGCAAATAAAATATTTCTATTTTACCTAATTGACGCGTTAATGGTCTACACAGATAGCTCGAACGAAACAACAGACGTACCGACGCCATGATTAAATGCACTGAATTAAACCAAATAAATTGCTATCAAGAAAATATCATTATTTTGACATTTTGAAACGAACATGTGCGTGGGATATCCCCTTGACCTTAAAACTAGGGAATTCCGCCCTCGATATGGCTACAAATATTCTCGCCACGTCTTCTTAGCTAATATAATTCCTCCGCAGAAATAATTTGTCGATTCTCTGCACACTCTTTGATTACACATAAAATCAAAAAATATTTTATTAAATAAAATGTAAGATTTAATGATCGAATTACTAACATTGACTCTGTACCGAGTAAGATTATTAGAACTATTTTCTAAGTCGTATTCACATCCGTATAATCGGTATTTGACTATTAAAGCATGAAAATAAACAAGTACAGGTGACGTTTATGTATGAATCTCAAAGTAACAAGTTTATTGAGAGATAGATGAATATCGACGATTAGTACCATGAAGTTTTATCTTGGTGCAATTTTGTTGGTACTGTTTATTGACGTAACATTCCAAGTGAAGAATAATAAAAATAAAAGCTCCAAAGCAGCCGATCGATGTTTCTGCAAGGTAAGTTTCATTGGCATCGAATTAAAAAAAAAAAGTGATTGATGAGGCGCTGAGTGTCATCATGCACGATATGCTGATCAATTGATTTGTGCCGACGGACCTATTTGGTGATTTCATACTTTGGTTGGGTCAAATAGTTATGTTGTGACTGTAGTGTTAGCTATATAAACATCTATTATTATTCAAATGTAAATATAAGATGATTTGGAATCAGAAGAATGGCTATGATAATGACAACTTTGATTGAGAGGGTAACAGTGTGGTTTATTTAAATTATTGCTAAGCCATGACATGAATTCCTTGTGCTGGGTTAGAACTATCATGATTCACGCTACGATTGGAATCGTGGTTTTAATCGTGGGGATCCTATCAAGTATCATCTATTATGGTCAGTCACAGCAATCATGTTAATCGTATAGAAAAGTATAAGAATGTATCTGTATGTGCCAGATCGCGGACGCAATTGGCACAATCCTATCGCTAGGCATCGTATGACATTGAGAACCTATCATTACATGGTGCCGGGTTGAGAAAAAGAAACATTTCAAATTAAGATAAAACACAACATCCCAGACAAAATTTTCAGTCACATGGCACGGTTTTGTAGGAAATAAAATTACAAAGGGTTCTCGACTTATAGAAAAGGTTCCTTATGAAACTATGGAAACAAGTAGATGTGTAGGCCTATCTGATGCTTTTTCAATCGAGTCCCATGATGCAGGGGCTAAATGAGAGCAACGCATGCAATGAATACTTTGTGTCATGGTTTTGAGTTTTTGCACCTCCTTGAAAATAGCACAAAATCACAGGATTAATCATAATCATACTGTTGAATCAGTGTCAAATATATACTGTGGGCCGGATGTACTACATATCAACTCTAGCGTGTGTCACACAGTTCAATATTACTCCCCCTTCTCCACCCCCTCCCTCACGCACATATATAAATATTTTTTTGTGGGAGAGAGGGGGATCTTGTTCTTCATGTGAGTGAAACTCTGACCCCACCTGATCATACTATCATAAATAACATTGGCTAAATGTAAATAAACATAAAATAGGCCACAAAAGTAAACCAACAATGCTCTGATGTTAATATTCGGTCCTTATAAGCTGGTCCATTATTGATGTTTTTTCTTGCCCCTTAAACCAGATTTATGTGACTCATAATTTGAAAGTCAAACCATGTTCATGTAGATCACTGCAATACTATCAGATTTTGCATACAATATAATTTGAATATTCACAATGTAACTGTTGATTGAATTAAGAATTGATCATATTGATTGAATTAAAGATTGACAACATTGATTGAATTAAAGATTGATTATATTAATTGAATTAAAATTGATTATGTTGATAAAAATATATTTTGGCAATGTTTTCTAAAGTATATTTTCAATCTTTTCGGGGAGCCTTGGTGGTTATGTGTGTAAGATGCTGGCTCGCTAGTCTGGAGGCTGTGTGTTTGATCAGGATTTTCTGATGTGGTTTTCTTTTGTCATTGGTGCAGGACGGAGGGCTGACAAGGACAGCTGTCTAGTCGTTCGGATGGGATGAAGAACCTAGGTCCCATGTATACATTGGCGTGCAGCCGTGCACGGAAAATATCTCTTGGCAGTTGGAATTCAATATAAGAGTAGGCCGTAGTGCCGCTGCCCGGGCAAAATTTCCCTCATGGCACACGGTATGGCTTATGCTCGTCTACATAAGCCCAGTCAGAGCAGAACAGTAGGACATTAAATTAAACACTGTTACATTTCATTTCTTTCAATGTTTTCAAGTATACTTATTGCCAAAATATATGAGTAATTGTTCTTCCATAAGTATATAGTACATATTATAGTTTATGGCTCTATCCAGTTATTAAATGGCTACACAGGAATTAAATTAATTGTATTAAAGACATGTTGATATATTTACTTCTACCATAATATTTATTGTTTATCAGTTGGTAAATTGAAATCTTTTCTTGTTTGTTTGCATCACTGTCAAATGTCAACTGACAGAGAAACCAGTAGCATTAACAATATTAAATGTCAACAGCCATTTTACCCTATTATATCAATTATCATTTATTTTTAAAAGTCAGGTACTGACTGTCTCCATTTAGTTGAATAATCATTAAGCGTACTTCGAAAAAGGTCAAATGTTTTTCATACTTCATATTGTAAACTATAATTCATTTTCTGTGTGGTCCTTCATTTGTGACAAAATAGTCCAGAATGATGAGATTGAGATCTATGTTGAAATCAATCTTGGTTTAGTTATAATAATGACTGCAAGTCTCAAGAAAACTGGACATATATTATAGAGAGTAAAGTGATTATATTCCAGATAAATTAAAAGCCTAACTTTGTGTCTGACAATGCCTGTGACAGGTGCCTTAATTCCAGGCTTGATGATATGCCTTTTAGTGATTATAATATCTGAGAGAAATTTTCATATATTTGATGTCAAGTAAATTGGAATTAATTTTTAACGATTTTGTATTTTAAATTTATTTAGCGTCCTCTTCCACAATGGATTGTTATCGCGTAGATTTTAAAATTGGGCAGTTGGGTGGCCTAATGTGTATACTTTAGATTATAAGGTCTGTCATTAAGTCAAGTGCCATGGTTTTGAATTTCATCCCACACTTACTTATGTGACAAGAAGTAGAGTCTTGTCAAACCTCATACGTTTCTGAAGGTCGTCCGGTTTCCTCCCTCTTTTAAAAATCCCTATGTACAAGTGAATTATTGAAATAAAAATTGTACCATGTGTTACTGTTAGTCTCAAAATAACATTATTGGTATTATGTTTAACCCCATTTCTCACTATTTTTAAAATTTGAACGGTGGGAGACGAGGGCAACTGTCGTACGGTAGGTCTAAAGTAGCTGGAGACTAGTAGTAGTCGGAGAACATCTGGACTGGGATCTCAGTGATACACTAGAGGTTCAGGAAGTAGATAGATAAAACAAGTAGATTAATCTACCAACTACAAGGAGGTCGTCTGTCTTCAATGGTTATAGGGGTTACTACTTCATTTTTAAAATTTGTTGTATTTTTTCAGTTAAAAGGGGAAATAGATGATTGTACATGTAAAGTGGAAACAATAAGTGAAATCAACAACAACAAAATATATCCTAGATTAAAGAGCTTACTCGCCAGAAACTATTTCAGATATTTCAAAGTAAGTATCTACTATTTATATACCGTCGGTGAAGTGTCAAAAGGGTGTATCTCAGAATTTCTAAGATTAAGAAATACATGTAGAACCTTTTGCATTTCAAAATTTCCACAAATCAAGATACAACATTTGGACACATGATACCCAGAACAGTTCTAATTGGTGTAGAGATACACAGCTTAAACAGAAATGTGCATATTAATTGGGAGATTTTAAAAATGCAAAAAAGTGTATTTGACTAATTTCCAGAGATACACCGTTTTGACACTTCACCGACGATATCTATTTGTGACTGTCATTTGTCTGTCTGTTGAGGATTGGTACTGACCTAGGAGTGCCCTGAGCCTCAAATTTGACGTAGAAGGGCAGCTTGAGCCAGGGGATGACATAGGCCTGGTGGTGACATAGGCCTAGTGGAGTTGGACTACTACTTGTGGTTTGGAGATATACTACCCGGTACTTCTCACTTCACAAACTAGACATTTCCTGACTAACAATAACATGTATCTACATCGATTGTGATGATATTCAGGGTATTTTAAGTGTAATAGTTTTATATCCACCACTGTCAGTAATTGTATCTGTTTGCTTTCAATATCTGATATTGGTGAAACCGACAGTAGCTATATCCGACAATCGGTCCTCTAATGCCTTATGTTTTGTTAAACATAACAATGTTGTAGTAGTCTGAACTTTTCAATCTTTCCGTTTCCTAGTGAAATCCTAGATTTATAAATGTATTCTCTTAAACCCTGACAATTTGAATTTGATAAAGTAAAGTTTTTCCTTAAAGCAAACACTTTGGTGCATGCCCTTCTTCATCAGTCTAGTTGGTTTAGGAAAATGGGACGTTAAACCCCATTTCATTTTTATTTTAAAAAGGTTTAGTATAGATAAATGAAAATCAATTTAAAGACACGATTCTGTGACAGCGTCAAGAATTTTAAAAACTTATTTCGCTTTTTATAAACCATTTTATTCTGTGCAGCAAAAATATGTTAATATTTGGAAATTTATTTATGCTTTCAAGTAGGGCTATATAAAATTTTATATGAATAAATGCATCGTAAATAGATTTTATTCAAAATATTACAAATTAATGGATTAGATTTACGATGATTGAGATCGTAACTAATCAATAAAAATGCAGGTGTTCAAAATCAAACTTGGTGATAAAAGTTTGTTCATTACTCGCATAAACAGTTTTTGTTCCATAAAAATCAAGGTACAAATAGACAAAAGTGATGTTAGTCTGGACATTTCTCCCAAATTGATATTAATTACTGTAACCCAAGACTTGTTAATTACATAGGGGTAATGTGGTTGAATGGAGGGGTCACGCTGGGTAAGAAGCTGGTTCGCTAGCGTGGAGGTCAGGTGTTTGATCCCTGCATTGGCCGAAAAAGTTCATATGGATTTTCCGGCGTGGTAGCCGTGGTTCCCCCTTTGTCTCTGATGCAAGACTGCGGCTCTGACGAGGACAGCAGGTCTAATCGTTTGGATGAAACGGAAAACCAAGGTCCTGTGTATACATTGGCGTTGGAATTTGATATAAGAGTAGGCTGTAATTACCCTCATAGTACAATGTATGGAGTATGTCCCTCTTCATTCGTCTAGTTCGGAACAAAACAGTAGGACTTTAAACCCCATTACATTTCATTTTTGTTGAATGACCTAATCACGTAGCTGAGTGGGTAAGACGCTGGCGGTCAGGTGTTCGATCCCTGCATTGGTCGAGAAAGTTCATCTCGATTTTCCAGCGTGGTTTCCCCTTGTCAGTGATGAAGAACTGAGGACCTGACAAGTACAGCTGTCAGGCGTTCGAATGGGAGATGAAAAACCGAGGTCCCATGTAAACATTAGCGTGCACATAAAAGATCCCTTTGCAGTTGGAATTCGATATAAGAGGCACAATTTCCCTCATAGCACACTGTATGGCGTATGCTCGTCTTCCATTAGCCCAGGTTAGGTGCAAAAGAGTAGGACATCAAACCCCATTTCATTTCATTTCATTTCCAAATAAATGGTCCGTGGTAAAATTGCTGAAATCAGTTTGGCAGATGGTTAGAAATCAATGAGTACAGGATACCCTGAACTCAAGAAAAACAAATGCTGTGTTCATAAGTGATGTTTAATCCAATAAAATATTAGGGGGGATGAATGGCCGAATGGTTAGCATGTGCACGCTGTATCATAAGGTCTGTCATTGAATCAACTAACGTGATTTTGATTCCCTGGTTGTACGTGACAAGGAGCAGGGTTGCCTTCATACCTCGTGGGTTTTCTCTGAGTTTTCCAGTTTCCTCCCACTGCTAGAAGACACATACTCGCAAGCGAATTATCAAAATAAAATTGAACCATGTGTTAGTCCCAAAATGACCTAGTTTGTGTTGAGTGGATGTTAACCCCCATCTCTCTCTTTTATCATAAATTGTAAAATAAAAAACAGAAGCTTTGTTTAAAATTTTAAGAAATATAATTTGCTTACAATACTGAAATAAATAGACCCATAAGACTGCCTAAAATCACAATAATGAACAATTGAAAAAAACGAGGTTAGATCAGTCTTAACTAGCCTCCTGCATATTTTACGAGACAACTAAGGACTTGTTAAAACAAATATTGTTTATTTTACAGAGTAAATATCAGTCTCATGTTTTCTTCTGTTGTATAAGCTTTAGTTAAATATTGTCTTTCTAACTGTTTAAAAGTTTTCATATTGTCTGATTTTAAAAGCCCGTATCTAGTTAATTTCAGTAGCATGAGCTCTGGATCATTTATAACGCCAACAAAAAGATGCTTAACCATGTGCAAAATAAAGGATACTGATCGATTCCCACATATACATGTAATAATGATAATTTAATAATTTATTGAACTTGTATAGCGCAAAATCCAGCTTGTAAAGCTGCTCTGTGGAGCTTGTACGAAAAAAAATATGTGATTATGAGTAAACAATGTAAAACAATATAAATAGAAAATCATAAAAGAAAAAAATTAAACTATTTGGTAAAATGAGATAATAGATTTAAAAAAATAAAATAGCAGGGTACAGGTCAGATAAAATATAGATAGAAATTATAATTAAACTATTTGGTAAATAAATAGCAGTGAGCAGATAAGGTATAAAACATTAAAATAATTGGTAAAAGAGATAATTACGTGAAAGCTTTTCGGAACAATTCTGTGTTTAGGTTCTTTTAAAAAACCGTTGAAACTTGAAATGTAATGTCATATTATGTCTGTCTTATCTTTTTCTATGTCCAAATCTTTTCCATATGAGATAAAGAAGAATATTGAAGATGCATTTTGTAAGATTTAGATAAAGAGCTTGCAGTTCTTGCTATAATAGTTTAAAGGTAGAACAGAAAAACAAATATATTGAAAAAGTCAAATTAACGTAAAGCTGGAATTCCATATTTTTAAGTTATATTTTTAAAATGTATTAAAATAAAGCCTTAAAATAGATGATATCTATAAACCGTCCTACATTGTTAAAGAAAAATCCTATTAATCGTATAATTCACTATTGCCAGTTGAGAAATTGGCAAATAATATTTTTTTCAACTTCAAATTCAAACGTTTGAATATAGCTATACAGTGGGGAGAATGGAAAAACAAGGGAGGTGATTGTGTTATTATTTCCTGTGTCAATGATTTATTAGTGAGAGAAATAATTCCTATGATCATATAATAGTGAGTTGACAACCTATTGAGCAAATTATGTTTTGACTTTCTTTGAAAATATGAAATTATCGCTTTAATGTGAGAATTGGAGCAAATATAGATGGCAATCGTGTTTCAATACATCAAAAATGTGTGTATTTTGTTGTCTGACAACCTATCTTTGCTTTTTTAGCACCATCAATCTCAAACAAAACATTTAATGTTTTATCTTTAAAATATTTATTTTACAGCTATTAATATTTAATGCTGACATATTGATCGATATAAGGCTAATGTTAACATATGGAAGTTTATTATAGTGATTTATTATTGTGACATTTGGTTTAATAATGATTTATCAGTTCAATCTAATAATGCACAGCAAATCTGTCTGTATACACACGTAGTACAATATACAAGTAACTTGATATCACGCAGGTTTACAAATGAAAGACAATATGTATTGTTTTAATTACTCACATTCTGTCTGTCAGCTATGAAATGAAATGAAATGGGGTTTAACGTCCTACTCTTTTGCACCAAACCTGGGCTAATGGATGACGGGCATATGCCATACAGAGTGCTATGAGGGAAATTTAGCCCGGGCAGCGGCGCTACGGCCTACTCTTATATTGAATTCCAACTGCCAAGGGATCTTTTACGTGCACTCCAATGTGTACACAGGACCTCGGTTTTTCATCCTATCCGAATGACTAGGCAGCTGTCCTTGTCAGGCCCTCCTTCTGCATCACTGACAAGGGGAAATCACGACGGAAAATCGAGATGAACTTTCTCGGCCAATGCAGGGATCGAACACCTGACCTCCAGGCTAGCTGACCAGCGCCTTATCCACTTAGCCACAGTGACCCCCTGTCAGCTATGGAAAGCATTCTATTAAATAAAATGAAATGGGGTTTAATGTCCAACTGTTTTGATCCGACTGTGCATATGCCCTTACAGTGTGCAATGAGGGAGATTTGGCCCGAACAGCAGCGCTAGGGCCTACTCTCAGATCAAATAAGGGTCTTTTCTGTGCACACCAATATGTACACGAGAACTGTTTTCCATACCATCCAACACCTGGAGCAAACCCACAATCTCCAGACCAGCCAGGCAGTGTGTTATGGAACCATTTTCCAGCAAACACCAGAAATACTGAAACAGTTCATATTTTTAAGAATTTTTTGGTCAGACTTTTTAATTAATTTAATCTAAACTCATTTTAAAAGCATGTGATCTGATGCTTTTTGTGCAGTACTTTAGAGCACAGCAGTGGATAAAGTGTAAGATACGTTTTCAAAATAATAATAATAGATTCACACACATTTTTTAACTGACAAAAAGTTGGACTAATACAAATGTAATGGCACAGTTTCCGAATAATCGATGAAAATCAGACTTTCTGGTGTATTTAGTTGTTACAGAAAATTGAAATATCTGGTTATTGGCCAGACATTTTCAATTAAAATCCCTATATATGTAGAATGCAATGTAGAAAATTAACCATGTATTTTTTTTGTTTTATAAATTTCAGGTGAATTTAAAGAAACCATGTCCATTTTGGCCTGATGATAGTCGATGTGCTTTAAAAGATTGTCATGTTGATAAATGTAAAGAGGTAATGTTTAATAACTAATTTTTTCATTGATGGTTGTTTGTTCATAGTTTAAAACGGAAATTTCATATTTTTTAGTTATATTTTTAAAATATATTAAAATAAAGCCCTAAAATAGATGGCATCTATAAACAGTCCTACCTTGTTAAAGAATAATCCTATTAATCCTATAATTCACTATTGCCAGTTGATAAATTGGCAAAAATATCATTTTCAACTTCAAATTCAAACGTTTGAAGATCGCCATTGCATGGTGGGGAATGGGAAAACAAGGGAGGTAATTCAAGTAATTGTGTTATCATTTTCTGTGTCAGGAATTTTTATGCCTGTGAAATATTGCCCATGGTCGTATAATAGTGAGTTGACAACCTTTTGAGCAAAAGACATAAAAATAATTATGTTTTGGCTTTCTTAGAAAATATGAAATTTCCGCTTTAAATGTGCATTCATTGAGAGTTGGTTGTGTGCTTGTGGTTTAAATTTTTATTCATTGAGCTTGTAGTTTTTCATTTATTCATTCATTTGTCATTGAGTTAACTGGCATGGTTTCTTTTCCCTGTTAAATGTTCCAAGTAGTAGGGTCGCCTGGGTTTTCTCCAGGTTCTCCGGTTTCCTCCCACTGTTAAAGACCTATTGTTGTAATAAAATTGGACCCTGTGTTAGTCCTGAAATGATCAAGTTTGTGTCAAGTGGAAGTTGAACCCCATTTCTCTCTCTCACATTCATTACATCCTTCACTAGATGTTTTCAGAAACCTGTAGTTACTATAGGATGTCCCATCAGTATAGCCAATCAAATATATAAATATTCGTTATCTTTTTCATATGGTTTTCAATATCTAATAAATTTTCATTAGATTGTATTTTCTGCTTAGCCATCTTTAATTTCTAATTTTTTTATGCATAACCATTCTCTATAAATTAGTATAAATGATAATATTTTATAATTTGAATATTCCATATTTAGTAATTATTTACACAGCATTTCTCTTTTATATCTGCTTTTAAGCTTCTTAGAAAACATTTAATATTTTAATAAAAGTGTGACTTTAGGCTAAAGTAAGATTGAAAACGTGAATATGGATTTAATCCATCTTGAAATGAAGCTGCTATTGGCGGCGAGACTTTGTAACAATATTGTTATTCATTTATAAAAAAAACACATGTATGAAATGTTTCAATGCAGTTCTATGGATAACAGAAATAATAAATTGAAAATCATGAAAACACAGCTTAATATTTATTAATGTTATTTTTGTTGAATGTATCTGTTTATAACACTTCCACATTTTTCCTCATTTGTAAACGACCAGTAATTTTTCTTGTCAATATATAATTTATCACCCAATAACACATTCTACGGTAGATATCGCTCTTTTGATAACTTTCATATTCTATTGAGTGTTATCTTCTTAGCAAATATTTTCCCACATGGTTTCTCCTAGTCCTTTAGACAGGATGAAAAACTGAGGAAATGTGGAATTCGATATATAAATAGACCATGAATTTGATTGGTCAATTAAACAGGCGTGGAAATAATGTCAGGCACTAATGAAATAATACCTGACATTTTCAACTTAGTGCCGACCATTGCATATAATATCATTAAAAAAGATAAAACAGTGCCAGACAAAATGACAGGTGCCAGAGGCTTTGTGCCTGACAATGCCTGAATCTGTGTCTGACATTGTCAGTGACAGGCGCCTTATTTCCAGGCTTGCAATTAAAAAGGAACTACTATTTTTATTAAGTTTGGAGCCAGTAATAGTGTTGGAAAATAGTTGTCAATAACTAAAACCATTATGATACTCTCCATAATCTTAAAGGAAACGCCAGGTCAATATAGGACTTTGCAATGGGTGAATTGCTGTCAAAAAATAATGTATCACTACATGTACACCTTAATGTTATGAGGTTTGTAGTAAAATTAAATCTATGCCAAAGAATTATATTTATTTATTTATGCACGTAAAAAAGGTTTAGGTGATAAATTAGATCTCCTACTCGACTTGTAGGAGAATCTCTAAATGCTAAATGCCATTCAAAGATTGTAACATAAAATTAGTTCAGGGTAATGTCACTGCAAAATATATATGATCATCTTCAAATGTACTGAATCTAACATTTGTCAGATACAACCCTTTAACACTTAGGCCGAATTAGGGAGCAAATGAATGATCTTGAACACAAAATTAATACATATTCAAAGTTTGATATAGGCCTAAGCAATCGGCATTCCGCCATTCATCAATAATATTGTAAATAAATCAAACTTTTGATTAATACACACCCAACGTTTTATAATAAGATAAAAGGTTGATTCATGACAACTGATTATTTTTAATTTTGAATCCTTGTCACTTGAATCAATTTCATGTCTGTTGCTAATTAAAAATATATTTGTGTTTTATTCTTGATAATTTACGGATTCATAAAGTATACAAGTCCATGAGAACCGCAACCAAAATTTTTTATTTGGTGCAGAATTTGATGATGAAATTGACAATCATTGATTATTGGGTTATTTTATGGAAACATTCTATAACGTAACATACTTTTCTAGACTGATCGCATATGGTTTTGATTTTAAAGTAAGAATTTGCCAGGAAGTAAAAGTTTTGCCAAAGGTAAAGGAAAATGTTTTGTTTTTCTGGCAAGTTCTTAATCTACAATCATACCACTTACACAATCCGTTACATTAATGATTGATTAAAATGTTTAAAAAATAAATCAAAATTTATGTACTTGAATTTATTCATATTTCTTAAACCTGAACAAGAGATGTATTGATTCAGGAGAGAGAAATTATTTCTGTCTATTTATATTGATCTCTGTTTGTTATTGTAACGGTGAGACATACATTGATTCTAAAGATTATAAAACTTGTTATTATCATTTCATTATTTAGATATCCAGCTGTATACATATATTGTACTGGTAGATTCTATCAGTATTTCCCCCAAGGGATTGATCTATGGACAAATTTGGGAGGGCTGCAAAATCAAAGGAGTCCACAAGAGTGGAAATTAAGTTTCAAAAATAAACACAGTCGAGTAAAATTCAATATGAATATTTGTACAATTTTAATCATTCTGATGTCATTTTGATATATATATATATAAGGGAAAGTTGGTAGGCTGAGAGCGGTACTGATACTGTTGTACATAACAATGTTTAGGATCACAGGCTTCACTTCGAGAGATTTTAGGGTGTTAAAAAATAACAAAATAAAGATTTACTAGAAGTTTGTAGCATTTTTTACCAGGTTGTTGTTGTTTATTATAGGAAGAAGTACCAATAGCTTTAAAGAAGGGTCATGAAAATAAGGTGAGAAACCATTGTCTGTTTTATTAGGCTTTTCAAATTTCTTATTTCGCGTATTTCAAACTTTTCTGCATTGTAACCAGTTTCAGTAATTGACATTAGGACAGTCATATAAATAAAGTGTCTGTCATCTAGGGCTGGGTATCGATAGTGATTTTTACTATCGATAATCGGCAGTGAAATGTCGGTCGATAATCGATAATATCGAAAACAAACTTATTTTCACGGTCGTCATCAAGACCGGAAACAGTGTAAGTTCAAAGCCATACGAAGTTGCGAAAGATCGTTCGCTCCTGTCTAAAACCCAAAGTCGGCAAAGTGTTTCCACACAGCACTTTTAGCTTTACCGGGAAAATCAACAAGCGTTTTGTCGTCCATGTGTGCTATTTATTGTACCGGGTACTCTATTACTGAGGCACACGTACAGAAATAGTGAACTGTAGTAGACGAATTCTGAAGCTTGCAAAGGGATATAACTCTAACTTTATTTACACATCCGGGTATCTCCGATTTAGCGATAGTCAACAATAAATTCTTCAAAACTAAAGTAATGTTTCAATGAGAGTGAATTTATGAAAACGGCTGTTCAAAAATATAAGCAGTCACAATTTTGTTGTGTTACATTGATACTTGATAGTAATTAAAGTGAGCGGTGTATTATGATTAACTGAAAGAAAACATTGACATTTCAGACGCAAGAAAAATAGACGAAGAGCGATAATCGATAGTAACCCACCGCTATCGATAGTGCTTATCTGGGCCGTCCAATCGATACTATCGATTTATATCGATATTTTACCCAGCCCTACTGTCATCGTTGAAAATTTTGCCTTAAACAATATATATACAATATACTAGGTCTGTAACTCCTGCTCTTTGTGGCGGTCTAGGAAGCAGTAGTTTCATATAGTTTCAACAAGGAGCTATAAATCTCAATGTATAAAGATTGCTTTCCTCTAATTGTTTCATTGAACCAGGGTATTCAAGATTTACTTGTTTCTGTTCTAGTTTTGCTATCAACATTAATGTCATTAAATTGTCTGATTTTTATAATTCATAGTATTCTAAAGAAGCTCAAAATGAAGAGAGTTGTGAAGAAGAAAGAGAACTAGGTGCTTTAAATACATCTCTTAGGTAAAGTGTTTAACATAGATTTAAATCTATCATAACATATGCTTCCACCTGTGTGTTAAATAGCTTTATTTAAGGTCTGTTTCCACCGAGGTTATATCGCAGACAAGCTTCCACCTCTACATTGACCCTCTAATATACTTTACACAGGATCTCTAATATGATTTACACCTCTAATACACACATACTCTCTCATGTACTTTACGCTTCTAATGCACAGGCTCTGTAATATACTTTAAAACTTTAATATACATAGACTCTCTTATATACATTATATCTCTAGTACATGTGGACTCTCTAATATATATTACACCTGTAATACACATGGACTCTCTAATATACTTTACACCTCTAATATACATAGACTTCACACCTCTAATACACATACTCTCTAATACACATTACACCTCTAATACACCTAGACTCTGTAATACACATTACAGCTTTAAAACACATTACTCTCTGATATACTTTACACCTCAGGTATACATGCTTTCTAGTAGCTTTACATATCTAATATACATAGACTCTCTAATACACTTTACATGTGTGCATATACATAGACTCCCTAATACACTTTACATGTGTGCATAGACCCTCGAATATGCTTTACACCTTTAATACTCACAAACTATCTAATATACTTTGAACCTCCAATAAACAAAGGCTCTATAATATACTTTACATCTTTAATATACATAGACTCTTTAATTTAATGAACTTTACACCTATAATATACGCAGACTCTCTAATACACTTTACACCTATGATATACACAGACTCTCTAATACACTTTACACCTATGATATACACAGACTCTCTAATACACATACTCTCTAATATATATTACACCTGTAATATACACAGACTCTCTAATATACTTTACACCTGTAATATACACATACTCTCTAATATACTTTACACATCTAATAAACATATCTTATACACTTTACACCTCTAATACACATAGACTCTCTAATATACTTTACACCTCTGATACACATTACATCTCTAATATACATAGATTCCCTAATATACTTTACACCTCTAATACACACAATATATATTACACCTCTAATACACTTGACTTAATACTGTGTATCTCTACACTAATCATTTTTTGATTAATTGACCGAATGTGTTTGTTGTTTTTAGTGATGAGAGTAAACAAGCGTTTGAAGACTGGAATAAATATGATGAATCTCAGGAATTATTCTGTGATGTTGATGGTAAGATTAGGCTTCAGTATAATTCTATAATAGTTGGTATAATATATAACCACATTAACAGATTGAATCTAATTCTAATTAATCACTTAAAATAATTGAGTTTTTACTAGGTCCCCCAATTTTCTCCCACTAGTTACAACCTTTGTGGGTTTTCTCCCACTGCTAAAGACACGAACGCGCAAGGGAATTCTTCAAATAAAATGGATCTAAATGTTAACTGTAGTTCCGAAATGACCTTGTTTGTGTCATGGATGTTAAACCCCATCTCTTTCTCATTCGTATCAGGCCAGTGAATATGAAAATAGGTTAGGCGCATTTTCCATGTGAGCGTTTTTGCCAACAAAAAAGTCTTTCTAATGCAAGTGTAATGGGAGCGTTTCAATGTAACCAGCAAAAATGTGCATGGAAAAAAGGCCCTAAGGTTTATTATTTGGTCAAGCCACATTAGTATCAAGGGCAGTGAATATGAAAACAGGCCTTAAGGTTTATTAACTAGTCAAGTCATATTTATTATCAACTTGACGAGATAATAAAAAGACCTGAGGTTTAATTCTAGATACATAGCTTATCACATTGTTTTATAATTCCAGATGAATCATCCGCTGGTATGGAATATGTTGATCTTTTATTAAACCCTGAAAGATACACTGGTTATAAAGGAGACTCACCTCACAGAATCTGGAGAAGTATTTATGAAGAAAATTGTTTCACGTGAGATATTATTGATATATGTTGAGAAGTCATATTTGGATATGAAATGGGGTTGGTGTAACATCATATTTTCTGCACCATTCATGGAGTATGGTATGAGAGAAATTTTGGCCTGAGCACCAACTCTTTAGCTACCAAGGATTCTGGGGAATTACTTTCAAATTTATGAAAAAAATTAAATGAAATGGGGTTTAACATCCTACTGTTCTGCACCAACTGGGCTAATGAGGAAAATTTTGCCCACTCTTAATTAAATGCCAACTGTCAAGGGTTCTTTTATGTGCATGCCAGTGTGTACGATGGAACTCAGATTTTTTATCCTATCCATATGACTAGACAGCTGTCCTTATCAAACTATACATTTGACACCACTGACAAGAGGAAACCATGCCGGAAAATCCAGAGGTATAATGTTGTGGTCTAATGTTGCATAATCAAAACTGTCTTGAATTTATGGAAATTCAGTTTTTGGAATTCATTTGTGTAACCAAAAGAGTTAATGTTTTTGTTTTTTTTACAGACCACAACCTGAGATAGGATATGGTCCATCTAAAAAAAATAGTCCATGTAAGTAGGCTAGTTTATTAATTTGTTTTTATTAAGAGTAAATTCTAGACTCCGAAACAAAATAAACAATGTAAAAGTACTATTGAATCAAGGAAATGAATCCAGGGACATTGTGCTGTATAGTCCCTTGGCTGGAGTGATATAGGCTTTACACAAATTGAAAACAAACGAACAAGGAAAGTTTCCCACAAGAGTATTCTCCAAACATTGTCATTTCATGATCAGCTGCTTCATGAAATTAATTCATCTGCCTGGACTTATGTACATATTTCTCTCTTTCTAGTAAGTTATTTCATTCTCACAGAGCAGAATAAATATATAATAAAATCAACCTATGATCATCTCAAAATTGTGTTAAAATGACAATTCTTTCCTTGGTATATTTTTATCAAAACACATGTCTTTTAAATATATTTTGGTTTTATTGGAAATTAATTTCTAAGATGGTTACAAGTTTTATTGGTTCAGATTTTGTTAAATGCACATTATTCTACTTTATCTGCATGCTTGCACGATTTACCATGGTTACTCTAAAATTAAGTTTAGGAGAGGAACCCTAATTAATACCCTGCATGTTCGTTATTTAGTCCAGCATGGTCAAGAGTAATAATAAACCGTCAATTAGTGTTTCTAGCATGAAAATAGAATCGTGTGTTGGAGGGAAAATATTTTAGTTATTGATTTTCTGAAATAGGATAGAGAAACTGGATAAACCTATGTGTGACCTATTTGGCAAAAACATCTGATACATTTCTACTAGTAATATTATTGGTATCTATGCTATGTGTTCTGAAGGGAGAGGGGGTGGTTGTTGCATAGGTGCTATTGTTTTAGATTCTTTACTCAATCAAAGAAAGTTCCCCAGTTACGAAGCTGACCATGCAGTGGGAGGTTGTGTGGCCGAATGGTTTAATGCGTGGGTATTAGATAATAAGGTCTGTCATTGAGTCAAGTGGAGGGGTTTCAATTATCTGCTTGCACATGCCAGGGACAAGGGTGGCCTGTCAAACCTTGTGGGTTTTCTCTGCGCCCGATGGTTTCCTCCCATAGCTAGACTCCATACGCGTAAGCGAATCGCTGACATAAAATAAAACCACATGTTAGTCCCAAAATGACTAAGTTTGTGTTGGGTACATGTTAAACCCCATTTCTCTCTCTCACACAGGAATAGGTATCGAAAATCAAATTATTAAAAAATTCCTAGAGTTGATTAGGTACTCGTAGAATTGAAAGCAGACAAAAGATATTAAAATCACATCGCAAAGCTTTTACTTGTTTATTAGTAGAGGTGTAAATTAAATGGCTTATTTTATTCCAGCCGTTAATAATAATATAGAAGGTAAAATGTTTGTAATGTCTGTTTATATGTTTATTATGATGTCACCAAACAGGCCTAAAAATTACACAACCTTTCACCAAAACATGCTCTAGGATTATATTATAAACAATCCCTTAGAAGGAACTCCGTTAAAGTCTCTGGTCATCATTTGAAGAATTGTTAAAGATGCATTATTTAAGAGATAAATCTGCCTATTGTAGGTCTTTCTTTTGGCGGGGATGGGGGTGGTTTGATTGCCGAATGGTTGGCAAGTGCACGCTGTATCATAAGGTCTGTCATTGAGTCAACTGGCATGGTGATATGGTGTAGGTTTGCCTGTTTAACCTCGGGTTTTCTCCGTGTCCTCTGGTTTCGTTGAAATAAAATTGAACCATGTGTTATGTCTCTCTCTCATTTGGCTTTGGTCTTTCTTGTTATTTAGTCATTTGTTACATTATTCCTGTAATCAACGCTCTAGTTCAGCAGATTTGAATGGATTTGAACACCTGCAAGATTTAAAGATTTAAGAATCAAATGAATAATCATGGTTAAGACGCAGTTGTCAAGTATCTTTGCTACGATAATAAATGTTCTATGCTATATCTTCACAAAGTCATAATTTTGGCCAGAATGAAGAAATTTGAATGAAATTTTCAAAATATATATTTTTCATTATCTTTTTGTGAACTATTATAGCCCTTTATCCAAATATTACATAATGCATCTTTAATGAAATCCCTCAGGTATTTACGGGTGCAAAGATATTCGGCATTCACTCAAGGCAATAAATAGACTACTGTCAACCCAAGCCAGCACCACCTATGATTTTCACTGAAATATTTTGATGGGTCTCTTTTTAATCTGATTGATTCGTAGCCAAGAGACAATCTACCTTTGATATTTTGATTTCGCAATTAAATGTTAAAATACAATTTGATAACCTTTTAACATGGATTAAAGGACACTGTTGGTGTCTGACATTATTACATATGTGATAGAACTGGTTACACATGTTCCAAATATAATTTTAGCCTGTACATTGCCTTGTTTTTATTCATTCTAGACTTAATAAAAACATGGTAATGCATGGACTCTTTCTATTTTTTCGTTTCTCTTATCTAGTGACAGTCAATTCTTTTTATAAATTGTCAGATATCCTCTTACAGTTTCATGTAACAACTTTTGATCTTCGTAGGAATTAAAAGTGAGCGGAAATTTGCCTGTGTATGTTTCATCGCTTGTTAGTTATATAGAAGGATAACTCAAGTTTTCCTTTTGCTTTCATCTCTTTCTTTTCTTGAAATCTTCATTATGCATCTGTGTGAGAATTAGATTTGGAAACGTGATTAAACAGTTCTATCACATAAATGTGATAATGACTGACACCAATATTGTCCTTTAAAGTTACATTATGGGAGATAAGATAAAGAGATGGCAGTTCTCACTACAATAGTTAAAAACTAGATAGTGTAAAGATAATTTGCTGAAAATTTCAGTCAAATTGATTCACTATTAGCCGAGAAAAAAGCTTTTGAAATATTCATAGCCTCGGTCATCATTACTCAAATCATTAATATAAACAGCATAGTCTCGATTATCCACTTGATTGATTTAATTATCAACCGCCATTAAGCGGCATATACGATTTTAATCTGCCAACATCGAAGGCTAGTCTTGACATAAAGAGTTTATTATGGTCTAAATATGTTAATTAATGTCTAATTGATTATTTAGATAACATCTCAGGCTTAAAGAAAGACCTGTAAAAATCAGATTTTGCTCTTGCATAATGCTATTTTAAGTCATCTCCAAATAAATATTGTCTGAAAAATTCAAATGAAGATCAGCGACTTTAAAGATTAAATATTTATTGAAACAACTGGTTTATTTACGGCAAATTGGCATAATTTAATGTCTGACCCCAAAAAAGTGAAATTAGAAGACATTTGTTTTCAAGGAGAATCATCAATGATTTAGATCTTTGGTGGAATGAGATTTGGAGATTGCTGTAAATTTATAGGCCTGTCAAACAATTTAAATTTAAATAGCACACGGTTCTTTAATGTTTACATTTGTTAAAAGATGCATTTCTTCGTGTTTAAGTTTAACAGTATGTCTTCATTTATTACATTCTAGATGAAATATTGCTTTTGTAAAATGTGTGTTTTTGAAACTGTTAGTTGTTAGAATTACATAGAAACGACTACAATGTTACATTTGATTGGAGATATAGTCTTGATTGCTCCAGTAGAAATTGCCCTTGCTTTGACTACAATAAATATTGGTCTGGAGTGTTTTCAAGCTAGCATGAATTTTCAATATTGGTGTTAAAGGTCATTCATTCCCACTACTGGAAAAAAAAGGGGGGGGGACATCTGAGGGAAACTGCGACCTGGCTGATGCAAAGATATAAGAATGCTGTGGCTCCCTCCATGAGGTGATCATATAAAAGAAGATTTATTAATTAAATTATTTTATAAAAATGTTCATGGGGTTTCGTGCACCAGAACACATGTAAGGGTTACCCACCCTTGATCTTTGTTGTACTCAAAGCAGTGATAATTTTGACAAGAACAATCAAGACTACAAGAGAAACAGTTTGGGCAAGAATTAAAATCGGTGTTACTATCTATTTCATTCTGTTTATTATAAGATGGTTTAGATATATCTGATGATTGTATTTACAACCTGTGGATGAAAAGACTAGACCAATCTGATAAAAATACAGATCTATATTTCGTTTTGTCAATGGCTTTGACTATATGAATAATGAATATCTGACCACTAGCAGTCGCTGGTCACATCATAAGTGTGGCTTATGACCCTGTGACGTCAATCAATCGGTTAACCAATCAGATTCAATGTTTTAAGTGGGTATTTGGAAATAAAACTTTTGCTTTGATTTGTTTTCTATCGCTGTGAGTGTCAACCCACGGTTCTGCACACCGTCTTAACTCGACAGACTATTTTATTGGCTAATCCCTCACATCAGCCGGAATGCAGGTTATTTAACAACTCTTCTAGATCCTTATGTAGTGAAGACAAGTTAAACTTAATTTTTTACTAAAAAACCAGGAAAGGAAATCGGATATGTGTTTTAATCAGATGAGACTATACCTCATCACATCAACCATCTTCATATCTTCAAGTATAAAAAGAATATTTTTCACTTCTTGGTCTAAAAAACTACATAGTGTCACCCAGGGCTGGATTAACTTTTTTTTGTAGCACTACAGGTATTGATTGAGAGGATCTTCTGCAGCCCTAAAGCCAATACCTTAATCTGGCATAGCTGACAGTGACACCTAACAATTATTCCTGGTCTTGTCAGACAACAGGCTGGAGTTCAGACAAATGACTATATTAAAAGTCATGGTTCAATATATTATAATTCTTTTTATACTTGATATTGTGAAGATGTTTTGACCCCCAGATCCTTCTATAACATCTGTGAAGCAGTTACCAACACCAATAATAGCCATAACTGTTTCATCTCTTTTGGTAATTTGTGGCCTTGATGACCTTCGGATGTAGATTATGGTCGGAACTAATACCCGAACTTCCAGACCATCGTCTCTTCAGTATGGTGACAGCCATACTATTAAGTTTAGTATCCACTCATTTTTATACGCCCACATTGAAATGTGGTCGTATATTGTCGTCGCCCCCGTCCGTCCGTCCGTCCGTCTACAGGCTAAAGTTAATATCCGATTGACTTTAAATTTATACACAGTGTTTAAGGTCATGAGACGAAGAAGCCTATTGTTTTTCAGCGATTTCCGATAATAACTACCAGAGTTATGGCCCTTGATCACTTCAAAAAATCTTGTGGACGCTCTAGAGGCCAAAGTTAATATCCGATTGACTTTAAATTTATACACAGCGTTTAAGGTCATAAGACAATGACTCCTATTGATTTTCGGCGATTTCCGATAATTAGTGCCAGAGTTATGGCCCTTGATCTCTTTAAAAAATCTTGTGGACGCTCTAAAGGTCAAAGTTAATATCCGATTGACTTTAAATTTATACACAGTGTTTAAGGTCATACGACGAAGAAGCCTATTGATTTTCAGCGATTTCTGATAATTAGTGCCAGAGTTATGGCCCTTGATCACTTCAAAAAATCTTGTGGACGCTCTAGAGGCCAAAGTTAATATCCGATTGACTTTAAATTTATACACAGTGTTTAAGGTCATAAGACGAAGAAGCCTATTAATTTTCAGCGATTTCCGATAATTAGTGCCAGAGTTATGGCCCTTGATCACCTCAAAAAATCTTGTGGACGCTCTAGAGGCCAAAGTTAATATCCGATTGACTTTAGATTTATACACAGTGTTTAAGGTCATGAGACGAAGAAGCCTATTGATTTTCAGCGATTTCAAATAATTACTGCCAGAGTTATCTCTGATCCACAGATGTTTTTTTATGATAATGAAGTGAGTTAGATCAAGATATGATAAAGAATTGTGTAATAACTGGTATTGTTTTAGATATTATAAAATCCATTTTTTAAAAAATAAAGTTAAGCTTAAATAAATATTTATATTAATATTGTGTGGTTTGTCCTATTTTTATACGCCCACATTGAAATGTGGTCGTATATTGTCGTCGCCCCCATCCGTCCGTCCGTCCGTCGGTCCGGCGTCCACAATTGCTTGTGGACGCTCTACAGGCTAAAGTTAATATCCGATTGACTTTAAATTTATACACAGTGTTTAAGGTCATAAGACAAAGACGCCTATTGATTTTCAGCGATTTCCGTTAATTAGTGCCAGAGTTATGGCCCTTGATCACCTCAAAAAATCTTGTGGACGCTCTGGAGGCCAAAGTTAATATCCGATTGACTTTCGATTTATACACAGTGTTTAAGGTCATGAGACGAAGAAGCCTATTGATTTTCAGCGATTTCAAATAATTACTGCCAGAGTTATCTCCCTTGATAACTTCAAAAATTCTTGTGACGCTATAGAGGCCAAAGTTATCATCTGATTGACTTCAGATTGATACATAGAGTTTAAGGTGTTGAAACGAACAAGTATTTTGATTTTCAATGAATTTAGATAACTGAACAGCTAAATCCATGATATTAAATGTGTCATGTATATACTAATTGTTAGCGTGGGGTAAAACTTTATAAAAAGCAATCAAATTCTAATGATTTTCTGATAATTACATAATGAGTTGTTACTCTTAATCAGTTTTTAGTGTATTACAAATGTTTCATTACCGAAAAAAGTAAAGATATGCGACAACCCTTGTTGACTGCCCGGACGATTTAGCTGCTGTGGGCGTATGTTTCGTTGCCTGGCAACCTATCTTAGGAACTGTTTTTCGATAATGGTAAATCACTGGGTCCATCTGGCAAATTTCCTATTTTTTATTCCAATTTACTCATGTTACAACCTTGTTCGCCATCTTGGAATTAACTTGCTCTCTAGTATGGTTTGGGTAGTCGAGACCATAATCTGCACTACTGAATGTAAATCTGCACAACCAAAAGTCGCTCTACATTTTGGAATTTTCAGGGAGACAACTCTGTTCCATTTCACAAGCTTTAAGGAAAACTAAACTGCTTCTTCTGGTCTTTCTTTGTAAAGTTCTGATCTTTCTCTTCGTAGCTCTATCTCACTCTATCCTCACTCTGAGATATATTGGTATTCAGGTGTTATTGCGACAATACTATATACTGGAAAACACCATGTTATACTGAATACAGAAAAACACTAAATACCGGAAAACACCCTAAATACTGGAAAACACCTTAAATAGGTAATCCTGGAACCTTGTCCTCTGTGCGAGAGGTTAGGGTTTGGTAGTATTTTCCAGCAAACCAGCAGGGGGCTTGGGTTAGGTTTTTCTGGAGTTTTCTGGTATTCAGTATAACATGGTGTTTTCCGGTAGTTTTCCAGTGTTTTCCGGTATATAGTATATCTTGTGTTATTGTCAAGTTTTATGCATTCATACCTTACTGATAGAAGTAACCAAATGTTCTGCACATGTGACGTAGATCATCAGCCAAGGATAAAATTTTTACATGCATCTAGGGTGAATAAAACCAATGTTTCAATAAATTTTGCTAGTATGATATAGTTGTTTGTGCAAGAGAAAGTATCAGATAGAATGAGATTTTATAACAGTTTGCAGTGAAACCAGAAAGAGAAAACTACAAAATGGAGGAGAAATATCACAGCCCAGTGGAAGCCCTCTGAAGGATGCTCAGATATAGATTTAGTTTTCTTGTGCTCCATCCAATGAATAAACTTGGTGTTTTATATGTTTGATATTCACTGTGTATGTATATTTCATGAATATATATATATAAAAAATTATATTTTTAAATTAGATATCGATTACGTAAAGTCTAATATTTAATTGTTTATTTGTATATTATTTCAGCTTTATGTCTAGAGAAAAGAACATTTCATCGTTTAATATCAGGATTACATACCAGTATCAACATACATCTATGCTATGATTATCTCTTTCAAGGTAAGTATTTTAATTATATATCAGATTCATTCACTTGATATAATACATGCGGATGGTTGAATGGTTTGCGTGTGCACACTGTATCATAAGGTCTGTCATTCAGTAAACTGGCATTGTTTCGATTCCTCGGTTGTATATGACAAACTTGGTGGGATTTTCTTTGAGTCCTCCAGTTTCCTCTCACTTCTAAAGACCCCTGTGTGTCAGCGAATTGTTGAAATGAAATTGGAATAAACTAGTTTGTGTAGAGTGGATGTTAAACCCCATGTCTCTCTATATCTCTTTCTCTCTCCAAAAAGAACTGTCAAGATTGTTTCTTATGTCAATAAAACGTAACTTATTTGCACTTGATACTACTAATGTGGCTTGATCAGATGACTTACTTAAACTTGAAATAAAATGAAATAGGCTTTAACGTCCTACTGTTCTGCTCCTAACCTACACTAATGAAGACAGGCATACGCCATACAGTGTACTATGAGAGAAATTTTGCCCGGGCAGTCGCACTACAGTCTACTCTTATATCGAATTCCAATTGCCAAGGGATCTTTTACATGCACGCCAATGTTTACAAGGGACCTCGGTTTTTTGTACCATCTGAACGACTAGACAGCTGTCCTTGTCAGTCCCTCTGTCCTGCATCACTGACAAGGGGAAACCATGCATGAAAATCTGGATGAACTATCTCAGCCAGTGCAGGGATCGAACACCCGACCTCCAGGCTAGCGAACCAGCGTCTTACCCACTTGACCACATGATCCCCTTACTTAAACCAGACAGACTATCTTTTGTCAGTAGCATCCAAAGTATTGCAAAACATTAACGACAAGAAAAGATATACACACCCCACCCCCCCCCCCCACCCCGCAATCGCGTCAGTGATTATATAAAAATATTAAAAACAAGAATAAAATCGTTTGTGACTATTTCAGGAAATAATATAGGCTACGGTAATGTAGGAAAATGGGAACCAAATATAGAGGAGTTTAAAAAACGGTTTGATCCCAAAACAACATCCGGAGCAGGACCACAGCGTTTAAAAAATCTATTTTTTACCTACTTAGTAGAATTAAGAGCATTAGCTAAAGCAGCACCATACTTAGAACAAGTAAGACTCGTGTTGTTTAACAATTTTTAGAGCCCACTTCTATTTTGATTGTGGCAGCCTGGGTTCCAATACCAGTGTCTGGCACGGAACAGAAATTGGAGTCCCATGCTGACATGCTTTTAATATATCTGATTATTCACGAGTTAAATGTACTCTGACTAATTACTTGACATTTTATTAAGATAACAAAATCAAAAGATCAGTGAAAGATTATCTCCATGCCGGAAATTCGACTTGCACAATATTATAGTTTGCAGGAAATTAAAATGTCAGGAATGATATTCCTATTAGAGATTCGACTTGGACAATAGTTTTCAAGAGATTAAAATGTCAGACAAGCCTGGAAATAAGATATCTATCACAGAGATTGACACATATACAATCTCTCGGGTGTCCGTCAGTGATTTTGATCTTATATTATTAATACATGTCTGACAAAAAGTTAAAAATGTCACCAGACACTAAAATTATTGATTCCTGGCATGATTGTTTAAACATGCATCTATTGTAGGTCTTTCTTTAGGCCTGAAATCTTATAAAAACTATTAATTAGACATTAATTAACTTATCCAGACCATAATCAGATTTTGATGTCAAGGCTAGCCTGCGATATTTGTTGGAAACTTTCCATCGTGATAAACGATTAAATGGATAACCGAGACTACTAGTTTTGTCTTACCAACTTCAGTAATGATGACTGAGGCTAAGCGGCAATTTCAATCGCTTAGTTCTCGATTCATAGTGTATCAATTTGACTGAAATTTTCTGTAAATTGCCTTTACATTATCAAGTATTTAACTGCCAACTCTTTATCTAATCTCCCATAATGTATCTTTAAAAATTATTACAGGAAGATTTTTTTACTGGTGATACAGAAGAAGATTTAAGTTTAAAAGAGGGTATTAAAGATGTTTTATCTATCATTAAGTAAGTAATAGTGAAAATTTATGCCACACATTTCTTAAAATTATTCAGTTATTTTCTTCTTTCATAAAAGAGTTACAGTTCTGTTGAATAATAGACATAAAGTAAGCTTAAAGGCCAGCATTTGGATCCATGCTATTTGAATTTCCATATCTCATAAAATTTTGAGCAGGTAGTCGTGTGACTTAACAAGAGAGTTACTGCTCCCCATCCAGTTTTCATTGACTTTGAAATATTCAATAGAAACTGGTATAGGATGCTCCATCGTCAGACCGGAACATCACAAATTGATGAAATTGCAATTGAGTGACAAGAAATTGAGTTCTGTCACAGTTCTGTCAGTCCCGACAACTGAGGTGGTATGGGTACAGTAATGACGTAATTAAACACAACAAATATGGTTGGTCGAGTTATTTTCTCGTCCAGTTGACACATGCGTTGTAGCATTAAATCCCCCCCCCCCTTTCATTTTAGGGATCAAGAGAATCCAGTTCCAGAACATTCAATCATGTATCCTCGTAATATTCATACCAATGTTTCCAAACACAGAAACAGTATTATTATAAAACTTGTAACAAATTTTTCTTTCTTTCAGATCTTTTCCAGATCAGTTTGATGAAAGTAAATTATTTGCTGGAAACCCTGTTGAGGCCAAATTACTCAAGGTAACACTTAGTCATAATTTCATTTTCTATTTCCACCATTTCACCCAATACTTTTCTGCATAAACTGAGAAAAGCCTTTTGATTTTTCATACCGTATTTCTGTACAAATCAAATTATTGAATGAAGAAATATAATGTGTAGGCCTGTCAATGTTCGTCTTGTAAATAGGGGGTGGATGGCTGAAAGGTTAGTGCGAGAGCTCTGTATCATAGAGCCTGTCATTGAGTCAACTGGTGTGGTTTCGATTCCCCGGTTGTATGTGATAAGGAATAGGGTCGCCTCTCCAACCTTGTGGGTTTTCTCTGGGTCCCTTTGTTTCCTCCCTCAGCTAAAGACACCCATGCACTGGTGATTATTGAAATAAATTGAACCATCATATGTTATTCACAAAATGTCCTAGTTTGTGTAAAGTGGAGTTACCCCCCCCCCCTCTCTCTCTCTCTCTCTCTCTCTCTTAAAACACATTTCTGCTGAAGGCCTGTAAATAATGATTTTATCTTAGACATTGAAGTTTGTATTGCAATACTAAATGACAAATACCAGAGAGTTAGTGCTTTACACTGTCTGTGACAGGTGCCTTACTTTCAGGTAGACTTGCACCTTTATCTATATCTTGTCATTCTCCCCAAATCTTACATATTTTTTTATGTGTAGTATTGAAATATAAATCGTAAGATAAAAGGCAGAAACTTTGATTTTTTGGATTAAATTTCAGGAGGAATTCCGTACTCATTTCCGTAATGTATCAAGAATTATGGATTGTGTTGGTTGTGATAAATGTAAACTCTGGGGTAAACTTCAGGTAAAACACTTTTCATTTATTTCTTCTTCCTATATGGACGCACGGTGGTGCAATTAGAATAATTCTGACTCAATAACCGAGGGCTTCCTGACTCCATCCCAATGTTGGCACAGAAATTTTGTCTGCATTTTCCTGACAAGTTTCCCCTTGAATACTTTTGATACACCCTGATCGAAACTTGTTCGCTTTGGTGATAGAAGTTTCAGAGTCTCTGCTCTTGAATCAACTATTATCCAGAATCACTTTCACTGTTTTCAAATCACAGCTAAAGACTTGTTTTTTCAAAATATCTAGAGTAATGACTTTATTTTTGTAAGATGCATTTGTGATTTGCTCTGGGCATTGATTTTATGGATATGGAGTACAGCACATTATCAATATGCATATAATTGTCAGTAAGCAATTGATTTATGATATAATACTAGAACACTTATTATGGATACAATCACTTGGTTGATTATACTGCAACGTTTCAACAACATTTCACAATATATGTCTCATTTGTACATTCGGTATTTAATTTACTTGAAATCGATTGTTAAAACGTGTTGAAATGTTGCAGCATAATAAACCAAATGAATGTATTCATACTAAGTGTTCTATTATTATATTATTGTCAGTGATGGAGGACCTGACAAAGAGGAGTAAGAAATTAAACCCCATATCTTTATCTTTCTATGAATCTTTTTAAGAAAACAACGTTACAAATTTTATTCATCCATTATTTTACAGACACAAGGAATGGGTACAGCTTTAAAAATTTTATTTTCTGGTGACGATGTTGGACCAGATTCTACAGTCAATGCTCATCATAAAAAACATTTCCAGCTAACCAGATCTGAAATATTTACACTATTTAATGCCTTTGGACGGTAAGTGTTTGTAATTATAAGTTTTTATCAATAAATTTAATTTGATTTAGGCCATATTCATAAAGACTTAAACTAAAATATATGAAGGATATAAAACGTTTAACGGATGACAGTTAGAAAATCTTAGTACAAGCTTTAGTTCTTGTATACATAAAATAAGTCTGCATTAACCTCTTCTCTACTGTTCAGTATGGGAACTAGCTTACTGTGCCCATTTTTATTCTTGTGCCCATTTTTATTCTTCTGCATTAACCTCTTCTCTACTGTTCAGTATGGGAACTAGCTTACTGTGCCCATTTTTATTCTTGTGTATTCTGATAATAAAATTGGGCCATTAAAATATTTCTGCAGTGTGTCACATTTGATTGATTACCCAGTGATATCCTCCCACGACCTCATAATGAAATAAATAAACTATTCACTGAGGGATGATATAGGCCTAGTCTGTTCCCTAATCCTATGCTTATTGAATAAAATACATTTAAAAAAACAAAAAAGATAAATATTTGATCTCCCTTTATTAATTTTGTGAATTTCTACTTTCAGTTTGTCTAAATCTGTACATTCCTTGGAGAAGTTTAAAACTTTATTAAATGATCCAATGTAATCAGTGAGTGTGTGATATATATATGTATATTATACCATGGTCTCGATAACCCAGTCTTTCCAATTAATGCCAGCCATGGAGTTCTAGATATACTTGTCGACAGAATTACCAGAGCTGAGAGCTATAAAACCATTTTCCATTTACCTTAAAATTTACTCCAAATGCCTTAAATGAAATAACTACGAAGTATTTAGGGACTAAGGGAATGAATTAATTTGTCAATAGCAAGTTATTTTTAATACATGGAGATTTGAACTAAATGTATGACAACTGCAGATTTTAATCTGTTTGGTGCACTAGAGGATCTTAGTCGATTGTACTGGTATTTATAGACTGGTTAATCGAGACTACATATTTTGGCATATACAAACTTGTTACTAGCTTTATTGTTAAATTAAAGTGACTGTCTCTCTATTACTACAACTACTTAATAAAACAAGGAGTGGCTCTTTAAAATGTTTATTGATAAAGCAATGGATGGCTTTTTAAAAAAGTTTATTGACAAAACAATAGATGGATTATTTAAATGGCTGTTTAAAAACATTTATTGATAAAACAATGGATGAATTTTTAAGAATTATTTTATTAATGAAACAATAGATGGCTCTTTAAAGAACGTTTATTAATCAATAAAAGTGATCGTGATGCTGTAATCGTTACTATTGGTAAATTATGTTATGTCTCTTTACTGAACTTGGTAAAAAGAAATGTAAACAAAAAGGGAACAGCCACACAATCACACTTAAGGCTGATGAGTTCACATAAGAACGGAAAACGGAATTGATAGCTTCAGGAGTGAAATCTGGGATGGATACGCGCCACATATAGATTTCAAATTTTATTGGTAAAACAAATTATGATAGCGTGTTTCATAAGTCATTATGCAAAATTAAATTTCTTTATTCAGCGTGTTAAATTTTCCATTTAAAAGTTCAGCTTCATCCATTATATTCATAACGTGGAGGATCAGGAACTTAGTTTCAAATTTGACCAGAAATAAAATTAACAGTGGTAAAATTAAGATGAAAAATGAATTCAAATTTGATCAGATTCACTTCAGTCAAACACAATTTAAATTTCAATAATGGATTTGGATAAATGTGGTGTTTGTAAAAAGTCATTAAACAGATGAAAGATGGCAATTATTTATGGTTATTTTTTTTTGTGATTTTTTTGAGAGACTGTCACTTTAAAATCATGTTTTATCATTATTTAAGTTAAGAATAGACTTTATCATAAACTTGTTAAATCTTGTTATTGTGTTGCTGTTCTTAATTCAAATCAGGCCCAGAGTTCACAAAGTATTCTCAAACTTAAATCAAGAATTTACTCTAAATTGTTCACCTTATTTTAAGTAAAATATAGCATTTTATAAAACTTTTGTTGTTTTAATGTATCGAATACATCTGTAAAAAACTATTTGCAAAGTTTTGTGTTTCTGAATCAAAGATATTTCTCAATAAACAGTGATCGAAAGTTGAGTAAATTTTAAGACAGGTCTGAGAATGCTTTGTGAACACTGGGTCTGATCACATGTATTGTACAATTATATCTAATTATTGAACATCATCATTAACTCTGTATAACCATGGTTTATAGCTAGTAGTGGCGCTAAGTAATCCAGGCGGTCTGGGTAAGGGGCTTCAAAGGACTTTCAAACTGGTGGATGGGTAAGGGTTTTCAGAAGTCCTTCAAGACTGGTTTGTCATCGCTGTAAAAAATGTTAAATTTTCGAAGTGAGATACAGTGAAGTAACTGTCGATGAGCACCTCAGACCACTCACTTATTCAACTATATATTAAAAGAATGTTGCAAATCTGTGTTCTGAAATTCAAATTCAATATAAAGGCAGCTTGATTGGTCTTATTAATGAGGTTTAACAGTGAATGGTTGATATAGACAATGGTTATATTAAGTTATTATATCATAGAATCATCTTGTATCATATTACCATCAATCGTTGCATTCAATCAAACAATAATGTTATTCGCCCACACCAATTTATCAAGACCCCAAACAACTAGAAATAAAATTGGTTTGGCATCTTTGGCCTTTAGTAGTTTCCACTAGTGATAGTAGATAGGAAATCATGAATAGAACACAGTTTTTATGGGATACAATCACTAATTTTATTCTAAAAGCATGACATTTCAGCAAGTATCCTCTTATCGTTATCAAGCATACAAACTGTGTTCTATTAACGTGTTTCCTGATCGCTAAATGCCACTCAAAGATTAGATATGAAATCATTTCAGAAATTCTGAAATCCTAGTATTCCAAACCCTTTAGTAATTAATTTAGTTTGACCTTCATATTTTCCACAGATATAATAGCATTTCTAAAATTCTGAATAGAAATCTCAGTATTCCAAATAATTAAATTGGATTATCATTGGTAGTTGCCACTATACTAGACATGAAATCAATTCTGAAATAGAAATCCCAATAGTTCAAATACCCTTTGTCACACAGCTTTATCAATATGGTGCCAGTATATAAGAACGTGTATTTTTAAATTTAATCATTAATAAATCTGCCTCAGACTTCAAGTATTTCCAACATTATTACTGACCCGTTAATTCAGTTTATATGATGTAATCAGCTCTATGAATTATATTTGTTCGTTTTTTTGTGACCAGGAACAGGGCTCCAAGCGCAACCCGTCTTGTTGTTCTTGGAGACAACGCTCTTGGAAAAAAGCCTAGGGGTCTTACAGATTCATGTACGCATGACTTGAAACTTAGTATACTTCAATTGGGCATCTATTGATTGACTTTGATTTTTTGATTTTTGATATGACTTCACGATTCCAAGGTGGCTGCAATTTGATAATTGGCATTCTTGTTCCTTGGACAATTGTGCATTGATTGATTGACTTTGATTGTTGATTTAACTTCACAATTCCACGATGGCAATGACATGAAATTTAGTGTCCTTATTTCTTTGACAATTGTGCATTAATTGATTGATTTTGATTGTTGATCTGACTTCACAATTCCAAGATGGCTGTGATTTAATAATTGACATCCTTGTTCCTTGGACAGTTGTGGATCAATTGATTGACTTCAGTTTTTGATATTATGGACTTCACATTTCCAACATGGCTGCGATGACGCCATGTTTGGTTCCTGGTCCATATAATACTATTGTACTCGTAATATATTCAAATAATCATAATTTAAATTGACGTATATCATATGTTTATGTAATGGAGTTTAATGATGAATGGACAATTTCAATCTGCTTAAAACACTGGTCCTATTTCATTTCGTTTTTATTGTCTGGAAGAGTTGTTATCATTGACATGTTCTGAATGATGTGAGCCAATAAAACGGAACTGTGGGTAATCCACTAGTAACATCAATGCTGATTGGTTAATCAAATGCCTGACTTCATTGGTCAAAAGACCCTTGTGACCTGCCACTAAATCCAGTCAGATCTTTATGTAGTGTAGGCCATAGAAAGCGTAAGAAAAGAAAAAAAAGAAATAAGATATTGATCTGTATTTTAATCAGATTGGGAAAATTTCAGCTATGATCGATCCTTATTACTCTTAATTATCTGTAAGTGATTTACAATGGTGAACACAATTGCTAGTCTTAATTAAAGCCACTGCTCAGCATTTATATTTTTCGGGCAATATCTAAATATATCAGGGCTTAAACCACATTAAAATTTACTCAAATTGATAATCTTTGTGCATAGATTCAATTAGATTAAAGAGAGGCCATCAGAGATCCAAATGGTATCCGTGGTGCTGGTTTCTTTATGTCATCTGTCGATACCGAATATATTGAACCTTCCCTGTCTTTGTAAATACAAAAAGGATTTGAACCATTTTTAGATAAACTTTCTTTAAGAAATTCCATGTAGTTTGCAGGGGATTTCAGAAAACCTCAGTGGCTTTAATTACATGTGAGCGAGTGGCTGTAGTGCACTTACTCATTGCTAGTCCTAATTGATGAATTGCCAATTTTATTTTCATACCCGGTATTGGAAAAATATCACAATTAATATGTCTATGTATAATAATAATTTGATCTCCTACATGTTGTTAAAGTTGTGTTTTAGTGAATCCTTTCTTTTTGTCTAAACTGTCATTAATGTTTAAAATGAGCATCTAATTTTCTCACAAAACCCAATAGACAACGGGACACGTAAGATATTAGAAAAAAAAAACACAACAAGAAATTGGTGGAAATGTTTTCTTATTCAGTAGGAACGTGCTTTGTCGTCAGAAATTATCTCTGCAATTAAATTGTTTAGTTGATGAATAAAATTTATTTCAAAACTTTTAATGAGGTGTCTCTGTAGATAAAGCAAAAATTTAGGCCACATAAAAAAATATTTAGGTTCTCAGATTGTCTGAGAATCGGAGAGGGGACTGGATGGCCGAATGGTTAGCATGTGCACCCTGTATCATAAAGCCTTGAGTCAACTGGTGTGGTTTCAAATTCCTGGATGTACGTGACAAGGAGTAGGGTCACCTGTTCAACCTTGTGGGTTTTCTCCAAGTCCTCTGGTTTCCTCCCACTGCTAAAGACCCTTATGCGCAAGCGAATTATCGAAATAAATTAAACCATATGTTAGTCCCGAAATGACCTATTTCACTCTCTCTATGAGAATCAGAATATGTTTTTTGTGTGGCCTTATTTCTGAAATATCAATATCATCTTGTTTTCAAATAGAGATAAACTATTTTCAATATTAATGATTTTAATTTTTAAGTCTTTTGTTACTGTGTACATGCTACGTTACATATTTGTATATTTTAGTGAAATAATATATTTTGTTACTGAATGTAAGAGAATCAATTAGATATAGGTGTTTTATTTATTATTAAATTTTGTACCTTTTGTAGATCTGACTCAATTCTGACTCGATTCTATCTTCACAAACATTTTTCATACTGGTAACGCATAATTTTCATAAACATCATGCAAATAAATTTTAGTTTAAGTGTTACGCATCATGAAACTACATCAAAACTATTTTATTAACCCAAGGGGCTATTGTCAGAAAAATCAATATTATCTTAAAACTTTATAAAATATATATATAGGATACCATTACCCACTCTGCCGTTTACATTTTTGCTTTAAACAAACTTATTATGATTGTAATTTGGATTTTTCTGAGAATACGGCCCATGTTGATAAAAATATTTCCAACAAATTTTAACATGACATCAGTTTACGTGTCTGTTTTGTTATTTTGTGTTTCCATAGAAACAAATCTGACTTTGTTTTGGGTATACAATTTTTATTCCGGTTTTACAATTTTTATTCCGGAGCATATCTCATAAACTGTTCAAGATGTATTTATGAAACTTTGTACACAAATCAATCATTAAGTTAAAATAAATTCTAGTTTTTCTGCACCTGTCACCTTATATATTACATTTCAGCACTCAAGTGCCATTAGCATATATCTATATTTTATCATGCTATATACCGTACAGCAATTATATATTTATTATATACAGCACGATTTTACGACCATATTCCACATGCCTCAGGTATAGCACATGATCGCGTGACCATCGTCAGATTATCAGTCCAGGATTGTTCCGTGAACCCATCTTCATTAGCCTAGGCGAAAAAACCTAAGGTCCTGTGTACATATTGGCATGCACGTAAAAGATCCCTTAACAGTTGGAATTCAATATAACAGTAAGCCATGGTGGCGCCGATCAGACGAAATCTCCCTAATAGCACACTGTATGACGTATACCCGTCTTCATTAGCCCAGTTCGGAGCAGAACAGTAGGACGTTAAACCCTATTTCATATCATTAGCCCAGTTGTTGCAGAAAAGTAGAACCTCAAAACCTCAAAAATGTCATACATAAATCTAATGCTAGTAAAATGAAATGAAATGGGATTTAATAACCTATTTGTCTACACCTATTGGGCTAAGATGGTAATACCCCCCCCCCCCCTACACACACACACACACACACAATGTAAATACAGTATGTTTTCTTACAAATTTTGACATAGTTATGATTTACGAAGACAAATCAATCAATCTAAAGATGTTTGGTCTATTATAGACCAATGATCCTTCGTTGCTCGGTCGATCATGCACGTAAGCTAAGGCATGTAGGATGAGGTTGTACAGAAGATGTATAATGTGTTTTAATTAATTTATTTGTTAAAACAAAAACACTAGAAATACTGATATTGTTTCTTTAAGATGTCAGTTAATTTTCTGTTGTAAAATAATCTTGTTAAACTTGTTATATTTTCACATTATTTCATTATCTTCTTGTTTAATAGCTGCGTATCATCAGGTCTGTCATTGATTCAACAGGCGTGGTTTCGATTCCCTGGTTGTACGTGACAAGGAGTAGTATCGCTTGTCCAGCCTTGTGTGTTTTCTCTGGTTCCTCGGTTTCCTCCCACTGCTAACAGACCCAATATATGAAAGTGAATTATTGAAATAAAATTGAACCATATCTTTGTCTTAAGATGACCTGGTTTGTGTTGTGTGGATGTAAAACCCCATTTCTCTCTTTTCTTTTTTTTTTATTAAAAATAATGAAATCTTTTATTTACATCTAAACAACAGTAGGTGTTTGTTTGAATTATAAGGATTATTAATGTGTATACGACAATGATTATTTATGTTGAAATCTCAAAAAGTGGGTTTTATATAATTATAAAAGATAGGCTGGCACTGCCAGGCAGGATACGCCCACATTTTCGAGAGATGGACAGAGAACAAGCAATACCGAAAGTGATTTTTCCTACATCTTTACGTCCTGTATTTCATACTGTATTGGGAGCAGCCATTTAGTTGGTCAGTTCCAGTCTGATATTAATGAAACTGTGACGGTACACAACCTAGAAATGTGACTTTTCATCAAAATCGGATAAGAATTGTGACCTGTAGCGAGTCCACAACCATGATATACCATATTTTTACACTATTCGCGTACAAACGGCGACCATTTCGTCCGGCAGTTTTGGTACGATTTTCACGAAATTAGAACTCAACCTTCCTCATCAAAATCGAATTAAAATTGTGACCTATACAGGGTCCACAACCATGATATATCATTTTTTTTAACAGTATTCGCGTACAAAAGGCGGCCATTTTGTCTGTCAATTTTGGTTCGATTTTCCTGAAATTCAAACTCAACCTTCCTTACAGTGCAACGGTGATATAATCAAACGTTTTTTTAAATTGGATAATAATTGTGACCTCCAGAGGGACCACAAGCTAAAGAAAGGGGGATTTTGCGTATAACCAGGGGCCATAATTCAGGAAGTTACGATCCGATATGCGCAAATATTGAAAAGAACCAAGATCTTTGGGTTATAACCATGAATTTCAAGTTTCATCAAAATCGAATTAAAATTGTGACCTTTACGGGGTCCACAACCTTGATATACCATTTTTTAACAGTATTCGCGTACAAACGGCAGCCATTTTGTATGACAATTTTGGTCTGATTTTCCCGAAATTCGAACTCAACCTTCCTTACGGTGTAACGGTAATATAATCAAACGTTTTTTTAAATCGGATAATAATTGTGACCTCCAAGCTAAAAAAAGATAGGCTGGCACTGCCAGGCAGGATACGCCCACATTTTCGAGAGATGGACAGAGAACAAGCAATACCGAAAATGATTTTTCCTACATCTTTAAGTCCTGTATTTCATACTGTATTGGGAGCAGCCATTTAGTTGGTCAGTTCCAGTCTGATATTAATGAAACTCGAAACCGACATTGATTATGGTGTGACGGTACACAACCTAGAAATGTGACTTTTCATCAAAATCGGATAAGAATTGTGACCTGTAGAGAGTCCACAACCATGATATACCATATTTTTACACTCATCGCGTACAAACGGCGACCATTTCGTCCGGCAATTTTGGTACGATTTTCACGAAATTAGAACTCAACCTTCCTCATCAAAATCGAATTAAAATTGTGACCTATACAGGGTCCACAACCATGATATATCATTTTTTTAACAGTATTCGCGTACAAACGGCGGCCATTTTGTCTGTCAATTTTGTCCCGATTTTCCTGAAATTCACACTCAACCTTCCTTACAGTGTAACGGTGATATAATCAAACGTTTTTTTAAATTGGATAATAATTGTGACCTCCAGAGGGACCACAAGCTAAGAAAGGGGGATTTTGCGTTTAACCAGGGGCCATAATTCAGGAAGTTACGATCCGATATGCGCAAATATCGAAAAAACCAAGATCTTTGGGTTATAACCATGAATTTCAAGTTTCATCAAAATCGAATTAAAATTGTGACCTTTACAGGCTCCACAACCTTGATATACCATTTTTTAACAGTATTCGCGTACAAACGGCGGCCATTTTGTATGGCAATTTTGGTCCGATTTTCCCGAAATTCGAACTCAACCCTCCTTAGGGTGTAACGGTGCTATAAACAAACGGTTTTTTAAATCGAATAATAATTGTGACCTCCAAGCTAAAAAAAAAGGCGATTTTGCGTATAATCAGGGGCCATAATTCAGGAAGTTACGATCCGATATGCGCAAATATCGAAAGGAAGCAAGATCTTTGGGTTATAACCATGAATTTCAAGTTTCATCAAAATCGAATCAAAATTGTGACCTCCACAGGGTCCACAACCTTGATATGCCATTTTTTAACAGTATTCGCGTACAAACGGCGGCCATTTTGTATGGCAATTTTCGTCCGATTTTCCCGAAATTCGAACTCAACCTTCCTTAGGGTGTAACGGTGATATAATCAAACGGTTTTTTAAATCGAATAATAATTGTGACCTCCAGAGGGACCACAAGCTGAAAAGGGTGATTTTTCGGACAATCAGGGGCCATAATTCAGGAAATTACATTCCGATAGCCGAAAATTTAGAAAGGAACCAAGATCTTTGGGTTACAAACATGCATGTCAAGTTTCATCAAAATCGGTTCAAAATTGTGACCTCTATAGGGTCCACAAGCTAAAAACGTGATTTTTCGTACAATCAGGGGCCATAATCCGTGAAGTTTTGATCCGATACATGCCAATATCGAAAGCAGCCGAGATCTTTTGGGGATAAACCTATATTTCAAGTTTCGTCAAAATCGGATAAGAATTGTGACCTGTAGAGAGTCCACAAACAAATTGTGGACGTCCGGACGGACAGGGGCGACGACATAATACGTCCACATGAAAATGTGGGCGTATAAAAAGGCGATTTTGCGTATAATCAGGGGCCATAATTCAGGAAGTTACGATCCGATATGCGCAAATATCGAAAGGAAGCAAGATCTTTGGGTTATAACCATGAATTTTAAATTTCATCAAAATCGAATCAAAATTGTGACCTCCACAGGGTCCACAACCTTGATATACCATTTTTTAACAGTATTCGCGTACAAACGGCGGCCATTTTGTATGGCAATTTTCGTCCGATTTTCCCGAAATTCAAACTCAACCTTCTTTAGAGTGTGACGGTAATATAATCAAACGTTTTTTTAAAACGAATAATAATTGTGACCTCCAAGGTAAAAAAAAGGTGATTTTGCGTATAATCAGGGGCCATAATTCAGGAAGTTACGATCCGATATGCGCAAATATCGAAAGGAAGCAAGATCTTTGGGTTATAACCATGAATTTCAAGTTTCATCAAAATTGAATCAAAATTGTGACCTCCACAGGGTCCACAACCTTGATATACCATTTTTTAACAGTATTCGCGTACAAACGGCGGCCATTTTGTATGGCAATTTTTGTCCGATTTTCCCGAAATTCGAACTCAACCTTCCTTAGGGTGTAACGGTGATATAATCAAACGGTTTTTTAAATCGAATAATAATTGTGACCTCCAGAGGGACCACAAGCTAAAAAGGGTGATTTTTCGGACAATCAGGGGCCATAATTCAGAAAATTACATTCCGTAAGCCGCAAATATCGAAAGGAACCAAGATCTTTGGGTTACAAACATGCATGTCAAGTTTCATCAAAATCGGTTCAAAATTGTGACCTCTATAGGGTCCACAAGCTAAAAACGTGATTTTTCGTACAATCAGGGGCCATAATCCATGAAGTTTTGATCCGATACATGCCAATATCGAAAGCAGCCGAGAACTTTTGGGGATAAACCTATATTTCAAGTTTCGTCAAAATCGGATAAGAATTGTGACCTGTAGAGAGTCCACAAACAAATTGTGGACGGACGGACGTCCAGACGGACAGGGGCGACGACATAATACGTCCACATGAAAATGTGGGCGTATAAAAAGGCGATTTTGCGTATAATCAGGGGCCATAATTCAGGAAGTTACAATCCGATATGCGCAAATATCGAAAGGAAGCAAGATCTTTGGGTTATAACCATGAATTTCAAGTTTCATCAAAATCGAATCAAAATTGTGACCTCCACAGGGTCCACAACCTTGATATACCATTTTTTAACAGTATTCGCGTACAAACGGCGGCCATTTTGTATGGCAATTTTCATCTGATTTTCCCGAAATTCGAACTCCACCTTTCTTAGGGTGTAACGGTGATATAATCAAACGGTTTTTTAAATCGAATAATAATTGTGACCTCTAAGCTAAAAAAAAGGCGATTTTGCGTATAATCAGGGGCCATAATTCAGGAAGTTACGATCCGATATGCGCAAATATCGAAAGGAAGCAAGATCTTTGGGTTATAACCATGAATTTCAAGTTTCATCAAAATCGAATCAAAATTGTGACCTCCACAGGGTCCACAACCTTGATATACCATTTTTTAACAGTATTCGCGTACAAACGGCGGCCATTTTGTATGGCAATTTTCGTCCGATTTTCCCGAAATTCGAACTCAACCTTCCTTAGGGTCCACAAGCTAAAAACGTGATTTTTCGTACAATCAGGGGCCATAATCCATGAAGTTTTGATCCGATACATGCCAATATCGAAAGCGGCCGAGATCTTTTGGGGATAAACCTATATTTCAAGTTTCGTCAAAATCGGATAAGAATTGTGACCTGTAGAGAGTCCACAAACAAATTGTGGACGGACGGACGGACGTCCGGACGGACAGGGGCGACGACATAATACGTCCACATGAAAATGTGGGCGTATAAAAATCCTCGTGATGGTGAGCGCTTTGGGTCATCATGTTTTTCATGGAGTGAAGTACTTGGTGTCAATTCTAAGCTTGTAGGTAAGGCGGAGTAAGGTCCCCTGCATAACCTCGTTGATTTTCCTCCAATATCTTGAGACGCCAACACAAATTATTGTAATCACGATATGTTAGTCCTGAAATGATCAAATTTTTGGTTGAGTGGACATTAAAACCAATTTTTCTTATTATTCATTATCAATAGGATATTAAGTCTGAAAAACTTTGTTTAAACCTAGATTTATGACAAAAAGCTTTGAATTCACTTTTTTGGTGAAAGGAACTCGTTGTGTGCAATAGATTGGGCATGACGAAGGAACACATCGGTTTGTTCACGAACAGTGGAAAAAAGCACCTGGCCCTGAGTTCACAAAGCCTTCTCAGACAAGAGTTAAGAATTTACCCAAAATTGTTTGCCTTATTTTAACTGAAATATAGCCCTTTATAAAACTTTTGTTGTTTTAATGTATCAAATACATCAATAAGAAACTATGTGCACAGTTTTGTGTTTCTGGACCAAAGATATTTCTCATAAACAGTGATCGAAAGTTGAATAGATTCTTAACTTAAGTCTGAGAATGCAGTTGTGAACTCAGGACCTGAATTTATGTGAGGTTTTAAGTGTAATGGGTGAAGGAGCATATCCTAAGTATGCAAATGTTTGTGGGATAAACGGGTAAAAGCTCTACCATTCTCAAATTCCTTTGATTCCTTAATACTCTGCAAGCAGAAATTTTGTGAAAATAAAAGTTTTTATATCGTAAATGACAATTTCTTTTCATACAGATTTGTAACTTGTGCTTTATTGTAAATAAATATAGTATTTTTGTTGACAAAACTTGTTGCTTGTTTGTTCAAGGGGGGTTGGGATGGCCTAGTGATCTAGAGTGCCGCGCTTTGACCTCTAGCTGGCCGGTCACCTCTGGCTAGCGACTGTGGTTTCGAGCTCTGGTGTGAGCGTATGTGGCATGGAGATAGAGGCGCCTTCTCAACCTCGTGGGTTTCCTCCGGGCACTCCGGTTTCCTCCCACTGCTAAAGACCCCTACGCGCAAGCGAATTATTGAAATAAAATTAAACCATATGTTAGTTCCGAAATGACCTAGTTTGTGTTGAGTGGACGTTAAACCCCATTTCTCTCTCTCTCTCTCTCTCTCTCATTTGTTCATCGGATACAGATCTGCGTATTTCAAATTGGTAGGACACTCGCATCTTTACAATGACCCAGGTTTGAATTGTGCTTCCTCTTTGTCAGTGAGGGCCTGGCAAAGGACACTCGCATCTTTACAATGGCCCAGGTTTGAATTGTGCTTCCTCTTTGTCAGTGAGGGCCTGGCAAAGGACAATGTAAAGTCGTTCGGATGGGATGGAAAAAACAAGGTACACAGGTGTGAATGTAAAACATTCCTTGGCAGCTGGCAATGGACATAACAGTAGGCTGTAGTGCTGCTGTCTGGGCAAAATTTTCCTCATAGCACACTATAATGATGCGCCAATCTTCTTTAACCCACCAGTCAGATGTTAAACCCCATTTCATTTACTGGTTTGAATCCCATTGTGGACACAGAAGTACTTTCAAGAATTTTTTTCAAACCTGGTTAACATTAAGTGCATGAGGGGCTAAAAAGGGAAAGTATACATAGTCATTTGGATGGGATAAAAAAAAACTGAGCTCCGCCCTTGGCAGTTAGAATTTAATGAAGAGTGGGTGGAAACATCAATGGACAAACTATCTCTAATACCACTCATCTTCATTCACCTGGTTTGTCCAGAACAGTTGGACTTTAAACCCCATTTCATTTCATTTTAGATATTGAATCTGTTGGCCCTTTAAGGATGTCATGATAACTGGTTTAAAAGGTCAGACAGTTGTATTGATCTTTGATATGTAAACAAACGTGATGATAAACAATCTACCGGTAGGAGTACGCACCGAACCTAAGTTCAAATTAAAGTAACAATATGGTTATTAATCTATGAAAACCTTCTAGTCTATGTTGAGATAAAACATACCATATTATGGTTATCAGTGTGAGCAAGAACTAGACAAAAATTATTGTATTTTTTATCAACCTTTATGTGTCATAATTTGACATCAGTCATGGTTTAATGTCAAGAGTTTGAGATTAGTTTTATTCAAATCTTTTCTCAGATAAGCCTTAAAGTAACATTATTAGAGAGAGAGAGAGAGAAATGGGGTTTAACATCCACTCGACACAAACTAGGTCATTTCGGGGACTAACTCAAGGTTTAATTTTATTTCAATAATTCGCTTGCACATAGGGGTCTTTAGCAGTGGGAGGAAACCGGAGTGCCCGGAGGAAATCCACGAGGTTGGGAAGGTGCCCCTATCTCCATGCCACATACGCTCACACTAGGGATCGAAACCACAGCCGCAAGCCAGAGGTTGAAGCGCGGCACTCTAGACCACTAGGCCATCCCAACCCCCCAGTAACATTATTATCATTAATCTCTGGAAACCAACCACTGTCAATCTTTGTATAGAGAGAAAAATGGGGCTTAACATCCACTCAACACAAACCAGGTCATTTGGAGACTAACGGATGGTTCAATTTTATTTCCATAAATCACATGCACGTAGGGATCTTTAGCAGTGGGAGAAAACCGGAGGACCTGAAGAAAACCCACGTGGTTGGACATGTGACCCTACTCATCACTTAAACCAGGGAATCGAAACCACGTCGGTTGACTCAATGACAGACCTTATGATTTAGCGTGCACTTGCTAACCATACTGCCATCCAATCCCCCTGTTTTAGGGTGCAGGATATAAATTTAAAAATGCAATTCGTCAAAAGATGAGAGCCGTGCAGGCTCAGTGAGTAAGGCATTGGTTCGCCGCTAAACAGGAGCTCCCAGAATCCATTCTGTTGATGACTGACAAAGTTCCAACCCCACCCAAGCCAAATGATTCAGCATGCACACACAAACCATTCGGCCATCCAACCTCATGTGAAATATAGGTGGAGAAAACCCACAAGGAACGACATGTGACCCGACTCCATGTCCCCCACCCCCAACAAATATAGAAGGTGGTAATACTACCCTGAAATATAGAAAGTGATAATACTATATTACCTGTACAGGGGCGGATCCAGAGGGGGGGTTTGGGGGGTCCACCCCCCCCCCCCCTGCTCAGCTACATAAAAAAAAATAATGCCTTGCATCAATGAAATTACATCACAAAGTGATCCTACATCAGTATAAAATGATTTCTCTGTTTAAAAAGCTCAATTTGTATGTATGCCTATGTAATTTAGAGACGATGATGGCAGATTTCCCTAACCGAAAGCTGACAAACCCCCTCCTGCAAAAATTCCTGGATCCGCACCTGCTGTATGTTGGTATGTAAGTAGATCAACAGGTAATTAAAATGATAAAACAGATCAACAAGGTATTAATATCATTACGCAGCACAAATATAATATAACCTCGTCTATAATATACCGGTAGATAACTTGATCTGTTATATTGTGTAATATAGTGTCCTTCAAATATGATGGACACAGAGTGAAATGGAGATTAATCCGTGGGTCAATTTTATTTCAATAATTTGCTTGCCCGTAGGGGTCTGAGTAGGCGATCTTACTCCTTTTCATGTATAATCAGGAATCGGAACCATGCCACTTGGCTCAATAATAGACCTTGTGGTCTAATGCACATGCTTAACACCATCCCCCCCCCCACCAGACAGACTGATGATCCCATTTTAATAGAGGCCCTGGCTCAATTCCACCTAACAAAATATTGTCCTGTAGAGAAATTACATGGATAGAGTCATAGATGCAATAACACTTTATCCAGAATGTTGTTCTGAGTTCCTGTTAGTTTATAAAGAGAGAGAAATGGGGTTTAACTCCACTTGACACAAACTACATGTAGATCATTTTGGCGCTAATATATGGTTCTATTTTATTTCAATAATTCAAATGCGTGTGTGGGTTTTTAGCAGTGGGAGGAAACCGTAGGACCTCATAGAAAACCCAGGAAGTTGGACAGGTGGTGCCACTCTTTGTCACTACAACTGGGCAATTTGGCCACCCCCCCCTGGACAGAAGGAAAGAGAGGTAGGAAAGGGAACCCTACTCTATGTCACATACAAACAATGTCACATACAAACAGGGAATCGAAACCTTGCCACTTGACTAACGCACACACGTTAAACAATTCAGCCAACTCCCGCCCTCCGGCAATATGGACAGACGGACAACAATAATTTGGCCACCACCCCCCTGGACAGAACGAAAGAGAGGTAGGAAAGGGGCCCTATTCCTTGTTACATACAAACGAAACGTTGCCACTTGAGTCAATGACAGACCTTATGATCAAATGCACATGTGTTAAACAATTCAGCCAGCTTCGGCCTTGCAATGCGGACTGACGGACAACAATATAATCCCACTGGAGAAGTGGGGGAACAAAATCAACAAATATAGAATTTTTTTTTTCAAATCACAGCTTTATTCAATAATATGCCAGTAATAATAATAATAATAATAAGATAAAAAAAACTGTATCAAACTTAACCATTCACTCACTGGGCAGAAACTTAACATTGCACATCACAGAAAACATTAAAATATCTTAAAAAGAACATTATCTCTTTGATTTCAGTGAAAAAAAATAAAAATGTTTATCAGATTGAATTTGATGTTTTTGATTGGAAATTATTTTACATTAAATAATGTATTTCCAACCATGAATTTGGTGTTTCAAGTTGTTTTGACAAATTTGTATCAAAAAATATGTCCAACAATTCAGTTAATTTTAAGATTTGGTCTCAAACGATACTGAAATGTCTAATTATGTGTCATGCACATCAATGATCTGATATTCAGTCCTGATTAACAGAGAGAGAGAGATGGCTTTTAACATCCACTCGACACAAAGTAGGTTAATTTTGGGACCAACACATGGTTCAATTTTATTTCAATAATCCAATTGTGTGTAGAGGTTTTCAGAAGTGGGAAGACCAGGAGAAAACACTTGAGGTTTGTTGAACGACCCTACTCCTTGTCAAATTGACTTAATGGGTGAGTTTACCCATCAGTCAATTAGGTATTTCACAGAAAAAAACATTTCATTTATAATTCTTATGAGTAAAATTCGAAAATTCATTTATATTTTCATTTATATATTGAGATAATCCTAAAATATGTTGAAAAACAAAATAAGCAAAAAAAATGCCATGCTCAGATTAACTTATTTCAACAAAATATTTTGGTCTAAAAAAAACAAAAATAAAACAAAAATTTTGATCCAATAAACAATATAAGCCAATAATTTTGCCAAGCTCAGATAAACCCATGTTAACCATTTATTTTGACATGAATCAAAGAGATCTAGTTTTTTTAATCAAGCACTTCATTTATAAATAAATAAACGATACAAATACGTGTACAGTCATAATCAATTTTACCCATAGTACCCAGGCAGCACAAACCAATTACTGATATTTGGTTCTTCGAGATCTTAATAAACTGCCTCACATCAGCCATGTTTTTTCTTCAATTACAAAACTTGAAGCTAGCTACGGAGCTATACTATATACCGAAAAACACAGGAAAACTACCAGAAAACTACAGAAAAACACTATATTATACTGAATACTGGAATACATAGGAAAATACTGGAAAACGACCTACATCTGTAACCCGGATCCTGGTCCTCTCTATGCAGTTTAGGACCAGGTGAGCGCCAATGAAGGAAGGTCAAATTCTTAAACCTAACCCTAACCACACAGGCTTTGGGTTACCTATAGGGTGTTTCCCGGTATTTTGTGTGTTTTCTGGTATATAGGGTTTTTCCTGTGTTTTTCTGTATTAATTAAACATGGTGTTTTACGGTATATAGTATAGTCAAAGATAAGAGGCTATGAAATATTGAGTAAACAGATCAAGTATGGGTTGCGAGTTTAAAACCCCCCAGATCTTCCCAAAGAACTAATTATCAATTTGTTGTTGCCTTATTTAAAGGGACCATCAAAGACTTATTTATATGTGGGATGTGGTTTGACACCTTCTCTTCTTCAAGACCACATCCCCATTCACTTGGGACTTGAAATGTAATTACCGCTATCCAAGTAAAATACCGTGAGATACCTCTATTCTCACAATTCATAATTTCTACATAATTTTTTCTAATATCTAATTAAGGCTGAATATATCTAATTATGAATGTTAAGAATGGAAGATATCTAATTAAAGCTGAATATATCTAATTATGAATGTTTAGAATGGAAGATATCTAATTAAGGCTGAATATATCTAATTATGATTGGTAAGAATAGAAGTCTTCTCCATCACATACAGACTACAATAAATACACAGGCCACAGAAAACACTCCACCGGTAGATCTCCAATACACACTGGAACTTCAATACACATTGGACCTCCATAAATGACACACTGGATCTCCAATACACACTTGATCTCCAATACACACTAGATCTCCAATACACACTCCATTGATGACACACTGGATCTCCAATACACACTAGACCTCCAATACACACTCCATTGATGACACATTGGATCTCCAATACACACCAGATCTCCAATACACACTCCATTGATGACACATTGGATCTCCATTCAATCATACATTGGATCTCCAATCATACATTGGGACTCCATTCAATCATACATTGGATCTTCATTCAATCATACATTAGACCTCCGTTCAATCATACATTGGATCTCCGTTCAATAACGTCATTCAATAACACATAAGATCTCCTATCAGTAATGCATAGGATCTCCAACCACTAACTCGTCAGATCTCTGACAATCTTTAACATATTGGATCTCTGATGATTGACTACCTTACATCATCACTTCTCTAATCCCCTTTTTACAATTTTGAATACTTAATATCATACTCTACAATCCCTGTTACATTTAATGCCCTTGCATCAAGTTATAAAACAAAAACACAGTAGGCTAATAATATGTGTTTTAAAGGGACAATAACATTCTTGCTGGCTTGGTAGCTCCAGAAAATAAATAATACCCTTATTCTAAGTACTAGATCAGGGGCGTGGTGAGAATGAGTTCATGAGTAGCCATACTCATGCGCCAAAAAGTCTTTGCGCCAAAATCACAATCAAATTACTCAAAAAATGAAAAACATTTGTAAGTGGAAAAATTGTTTCATCTGACCCAATTAAAAAAATTTTGAAAGAGTCAAGTTGGAAAATTTAATCATATTTTATTACCGTATTTCTTGTCTCGGATTGCTGGAGATTGCGTTTCTGGGCTTCTAATTTTCGAAATTTTCCCGGGGGAGGGCCCCCTGGACCCCCCGCCGCAGGCTCGCGTCTTGGGCGCTCGCGGTGGCCGGCTTCGCCGGCCTCAGCTCCGTGGTCAGTAAAAGGGTTTTTGTGCCAAAATCTTTTTTGTTACTCATAATTTCTTCTCAATAATTGCCCTCACCACGCCCCTGTACTAGATGTTTAAATGTCCTACCTGTTGTGTAAATTATCCATTACAACCTATTTTATTTGTCCAGAGGGTTCAAAAATATTTTAAAATCCAAGTCACATTTGAAAAGGTTTACGTTAGACTTTTCAAATCAATTGGTTGCATTTTTCCAATTTTTTAAATTAGGTGTGTTAAGATGAAATTTATATCATCATTTAATTGGAATATTCTAAAATAATACGATTTGTTGACCAGAATGAAGATTGGGACATATTTTTCAGATACAACAAGAGTGTTATTGGGGCTTTAAAGTAACAATGTTAGAAGTTTGGTTTAATGGTCGCGAGCGAGACACTAAGTGATATACTGAAACAACACAAGTGATTTTATTATACATTGTCTTAAGCTCAAGACCATTAAACAACTTTAAATATAGACACTCGCACATGCTTTGCAATAAAATATGTCACATAGGTCAAAAATTTTAACTAATATAAATAATGTACGCTTAGCACATATGAAGAGTGTGCCATGTGCTTTGCAATTAAATATGTCACATACATTAGGTCCAAAATTTTAACTAGTATAAATAATGTACACTTGGCACATATGAAGAGTGTGCCATAAATCTTTGTCATTTTACTATCTATTTCTAACATCGTGTCACAGGAATCACAGAATTATATTGCATGTGATAATTAACAGCTAATAAAATATGTTTTACATTTATAAATATACTTCAGTTATTGGAAAGGTAAGTGGCCAACAGCAGTAAAAATATGCAACAAATTCAAGAATAGCCAATAAAATCTGACAATTACGAATTTCATGCTTCGGAATACGATAGGATTTTCCCTATTGAGTCCATGATCAGGTACGTGCAAATATGTTCGGATACATTTTGGTACGATCAACACGATTGCTATGACAGACCTCAATATATTATGATAAGACTTGATAGGATCATCACGCCATGATTTCAATCGTAGCGCGAATAGTGGTAGTGGGAACCTAGCATAAATTAGCAGCTTTCATACCTACACTTGAAAATATCGCAAAGATGTGCGAAAATAACAATGTTGATAAAATATGTACGAGATCACACAATATGTATAAAATCACAAATATATACACTAGGAGCTCACTATGGTACTGATTTCAGTATGGCTGTAATCAATGAACTTGTATATAGTGAAGAACTTTATGAACAAAGGAAATGGGGTAAACATCTTAATTTTCTGTGCTAACTGGGCTAATGAAAACCGTAAAGGGATCTTTAAAGTATGCCAATGTGTACACTTGACAAAAGACTAGAGTCTTATCATGGCCAGGAAGTTCACCCTGCATCACTGACAAGGAAAAATCAGGCTCTAGAAATGCACGAAGAACTCAAACGAACCATGGACCTTCTGGTTAGTGACCTAGTGCCTTTACACTGGCTGTAGTCAATGGGTCCCGAATTCAGTGTTATAGTGAAGTCCCAATGTACAATATATGAGTCTCACAATAACATGACTGTCCAAGTGGTTGTAGTAATGGACTCCCAACATCAGTGTTATAGTGAGGTCCTAATGTATAATGCTAAGTGCTTTAAATTCATCTAAGCTGTTCTAATCATGCATTACTTCATATAGACAACTACCAATATCATCTTAATCTATCCACATAAAATTTGTTAACAAAAAATTAACTGGTATAATTGACCAATGATTTGTCTTTCTCAAAAAATACATGCACAGGAATGTTGTGAAATATACAAAAGAACATGTACTAAGGGATTTCCCCCGAAGCATACCACTTAAATAGGATTTTGACTAATCAGTTCTACTGAATTTTAAATATGTTTCATGGAAAGATTCTAACACAAAAGGTAGTACTAAAATGGAGATTATAAGGTGAAATGGACCCATGGTTTCTCATACAATAGGGGTATTACTTATACATCTAGTTATTACATTGTAAAGTAGGATTATTATAAGATGTACAATAGGGCACAACATGAACAATAGGGTATTACATTGTACAGCAGGGTATTTGTATGTACAGTAAGATATTACATGTACATTATGGTATTACCTCATATTTGTATGTACAGTTGGGAATCACCTCGTATACTAGGGTATTAGATTGTAGATTAGGGTATTACCTTGTACAGTAGGGTATTACATGTATAGTAGGGTGTTCTATGTACAGTCGGGTATTCTATGTAGAGTCAGGTATTCCTTGTATAGTAGGGTAGTCCTTGTACAGTAGGTATTATATATACATTAGGGTATTACATTGTACAGCAGGGTATTACATGAACATTAGAGTCTGTACAGTAGAGTATTACATGTACACTAGGGTATTACATGTACAGAGCATTATATGTACGGTAAGGTATTACATGTACAGTAGGATATGACCTTGTACAGTGTGGTATCATCTTGTACATTAGGGTATACATGTACAGTTGGGTATTACATGTACAGTAGGATATTAACTAGGGTATTACATATACATTAGGGTATTACATTGTACAGCAGGGTATTGCATGTACTGTTTTATAGAAGCAATCTAATTCAAATTTGATTAGAATTTTGTTTCTTTTACTTTTACCCTACATAAAACCAAACATAATAAACATCTGATATGAGTCAGTTTGGATAGGGGAGGAAACTGTTTGTAGAGATCACCGGTTGAACAGGTTTAAAATGTAAAAAATATTCTGGGGCTAAAAGGTATGGCGGTATATTAGTGCCAAAATTCTAACATGCTATCGTCTAATTTCTAACCTCCATTCATGTAACTTCTAACCTCCATTCATGTAACTTCTAACTTCCATTCACGTAATTTCTAATTTAAGACAATGTATAATTCAACTTCTTTATTTGTTCAGTGTAAATATCAATTCTATTTCATCTTATTTCTATTATTGAGGCGAAAAATGTCTACTTCATTGTGGTATTACATGTTAAGCATGAACGGCAAACAAATTTAGAATTTTGATACTTCTACCTAGCAACCGTCATTATGACATCGTTTGGTGTCGCCACTGTGTGCTCAATTGGATGATTGCGCACCTGATCGGGACCATAATTGGTATAAACGACCCATTCTTCGTTTGGTTGAAGGTTGGAAGGAGTGCTGAGAGAGAGAGAGAGAGAGAGAGAGAGGTCACTTAGTATTAAACTCAGTATCTGTGTAGGCCTATCCATAACATTTATACCCTGTGTTAATATAGACCAACTGCATATAGATATTAATTATTGGCTCAACCGTAAAAAAAAATAAAATAAAATTCTCCAAATCCCGTTTAGCTTATATTTGAAATAGAAAATGAAATGAAATGAAAGAGGGTTTAACGCCCTACTGTTTTGTTCCGAACCGGGCTAATGGAGACGGACATACGCCATGCAGTGTGCTTTAGGGAAATATTGCCCGGAGAGCGGATCTACGACGTGGACTTATATCGAAGTTTAACGGTCACGGGATCTTTTACGTGCACGCCAACATGTACATGAAACCTCGGGTTTTCATCCCATCGGAACGACAAGACACTAATAAGGGGGAACCACGCCAGAAAATCTGGATGAACTTTTTTCGACCAATGCAGGGATCGAACTCCCGACCCACAGCCTAGCGAGCCTGCGTTTTACCCACTTAGCCACGGTATTCGAAATAATATTTGCAAACCATACATTTATATCACATTCAATGTTGTTTAGAGGGTAGGATGGCCGAATGGTTAGCACGTGCACGCTGTAACATAAGGTCTGTCATTGAATAAACTGGCGTGGTTTCGATTTCCCGTTTTTACGTGACATGGAGCAGAGCCGCCTTTCCAACCTCGTGGGTTTTCTCCGGGTCCTCCGGTTTCCTCCCACTGCTAAACACTCCTACGCGCAAGCGAATTATTGAAATACAATTGAACGGTGTTAATACGGAAATGACCTGGTTGGTGTCGAGTTGATGTTAAACCCCATGTCCCCATCTCTCTCTCCCGATGTTGTTTTCAATTTAAAACTCAGGCAAGCCACTCAATCTGACGAAGAGGGAGTCTTTTGTATCAATAGAATGGTCCCGACCAGGTGCTCAATTCCCAAACTGAGCACACGATGGCGACACCAAACGATGTCATAATGATGGTTGCTAGGTAGATGTATCAAAATTCTAAATTTGTTTGCCGTTCATGCTTAACATGTAACACCACAATGAAGTAGACATTTTTCGCCCCAATATTAGAAATAAGATGAAATAGAATTAATATTTACACTGAACAAATAAAGAAGTTGAATTATACATTGTCTTAATTAAGAAATTACATGAATAGAAGTTAGAAGTTACATGAATGGAGGTTAGAAATTACATGAATAGAAGTAAGAAATTAGACGAAAGCATGTTAGAATTTTGGCACTAATATACCGCCATAAAAAGGGGCATTCGGTAAGATTAGATAAAGAGCTGACAATTCTTGTTTAATAGTTAAACAATAGATAATGAAAACTGAATATGCTGAAAATTTCACTCAAATTGCTTCACTTTGAATAAAGCCCCATTACAGTACACATATTACAGCAGAGATAACGCATACTTATGGAAAAACGGCTACTTATTGATTTGTGCGACATTTCAAATGGTTTTCCCTCAATGTTACCAATCTAATGTATTTCCATAAGTATTTGTTATTGTGTATTTCTCTATCCAGTTACTAAATGCCTCTCCAAGATTATTACAGAACACCTGTTACAGTAGAGATGTTAGTGTAATAAAGTCACAATAAATGTAATACAGTCACAATAAATGTAATACCGTCACAATAAATATATAAATAATCAATCACATTCTTGATACCCAATTTTATCTACTTTCAGTTTCACTACCCAGGGGATCAGCACTACTTTCTGTTTTACAAAGGATCAATTAACATAGAAAGCTTAAAACCACATAATGCCAAAACATAAAAACGTATTTTCCTCTTTAAATAATATGTCAATACTAATACCACTACATAGCCTCTCTATTGCAAATATTGGCAATACAGTCGTGTAACAGTCATCATATATATTGGAAAAAAAATTACATGTGTAGGGAGAGACTGTAAAAGCCTTTTATACAAAATTTGTGCTAATCAAGGGCTAATATTAGTCTTTCAATTATTCAATCAATCAAACAGAAATTAGTATAGTAAGTAGTGATGCTGAAGAGATATAATCCAGTTTATCGAGAACAGGTCAATCATATAACAGATTTTAGTTTTAAACGTCGATTAATTTCAATATATACAGATCACATTTTCATGTTATTCACAAAATAATTACAATATGAATCCACATTTTACACATTTTTGTGTTCTAATTTCTACTGTTACAATGATTCATTAATTAACAATTAATACGTCGTGCCAAATGAAAAAATCTATGCCATAAAGCAACCCTGGAAATAAGCCAAAGCACTATAATAGAACATGATTCATTAATTGATTATGATTCCATAATCGATCATGATCCAATAATCGATCATAATCCAATAATTGATCACCATTCAATAATCCATCAGAATTCAATAATTGACCATAATTGATCACGATTCAATAATCGATAATGATTCAATAATCGATAATGATTCAATAATTAATAACGATTCAATAAACGATAATGATCCAATAATTGATCATGATCCAGTAACTGATCATTATCAAATAGTTGATCATGATTAAATAACTGATCACGATTAAATAACTGATCGTGATTAAATACATGATCATGATTCAATAATTGATCAGAATTCAATAATTGATCCATCATGACTTAATAAATAATGCCATATAATTACTCTAAACATTAATACACAATATAACATCTTAACCACACGGGACCCGTTTCACAAAAAGAAATGATACCACACCCATGGAACTATCATGTTAAATCTGTATTAAATATCTAGTCTGCGCACAGGTGTCTTAACTGGTTGAAGGAACACCAAGAAAAGACACAATGTTAGGCTGGCGAGCCTACTCCTTTTCACGGACAAGCCTGACATCAAAACAACACCGCTTGACCCAATCACAGCTTTATGAAATGGGACCCTGGATTACAAATTGTAACTTTCTCTAGTGTTCTAAAATTTCCATAAGACAATCTTCATGTATCAAAATTCTCATCCAACATATTAAATTGTCTATTAAGCACTGCAAGCACAGAAAACAGTCAACGCTTACAAAAATGAGTACAAAAAATTACGCAAATCAAACTTAAAATAAGCAACAAGCAGTCTATGGATACAAGCATTGCAATGTGCTTTATTAAGTTGGATGGAAATTTAACATAAATGCAGAATTTGATAAATAAAGAATGTCTGGTTTGTAGTTTCATAACAGAACGAATGCATAATTACAATTTGTAATCAATGTGGCAGACGCAGAAATAATATTAGGTTTACTCTGGAGCATGTGTCATGGAAGTAACATCCTATGATATCTGTATTTTGTACGAATTTGTTCCTTTCAGAACGCCATCTTCCTCCGTTGTTACTCACGTATCGTCATGGTGATGTGTATAATTTGAGGTAATATGGTGGATGGTTGCCGCCTCGTTTCTGGTCAGACTGTTGTTCAACACGGCACCATAACCCGTTCGTGGAGTTCCAGCAGCGTTCATTATAGGCGTCCCTCGTGGCGTACCTCTAGAATTTGTACTGTTTACAGAATACTGGTTATTAATATCGAATGGACTGAAACATAACAACAGATTTTTAAATACCTCCCAAAAATATGGCAGCATAATTTGAGGACCAGTCGTAGCACTGAATATTGTAAAAGAGTAAGCATACCCTGTCATATGTACAACCCCTCTAACTACTTATAGCCAATTCAGATTTTTAAATACCTCTTTTAGTCAATTCAGATTTTTAAATACCCCAAAATAGCACAACAATTTGAGGACCAGTCGTAGCATTGTAAGAGTAAGCATATCCTGTCTGGTACATGACACCTCTAACTACTTGTAGCCAATTCAGTAGGTGAAATAATAAAAATATGAGTTGGTTGCTTACCTGCCCGGAAGATGTTCGGGTCTAGACAAATCATCGTCACTATCGTACCTTCGTGGATTGTCAAAAAAGAACACTTTTGACGTGTGACTGTGGGTCGAATCCGCTAGTGACTGTGAAATAAAAAAAACTCAATATGTACTTTATCTGACATAAACTGTGTGACTATGAACCCTACCCAAAGAAGACTCTGTCATTTAGCCCTTTCAATTACTTCTCTTAATTTCTATAATTGTTAAATAAAACAAGATTATTTTTTAATTTAACTGGAGAACAACTCAAAAGATCCCTTTAATTATCTCCCTTGATGTCTATAATATACTTACAGTGTCATTTATGGCTCTTCTGACTCGAAAAAACATGACAACAACAAACGTAGGTAATACTTCCCATACAAATAATACCGCACCAAACGATATATACGCGTAACTACCGGACAGGTTATAAGCATCAGCCTAAAATTATAAATTATAATAAAATCTAATATCTATAATATAACACAATACCTGTCCATAAATATAACATAATCCCTGTCCATAATATAACAAAACCCCTGTCCATTAAAATTAAACACAATCCCTGTCCATAATATACTACAATTCCTGTCCATAATATACCACAATTTCTGTCCATAACACAATCCCTGTCCATAATATAACACAATTCCTGTCCATAAATATAACACAATCCCTGTCCATAATATAACACAATTCCTGTCCATATTAAAACACAATCCCTGTCCATAAATATAACATTTATAACAGATATAAGCATCAGCCTGAAATAACATATTTACATAGCTCTATAAATATGTGTAAACAATAATATACAAAATTTATGACATTAAGGTCTGGTTAATGAGTCAAGCGTTGTGGGTTCACCACACGATGCTTGTACTGACAAGAAGTTGGGCAGCATACCTAACCTTGCACACCTCTTTCTTTTCTCTCTCAGCAGTTTTAACTAGCGATTGACCTGGTATATGCATGAACCATTAATAGCATAACTTTGAAACCTGAAGGGATAAATGAGTCATCGCCACCTGGCCTATGTTACACGCTCGTCCAAGCTACCCCTAAACACCGAATTTCAGCCTTAGGACAGTCCTATTGTAGCCATGAACTTTAAACAGACGGACAGACAGACGACATTCACAAATATTAATATAGATAATAGCATTCAAACATTTTACACATGGTTTATTTCCGTCTGGTGAACATTGATACAAGTAAAGATGTAATAAAGCAAACTAATAGTTTATTGTGTTTTTTACTCACCTGATCGGAGACATTAACCCAGTCGTAGCCGAACCCTGGTATTCTAGACGTATCTTTAGGATAAACAGCAATAAAATTATAAATAGCTCGCGATGTAAATAGTAAAGTTATAATCAATCCAGCTGATATCGACTGACACATTGTTGTTCCCTGAAGAATAAAACAAAGATAAAAAATCTCAATCAGACAAAATAATGTTATCTAATTTTCTACTCGCCTGCCACCTTGACGAATGGAACAGAACTGAATTGAATTGAAATGGAGTTCTGCTTCTGTTGGGCTATTGAAGACATGCATACGCCATACAGTATGCCACGAGTGAAATTTTGCCCAGGCTGCATCACTATGGCCTATTCTTATATCAAATTCCAACTGCCAATGAATACACAAGACCTCAGTATTTTGTCCCATCCCAATGACTAGACAGCAGTCAAATTGAACATCATAATACTTGGTTTATTTTGAGACTAACATATGGTAATTTTTATTCCTATGGTCAAGTTGGTAATGTGTAAGGGATAAATTTTTTCCAGGACAGCAACTATTCTTCGAATTCTAACAGCCAAGGACTCTTTTATGTGCTCTTCTAAGAACTTCGACTGCCGAGGGGTCTTTTACTGGCACTACTTATTTGGACTAGGGATATCAGTTATCCATTCCCCCTGAACCACACGGAGGAGGAATCATCAGTACAGTGCATGCAAGATCTGACCTCAGTGACACCGTTGGATTGGGGATAAATAAAAATTATCTTTTGAAAGTCATTAATCATTTATTAAAATGATGATTACATCTGCAACAATAAGAAATGGCAGTATATTTAATATATCTATTTATTAATTCTATCAATATTATGAAGACTGTGTGTAAGAAATGTAGATATAAAAATCTTCAAACCTTTGCTTCCAGTACTAGAGCTGACGAAGACATCTTTGTCATTTTGTAAATGCAGACAGAAAGAAATATAGCGAAAATGACAAACAGAGAATCGTTGATCGCCACACGAATATACAAGAGTTGAATTGGTACTGACTGATAATGTGATTCATGATATTTTACAACGACAGCACAGCCGATATTTGATCCCAGGAAGACAACCGCTGCTATACACACAATAATACGAACTGGCCGCCTGAAATAACAAATTTAAATGAAATGAAATGAGGTTTAACGTCCTACTGTTCTGCTCCTAACCTGGGCTAATGAAGATGGGCATACGCCATACAGTGTGCTATGAGGAAAATTTTGCCAGGGCAGCGGCGCTACAGCCTACTCTTATATCGAATTCAAACCTGCCAATCTATAATCATGGGTGTGGTGGTGGTGGAGCTCTCAAGAAAAGTTACCTTTCGTTTATCTCTAGTAAAAACCCTTCGGACATTTTGAAATTGGCAAGATTTCATGCAAACAAATCCTGCCAATCAGTACCATGTGGGGAGGGGGGGGGCGGAGCTAAACAATCAAATTCACGCTGATTAATGGCCGGGGAGTTTTACTAGAGATAATCAAAGGGTAAAGATAGAAATTGTAAATCTTTATGACAGCAACAATTACACATACTTCTGTGTTATAGCAAGATTGTAACCATGGATACATCAGCTAATCACTTATATCAAACATTGATTTTGTGTTCTATTGAATACACTTACTATAACTAGCTAACAGTGCGGCTGAAGTCCTTCCACCTCTATCCCAAAATAAATAAATGACACTCATTTAAATAAACCATCTTGCAATCAAATCATTGATCATTCTGCCTAACAACCTGACTAGGAAATGCCCACTATTTGAATTAGACATGGTATTTCATCACTTCCCCTCAATTAGAAGCAGAATTATTGTGTTCAAAAGTCTCATGCAGGGAAATTGCTTATCTCTCCGCTTGGCCGAACTGAAGTTTAAACATCCTACTTCGATTAGAAGCAGAAAATGCCCATTATCAAGGCATTCAAATAATGAACAACTACACCAAATCAATGGCCCAAAACTGGATGGATGATAGATGGACTGATTAACACAGTTTAATTGTCACCAGCTTTCGTCGACAAAAAGGCACTACTAACACAAAGTACAATTTTATGGACACAATTACAGACTTTATTACTATCCCTTGTTTCGATTAGGATACCCCCATTTAACAAGGAAATAATAAAAATCATTTCACAATGATAACTTCAGTAATTGTGGGTTCATAAAATTTGTAACTTGTCCATAAAAATTGTAACTTGTGTTTACTTACTAAGTGTCAATCAAATAAGTTAGTAGTATAGCTGTATGGGTCCTCTGGTTTCCTCACACTATAAAAAAACTTCTACGCCCAAGCGAATTATTGAAATAAAATTAAAATCGTGTGTTAGTCCCGAAATGACCTAGTGTGAGTTGAGTGGATGCATAACCCCATCTCTCTCCCTCTCTTCTCTTTTTGCACATCCTCTTAATAAATTTGCACTTAATAGTGTACTTCCCTTTTTTTCTCATCTATGCACACCCTTCGTAACTTTCTGCACTTATTGCTTCAGTGAGTGATATATTTTTTATTAGGTAATATAGATAAGTATAAAATATAACAATAACTCACTTATATCTACTGGGTTCATACTTGGCTCTAGCTTTAAAAACCACCTGCAAAAAAAAAAAAAGAAACCCTATCAGTGTTTTTCATAAAACTAAATTGTAGATCATTTTCCATACATACTATACATTTTTAAGACAAATGTTTAAAACATTTACTGACACATACTCTGGTGTGCGTCAGAATTTCTGTCGAGAGATTTAACAAGTGCACTTTAGACCATAAGGTATGTCATTTAGTCAAAGGCTGTGGTGTCGATTCCACAATTGTATGTGACAAGAAGCAGGGTTGTCTACTCATCCTCATTGGTTTATTTCCTGGTTTACTCCAGTTAAAGATCCCAATGTGAATTATTGAAATAAAACAAATTACCATGTGTTAGTTAGTTCCAATATGAACTAGTTCAAAGGATGTTATGTTACATGCCCCCCCCCACCTTATTGCTCTATTACTAAAGTTGCAAGGGGTCTCATACACAATGCAGAGCATGCATATTATTGTATATTTTCTTTTACATCAAAATGGCAAAACATTTTTCCATATATCAGTTTTTAGTGATAATGAATCGTCTATACACCATTTCTCAGTGTTTTTACACAAATTGGGAAGATATTTTTCCATATTTCTTTTTTTAGTGATAAAGCAGTCTCTATACACCATTTCTCAGTGTTTTTACTTACAACAATGACTTATTTAACTACCTGTATTTGTATTGTGTTTTACTGTTAAATTGACTTGCAGGTACATTTTGAACCCTGTCAATTTCACGGTTATTTTTGACAGTCAACACAAGCAAATACGACTGAATCAAGAACAAAGGACAGTTAAATTTATTGTTTTTGTGAGCAAAAGTTTATACGAAAATTGGACTAAATTGTCACATTCTTTGCCAATCCAAACCAAACGTAATACAGGGTATGACAAAAAGTGATGATCTGGCAAAATTTGAAGTGAAAGCCGTGTCTGGTCGTCGTCATACATGATCTATCTTATTACTTATCAGAGACACTGTGGCTTACTAAGACATTGGCTCACTAACTTGGAGGTCCTGTGTTCAATCAAAATTTTCCAGCATAGTTCCACCGTGTCAGATGTGCAGGGGACAATGTATACTCGTTTGTATGGGATGAAAAACCGAGGTCCCTTGTACATCTTGGCATGCATGTACATCTTGGCTCCTGGTGTTGGCTGAGAAAGTTCATCTGGCTTTACTGTGGTGGGCCTGATCAAACAGCTGTCTAATCGTTCGGATGTATGAAAAACCAAGGTCTCATGTCCACATTGGCATGCATGTAAAAGATCCCTTGGTAGTTGGAAGTCAATATAAGAGAAGGCTGTAGTGCCGCTGTCCGGGCACACTGCATGGCATATGCTTATTTTCATTATATCAGTCGAAGCAGAACAGAAGAATGTTAAACCCAATTTCACGTTTCTGTTTCATATTTTATTTTATGACAGTTCTTTAGGATAGGCTCTAGCACTACACATTATCAAGTTTGAATAATAAAAATCTCAACAAATAATGTTAAGCATTTACTACGATAAAGAAATTTCTATCTGCTTCCTTGTATGACTAAAGCAACTCATTTATTTCTAACGATGACAAGTCAGGTTGTACATTTCCTTTCTACATTATTCATTAGTTGTTAGTTAAAAAATAGTGGGGTTGGATGGGCAAATGGTTAGCGAGAGAGAGAGAGAAATGGGGTTTAACGTCCACTCAACACAAACTAGGTCATTTCGGGACTAACATATGGTTCAATTTTGTTTCAATAATTCGCTTGCGCGTAGGGGTCTTTAGCAGTGGGAGGAAACCAGAGTGCCCGGAGGAAACCCACATATGCTCACACCAGGGCTCGAAACCACAGCCGCAAGCCAGAGGTGACTGGCCAGCTAGAGGACAAAGCGCGGCACTCTAGACCACTAGGCCAACCCAACCCCCCCGAATGGTACATGTGCAATGTATCATAAAGTTTGTCATTGAGTCAAATGGTGTGGTTTCAAATCCTTGGTTGTACGTGACAAGGAGTAGGGTCGCCTGTCCAACCTCGTGGGTTTTCTCCGGGTCCTCCGGTTTCCTCCCACTACCGAAGACCCATACGCGCAAGCGACTTATTGAAATAAAATTAAACCATATGTTAGTCCTGAAATGACCTAATTTGTGTTGATTGGTCGTTAAACCCAATTTCTCTCTTTCTCTCTTTGCCCAACCTTGTGGGTTTTCTCCCTGATTCTCAGGTTTCCTCCTAGTGCTTCAGACCCCTATTCACAAAATAATTTATAAATAAAATTGAACCGTATGTCAGTCCCGAAATGTCTTAGTTTGTGTGGAGTGGAGGTTATACCCCCTTTCCCTCTCCAAGCAAAAAAAGGTTGTTTTTTACTATTTTTAGTCAATGTGATGTAATAATAAATCTATAAGTAAAATAAATGCAGTTTTATTTCAGTGTATCAGAGTGTTTGTTGTTAAAATAATAGGATGGCCTAAAGACACAAAAATGTTTTTAATAATTTGTTTTGATTCCATGTGTCAAAGGTTCTGTTACGTGAACGCCTATGTGTACATGGGTGGACCTTTATCTTTGTCTCATCTAAACACCAAAGCACACAACTCACCAGTAGTTCTACTTTAAAAGATTAAAATATATCTGACGTTATTGTTTTGGTGGTTTATTTATATACATACTTATTAATCTGTATATATGAACTGTGTAACAGATAAGGTTAATGATTTCTGTAACTATATATATAATTACACGCAGATATACAATAACAACTAATTCAGAAATATGAACCTAATAACTATAGCATAAGATAAACTACCAAAAACATGTTTAACTCCAGTCTAGATCAACCTTATTATATAATTTCCAGCGATTATTGTCAAACTACAGTCATGAACAACTGATTCCGATCACAAACGACCCGTCCACAGCTTTAACAGGATGTCTTCTCTCAATATCATTTTTCTAACATTTCGTTTAAATATTATTTATAGTAATTCCAAAGTCCAGAAATATGAAAATTTTGAATTGATGTCAAAGAGTTTGATATTAATTTCATCTAAATCTTATGTCAGATTGCCCTAACCCTTTAGTACTTAGCACCTTGAAACAAATTAGAGAAAAGTGATATACTCTACTACGAATATAGATCTCTGCCCAAAATGGCAGCCACATCCAACAATGTGGTCCTACTCGGTGCACTACTCAAAATTCTTGAAATTACCATGGACCTTAAGATTTCATCAAAGGTCGCAAGATGTAAACAGGGCAAGCTCTAACTCTAACCCAAGACCTAACCATCAATCTCGTAAACAATCATGTGTCTAACCCTATTTACACCTCGACTCCATATTCAGACCTAACCTTGATTATAGCCTATATGGGATGTTGAATTTTTGATTCATCCTATCTTTGTAAATACTAGATGAAGTCAAACCATTTTTGGACCGATATTCTCTTTAGAGAACCTACTTTTATAAAATTGTATTTTTCAAGAGATGAGCAATCCCTCATATAATGAATGATAAGGGCCCTGTTTCTCGAAATCTTAACGAAAGGTAAAATCCAAATTTTAGTCAATAGTTCAATTTTATTTTGCTAAGCAGTAAATCAATCTAATATTATTCAATCAAATCACTAAAATTAGGATTTCATCTTAGTTCAAATTTTGTGAAACAGGCCCCAAAGACTTTAATGCATTTTGAATAACATGTTTTTGTGAAAGGCAGGTTCTTAGAGTGAAATAAATCCCCCAATTACCCCAAAGGGTATATATCTTTAATATAATAATCATATAACTTGACAACAGATTGGATTCAAATTAGATTCAAGAGATCAATGTGTTGAACATGCGTATATCAGTACTTGTTGGCTACTGTCCAATCTGTTATAATACATTCTATTATTAATAACACATGGTTTATCAATACGGTCTACCTCAAGTAAATACTAAATGTCATTTCTTTATGAGTCATTTGTTATTTTATTATTTGACATGCTTTTTCTAGTTTATATGAACTAGTTAATCAAATGGTGTCAGTTATACTGAGACTGACATAAGTAGACCTCTGTTTTATGATTCCATCCGAACTTCAAGCATCGACCCTGACAAGTTGGTACAAGTCTAATATAAGCACCACCATTGTTGAAACCAGAAAGTCTAGTATGGTCTATACAACTACAGAACAATTAATAAAAATAATTGCTTGTCGCCAACATGGAGATTGACATGCAACCATATTTATAGTTGACAAATTTAATAAAATCAAGAAGAATTTGCCTGGACAGAAAGTGTTAATTTCTGCCAAAGCCAGAATGCAACACATGAGGGTTTTATATTTAAATTCCATTCGATCCCTGATCACAGTGTCATAAGAACCAGCCAAGTCCAAGCTATTAGCCCTGACAAATGTGTACAAGCTACAAAGCTTATAAGACTCCTTAACTCTTCTAAAGGCGTGTCACAATTTTAATGTTCAGAGATGCCTTCCCATTTTAACAAATTGTATAGTTGTAACTAGGGTCATTAAATGCCTTCCACAACATCTTTATTTAAAGACTCTGATACCTTGCAAACTGCAATATCTTGAAAGCTGAATAGGGGAATCAGAGGGTTCGCACATGTGCCTTATACATGACAAGGATTAAGTTCGCCTGTCCAACCTCGTGCATTTTCTCTGGCTGCTTTAGTTTCCTCCCACTGCTAAAGACCCCTTCATGCAAACAAATCATTGAAATAAGATCGAGACATGTGTTAGTCCCGAAATGACCATCTCTCTCTCTCTCTCTCTCTCAAGAAGGGAATATCAGTCCAAAATGGTTCAATTTCTCTCTCTTTCTCTCTCTCTCTCTCGCTCTCAAGAAGGGAATATCAGTCCAAAAATGGCTCACTTCCATTCAGTATTTACATTGTAATGGACTGAAATTTCATCAATCCATGCTACCCTCTAGTAAATATCTACACCTGACTTTTTCTATTGCTATCCCTTCTCTTAACTGCTCTATATTTCTTTAACTTTTAGACGTTTTGCAATCTCCGAAATTTCTTTATATTGTTGGACGACGCCATGATAATTGATGGACCTGTTTTGAATCTGATTGCATCCGGGCCAGATATTATGTAGCTTGATATTTGGTTTTTGTTTCCTTTATTAACTGTTAAATAATCAAATCTGAGTACTCTACATATTATCGTGGTTAAACTGTAAGAAATTTGATATATTCCCAAAAATACAAATCACCCCCATCTACTTTAACTTCTTTTCTAAATGCCTGTGGTGAAGGATTTCACATGATAACAAGCAACAAGATATGTACATTATTACATGACCACAATGTACTGTCTTGTTATAAAAGTCAATAACCTGTCTATATCATTCAACTCTAGATATCTTGACTATTATTTCAATCATATTTGTCAATCTGTCAATTACAACTAGCAGATAAGAGAGAAATGGGGTTTAACGTCCACTCGACACAAACTAGGTCATTTCAGGACTTGTGTATGGTTCAATTTTATTTCAATAATTCGCTTGCGTGTAGGGGGTCTTTAGCAGAGGGAGGAAACCGGAGGACCAGGAGAAAACCCACGAGGTTGGACAGACGACCCTACTCCTTGTCACGTACAACTGGTGATCCAAAAACGACCCAATGACAGGTTTAATGATGCAGCACGCACGTGCTAACCATTCGGGCACCCAACCCCACATGATACAGCAAGCACATGCTAACAATCCAGTCATCCAACCCCAGATCAAATAGCAATAAATTGACTAATAAATTGAGATAGCACTAAAATACTGATATTCTTTGACAATACTGTCTTGGTAATGTCAGAAAAACCAATAATGCAAATTTTTGAATTATGAGCCATGTTCTACTTTATTCAGAGGCTTCAATTAGCCAAGATTTTTTTCTCTCTGATTTTCCAAATTCTAATTAACTGTCATTAATATTTTACAATACTAAATATTCATCAATTTAAATTAAATTTATAAAGTTGTTTTTTTTGGGGGGGGGGGCTTACTTACATTATATTAAAGCATCTAAACCCCTTTGATATAGGTAGTTTTGAACTTTGATGTGACATTATTTTGATTAGTAATAAGGAGAGCTTTATACAGCTACATCTGCATTTCCCTTGTGTTAAAGGAAGATGGACTGTGAAACACAAAATCAATAAACCGAATAGTTTTCATACACAAAAGTTACAACAGAAACAGATTTCCGTCTGATAACGTAACATTCAACCAAATCTAGCTTTTAATTTCTGTTTCAAGTCCAATCCTTTTAAAAGTCATGTGAATAAAAGAGAAACCCATTTCACAATAACCCGGTCATTAATGAACTTGCGTGTGGTATTTTTTTTTTTTTATTAAATTTGAGAAACCACGAGACCAGGCAGGTGATCTTACTCCTCTTCACATGCAAACCCCGGATCAAACACATGACTTGCATTGATTGATAACAGGCCTTATGATCAACACTTGATGCATTAGGCCTATACCATGATCATGTGATAAGTTTATTTGCAAATTTTATCTTTTAATGTGTGTTTTAACCGAAATGAAATGAAATGGGGTTTAACATCCTACTGTTCTGTGCCTAAACTGGGGCTAATGAAGACGGGTGTTTTGATCAATGCATATTAGATCTACAGCACAAGTTTGGTCTCATATACAGGAAGTCGGGTGTCCGAATTAACTCCCAAATATGACCTACTAAACATTATAAAACAATAGAGAAATAGTTATATCCAGCTTGTGTTGTGTTTTGTTAAAATAGTTAACAAGAATTAAAAAATTTTCTAACATGTTCACTTAGATCATTTAGATCATAAGGTCTATCATTGAATCAAGTGGTTTGATTTCAATACCACTTGTACAGCACAAGGTGTACGGTTGCCTGCTTAACCTCATGGGTTTTCTCTGGATTTTTGAGCCACACAACTCCCCTCATACCATAGGAACTATAGATATCTACAAGCCAGGAAGTTAATATACCCGTCATTGACTCATTCAGTTTTCACCCGTCACTAACTCATGAAGTTTTACAAGTATTTATGATTTCATATCACAGAATTTATATGTTAAGTCTTTTTATGTTACGGTAAATTGTAAATTTACAAAATGCTCAAGATGTTTTTCTCCTAACACTTTGTTGAGAATTTAAGCAATTTCTATGCTGGATTCTTTAATATGATGATAGTTGAATAAGATTGGCAGAACCGATTGCCTTTATATCTGAAGATCAAATTAATCTTTTTTACATCATGCGTGATCATAATACAACTATAGCGCATTTGTTCTAGAAAGTTCTTATGTCATATGGACTACAAAAAGTGGTCAAATAGAAATGCCAGCGATAAAATTGATAAAATTTTCACATATCATTTAACTTTTATTGTTCTGCTATCAGACATTCATCATCAATTATTAACATAACACCAATAATAAGCTGATATGGGCAATGGTTTCTATACACATGCACTTATATATACAGACTGTTCAATTTTACACCATGTGTCGGAGATCGATCACAGGGATGTGTGAAAATGGGGCTTTACTATATACCGGAAAACACCAGAAAGCTACCAGAAAACACCATGTTATACTGAATACCAGAAAACACCGGAAAAACACTAAATACTGGAAAACACACAATATACCGGAAAACACATGTAACCTGAAGCCGGTCTATATGATATACTAGAAACTAACCCTAATCCTATCCCCTCTGGTGTTTTCCAGTATTTAGTGCGTTTTCCGCTATTTAGTGTTTTTCCAGTGTTTTTGGTATTCAGTATAAAATGGTGTTTTCCGGTAGTTTTCTAGTATCTAGTATTGTCAAAAGATATGCTAGTCTGACAATGTGCAAAGACAAATGTTTGAGACTGGCATATTTTAGAGTGAGGAGCACAGTGCAGACCATGAATAGTCTCTAATAGTAATAACAAACAAGGCATGTCTCACTTAACATTAGGCTCAAATACAAAGCTGAGTATGACTTCTCTTTAATTCCGCATTTTTATATCATTTTTATATCACTAATCTGCCACTATAGGTAGGCCTATCAATAAACCTAACCCTAACCCTAACCCAATGCTTACCCTAAAAATAAATATTGGTGGACTAATGAACCCGCCGACAAGTGCTCCTTAACCATAACCCCAATCCAACCCCTAATATTAGGTATCTGCGGACTAATGAACCCATGGACTAGTAAGCATTCCCCAAATAGCCTGTACAAGTAGTATATCGAAACAACATTTAATTGGAAAAACTGGGATAATAAAGTGTGCTAAGTTTTGATTTTGCTAATGACTAGATACTTTTCCTTGCCAGATCAGGGAACAATTCGTTAGTATTGTGAAACAGTTTTAATAAATTTTTGCTTATCAAAAAAAATTTAAATTAGCAGCTTTGGTCATCGATTCGCATGTAAAGTTTTGCTAATCAGTTTTTCCACTGAGTCGCAGTAACGCCTGAATTGCATCGCTTGAATAACTGATATGTCGAAACCAGACTGGAAACTGTCTCAGACAACACTGGAAGATCCTGACGAATCATCTTAGCAAACACTGGAAATTCCTGGGGAACTTTTTTCGACTGAAACTGGAAATTCCTGAGGATTGAATATATGTCAAAAACATTCTAAAATACAATATATGCAAGTACATAAAGCTTACCTGAGCAAAAAATAAGACCAACAAACACAGTATGATAAACTGCAGGCAAACAGGAAAACAATAGAGAAACCAGTATATCACTCCCGGCAGATTATTAGCTCTATCACAGTCATTGAAATAAAATGAGAACAGCGTCAGTCTTAATCCCGACCACACCAAACAGAGAAATAAAAACACTGTCTGATAACTGAATCTTTTATGTCTATAATACCATATCATCCACAACTGAACATACACCATAAAAAATAATAATCCATACAGAACAATGTATGCAATAGTCAAACTGAGTTCTACACTTGGGGAGAGAGCTTTGTTCACAGGAATGGGAAATACTGGAATATCCTTAGTGATAATCCTACCAACTTTCACCAAGTTTTTAGCAGTGTCATTGCTATGAGCGTTTTGTAAACCGGTATACGGCAATCCTGAGCTATTTGCCGACATGACTGTTCAATGTTTTAAAGCCAGATACACCATGTCAATTAGATATCTTTGGATTTCCTTCTCTATTCATTATCATTGCATTAAATATTCTCGAATCAGCTGCGCACGGTCCGCCCATTTGACCTTTAACCCGGAAATCTCAGGATTTACTTTACTTTACTCTTAAAAAAAATCATAGACTTAAGGGTTTTCTAAGCAAATATTCAATATTCCTTTCTATAAAATCTATTATTATGTTGTCATGTATGATGGCAATGCAAAATTAGCGCTTATAAATCGTCAATATTCAATTTCATGTTCGTTTGCACACGATTTCGTTTCATTTTATATTTTTCAGAATCCAAAATATGTCATTTGTCCTTGACCTTGTGGTAAAATAATAATATTTACATATATTTATTTAATTATTAAAGTCATCTTTTAAAAAGCAGATCCAACATTTTAGATAAAATTTGTATATGGAATTACAAGATGCATAAAATGTATTTTTAAAATGAAGCATTAGGCGTTATATTTCTGACTGCTGATATATTTTGCTGCTGAATCACAACATGTCAGCCCCCGTGTAGCAACATTATACTTTAAAAAATTGAAAATACATATTTCTATGATTTTCAAGAGAATTTTTTCAGAATAAATTCATGTCGGTGAAGAGAACAGAATAAACATAATTCATGGCAATGAACAGATGCATTTTGGCGCGTGAACTCCGACTGTCACCTCCAAATTGTCTGTACACCAGTCTCAGACTAAAATCGAAAGAACCCAAGAAAACGAAGCGATACACTCAAACACTTAACTTACCTAAAACAAACTATCAATTAACATTAAGAGATGGAGCAGCTATAAAAAGAGAATTGAATATTCAAAAAGTATGTTTAAAAAACAGTGTTACTCTCACTAAAAAAATAACCTCAGGAAATAGGATAGAATTATTAAAATTAGAATACTAAAAAAGACTTTAAATCAACTGCATTGAACTTGTTGGCAATCTAACACAATAAGTATAAGCGACCATATCCAGTGTCAAATAACTCCCTTATCGAGCTTGATTAACCCTCATATAACCAAGTTTCTGCAACTTATTAATACACACCTGAACCTCTTTACTAAATCCTGAGTATATAAATTTCATTAACTCGCGCATAATGATATAACCATACAACATGTAGCTCGGCATAAATGTTTGTTAAAAGGGACATTATCATTCTCACCAAGAAATTAATTGTACCGGTACCTTATTTTGAATATTATTGTTGTATAGATAACATTAGCCTTACCTAATTACTGAAATATCATTCACTAAGACACTTTTCACCATTGAAAAATTTTATATGATTCATAAAAAGAGACCCTATCATTTTCAGTGTACTGTGTATTTCACTTTGAATAGTATTAAAAATCAATTGATCACAATAACACTTTTCACCTTTCGTAAATTGACTGTTAAAACATTATATCTCAGTAATGGCTCGTTACCTTTGTAAAATCTATTTTGAAAAAGTGTTTTCAACTTGTATAGTTAAATAGTATTAATGGTAGTACCCAAAAATAAGTGCCTGTGTTTTGGTCTTATTATGTTATGTGTTGATTGTACTTTTTATTTCCAGGTTTGCAATTTCGATAAATTATATTTGTGGCAAAGACGTGAGGACCGAAAACAACAGTTTGTTTTACATGATGGTCCACCTTATGCAAATGGTTCTACGCATGTTGGTCATGCTATAAATAAGGTATGTCAAGAAAGGATTGCATTCATCTCTCCAAACTCAGCAGGAAGAGAGAGAGACGAATGTGGTGTAATGTCCACTCGACACAAACTATGTTATTTTAGGACTAACATATGGTTCAATTTTATTTAATAATTTGCTTGCGCGTGTGAGTCTTGAGCAGTGGGAGGAAATCAGAGTACGTAGTAAAAAAAACAACAGATGAGTCAGGTGACACAACTCCTTGTCATGTACAACCTGGGAATCAAAACCACGCCTGTTAACTCAATGACAGCCCTTATGATACTACGCTAACCATTCAACCATATCCCCCATCTCAACTCAGTAGGAATAAAATTTGAATCTTAACCATTATAAAAATGATATTTATTTACAAATATTAGAATGATAGTTATTTTACAGATATTAAAATTATATTCATTTTACAGATATTAAATAGATATGTATTTTACAGTTATTCATATTCATATAGTAAGTGCACAAGGACCTCACTACAAACAAATGAAACCCATGTGAAAAACCTTCAGACAATGGGACACATAAATTACACAAACATTTCCAGTAATAAATAAAGCTCCTCAGCACCATACAATGTCAATTTGCTTATATTAAAATATATATTTTACAGATATTAATATATATATTTTGCAGATAATAAAATATATATTTTGCAGATAATAAAATATATATTTTGCAGATATTAAGATATGTATTTTACAGATACATGTATAAAAATATAAATTCTACAGTCATTATAAATGATATATCTTTTTACGAATTTTCAAAATGATATTTATTTTACAGATATTAAAAGATATAGTTAATCGTTATAAGTTATTACAAGGTTATAAGATACACTATGTACCTGGTTGGGACTGTCATGGTTTACCTATTGAACTTAAAGCATTAGAAAAACGCAAATCAGACCACAAGAAAATGGAACCGTTAGAAATTAGAAAGAAAGGTATAATAATCTTTTATAACAAATGATTAAAATCTCTCAAAAGTTGAATCTTTAAAAAATTATCAGTCCAAAAATGGTTCAGTTCAGTTATGTTCGGTATCTTTTGGAGATGATATAAATGAGATAAGGTCAATTGACTGGCCGCTAGTAATCTTCCCTGAACTCTTTTAATCAGCACTTTTTTTATTCCATTGAATCGGGAGGTTTTGTATCCTTCATATTTTGATTTTGATTGTCATTTCTTATTTTGAGTACATTTTATCATGAATTTAATTGAAAGCGTGGCAATTTGAAACAAGCCATATATTATGTCTGTCAACAATATTTGAAAATTTCTTTTTGAATTTTAAAGCCAAAGATTTTGCTGTTAAAGTGATTCAAGCACAGAAACAATCATTTAAACAATGGGGCATCATGGCCGATTGGGACAAATGTTACGTAACTTTAGATCCTGAATATCAGGCAACTCAACTAGAAGTTCTCTATAAGATGTTTGATAAGGTAAAGATTTACAGATGACCATTACATTAGCTTAAAGCAATTTCATGACATTGAGTAGCATGGTTGATTTATTATGGCATAATGTAATATCTTAGATGTTTTTGGTGTCTTAATTGTGGACTCAATTTCTAATTTACTTTAAATGGATTAAATTGTTAAGGAGTTCTATTGCTTAGCAACCAATCATTTACAAAGGCACAGTTATCGTTACTATATTTGGTGTCTTGATCTTTTGTTGTTTTCAGGGATTTGTGTATCGAGATTATATGCCAGTCTACTGGTCTCCATCATCTAGGTATGCAACATATAACTTTTTTAACATCGTGACCAAATATAGATTTAAAACTTATTCCCACCTTTGATTAATGTGTATATGGTCAGTCCATGGTCATTCACAATTTCTACATTATCTACAGCTTGAATTCATTATTTCTTAAAACTTTCTCTGCTGAATTAATGGACAGTGATTATAGAATTAAGACAGCTAACTTTGCAGTTGCTCGGATCAATTGGATTGACAATCCATGCCTATGTTTATTATTTGAATGGCCTCTCCTCGAAAGAAGAAATAGAGGAGAAAAGAGAATCTGGGTAACGATAAGACCGCGTATTATGGCCAAATGGTCAGTGTATGTGCACTGTATCATAAGGTCTGTCATTGAGTCAACCGGCTTTGTTTCTATTTTCGGTTGTATGTGACCAGGAATAGGGTCACCTGTCTAACTTGTGGATTTTCTCCAGGTATGCGCAAGTGAATTATTGAAATAAAATTGAAACATATGTTAGTCCCGAAATGACCTAGACTGTGTTGAGTGGACGTTAAACACCATTTCTCTCATTTTCTCTATGGTTCTAGCACTGTGGGGATAAAGGAAAGCTTGTTCTCTATCTATTTTGAATGAGTTATCAGTGTGTAATATATATATATATTTTATTACAGGACAGCTTTAGCTGAGTCTGAATTAGAATATAATAACCAACATGTCAGTAAATCTGTTTATGTCAAGTTTTTGTTATCAGAGATTCCAGATACAATCAAATCTATTACTGGTAGGTATGTTAATAGGTACGGGGGTTGGGATGGCCTAGTGGTCTAGAGTGCCGCGCTTCGACCTTTAGCTGGCCGGTCACCTCTGGCTTGCGGCTGTGGTTTCGAGCCCTGGTGTGAGCGTATGTGGCATGGAGATAGGGGCGCCTTCTCAACCTCGTGGGTTTCCTCCGGGCACTCCGGTTTCCTCCCACTGCTAAAGACCCCTACGTGCAAGCAAATTATTGATATAAAATTAACCATATGTTAGTCCCAAAATGACCTAGTTTGTGTTGAGTGGACGTTAAACCCCATTTCTCTCTCTCTCTCTGTTAATAGCTACACAAGACATTTCAGCCACAGAATGAGGGTCACAAAGGTTAAGATACACAGAGGTTAAAAAGGTGCATTGTTGCTGAAAAGTCCTATATTTCTGTTAGGTCTGGGTTTTTGAGATTTGTCTTCGACAGTTGTGGGGTCATTTTGGTTCCCTGAAATAGCACCTTCTCAAAGCTCAGGATTGGGGGGGGGGGGGGGCATCTAAATCTGTTTACAGAGTTATTGCCCTTGCTATAGTAATCCTGTGCTGTGTTTAATTACCATTAGAACTCTTCTGTTATTGTTGTGTTTAAATGCAGACTTAAAACTTGTGTCAGTTGGATTGCGCTTTGAGCATGCTCATGCACGGATATTGTACTGTATAAATAGACAATAGGCCGTAGCTCTTAAGGGACAATTTTCATATCCACATCTTTATTTGGCTTTGGGTGGATGGGGGGGGGGTCCGGCCGAACAATTAACACATGCATGTTGGATCACAAGGTCTGTCATTTGAGTCGTTTTGATTCCCGGCTTGTACATGACAAGGAGTAGGGTCGCCTGTCAAACCTCATGGGTTTTCTCCGGGTCCTCCATTTTCGTCCTTACATGCAAACGAATTAATGAAATTGAATTGAACCATGTATTAGTCCAAAAATGACCTAGTTTGTGTTGAGTGGATGTTAAACCCTATTTTTTCTGTTTCTCATTTGCCTGGTTGGTATAGAAAAGTAAGATGTTAAACAGTATGTAGGGATCATTCATTGTAATTAATGTTTCATATATTTGTAGATAAGCCTGTGTATGCTGTGATATGGACTACAACACCATGGACATTACCATTTAATCAAGCTGTCTGCTATAATCATAACATCAAGTAAGAAAATAAACAACAACAGGGTTCCCGCGGTCCTTGAAAATCCTTGAATATCCTTAAATTTAAAATTTCATTTTCAAGGTCTTGAATATCCTTGAATTTCGCGAAAATAGGAAAATATCCTTGAATTTCAGTTGAGATCCTTAATTTTGTTGGTAATACTGGTAAGTTGATCTAAAAAAAACGTTTAGATTATAAGTAATGCTGGTTATACTAAACAATAACTCTGACGTATACCTGTCAATCAACTGATCTAAATAACAGCTGTGTTTTGTCACGTAATAACAAGACAAGCCAATGACATTTACCGTTAGGCAACCAAATACTCTCACGTGACTCCATTGTCCAATTAACATACTAGAAGCCACTACACTGACTAATCAAAATCGGTATTAGTAATTACATTAAACAATGCATAATAAGGAAAAGGGAAATAACTCTGTTTTAAAAATGGCGGGAGTTTTCCCCGGTGTGCCGAAAGTCGATCTGTAATAATAAAAAACGGTTTATGTCTTCAATTATAACGATAGTTGGTAATGTTTTGGTTGTTTTTAAGATGAAAAATTGTAACTTTAAGCTAAAAATGTCCTTGAAAATCCTGGAATTTGACGTATAATTATCCTTGAATATCCTTGAAAAAATGTTTGACGAAGCCGCGGGAACCCTGAACAATTATTTTTAAAACTTCGCAGAAAATTATAAATAATTAGCACTTGACATAGTCTGGAATGTTCCAAATTGACAATTCATTCCTGTCACATTCTGTCAATCTTAACAAATGACAAAAGTTATCATCCAGTCTGTACGAAATTGATATGCATTGTTTAAATTAATGAAACGAAGAAGTCTAATGGTGAATTACTTCTAGAATTATGGCCCTTATTTTACCTTGTGAACGCTTCAACAACAAAAGTAGACATCCGATTTGTATGATATTGATATAAGTGTCGCCTGCTCGAACATTTAGCTACTTTGGTCATATGTTTCATTGCCTGGCAACCTGTCTTTTATTTTTCTAGAGAAGAATTGAAAGTAAATTCATAACAAATATTTTTATTTTAGATATGAACTCATGCAACATATTGTAAATGAGGAAGTTTATTTATGTGAGGCTGCATTCAGTGAAAAACTTAGAAGCATCCTGGATCAGTCACTGTCATCACTAGCAGTGGTAGATGGTATGTTTAATAAATTGATACAGACATCCTAATAGCTGTAAAGATTAATTCTTGAATATCAGATAAACACCTGAACCGTTCAATGTTTTTAAAAGCCCCCTTTCAAGTTTCCTTATGTCTCCAAATAAGACAATTGAGGCCCAGTATGTCCAAATTGATGGATCTTTTAGATCAAATTAATATCATGATTTGTGGCTCCCCCTACAAGAGGGGGGTGGGGAATGGAGGGAAAATAAGGGAGAAAGAACTTAATGTCCACTCAAGTTCATTTTGCATTCAAGGTGGCGGTGATATCAGGAGGGTCCCAGACCATCCCAATAAAAAAGCTGCAAGTTTAGGCAAGAAGTCCAATTTCTTGTCACATATAAAAGCCTAGCATCAAATACAAACCAGCTGATTGAGCGTATCTTATGATCTTAACCACTTGGCACCCTTGTGTTACAATGAATTTTAATTTCAAGGTCAAATTTTAATTTCAATTGTCAGGCAAAGATTTGAAAGGTGTCATGTACCAACAACCATTAACCAATCAGAATCTGAGTTTTATATCTGGTGATCATGTGACATCTGGTAAAGGAACTGGATTGGTTCACACAGCACCAGCTCATGGTCATGATGATTTTCAGATTGCTGTAAAGCACAAACTTCCTGTGGTATGTACAGATTTTATAATCTTAAAGATGCAAAAGGGCTGTGGTGGTTCAGTAAGTAAGAGGTTGACTCGTTAACCTACATGTCCAGTGTTAGATTCCTGTGTTGGAAAGTTCACAAGGATTTTCTGGTTTAGTTCCTCTTTTTCAGTGGTGCAGGACGGAGGCTCTGGCAAGGACAACATGTAGTCATTTAAATCTGTTATATCACATATCTATAATTGTAGGAGTGTAAAGTAGATGAAGATGGTAGATATATGAAATCAGCAGGTGATGATTTATATGGTAAAACTATTGGTATAGATGCTGATCAAACAGGTGATTATTATTTAGTTATATATAGAGCACCTGCTAATATCAGTTTTCATAATTCTTTTATGTGGGCTTTCGTGGAACAGTCAAGTTCTGTTGTCAGTATGAAACTACATTTTTAGATTAGATCTAAATTAAATAGGTATGCGGATTGGGTGACGCTTGTCACAATTTAGTCAAATAAAGGCAGGGTAGGGCAGGGCTGGGCAGGGCTGGGCAGGGCTGGGCAGCTTACAAGAGAAAAATGAAATTTCTAGGCCAATGCCAGGAGCAAACCCGACACCTTCAGACTTGCGAACCAGGGTGGCTCCCTATATAACCAGTAAAAGCAAGAAGTTGTTTATTTTCAGTGATCGCGTTATTAAAGGATAATCTAATCCACGTAGAGGATTATGTCCACAGTTATCCATATGATTGGCGAACTAAATTACCAGTTATAACTAGAGCCAGTAAACAATGGTTTATCAACACTAATATCGTCAAAAAAAGAGCTCTTGTAAGTTTTTAACTTCCCTTGATATTAAAAATATTTTCTCTGATTGTGCCAGATAGAGAGATGTGGGGGTGGGGGTGATATTGATTCGTAACATTGATGGAATAGTTGACATTTTGGCTTCCAAAAAACCGAGACGAATGTGTTTTATCATTGAATATTCTGACTGATCAATTTTATTCAGTATTTACAAAGTTATAATGAACTAAAAATTGCACAAAATTCAGAATCATTTGAAAGAAAATATAAACAAGCCAAGTGAAGTCATCAGCTGTTGGATAGAAACTTTTGATTGCTCTCATTCTAATCTGAAATTAATCCAAGCCTGGCATATCACTGATGTGATGTCACTGCTCTACTTAGGAACTCATTTGTCACTTAAACAATTAAACAATGGAATTTGTTGACACTCTGATATTAATATCTTACACTGGTCAATTTCTATCATTAAATCTGAAGCGTGTATGAAGCCGTGAAGAATTAAATATTGTCTGATTAATCCAAATGATGATCAGCGGCTATAACATTAATTTCAGGAATGTTTAAAAGATGTGGAAATTATTCCGAAAACGTCAGAAAATGGAATGATTAAACAGTTACAGACACGGCCATATTGGTGTATATCTCGACAACGAGTTTGGGGCGTTCCATTTCCTGTATTTTACAACAGACAAACAGGAGATCCACTGATAACAAAGTAAATTCTTGTTATTTTATCCTGCTCGAATGATGTTAAGGGATGGGTAATGGAATGGGCTCCGTCCATCTGACCTCTCTCTGTTTTGTTTTCGGAGCGTATCTCATACAAAATTCAAGATATATATTTATGCTTACCGGTACCTAGTGCTTGATAACGACAAGGAAACCACAGTGACTTGGTGAATAAAGACCTCAGCTCACTAACCTGGAGATTCCATGTTCGTTAAGGTTCATCAGAATTTTCCGGTGAGGTTCCCCCTTGTCAATGGTGGGACGAAAAAAACGAGGTTCTATGTACACATTGGCATGCACGTAAAAAAAATTATTGGCAGTTGAAATTCTATAAAAGAGTAGGATGTAGTGCCGCTGCCTGGGCTAAATTTCCCTCATAGCACACTGTATGGAAAATGCCTGTTTTCATTAGCTCCCAGTTTGGAGCAGAACAGTAGGATGTTAAACCCCCATTTCATTTCATTTTGTTATTATGTAAAGTTATGTTTAGTATTATTTTAAATGATGGTTGTCAGAACAGCTTATATTATTATTGCAGTAAAATCCTTGTTTGTATGGCTTTAATCTTGATGTAATCTGTAAACTAAAATATGTCCAAGGGGGCCACAAATATTTTGAGGTAAAAAAGTGGGAGATTCCCCATAAATCACTGGAAACCACTGCTCTAGTATCATTCTTTTTAGCCTTTATGTTTCGTTTTCTTCCATATTTTCTATGGAATCATGCGTTTTTATTACAGAGAAAGTGTAGAACATATCTGTGGTTTAATCAGGAATCATGGTAGTGATATTTGGTGGAGTTGGCCTGTTACAGAATTATTACCACATTCTTTATTGGAACAGGTTCGTCTAAGATAATATATCTTAAACACCCTAGCCTGTTTCAGGTTCTTGTGATAGAATACCTGAATGTCTGTACAAATTGGTAATAAAACCTGTATACCTTCTATAATATTTGGGGGTCACAGTGGCTAAGTGGATAAGGCGCTGGTTCGCTAGCCTGGAGGTCGGGTGTTTGATCCCTGCATTTGCCGAGAAAGTTCATCTCGATTTTCCGGCATGATTTCCCCTTGTCAGTGATGCAGAAGGAGGGCCTGACAAGGAAAGCTGCCTAGTCGTGCGGATGGGACAAAAAAACAAGGTCCCGTGTACACATTGGAGTGCACGTAAAAGATCCCTTGGCAGTTGGAATTCGATATAAGAGTAGGCCGTAGCGCCGCTGCCCGGGCAAAATTCCCCTCATAGCACACTGTATGGCGTATGCCCGTCTTCCGTTAGCCCAGGTTAGGTGCAAAAGAGTAGGACGTTAAACCCCATTTCATTTCATTTCTTTAATATTTATGACAATTTTCATTAGCCCAGTCAGAGCCAAACAGTAGGATGTTAAAACCCATTTCATTTTATTTCTATAATATTTATGATGTCTGTAAGTTATGGGGGAGTTGAGTAGCTGAATTAGATTGCAAGGTCTGTCATTGAGGCAAGTAGTTTGATTTAAATCCCAGGTTTCGATATTGCAAGGATTAGGGTCACCTTCCTAACCTTGTTGGTTTTCTTTGGGTCACCAAACATCACTATTTCTTTCAGGGAACCAGGATAGTCAATATTTACATGTACCAGACTCTAAAGGGTTAATATTGTTTTTATTGTAGCTTGGTGCTGATGTAGTTAGTGAGCTAGCCAAAGGGTTAATATTGTCTTTATTTGTAGCTAGGACCAGGTTTAGTTAGTGAGTTAGTTAAACGGTTAATATTGTTTTTATTGTATATAGCTAGGACCTGATGTAGTTAATGAGTTAGTTAAAGGAGAAGATATATTAGATATATGGTTTGATAGTGGTACTTCATGGGCTACAGTTCTAAAAGGTAAATCTGGAATCAGATTTTGAAAATAAGGGTTGTAAAGCTGAGCAAGTTATTAGGCCCTATGCCCCTTGTTGTATTTTTTAGTTTAGTTCCCTATTGGCAAGAATCAGTGTCTAATTGTTTGAAGGGGGATGGAAAACCGATATCCTGTGTACATGTTGGCGTACTCATGAATATAACGTTAGTTGGGCATAAATAGTAACTCCATTGTCCCTCATAGCACACTGCATGATGCATGGCTGTCGTCTTTAGTCCAGTTGAAGCCAAAAAGTAGGACCTTAAACCACATTTCATTTCATCTAAAAACTCCTACGACTGTCATTTGTTGTATTCAATGAAGTAATTATTAATAGTTGATGTATAAATTGATTGTTATATTTGAAGATGTAGATAATGTAGCTGATGTATATCTAGAAGGTTTAGATCAATTTGGTGGATGGTTTCAGACATCATTGTTAACTAGTATTGCTGTAAATAATAAACCACCTTACAAGTAAGTTTCATTATAAATACTGTATATAAGGGTGTACCACTTTTGCAAAAGTAGTTGCTGGAATGAAGCACGATGTGCCTATCGATTCCTCAAGTGAAGTTAGATGATCAACCAAAGTTTGAGAAATTTCACGCAATTTCTGACCGTGTACCACCATTTTGAAATTCCAGGGAAAATCCACATTTTTGGAAATACTTGAATTTTTATAAAATAGATTTCTCTGTATTTATATAGCCAAGTGTACTTCATTAGGCAACAGTCTGATAGTAAGCACTTATAAATATTATTCACAAACTTCTCACAATATTTTGAGAAGGGGTTGTTATTTTGAAATTTCACAGAAAATTGCATATTTTAACATTTCTCATCACTAGATAAGCATTTGGAAAGTTTAGCACGTCACAGGGTAAAGCATTTACTGAATATCATAGTACCGGTACTCTCATAAAGATGTTCATTAAGACAAATATTAGATCATAGTCTGATTATCAATTGGATATTTTCCCTGTACCCCAGGACTGTTTTGGTAATGGTGATGAATACCATAGTTTGAGTTTTACAGGAATCTGTCCATGTGTAGGTCCTAGTAATAAGCTCTCGTCAACATCCCACTGATTTTAAATCAAGCTTATGTGTTCTGTACAGAGTAAGTAATTCAGTATAACCATTATATTTCTATCTTTTCTAGGCAATTAATAGTTCATGGTTTTACGACAGATGAAAAAGGAAAGAAAATGTCGAAATCTGTTGGAAATGTTGTAGATCCATCAACAGTTATACATGGTGGTAAGGTATGTACAAGATTTTATTGTTAATTCCTGTCAGAGGTAATAATATCAGATTGAAGATTTTCATTTTGTTCTTTAAGATAAAATGTCAGCCTCGATGCCATTGCCTTGCTAACCAGGAGTTATGCTGTTTGTTCCCTTACCAGTATTGGTTAAGAAAAAACCTCATCGTTTTCTTTCTGTGTTTCTCTGTCTGTCAGTTATTCACAACGAAGGGCCTTGGCAAAGAATAGGTGTCTTGTCATTTCGATGGAATGAAAAACCGGTGTCCTATGTATACCATTGTCAGCATGTTAAAGATCCTCTGACAGTTTCAAATCAGATAAAGATTAGGACGTAGCAATGCTGCGAGTGTCGGGGCAAAATACCCTTTTTTTATAGCACACTACATGGCATATGCCCTACTTAATTAGAAGGATGGAATGGTCGAATGGTTAGCGCGTGCCCACTGTATCATCCGGTTTGCTCCCATTGAAATAAGACATACCATTTCTCTTTCTCTCTCCCTTTGATATTTATGGGACTTTAAAGTATGTAAAATGTATGAGATATGTAAAATGTATACTAATTATTTTCGATATTTTGATTACAACAGAACAAATCTGTGGAACCATCTTATGGTGTAGATGTTTTAAGATGGTGGACAGCTCGATCTCATCTAGAAACAAACATTATGATTGGTCCAGCAATATTAGACAAATTTCAAACAGATATGTTCAATGTAAGTATATTTAAACTCATTATACGACAGTCATGTTTTTTAAAGTGGATTCAACACTCTTTCTGTCAAAATTTGTTAATTGATTTATGCAGCTGCTAAAACAAGTCCACCATAACCATGCATACCAGACTTTAATGGTAGCTGAAGTCTGGTTCATTTTGTTTTCTTGTCTTTACTAAACTAGGATCTGGAAGAGTTGTTATATAACAGGCAAACTAGTTAATATAAGGAATTAGCAATTGATACAGCCTGTTATGGCGAGATCTTGGCGTGCCATGGATGATACTGTGGGTGAACCATTAGAAACATGAACGCCATTGGATTAATCAATGTCTGATGTCATAGGGTCAAAAGCCGCTGGTATGACCCCTGACATGACTTACCTCAACAACTGGTCAGATCTTCATGTAGTAGAAGCCATTGAAAGAATAAAAAAATGAAACAATGCTTGCACATGTATATAATTTGTTATTTTTACAGAGTATATGTATCAATAATTTCTGTATTTTTCAGGTATTTTACTCGTGTTACAATAATTCTTGTATCTTTCAGGTTAGAAAATGTTTGAGGTTTTTATTGGGTAATATTACTGATTTTGATCCAAATAAGGATGCTGTTGAATATTCATCATTATTTCCCCAAGATAAATATATGTTACATTTACTTTATATACACTGTCAAAATGTAAGTTAGACAAGATTAGAATTTTATTAATTGTTAATTTGATTGAATACAGATCTTAATTTAGTTTCAATGGCCTTGTCTGCATCAGTGTAAGTGTCACAACGGATCAGTGAATGTTATCCTGGGGTTGAAATATAATTCCAGGGAGTATATAGACATGGCTATCTAGACACTTTGTAGGGCATGGGTGCAATATCGGACATAGGGCTATGGAAAATCTGACCCAAAGTTCATTTTACACGCCGGAAAGAGAGCCATTTTTTTCAAAACTCAATTTTCAAATATGGCTAGAATTGACCTCCACCATGTAACTATACATTTGTACGGCCAGTACAGAATAATGCGCGTTTAGAAGCCACATAATCTCATGATTGGTGTTCTAGAGTTGAATCCATAGTTAACAAAAGATTACACATTTTTTGTGTACCCAATGCTGACAAAGCGATATAGACATGTGAATTCACAATACCCTACCATGAATAAAAATATAAAATATGAATTTACTTTGCAAAGTTTTTGTGCGGTTTCAAAAAAAAAAACCTCCAGTGAAAATTTTAAAGTGGAAGCCCTGGACTTATTGCCCACTATATACCGATATGTCAAGTAAAGGTTTGTATTTCTGTGACAAGTACAACAGAAATCAGATATTTATACGGGTTCATGATTGAGTAAAGGGTCTTCCACATGGGATTAAAAGGTTTAATTAACTAATATTTCAGTGTAATATATACAAGTGTAATGTATTTATTTCAGATAACTAAATATTATGAAGAATATCATTTTAATAAAGTTTTATTAGATACGGAGAAATTTATCAACACAGATTTTAGTTTCTACTCCAGTATTATAAAAGACAGGTAGACATGTTATTTATAATGCACCCTGCCCCCACCCCACCCCCCAGTATTATAAAAGACAGATAGTCATGTTATTTATAATGTACCACCTCTCCCCAAGTATAATAAGAGACATACATAATGTAGGTGGTTGGGTTAATTACATTACATTGTTTGTGATAGCACTTGTTATGTTAAATAAAGTGTTTTCACACACAGACAGAAATCAGATTATCTAATGTTGTTATTTTGACCTTTTGTTATGAATTATATGTTAAATAATCAATTTCTCAGCATTTTAACATCAAAAAAATGCAAATGACACACATAGAATTTGATAAAGTTAAAGCTAGGGTGGCTCCATTAAATTTAGACTGCTTGATGATTAAATTGTTTTTGATGCTCAGGTTTGTTTATCTGTACTTTGATATTCCTTCAGGTGCTACTGTGAAGGAAAAAATAGTTTAGAAAGGTTATCCAGTATCACTGTACAGTATCATATGATAGATATGATTACCAAGTCTTTAGCTCCTATATTACCTCATGTAGCAGAAGAAGTTTATCAGTTTTATCCTAATATATCTAAAGGTAGGAATACAGTTTAAATGGGTAGAGATCTTACCTGTCAGTCAATATCTATTCCCTTTAAAAAACAAAAATATCATTCCGTTTAAATAGAATTTCAAAGAAATGAAATGAAATTGGGTTTAACGTCCTGCTGTACTGCTCATAAATGGGACTAATAAAGACCGGCATATGCCATACAGTATTTTATGAGGGAAATTTTGCCTGGACAGTGGCACTGTGGCTTACACTTATATCAAATTCCAACTGCCAATGTAACAATGGGCCCTAGGTTTTCTGTACCATCCGAATGACTAGACAGCTCTTTTTGTCAGGCCCTACCTTCTCCACCAGCATCTTACCCACTTAAGCACCATGGCTTCCCCCAATTGATTGAAAAATCATAATCGAAGTAAACAAAATAAATCAACTCAATAAGGATATGATCGATTTTAAATCAATTATCAGATATTATTAAAAAGTTGATTTGATTAAAATCTATTTTCAGCTGTGTATAAATGTTGTTATTTCAGAAGAAAGTGTGTTTAAATCAAGTTGGTATAGTTTAAATAATGATTGGAAGGAACCAGATTTAAAGAATAAAGTAGAATGTATTTTAGATATTCGGAAAGATTTAAATAGTATTTTAGCAGCTGAGAATACGTTAGAATATGATGTTGTTATTTACGCTAGCCAGTTATTACATGATATTTTAAAGGTAGGTTAATTTTACATGGGAGAGAAGGAGAACGCAAAATGGGGCTTAACGTCCCAGAGTGGGGGGGGGGGGTGCTAGTGTATTTCATTTGTTGTAGATCTCTGATTAGATCTCTTCACACTGTATTTAGCACACTGTATCGAATATGTCTGTCTTTCGCCTCTTATGAACAAATTACATAATTATGGTTATTAAAACCTTATCCATATTGTTGAAATTCACCTCCGGTAAAAGCCGTTGTAAATTTAAATATTCAAGTGCATAAAAAAGTTCTTAACATAACCATAGTTTATTCATGTGGGATAATAAAGACATAGTTTATTCATATGGGATAAAAACATCTTATTTTTTAGAATGGATCCAAAAGTTTATGTGAAACTTTTGTGGAGATCCGATGGTCCATAGAAGATTTAGAATGTTTATGTTTTTTAATTCTATTTTGCAGGAATTTCAAAAAGAGACGACATCAAGTACTTCATCATTAAATGAAATATTACAGATGTCTCATACAAGTTTATTAGACAAACCTCCAGCCATTATACCCGAAGATTCTCAATCAGTTGAAGGTCTTACAACAGTTTATGTAAAAGGTAAATTCCCAATAACGCTCTCAATGAGGTGAAGGCCTTACAACAGTTTATGTTAAAGGCCTTACAACAGTTTATGTTAAAGATAAATTCTCGACAACACTCTCAATCAGTTAAAGGCCTTACAACAGTTTATGTTAAAGATAAATTCTCAATAAAACTCTTAATCAGTTGAAGGCCTTACAACAATTTATGTTAAAGGTAAATTCTCGAAAATGCTCTCAATCAGTTGAAGGCCTTACAACAGTTTATGTTAAAGGTAAATTCTCGATAACGCTCTCAATCAGTTGAAGGCCTCACAACAGTTTATGTTAAAGGTAAACACTCAATAACACTCTTAATCAGTTCAAGGCCTTACAACAGTTTATGTTAAAGGTAAACACTCAATAACACTTTTTATTTATCTGGATCTTGAATTTTATGACACAGGATTAGAAAACAGTGAGCAAGAGAGTGAAAAGAGGTTTAAATCCACTCGACACACCCTAGGTCATATCAGGACTGACATATTGTTTAATTATATTTCAACAGGTCGCTGTGGGAGAAAATAGGAGGCCTCGGAGAAAACCCATGTGGTTGGACACTTACAGCTAAGAATCGAAACCTCGCCACTTGACTAGGTCACCCATGGGGGGTTGTCATCCAACAGTCGGATTAATGCATTTTAATATTAATCAAATATATATTGAGGTCTCTAGACAATTCGACATGTTTCTGACTTTTGTTCAAAATATAACATCTTTATCTTCCAGGTATGAAATGGCCAGAGAAATTTAAATTAATTATTATTCCCGCTATGGATCATATCTGTGAAAGATGTCGACGTTACACATCTGAAAGTAGTACTGCTCCATGTAATAGATGTTTATCTGTTCTTGCTGATGATTGGATAAATTAGTGTCAGGCATGAGGCAGGGTATGCTTACACTAGTTAATGACTTGTCAAAGTCAAACATTTAGTAACTGGGTTGATTTTACTCACGAGAAGAGAACTTCCAAGTGATTGTTTGTGAAATAGCTTAATTTTACCTTCGCTTCCACTGATGTGATATCGCTATGGCGGACGTGAATGGAAGAAGTGTCATTCAAATGACTCAGTTTTCTGTGTTATCCACCTCTTAACCAGATCGCATCAGTCTGTGTAAACTGTGAGTCTGGTTCAGCAAGTCTTTGTTTGGACTAGGATTCTCTAGTCTATATTAAGACATGGTAACAACCTGTAGAGTGTATCAAGTGTGAGGTATATAGAAATCATCACCACTAACATACTCACTATTGCTGTGATCTTTTCTAATGAATTCAAAGTTTAGTTTTTCGATTAAACCTTGTGTATTTGATAGATGAAAATCAATCTTTCATTCATAGAAGACACAGAATGAATAGTTTACTGTATAATGAACAAATTGAATCTTTAGAAATGGCAGAACTAACAAATATGACACATTTTAGTAATAGGTCACATTTAGTAAAATGCAAATCTTAATGCAATATGATAATTGAATTTAATAAGTAGTAATATTTCAAAACGATTCTCTTAATGGTAAATAACCTTTGTCCATGTGGCATTTAATAAATGGTCACATTAGATAAAACACAAATCTTTATGGATTACTGTTACTGAATTTCATAAGGAGCAATATTTCAACAATGATTCTTTTGTCCTTATCAAGCACAATATGGACATTCTAGGGAAGTTATTATAATCAATAAAGTTTTGTGTTTTCTTTAACAAATAGGATCAAATCACTTGATTTAGAGCAGTAAGCTGCTATTATGGCTTTTAAAGTGTTTTGTTTTTAATGGCAGTATGATAATATGATAGTAAGCAGAATTCTAAAGTCTATATTTTGAACTGTACCAGTAAGCACAATTCTAAATTCTATCTTTTGGTACAGTATAGACACAGTTCTAAATTATATGTTTGCTTTGTTTGAGTGAGATGCTGTCTGAAATAATTATTTAAAACATGTGTTCTTTAATTGAAATTTAGAAAGATAATTTGATGAACTGAATGATGTGTTGATATTGAAGTAAGAATGAGTGAATTGTTGATGTGTTGTTGAAATTGTTATTAGATTTATTAGGTTATTAGAATCAGGTTTTATTAAAGTAACAACCATGTGACAAAATCCAAGCCTTTCATACAAATACTATTTCCTATGATATAACACTTGAAATTATAATCCATATTATCTTATCTCTCTCATATAAACCAGCAAGCCCCTTAAGAAAATATATGTGCGTTAATACAGCATCATTTAAGTTCGAAATGTGAGCTTATTTGACATGAAAACCTTTCTGATATTTTGGGGAACGTTGAATATTCCATAGGCCTTTAAATGAGGGACAGGCTTCATACATATTAATCTATGCATTTTCATACATTATACAAAAGGAATACATATACATCTATTGACAATGCTACATGTAGGCCTATATATAGGCCTATAAATAAAATGTCCTGCACCGATTGGGTTGATAAAGACAAGACGGGCATTGCCATACAATGTGCTATATGTGAAACTTTGCCCCGACAGTGGCACTAAGGCCTTCTCTTACATCGAATTTCAACTGTCAACAGATCTTTTATATGCACGGCAATATTTACAAAGGACCTCATTTTTTTCGTTCCATAGAAATTACTATACTTTGTCTCTCATGCACCACTGACAAGGGGGACCCACGCTGGTAAATGCAGTTGAACTTTCAACACAGGGACATACTTTATAAACATTAATGCAAATTTTTAAACATATATTGACTTTGAATGAATATGTGTTCATATTGTATTGTATGTTATAGGATTATAAATGAGGGAGAACAGATTCTGATTTTGAAAATAAGTGCTAATTGTTATTATAAAATAAAACTTTTATATTAAATGTTTGTAGATTGTTTTAATTATTAATCAGGTTCTGTTGAACAGAAATGAAATGAAATGGAGTTTAATATCCTACTGCATCGACTAATGAAGACCGCCATACAGTGTGCTTTGAAGGAATATTAACCGGACAGTGGTGCTACAGTCTATGCGCTTATATGTCAATGTTCTTTTACGTGCATGCCAATGTGTACTCAGGACCTTGGTTTTTCGTCCCATACGAATGACTAACATTTTCCCTTGCCTGATCTCTGTCTGTTGAAAGGAATGGAATGGGATTTAAATGTATCAACACAATTCTTCAGGTATTTTGACATAAACACATGTTGTTACCTGTAGTAATAGTTATTTCTATGACTTTCAAGGATTCTTGTACACACAGTATTTCCATGATCCCCCAAATAAAAATACTGTAAAACCTGGGGTGTGTATAGGGCTCTAAAGCTGAAGCAAAGATGCAGTCTTTCGTGATCCCCAAAACAAAAACAATCTAAAGACTGGTTTTTGTTTAAGGCTGTAACACTGAAGGAGACTTTCATGACCCCACAAACAAAAAACACCCCAAAACTAGGGTGTTTATATGGCTGTAAAGCTGAAGGAGACATGTCTATCGTGATCCCAAAAGCTGGATTGTGTATAGGTCTTGACGCTGAATGAGACATTCATGACCCCCCAAACAAAAACATCACAAAACCATACAGACGAGACTAATGGAACATGTAAGTTCCGGAATCTGTCGAGGTTTGCTGAGTGTGAAGAAGACATGTAATCTTTTTGTGATCCCCGAAACAAAAGTACACCAAAACCAAAGTAAGATTTTATAAAGCATGTTTATTAATGTGAATAAATAATGCACATTATTTACAACTTTTTATTATTTATTATAATATCAAAGATTTAATTTAATATTGAAGTATTAACCATTGCATAGCAGTGAAGAAGGAAAGCATTAAAATTAATAAGTAAGATTTTATAATATTTAAATACAGCACAACGTAAAAATTCTACACTTCAGACACAACCACAGTAAAATAGTCATCTAACGGAAAGTAGCATGATTTACTGAAACCTACCAAGTAGTGACACAAACATCATTTCTTTTAATATTTATAGCAGGGGTATTCCCTCACAACTACCATGTGTTAATAAGGAAATGAAATGGAGTTTAATGTCCTACTCCGAACTGGTCTAATGAAGACCGGTATACGTCATACAGCGTTTTAACGAGAGAGAGAGAGAAATGGGGTTTAATGTCCACTCGACACAAACTATGTCATTTTGGGACTAACATATGGTTTTAAACTCTTTATTTCAATAATTCGCTTGCGCGTTGGGATCTTAAGCTGTGTAAGGAAACCAGGGGACCCGGAGAAAACCTACGACGTTGGACAGGTGACCCAACTCCTTGACAAATAGAACTGGGGATTCGAAACCACGCCAGTTGACTCAATGACAGGCTCTATGATACAGCATGCACGTGCTAACCATTCGGCTATCCAACCCCCTTGTTTTAATAAGGATTTGAAGCAAATTTTGATGGATTGATTAGTCTGAATATTTTTTAGTTCTAATATTTCATCAAATCACCTAGTTTGTAAGCAGGAAGGTATCTTTAAGTTCTGAAGTACTAACTGCACACGCAAGTCCTACAATTTTAATTTATGACACCACACATCAATCTCGAAACCAGAAAATTTTTTGAAGAAATTTCTCTGGTGAATCGGGGTAGCCCTTTTCCCCGAAAGTGACGAATCACATGACTGTCACGTGACATGTATTTATTTTACGTGCCTGGATGACCAAATCACTTAAAAATATACCCACGCGTAGAAAAATAGATCTTAACAAAAACTTTAATTTGTACGTTTAGGATCCAATTTTTTGTATGTCAGCGAGTTGACTTTGACTCAAGGATCATTTACAACACACGAATCGACGATCTGACCTCTAGTTTTCAAGAAATCGACCCAAAAAGATTGACCAATCAGAGGTCAGAATGGGCGGGGCTTAGGTTTGGAAAAAAGTGGTAAAAATGGCTGGTCAAAAGAAACCAGAGGCCTCCGGCCCCGCAGCTGCCTCTGGGAACGAGATTGTCCACACATTCATTGTGGACATAATGTAGATGCCCACAATTCTTATATTATATCTTACTAGCGGTTGAGAGAGAGAGAGAAATGGGGTTTAACATCCACTCGACACAAACTAGGTCATTTCGGGACTAACATGGTTTAATTTTATTTCAATAATTCACATGCACGTAGGGGTCTTTAGCAGTGAGAGGCAACCGAAGTGCCCAGAGGAAACCCACGAGGATGAGAAGATGCCCCTATCTCCATGCCACATACGCTCACACCAGGGATCGAAACCACAGCCGCAAGCCAGAGGTAACCAGCCAGCTAGAGGTCGAAGCACGGCACTCTAGACCACCGGTTGAACCAGCATAGCACGCGTATTGTCATAAACCAAAACCAGGAGTGGTAGGCCATCGCCACAAGGCCTGTTATTGCCCGGTCCAAGCTACACTTATAATACACCAAATTTCAGCCTTAGGGACAACCCTAGGGACAACCCTTGTGAAGCTGCCAACCCTGAACAGACAAACAAACGAATGACAGTCACAAATATTAGTTTTCAAGATATTATTTCTTTCACTGCCTATATCAACAAGTATATACATTTAGAAGTACAATAACGAGAATTACCCTGACCCCTGTTTCTTGAAATCTTAAAGATAAAATCCAAATTTTAGTAGATACTTCAATTTTGATTGGCTAAGCACTAAAATCAATCTAATATTATCCAATCACATTACTAAAATTTGGATTTTATCTTAGTTAAAATTTCAGAAACAGTCCCCTGATGCCAATAAATGAGAGGTGGTACCAGGTGTTCTAAAAATGAATGCAGAATAATCAACAATTTATACAAAGTTAATATATATCTACATTTTATACAACATATAAACAACAGAAATCATCATTAACAAATAAAAACATAGAAATACTCAAATAAAATATCACTTAATACAATCAAAATACATTTAAACTTGAAAAAAAAAAAGATATTCAAAAAGTCACAGTTAGCGTAAGCTCATATACCAGTAAGGGTGATAATACTATGAAATAGAACTGTTTTTAACAAGAAAAGTGCATTTAAATAGTTTGTGAATGAATATGTGGCTATTTGAATTGCTTAAAAAATTGATAAACAGGTTAATTTACCATTCTAGCACACCTTTCAGCTTTCGACTATTCAAAATCAACACCATTTTAGATTTGTACTACAATTAAATACCCTTATAACTACTCTTTTAATCAATAAAATCTTGCCAACAATGATATTATTTCTAACATGCAGCAAGTCTGATCCTACATCAATATAGTATTTAATGTAAGTGAATGTATATACACTACATGTGTCAAATTTCAGCATGTAGCCTATTGTCCATTTCTTGTTTTACATTACTTCATATCAAAAACATTCTTTTACTTTGGCCACATCAATCAATTTACACCGTGTAAAACTAGCATATTTTTCAAAACCACATTTTCAAACATGGCTCTGAAACAATGCATTCAGCAACTTAAATTATTACAAAAAAATTGCATTCATCAAAAAGTTTGAACTAAATGATCAAGTCTATACCAATTTATCCACCGAAACTGGCCTGGAAATAACTGACCTGCTATTGGACATTTTAATTAAAACAAATCTATGCCAGAAAGTAAAGAAATTGTACCTGATTTAGCCGGAATTTGTGCCTTCTATTGTCTGCTACAGGTGCTTTATTTCTAGGCTTGCACACAGCCTACCTGAAGGGCTAGATGGCTTATCCAATGACAGATTTCTTTATTCTATTCAGTAAAATGTAAGCAATCTATTCAATATTTTATAAATGATGTGTTTTAAAAGCATGATTGATGATATGTACATTATCTATACTGAAAGACTGTAATAAAGGATTATATATAATATTTCATAATATTACAAATAAAAGGCAAAACATGCAATATACACAAGTGAGGATTAATCTCTACCATTGCTACAACCATCTCCACCATTGCTACAAACATCTCTACCACTGCTACTTTTCATCACGTTGTGTGTTCAAAATAAACACCATGATTTCCAGCCATATTGAAGTAGAGAGAGAGAGTATAATACAAGTCATAATAGACACACTTAAATTTAATCTTTAAATAAAGTAGAACTTTGACCTTTAGTATTTAAATAAAGTAGGATATTGACCTTTAATATTCAAATAAAGTAGTATATTGACCTTTAATATTCAAATAAAGTAGGATATTGACCTTAAATATTCAAATACAGGGTTCCCGCGGCTTCGTCTAACATTTTTTCAAGGATATTCAAGGATAAATATACGTCAAATTCCAGGATTTTCAAGGACATTTTAGCCTAAAGTTACAATTTTTCATCTGAAAAACAACCAAAACATTACCAACTATCGTTAAAATCTCATATTTTAAAGGAATTGAAGACATAAACTGTTTTTTATTATTACAGATTGACTTTCGGCACACCGGGAAAAACTCCCGCCATTTTTAAAACAGAGTTATTTCCCTTTTCGTCATTATGCATTGTTTAATGTAATTACTAATACCGATTTTGATTAGTCAGTGTAGTGGCTTCTAGTATGTTAATTGGACAATGGAGTCACGTGAGACTATTTGGTAGCCTTACGGTAAATGTCATTGGCTTATCTTGTTATTACGTGACAAAACACGGCTGTTTATTTAGATCAGTTGATTGACAGGTATACGTCAGTTATTGTTTATAGTATAACCAGCATTACTTATAATCTAAACAGGATTTTCAGATCAACTTACTAGTATTACCAACAAAATTAAGGATCTTAACTGAAATTCAAGGATATTTTCCTATTTCTGCGAAATTCAAGGATATTCAAGACCTTGAAAATGAAATTTTAAATTTAAGGATATTCAAGGATTTTCAAGGACCGCGGGAACCCTGAAATAAAGTAGGATCTTGACCTTTAATATTAAAATAAAGCTGGATCTTGACCTTTAATATTTAAATAAAGTAGGACATTGAACGCGATTATTTAGATGAAATAGAACTCAAGCTAAAATAACAGCAGTGCAAAGAGCATCCATTATCATTTGAAACAAATTAATGGAAATTTGTTCTAAAAATCAAAACAGCAGTGTACCTGAAATCTATTTGAACAATGGTGGCATTTATATAAACATATAAACCTTATCTATAATTCATTGTGTCATATTGAACAAGACTACATCAAGGCTGCAGAAATCTTGTCAACTCAGGAGATATTGAAGTCACTGGAAAAATGAAAGAAAATATGTCGAGCTACGACTTCCGTGGGACAACTCTGATTTTTTCAGAGTGCTTATAATTCCACAGCCCTGAACGACACAGTGTCTGATGTGTGCAATATCGATCAGCTGACAACATAGATTAACCAGAACCCATTTGAACTGTACAATGGTGATACTCCATTGTAGCGAATCCTATCACAATAGTGATAGGACGATATATTTTTGTATTCAACTGACAAATGCTCTGTTACCAAATATTACATGATCAGTTTCGGCGATGTCCTTTGTAGGTTTCCGTGATTGACAGAACCGAATTGAGTATCGTCTTTCATGTCCACAATTTAAGTATATATGACACTACAGGATCCAAAGAATGCCTGTGATGTGTTTATTTCAAGGCTTGGATGACTTCTACCAATGATATCGCTGTTTCATATTCTGTGGAACCTTCTGGTAAATTACTAGTAGCATGACCAATCAGAGTAGCTGTATCATCCAGTGGAACGCTGGGTTTCCTTAACAGTGTGGAATCCTACAATATAAAGAATATGTCACATGATCACACTGCTGGTAAAAGAATTAATTTAAAATCAGTCTTGATGATAACGGAGGACCAGTCAGCTAAAAGAAACGAAATGAAATGGGTTCAATCCCTCAATGTTCTGCTCCGTCTGGGCTAACGAAGATGGGTCCATGCTACACAGTGTACTATGACCATGGATAAATTTTGCATGGACAGATGCACTATGGCCTCGAATACCAACTGTTAAGAGCTCTTTTAGATAACAAAAGGGTTGGTAGATCGAAAGTCCAACTGTTAAAGGATCTTTTCCGTGCACAGCAATGTGTAAACAGGACTTCAGTTTTTCGTCCCATCCAAACAACTAGACAGCTGTCCTTGTAGGTCGCTAGACCCTGCATCACTGACAAGGCAGAACAGCACTGGAAAATCTGGATAAACTTTCTGGGCCAATGCAGGGATCAAACACTTTAGTAACTAATCTGATTAGAAAGTAAATGATTTTTACCATATATTGTAACCAACTAAGAGAAAAATAAATTATGGAAAAACATTTGTTTATATTTACCATAGATTTTAACCATGTAGATAATGATGTAGATAAATCAGCTATCAGATTAACGGCCCCAGGTGGATCAACTTCAAATAAATAATGAAACATTCTCTGTCCTGTTATTGTTAATAACTCATACCCTAATCTCTCATGATCATTTACTGTTGGTATTATCTGAAATATAAACACACATTTTAATTTGCTATATTGACTGAGCAACTGACTTTTTAATTCATTCAAAAATTCAAAAATATTATCTAACATATAATTTTTTTTTTTATTTACTCAGAGGAAAATAATTGTCTCAAATACGGGTCATCTGAGAAAGATCCAGTCACATTATTGTCAGGAGTGACAGAAATAGAGAGAAATGGGGCTTACAGTTGACTTGACACAAACTTGGTTATTTCGGTACTAACATATATGATTCAATTTCATTTCAATAATTTGCTTGCAGGAAGGGTCTTTAGCAATGGGAGGAAACCGCAGGACCCGGGGGAAAATCCACAAGGTTGGAAAGGCCATCCTACTCCTTATCACGTACAAGCGGGTAATCTAAACCATACCACTTGACTCAGTGACAGACCTTATGATTTCAAGCGCTCGCGTTAAACCACTAGACCCTCCAAACCCCTTTTATTGTTCAGACTACTTCCTGCTATGGGGATAAGCTTATAAAAGCAGAAAATAAAATCTTACTTCTTCAGCCAATTTATCATGTCCACCGGAGTATAATTCTCGTACATGACACTGTTTTATATAATCTATATCTAAACCAAACTCTTTCCCCAGATCTAATGCTATATCGGGCCATCGTACTGCTGCTGTCTTGGCTCGTTTAGAAGGGGAAGATAACCCACTGGTATCAGCACCTGGTATTTCTAATGTCTGCACAGCTTGACTTATAACTCGACATAAAAACTGAAAATAACAGTATAAGAAAAATAAAAAAATAGACGAATTTTATAAATATATTAATCCTTAAGTGGCAATTAGCGATTGAGCACATTAGAAAAAAACAACAAAATTTATATGGAAATAACAATCACTGGCAGTTTATACACATATAGCACGACGTTTCAACAAGTATCTTCTTATCGTTATCAAGCACAAATGATAATTAGTAAACTAAAAGGCAATATCTATATGTTACAAAAAAGCTTGAGGATACTTGTTGAAACGTCGTGCTATATGTGTACAAACCAGTGATTGTTATTTCCATATAAATTGTGTTGTGTTATTTATATATATTCTTTGAGTGACATTTAGAAACATGATGAAATAAAATTGCAATAGAAGTGAAATAAACCATAGTAATTGTTATCCATGTAATGTTTTATTTAAAGATGGATTATATAAGATTGAGGTAAAGAGCTGATCATTCGCGCTATAATAGTTAAATCATAGATTATAAAAAGAAAATATGTTTGAAATTTCAGTCAAATGACTTCATTCTGAGTGAAGTTATCACCGGTTTGAAGAAAATTGTAGTCTTGATCGTCATTACTAACATTGTTACAAAAATAAACAAAGTCTTGGTTATCCATTTTCAAATTAAATCATTAAATGCCAATCGTATTTAAATCTGTTGAAACAACTAAGAACATGACAAATGTTATGTAAAACTGAGTCCAATTGAAAAGAAAGGGAAACTAAACATTTATTATAGTACTTACTACTGTTCGACTGTTTGATAAATTGGCATCAACATTTTGGTTTGGTAAAAGTGGATGGGAATGCAATTCTTTAAAGAAGGCATTTTTACCCTGAAATTACAAAATTAAATATATTTGAAATTTATACACAAACGTTCAAACCATTTGATCAATAATTCAGAATGTCGCGTATTTGAAAACTAAACAATAAAATAGTCAAAGTTTCATGTATATTCCAAAGGAGTATTATGACAACATATACCATTACAAAATAGATGTCCATTAAAGTCCTGGCCCCGAGTTCACAAAGCTTTCTCAGATTTAAGTCAAGAATTTACTCAAAATTGTTCGCCTTATTTTAACTAAAATATATTTCTGAATCAAAGATATTTCTTATAAACAGTGATTGAAAGTTGAGTAAATTGTCAACTTGCTTGGATTGAATCGAATTTAGTAAAAGTCTATCAATAAATTTTTGTTGACAACAAAATGTTGGCAGGCTTATTGCATAAGAAGCAGCATAAATTTCAAATTCACAAAAATAAAAACATTCTTATGAGGATTTTAACGTACCTTAGTATCAAAAAGGGATAATACTTTAGTAGATTTAATATTAAATACAAGTATAGCTTGTATAATACGTGCTAGATGTAGATGATGTTTTAATAAACCATAGTTCGTATTCTTCTGATCAACAGCTAGCTCGGATAGCGATGCTGGACCTCTTGATGACTGCCATAAAATCTCCAGATTAAAAACTGGAACTTCGTTAGCTTCACAATTAGCCTAAAATTATAAACAACTGAATATGTTATAATTATAATCCTTAGTGGTATTAAGTGATTAGGCACAAAAAAACCCCAAAAATACAATTTATATGGAAAACAATCACTGTTTTATACACAGTAGAACATTTTAAGAACTGTTCTCTTATCATCATCAATTTGTGATTGATAACAATAAGACAACACAGAACACATTTGTTAAAACGCTGTAGTGGATGTGTATAAACCAGTATTTGTTTCCCATATCACTTGCATTTTTTCACATTATGATTCAAACACAAAAATAATTTGAATTAAATCTCAGTTACGATTCCCTCTAGGCTTTAGTCGCCTGACAATTTATCTGAAATTGTAAACAATTAAAACACAGAAATTCTATGAAAGAAAATAAATGGAATCTAATCTGAATTAAGTTTCTCTTGTCACAATAGTGCTTAATTAACAGATACTTTGAAATAGGAACCTTTTGTTTTGTGTTTTTAGCTTGGTTGACTTATGGTCATATTACTTATTGGCTAAGGATTGGAAGTTTTAAATTTTGAGGATTTTAAGTATTTCAGCTCTCATTTCTGTAAAATTAACCTGTCTTGACTGACTGGCTGAGAAATTTGATGTCTGTGAAGGCTTCAAACATTACCCCTACATACAATTCTTGTTATTGAGTAAAAATAAATTAAAACTGTTAAATCCAATTTTAGTAATAACACATCTCCATGCAGCACACTAGGATTATGGTGATAATTAGCTACGAGAAGGTAGCTAAAAACGATGAGATATGATGATGTGTTGAGAGATAAGGTTTCATATGTAGGTAATAATGTGATTGCTAAACTCATGGTTGGACAGTCACCTGTATGTCTACATAGCTGATCAAGATGTTTCTAGCATTACAGATGGGATAAAAAATATAAGATCCAAGTGCACTTTAAAGTACCTTAGCAGCCGGAACTTGACAGTGATTAGCAGTAGGGTGAAAGGAGCTTTGGGATACTGAACACACAGCCTTAAAAATATCTTTTTGGAAACTTTTTTTTTTCATCCCCTTTTGTTCATATTTTTATATAAATTTGAGTAAAATAACAGCAGTACTTTTTCATTTAGTATTTTTCATATCCTGGGAGTTAATATAAATGATGATATGCGATGGCTATAACATGTTTAGCTATTTCTCATATCAAATACATTTATTTTGTAATACAAGTAATATAATATTCTACTTTCACTTTCCTGTATACCTCAGTTAATCAAATGAATGATGTTACATCTCAGGAAACAATGCCATATTACTGTTAACCCTTAACTGCCGGATTGTTTTAAGGTTTTGAATAGTAAAAGCAAATAGTTAAGAATATATCCTGTAACTCTTTAAATTTACAAATAAATCATACAAATGTATTTATTTTTGGAAAGATCTTGAATTGAGTGATTTAAAATATTTAACATTTTTTGTCATTTTTACATATAGTTCATGACCTGCAGAATTGTCTCCTGAAACATTCCATATGGAACGTCTGACGGTGAAAGGGTTAAATCTTACATCAAGAATTTGAAAATATTATCAAAAAATCCATAACAGATCTCCAGTTAACATCATTAGAATCTGAACAGATGTGACACCAAACAGAAATGGTATCCTTACAGACGTTTGATTTTAAATCTATTCAGAAAAATGATAATACTCCATTAAGCCAAAAAACAGTGAAGAATTTTGTATCTTTATTATTGTAACAAAAATCTGTGATTACTTCAGCATCCCTGAAGTTTTACCACGTTAGTTTCTAATAATATTACCATGATGAGACATTTTCAGATTATTGTTGAGTTTGACATGTGTTGAATTCCTAACATGAAGTTAAAGATATTAATTTATGAATGAAGATTCAATTTTTTTAAACAGAAATTAAACACTAATCAAAACAAATAACAAGGAATTCATTCAAAGATAGGTTGCCAGGCAACAAAACATTCGCCCCACAGCAGCTAAGTTATAAATCAATCGACCTTGTTAGTTTGTCTTATGAACAGAATGTTACAAATGGTTATAAACTGTTAAAAATCACAACCCTGTGTATAATTTGTCTTGTTGTGGACATTGGATGGACAAACAGGGATGACGACAACACACCACCACATCTCAATTTGGGAGTAATAAAAACCATCATGCATCTAATCACAACCAATCTTGAACTCAAACATCATTTCTAGAGATGAAATATCTTACAGTATACGATCGTCTTCTGACAGGAATTTGTGTAAATTCTATACGACAGTCAGCATTAGCCTATAGGATAACATTGTATAAACATTGTATTTCTAATTACCATGGTAACGTAATGGGGTTTAACGTCCCACTTTTCAACATTGACAGCAAGTCTGGACATAAGGCACAAGTCACAGACATTGTCAACTATGAATTATAACACAACCTATATGTTATATAATGTGTGATAATTCTTACATGACATTGTCTTTGACTGCTGCCTTATGTCCAGGCTTTATTAACAGGCTAAATCACGGGCCAAAGGGTTTGGTAGCTCGCAGGACAGCCCCAAGAAACAGGTTTAAAAGTTTGTATGTGCAGGACCCAAAATCTCTACGGTCAGGCTACAATCTTCTATGATGCCAAACACACGCAAGTCTCACACACAGGTTTACTAAAATTTCTCCTGAAGACTTCCTGTAGTAGTGTGTGAACATTTTTGTCCTAACAGCAGCACTAACGCCTACTTTTATATATCGATTTCAAAGTGTCAAAATATCTGTAATGTGATGCCAATGGTAAACAGAGGAGCTTGGTTTTTTGTCCCATCCAAATAACTACCCGGTAGTACTAGACACTTTTCCAGGGCAGGCCCTGCGTCGTGCATCATCTGGGGAGTTACTTTTATATAAATGGAATTTGTGTTATTTCGCAGAGTAAGAGTATTGCACTGGGCGTATTTATGAGAGTAGATTTCCCAACAACCTGTTAGACATTATATCATGCCAATATCAAAGAGGCATTACCATTTTCAAAAAAAAAAATAAATATAATTAATTCTGAGCAATTTCATGCTAAAATAACCTTTCATTCACCAAATTATTGACAATTAGAACACTGACCAAGCCATTACACTCATTGACAACTTATAAATTGAAAGTTAAAAATTGAAATGAAACAGGGTTTTAACGTCCTACTGTTCTGTTCCGACTGGGTTAATGACGGTGAAAGTCAAAACATCTGTATCTTAGCAATGACTACTATCTAATTCATACATTCCCTCTTTTCATTGGTTTTGTCAAAGCCAATATGTTTTGGTTGACAAGCGATGAAAAAAAGGCCTCCATATTTATCTATTCATTCATTCTACGAAACAGATTCATTCCTGACAAAAAATATCATGAATAATCTGTAAAAATTACAGGGGCAGATCAAGTTATAATCGTAAATGACAGATGTGAGAAATTAATAGCATAGGTTTTAGTACTTACATCCATGGTAATTTGTAAAACATCTGCCGTCGAACCAATAAATGATAATAAATCAGTATCACTCATTCCTATATCCTAAAAATATAATAATAGATTTATCAAGAGCTTTCTGGCTCTCTGACCTTCACCACTGACAAGGTCAACAAAATCCCTAGGAACTTTTGAAGCAAACACCAGAATCAAACCAAGAGTGTCACCCTCACTGAGCCAATTTGGCTCCCTCAGAGTTTAAAGACTACATAATATTTCATATTCTTGTTTATTTATTCAAAATGATTCTAAATGTAGTCCAGTTCTCATTGATTTTAAAATAAATGAAACTGATTACATACCTTTCTACATAACCTTTCTTTAGGGACTTTTCCAACCTAAATTACAAGTAAACACTAATAAAACATGCGAAGGTTATGAAAAAAAAAACCAATTATTTAGTATACATCTTCTCTATCGTTTATTCTTCATTTGAATTTTTATTTCCTATTTCTTGAGGTGTTTCTGCAAAATGTGTCTAACTATAAATAAATCTGATTGCCTTTTTTTTAAAAAAAAAATCAGATCATAATTATGCGGTTTATTTGAAAAAATCTCAAAGGTATAGTATCAATCAAGCCAGTCTTTGTCTGACCGGCAATGAATTTCTAAAGTGGAAGTCCCCAGTATCAACTACTCAAATAAGTCTTACCTTGTCCATGAGATAAGCTGTAGCTGAGAATCTTTTTAATATAAACATGTGCCATAATAAACTACATACACCTAAAAATAGTAACATATGTAAATATCATTTTTGATAATTTTCTCATGATAGACAATTCTCAAAACAAGGCACCTGTCACTGACATAGTCAGGCAAAAATCTTGATGGCTGTCAATTTCTCCAATCTAGATTTGTCTTTTTTAAAGTAACAGGGAGAGAGAAATGGTGTTTAACGTCCACTCGACAATAATTGGCTTGCATGTAGGGTTCTTTAACAGTGGCAGGAAACTGGAGAAACCAGAGAAAACCCACGAGATGGGACATGTGACCCTATTCCTTGTCATGTTCAAGCGGGGAGTTAAAACCACACCACTTGACTCAATGACAGACATTATGATCTAAAGCACACAAGTTAAACCACAGAGCTGACCAGCCCTACCCTTCTTTTAAATTAGTAAAGATTTAAATGACAATTCTTATCAAGAAAACATTAACTAACCTTGTCTAAGTAAAGCATTTTGTACCAATTTCAAATATTCTACTGATAATTCTAAATTCTTCACAATCTGAAAATATTCATATCATTTTATAAATCTGATCATTCTAAATGACAAAATTCAAATAATACAATCTGATAAATAAGATCAAAATTTCTTTTTTTTTTTTCATAAATTTAAACGAAACAAAATGAAATAAAGTTTACTTTCTACACCAACTTTGCTAATCAAGAAGGGAAATTCTTTCTGGACATCACTGCTAAAGCCAACTCTTATTATGATTTTTAACTATCAGGGGATCTTGGAAATGTATACAAAGGCCCTGAGTTTTTTTGTTCTATTCAAATGAGTAGATTATTTTCCTTGCCACTATCTTTATTTTAACGATACTGACTCAGAAATAAAACCAGTACTACATATTAGTCAGACGTCCTCCTGCACCCACCACTTCTATCCAAAACTTTGTGTTTCAATTACACACTGCAGTTGATTATTAGTATTTTCATATGGTAACAAGATTGAAACCTACGTCTGGTTCTCTGTTCCATTGAGCGGCATATTCCCAACAACAATTAGATAATAATATATCATTCTCTAAACTATGTGGAAATCTTTCTCTCAATACTTCTAACTGATCTGGAAAATAAACAAAAAAATACAAAATTTCTAGCTAAAACTCTTTTCTGAGTGTGTTGAACAAACCACAGGGATTAATCACTCCTGGTAGAATCTTCTTCTTCTTCGATTCTTGTGCACTATTCGTTTTTCACCAGAATCGAATGTTCATGTCCGCAACTTAACGAAGCTCATTGGAAATCACAAGATTCCACTAGTCTCTATCAAGCACACAAATTTTGAAAATTTGTACGCTTGATAACGACTATTGAAATCTTGTTGAAACGTCTTGTGTATTCAATATAGTGCTTGTTATCCATAGAACAGTATTGTGTTATATTATGTTCAATCCTTCAATGCCACTCAAAAATGACGCAACTCTTTGTGACCCTAATAAAGTAATAATAATACAAGGGCGGATCCAGAGGGAGGGGGTTTGGGTGGTCCAAACTCCGCCCTGCTCAGCTACATAAACAAAAATTGAATGCCTTGCATCAATGAAATTAAATCACAATAATGTTTTCTCTCTTTAAAAATCTCAATTTATATGTATGCCTATGTAATTTAGAGACGATGATGACAGATTTTCTCAACAAGAACCAGGCAAACCCACTCCTGAAAAATTTCCTGGATCCGTCCCCGTAATAATCAACTAATTACCTTGTATCTGCTCTAACGGTGTTTTGACTTCTTCCTCTGCATCTATATCAGTTTCTGTGATCTGTTGACTAGAATCGTCTGTATGATTATTGACTAGCGAGAGTTTACGATACAAGGAACGAGGACCCAATCCTAGTCTCATTGCATACCTTGCTACTATTTCTGATATTGAACCTATACACAAAAACAATAATAAACAATAATTCAATCATCTCATGACATATAGATATAAAATTATCATTTAGTTAACCAAAGAAACTTCAATCCAATTGCGAGGCAACAAAAGGTATGCCTACCAGCAGCCTTGTCGTCTCGAACATCAATAAAGAAATATTCATATTGAAAATAACTGAAATTGAATCTAGCTTCGTTCTTTCCATGCGTTTCAAATTTTAAAAGGTTGGATGTTGGAGTTATTTCTTTGACCTCTCGTAAAGTTGAAGACACAACAGTTAAGCCTGCCACTTACTAGATAGATGTGCAACACTATCTAAAATAACTGACTGTAATCTATCTCACCTCTGCCACCTTCCAGTAATTTTGTAACAGATACTGTGATTGGTTCTAGTTTTGTTACATTGCTATGCTGATTGGTTGGTAGTTTGAGTTGAAGCAGACGGCTAATTGCTAGTACATCATCTAATTGTTTAACTAGAACGTTCCAATGTTCCATGTCGACTGCTAGAGATTCCCACTCAGATAAATCAGTTTTATCCGAATTACAACTAGATGTGTCAGCATCAGGATCCTACAATCATTGAAAATAGAGAAAAATAATGACTTTACTTTGAATATTAAAACTCCTTAACCCTTTACCACTGAGTGAGAGGCGGATAGAGAAAGTGGGAGAGAGCTTTTATAATGTCATCTAGACACAAAGTCAATTCGGGAAACCTCCAAAGCATATAAAAATTCATTGGTAAACATGTAATTTGTAAATACACAAATAAATTCAACCTACTTTTGCTTTAGTTTGGTTTCCAAGCATTTCGGTTGCAACCCCTTTACAAGTTAAAGCTGCAATGTAAGCTGATTGGATATGATCGCTATGGCTACACTGATCTCTAACTTTCTGCCACCATGATGATATAGCATTATTATCTACCAGTACATCACTCTTATCTGGCAAAATGAACAAAATTCATGTTATTCTTTCATTTCGACTTGCATATTTCCGGCAATTAACGACATATGCTAATTTCATTTAATATTGAATGTCCGTGGGATTACACTTTTCTTTCAAAGGCAACAGAAAAAGAATAAGGCTTAACAGCAACATATTATTTTATTTAATTTAGGAAAATAAGTGTGATTAAGGGCAATAACAGACTTCCGTTCTCTCATGAAAATAAACACTGTGTATCAGTTAAAGAGAGGGAGAGAATGGGGTTTAATGTCCACTCGACACAAACTAGGTCACTTCGGGACTAACATATGGTTTACATTTATTTCAATTTTTTGCTTGTGCATATGGGTCTTTAGCAGTGGCAGGATGACAGAGTACCCCCGGAGAGAACCCATATACAACCGGGGATTCGAAACCACATTAGTTGACTCAATGACAGACCTTATGATAAAGCACGCACAAGCTAAGCATTCCGTCACCCAACCACCTTAGTGTGTAAAGGAATTGCCGACAAATGACAATATTTAAACAATATGTACTGGGTATGTATAATAATACTGTACCTGTCATGGCTGTTATAGATTTAATAACATGATGTAAATTAGGTATAGACCATATATATCTTTCATTGTTAGATAACCAGTATAATAATAATAAACTCTGAAAAAAAATAAAAACCAAAACAAATGATTAGTTAACGAAATGAAATGGGGTTTAACATTTTACTGTTCTGGATTGGTCAACATTTCACCATATTAAGAGTCATTTTCAAATAGGAGTACAGGAAGGGTTTTTTTCATATATACTGTCTTCATTAACAGAAAGTAGAATATTTTATTTTATTTTATAATTTTCATTCTTTTCTTTTTTAAATACCAATTGGATATAAAATAAATCATATATATATATCAATCATCTTCTTCTTTTTTTTGTAAAATAAAAACAGTTCACTATAGTTTATGTGTAAGAAATGGCTATGAAAAGGGGAAGTTTCAAATTATGTTACCATAATGTCGTCTGGTGGTAAATTACTATCTTGTAACATTACACTAAGATCACTAGAAGAAACACTCCCACAAATGCATCTATCAAATATAAACGTAGCTGAAAATATACAACATATAGTACAATAATTCGTAATTCAAATATTACTCCATTTTCAAACTAAGGTCTCGTATCCATTGGCTTCAAACTACGTTCTTGTATTCATCGGTTTCAAACTACAGTCTCGTATCCATCAATGCCATCTGATGGGTCAGATTTTTAACAGATTGAATCTGCTGAATCAATGGTTCAGCGACCATTGATGATTAGACGCTGTAAAAATGGATAATCAAGACTTTGTTTATTATCGTAAGAAAGTTAACAATGACAATCAATGCTACAGTGTTATTAAAATGAGGATTTCTCTGCACAGAGTGAAGTAATTTGACTGAAATTTTCAGCATATTCTCTTTACATTATCTTTTTTTTAAACTACAATAATAATAATAATTTTTGGAAAATAATATCTTACCTAATGCAAGTCGTCTATCGGATGACAGAGACTTTATAACAGATATAGAAGTAAATTTACTGGCATCATGATCTAACAAGTGAACTTGACATTCAAAACATCGTAAATATGATGTAATAGGTAATGTTGAATTGTTGTCTTTAAATTGAACACGTTTATCTGGGGTGGCTGTTGTAGTTTTTATATTACTATCTAGACTAGATTGTATAGATTCTAATTCTGATGGTGTCACACCAAGCAGACGGCACAAACACTACAATAAAATAAATAAAAATATGTAAATGTCTGGTCAGAAAGCAATTAAATGAATCAGAATAAGATCATTTTTTCCGAATTCTTTTAAATTGTGGAAATTCATTTTACTAAAATAACCGAAAGCATAAAAAAGAAGCATGATTTTTCTGCTATATGCAGTTGACCATTATGATGAAATGAGGTTTAACGTTCAACTGTTCTGCTCTAACTGGGCAAGTAAAGACAGGCATACACCATGTTGTGTGTTATGAGGGAAATTTTGCCCGGACTGCGCTGCTATGCCTTACTCTTATTCTGAACTCCAACTGTCAAGGGTTCTTGGTGTACACAGGACCTCGTTTTTTTTGTTGTTGTCAAATCCGAACAACTATAAGTACTAACAGGGGGAAACACACCAGAAATATACAAAGTAGTGTGTTTATAGAAGAAATGTTAATATGAGTGTACCTCTGGTGATGTATCAGGACTATTGGTACTAGTAGAGAAACTTTGTATCATATTATAACTCTGTAGTAGACAATCTTGTGACTGACAATATCGTAGAAATAATCGACTATCAATATCTTGATTTATATCACCTGAGAAAAATAAATAGATACAACTATTCATATCTATATCACCTATAAAATATATATACACATCTAAGATGAGAGAGAGTCCACTCGACACAAACTAGGTCATTTCAGGACTAACATATGGTTCCATTTTATCTTAATAACTTGCTTGCGTGTAGGGGTCCTTAGCAATGGGAGGAGACCTGAGGGCCCGGAGAAAACTCATCAGGTTGGACAGACGACCATACTCCTTGTCATGTACAACCAGGGAATCGAAACCACACCACCTGCCTCATTGACAGGCCTTATGATACATGTGCTTACCATTTGGCCACCCAACCCCCTTTAACCCCTTGTGAATGGATGACGTGTTGACACGCAAATATTTTCCGTGCCCAGAGACGGTTGACACGTCACACGTGACACCCTGAATCAGTCCTCATTTAAATATGCTAAATTTAGCACGGGGAATCCCCCTTTGCCTTGCGATCATAAACTAGTTATCTCCCGTTGTTCTAGATGGCATCACTTGTATTTTATTGTGTAATTTTCTCGAACTTTCTGCATATTTACGACATGTAAACAATGGCGGTTGCCAGGAAGCGCTGCCAGATGTCTTTCGACGAAGTAAAATAGACAATAAGGCAAGGAAAATTCATTTTGTGAACTCAAAACATCATAAAATTACAACGGGAATTCTTTTTAAGAATTTAAGCCAAGCAGATTGAAGATAAATTCATATTTTAAAAAAAATGATTTTTTCCCCTAAATAATCCCGTCCAGGGTTACGAAATTTCGTCGAAAATCCCGTCCACAAGGGGTTAAGATTACTAATAGAAGAGGACTGTCTGATTAAAATACAGATCTACATTTCGTTTCATTTTTTTTTTATTCTTTCGATGGCCTACACTACATGAAGATCTGACAAGGTGTACTAGAAGGTTGTATCAGGGGTCGTACAAGCAGCTTTTAACCCTATAGGATATGTGTTGGAGACAAATATATCTTCTTACCTTTACCACTTATTTTCTTTATACAAGCCTTGATAACACTTTTCATAAATTTAGGTGAAAGATATTTAGCAGCTAGTATTCTTTCTACACCCTAAAAAAACACAATAAACAAATATAGTGGTGGAACTTCATCTTATTGTCCATTATAAAGACACAACACTCACCAATCTCCGCTCAGAGATAAGATAACCCTTTGTTTATCTCTAGGAAAACTCGCCGCCCATTAATCAGTCTTGAATCGGTTCCTAAACTCGCCCCTTGTGGCTCCTGATTGGCCGGATTTGTTAGAATGAAATGCTGCCGATTTCTCGTCAATTAGGCATCACATCGTTGCAACAGTTACATATTAATGATCCTTGACATTAAAAGTTCATTTAAAAAACAGCCTATTTGATGATTTACCGGGAACTATTTTCAGTGCAAAATGTGAGTTATTTGGCTAAATACGTGAAATTTCAGAAAAAATGAGAGTTCAAGCCACAATCTTGGATCTTTGTGAAGCAACCAATGGAAGGATACATCACATGACATTCAAAATGACCTACATATGGCCATTTCCTCAAAATGAGTAAATTGACAATAACTTCTTTGGAATAATACTTGGAAGAATAATATATAAAAAACATAGGTTTGTAACTGGTATTAAACTCACCTGTTTGGCTATGTTAGCTATTCTAATATCAAGAATTAATTCAGTAATGGTTGAATCAACAGCTTCTAGACAAAAAAATATGATAAACTAATTAATGGCAATTGTAAAAGGTATGTAATGTCCGAATGACATCAAGAAGCAGTCAAATCAACAAAACACATTTTATGACAGTCAAAAACGGATGCCAAATTGATATGTGATTCCAATTATATTATTAAAAAAAAGAAGGAGGCATAGCAGGATATGAAAACATAGATTACATTGTTGTTTGTATAAACTTCTTAAAGATTTGAAGTAAGAGGTCTGGCATAAATAACCTACCAGATTCTTCTGTTGTCTCCTTTAACAAGGCCTTTAATTTCTTTAATAAATGTAAATCTCTAGCTCTTTTACTACTTTTATCACTAAAATAAATTTAATCATTTTATAAGAAATTAAAATTAAACATGATGAAAATTCATATTAGATTTAACTAATATGATGAACATCCAAAGATAAGATAAAAATCAAAATTAGATATGATAAAATTCGAATTAAATTCATTTTAAATGTACATCTTACCTTAAAGCTAAATGAAAGGGAATATCTATAATTTTAATAACGCCATCAGTATCAATGAGAGCACATTGATAAGAATGATGTTTTGTTCCTTGGCACGTCACATTATTTAAACCCATTACACCATACGACGGACAAACCAACTGACACCATTTACTGACATTAAATGCTGCTACACGCGGACCATTAGCCGCTGTCCACACCTAAAAATATTTCAAGTAAAAAATTGTTTTAGAATTTTCAATGAATCTTCTCTTGAAAAATATTACAGCTGGGCAAACTGTAACATAATGATTAAAGCTTCTCTTTTTAAGGAGATAGAACGGCAATCCACTAAAAATAAACTAGGTTATTTAGATACTAAACTACGGTACAAGTTTATTCGAACAATTGACTTGCTCACAGCAGTGGACCTATGAAGGCAACCCAACTCCATGTCACTTAAAAGCCTGTGATTGAAACAAACCTACTTGATTCAATCGCAGACCAACGTTTCAGTTTAATTGACTCTTAGATACAAAATAACAAAACATTTTGAGTAAATACTGGAAAAAACAGACATCAATTTTGTAACAGTGCAACAATAAATTTCTTACCTCTAAGATACCTCTCCTAGGTGCGTATATAATAAGGAATTGTGCTACCCGTGAATGTTCAGGATTTCTTCCAGAATGTCCGTCATCTTCTCGTATCATTATCCAGCCAACCTGAGCATCTCTATAACCTAAATAATAAACATTTTATAATGAAGTATGGATAGAATGGGGCTTAACATCTAGTCAACAAAATATTGAAATCGAGATTAATGTCCTACTGTTCTGCTACCAACTGGGCAATGAAGTTGGGCATACACCATACAGTGTGCTATGAGGGAAATTTTTCCCAGGCAGCACTACGACCTACTGTTATATCAAATTCCAACTGTCGAGGGATCTTTTATGTGTACATCAATGTGTACACAGGACATGTTTTTTGTCCCATCCAAACAACTACACAGGTGTCCTTGTCAGGCCCTTCGTCCCGATTCACTGACCAGGAGAAACCACGACCGCCAATACAGGGATCGAACATTCATAACCTTGCTCAGAATGCATTATCTATTTTTGAATTATTGTAACAAGAACGATCAGCGCTTTATATAATTCTCAAATAAAGCATCTTTAATACTCTTCAAGTGTACTCACCTTTCCATATTCTAACTGCTATTCCTCTCTCAACATCTATTAATATAACTCGACCAAAACTACCAGTAACAGCAGCGTAATGACTATTAGGTGATAAAACTATCTTATTACCAGTTCTACGTCTATCAGGTAAACTAAATCTGTAATAATATCATAATATACATTCATTATACAAGAGCTAAATCTGCCAATTGCACGACTTTCTTTTGGCCTGAAATGTTATCTAAATTATTAATTAACATGTCCTGACCATAATCAACTCTTGGGTGTCATCGCCAGCCGGAGAGAGAGAGAGAGAAATGGGGTTTAACGTCCACTCAACACAAACTAGGTCATTTCGGGACTAACATATGGTTTAATTTTATTTCAATAATTCGCTTGCGCGTAGGGGTCTTTAGCAGTGGGAGGAAACCGGAGTGCCCGGAGGAAACCCACGAGGTTGAGAAGGCGCCCCTATCTCCATGCCACATACGCTCACACCAGGGCTCGAAACCACAGCCGCAAGTGACCGGACAGCTAGAGGTCGAAGCGCAGCACTCTAGACCACTAGGCCATCCCACCCCCCCCATCGCCAGCTGGTGATATTGACTGGATTAGAACCCTATCTGCTGTTCAACTTTTATTCATGATTAAATCATGAAAGGGATAATATCAAGACTATGCTTTTATCATACCAACTTTGGTAATGAGGATCGAGGCTAGGACCAATTATCTAGTTATTAATTATTATAGTGAGAACTGCTAGATCTTAATCTGATTTCTGATAATGTGTCTTTAAATACTTCTTTCAGGTAAACTAAATCAGTAAATAATATCATATGCACTAAATACATTTACACAGTCATAAACTCCCTCCGGACCTGTCCCTTGTCATTCATTAAATAAGTCTTATTATTATTTACCTGAGAGGTAGAGGCATGGCCTGTTCTATCTTACATGTATTTACTAACTTGTTGATATATCAGATTGTTCTATATCAATATATCTCAGAGGTAGGGGTGTGGCTAATTCTATTTAGGTACATGTTATCATTTACCTGAGAGGTAGGGGTGTGGCTTGTTCTATTTTAGGTACATGTTTATCTTTAGAATCATCTTTCGTCTTTCCTCCAAAACCCAACCAACCACTACAAATAAAAATAAAAAACATGAATAATACATATTCCTTGGTTTATTACTTTTCAGATTATATTATCAAATTTGTTTTATTGCCCAGTTTTTAATTTGTAAGTTTGAAAGTTTTTGGTTCCTTACCTTGCTGCTGACATTAAAGCACTTTTGATTTTGTGGGCCATTGCCATAGCAACTTCTGATAAAATAGGTGGTGCACTTCCCTGAAATAAACAGTGTAATATGTTAAATAAAAAATAATAACCTAACTTTTTTTAATTGCTTATTATATCAGTCAACATCACTTGTTGACTAATGAGTAGTGCGAACTCGGCTAGAAAAATCCTGAGATATTTTTAAGCCCATGCTGACTGGCAGTGCCAGATTTATCAAGAGGCTCGAGAAATCAGCCGCCATATGACGATGGGGGAAGAAGAAGGGGGAGGGGTCTCATAAGTGGAATAGTATTGGGCCTCTCATCATCCAAATACGACTATAGTATCGCCACCCACTACATGAGTGACATACACAATAGCTATAAACAACTCATTCATCAAGAATACAGGAAATAAAACACATACCTCAACAGCATAAAAGAAACCAACATAAGGTCCAACACCAGACGTCACATATATAGTAGCAGCAGGTGGACTAGATTTAACACCAGCAGCATATCCTCCTAATAATGACGCTGTCTTCATCTGATCAAAGGGATTCGATGACTGAAGACCTGAAATCAATGTAATTTGTATTTGTCATTCTATAATTCATGTCATCTGTTTCAGGGTTTTAAGTATCAATCGACGAAAATGTTTGTGAATAAGGTACCTGATTATTTCAGTTCTACTTGTCAGTCAGCCAGAATTGTGAAAAAAAGGCAAACATGGAATTTTCAGAAAGAGTCATTGCATCATATCTTTTGATCACCCAATTAGTTTTCCAATGTTTACCTCTCAGTAGTTAAACCTACATGTGTTTCTCCCAACTAAAAGGCAATAAAATAACAAAATAATATTTCTAACCACATCAGGCCCCGAGTTCACAAAGCATTCTCAGACTTAAGTTGAGAATTTACTCAAAATTGTTCACCTTATTTTGACTAAAATATAGCCCTTTATAACAATTTTATTGTTTTAATGTATCAAATACATCAGTAATAAACTATGTGTAAAGTTTTGTATTTCTGGATCAAATATATTTCTCATAAACTGTGATTCAAAGTTGAGTAAATTCTCAACTTAAGTCTGAGAATGCTTTGTGAACTCAGGGCCTGATATAAGAAGGGGGATCTTTACTCTCCCCTCTTCCTCCTTTGAAAAAGACAAAGATTATGAGATTTCTTACCACAGCTGATGTGATCATGTATAATATCTTGATCTTGTAAACCCCATTTTTTATAGGCTAATGGTGGAACTTGTAAAACAGATTCTCCTCCACTTGCTGTAGCTGTAGAAATATACAACTTTATATAATAAGCATATAATCAAATGCAGATACAATACACTGTCTTGACTATCAGAGAATAAAGTATCAACTCATGCACCCGGATATATATGATATATTGGACCAGGAGTAATATAAATTACCATATAAATGATTATACCTCTAGCAACTTGATTCCTACACGCTCTTAAAGACTGCATTAAACTAAAACCATCAATAGATACAACAGCTTTTCTATATAATATAACCAATTCTTCATGCTGAAATATATAATATAAATCTTTACTTATAATCATTATAGTTTACGCTGTGATCAGGTTGGTCGAATCACAAAGAATAAAGTGCCAGTGATCAGATTAATTAGTTAATAGGTGAGTGCAACCAAACAACTCTGAATACAATGTGACACATAGATTACTACAGACATTGCAAGAAGTAAACAAAAAACCCATATATATCGAATCAAGTGAATGGATGAGGAGGCTAGCCGTAAGCGTCCACAGTGCCATACAACATTGAAACTTCAGACATCAAGATCGGTAATGGGGTGGCCGAATGGTTAGCATGTGCTCGTTGGATCAACGGTCTGTCATTGAGTCAAATGGCGTGGTCTCGATTCCCCCCTTGCACATGACAAGGATTAGGTCACTTGTATAACCTCATGGGTTTTTTTCAGGTCCTCCAGTTTCGGCCCACTGCTAAGCGAATTATGGGGAAAAAAATGAACCGTGTTAGTCCCAAAATGACTTAGTTTGTGTCGAGTGACCCCCACCACTGACAAGGACAAACCACACCAGAAAGTAATGATGAACTTTCTTGGACAACACAGGACCTCCAGGCTAGCAATCCAGCATCTTACACACTTATCCACCATGGCTCCTCTAAAATATCAAATGTCATGCACTGCATGATTGACAGCTATTCCTATTAGAGATTCATCTTTCACAATATTGTAGTTGTAGTTCGTAAGTGATTGCGATTGGCATACAATGATGCAATTAGAATTGAAGTAATCTTCAATAATTACCTGTTCTGCCATACCAAGATAACGAGGTGGTTCGTACGTGTGAGCTTTTATTTTCTGTATTTGTTCTGCATGAAGTAGTTGAGACAATAATAATACTCCTGTCTGTGAAATAAAATATTTTTATTAAATAAGCTTATTGCATTAAAAGCAAATATGGGCTGTGGCGATATGAAATATTGTATTAAATAAGCTTATTGTGATAAATGTGAATATGGGCGGCATTCACTAAGAATTCAGATGAAAGGATTGAAAATTGAGATTCGGTTTATAAGCGTGGTAATGATATTTGACAATCCCCAAAAATCTACAGAGATCATTTAGGCTAAATTTAGTTAAAACTTCAAACATCCATAACATCAATCAGAAGAAAGTAATTTGACTGAAATTTGAATGAAAGTATCAATATATCCATTAATCTTCATCTATTTTTGAACTTTTATAGCAAGACAAGAAAGGCCAGCTTATTATCTAAATCATAAATAATGCATCTTTTATTAAAGCGCATGATGAGAAATTGAACCACTTTTTACATACCTCTGTGAACATCTTAATATAACCATTTGAATAACCAACAATAACACAAGTCCAATCAGGTGCACCATGGGTACTTCTATAATACAAATGGTATATACATGTATAAATATCACAAAATATCATTTGGTACCGGTATATTGTACAAAACTGAGACAGAGAAATGGAAATTAAATGAATCATGGTTTAGTGTACTAGAATAATACATCAAATGGGCTAATAAAGATGAGTATCTACCATGTAGTGCGCTATCGGGGAGATTTTATCTGAAATCGACATTTCCCCCTATTCTTTGTCAAATTCCAACTGACAAGGGTCATTTTATGTGTACTTCAATGTGTACTCATCGGAAGTCATTTCATCATAACAACTAGATGCTGTCCCTTGGATGCTGGGAAACTTCAAGTAATAAACTTGTGTTTTTTTCTACTTAGTGTCCTTAGTGTAAGAAATCAAGCAAAAGGCCTTCAAGTAACAAAAGGAGGAGTTGTGAAGTTAACAGTAACAGGAACAATGGTGGTAATAGAAGTCGAATATTTTACCTTTTCTGTGAAGCTAATGGTAGACAAAGTACAGCTGTTATAAGTTCACTGAAACAAGTTAATTAATATAGATATATAGGTACAAATATACTAATCACATATCAAAGATAAAACTGTGGTGTTTAGAAAAAAATATGAATCACCACTCTCTTCTTTCAGTATTCCATACAATAAAATTGTGACCTGTATAGTCCAGTTCAATACTAAATGCCATTGAAGCAATTTATTCCTGCTCTCATATGTTGTAGGTTACAAAATTTCTAAAACTTTTATCGATGATCAATTCAAATTACCTTGGTGTAAATTCACTCTTCCAGGCAACAGTAAACTTTGTATCAATATCTTCTTCATTATTTTTAGGATCCCATTTTTCTGAATAATTTGGAGAAAGAAAAATATAAAGGTAATTACGACAAATAAGAAAAAAATTATAATAAATCGACAAAGTCATCATCAATATGAAATTTCACTGCTTTTGAATGGAAAAGTAATTAATTTGGAGCTAAATGCACATTTATCTGCCTTTGAGTCTATTGCAGGGCTGCCACTTGAAAATTTGACAAAAAAGAAAATAGGAAATAAGCAAATGAATATAGCATAAAATTAACATGGCACATCATTGCCCTGAAAGGAAACATGGAATATGTGACAGTAGTTTCCACCTTTAAGACAAAAATGTGTTTTTGACAACAGGGAACTATTAAATGACATAAGAAATGTTTTATTATTATGATGTATTACATCATATTAGAATCCATGACAAGCTTGACTTTTACAATCTGCAAAACCTGCTCAAGCGCTAATTCGGGCCAAACATAATCATTTGCATTTATATTAAAAATGGCTTAGATAAAAGGAAATGACATTTAACATCTGAAGGGGAAATTTTACCCTGAATCCGGCACTAAGTCTTACACTTTCAAATTCAAACTGTCACATCAAGAAAAAAGGATCTACATACGTGTTAAAACAATTATTCTGTTTTCAAAAGCTAATGTTATCATATCATTGGCTGGTGAAAGAGAAATTAAACAATCTTGAAGCCACTTCATTTTACTGTTGTCTTCCACTTCATTATTACCAGCCAATGACTCAACAGCTTTCTGAATGGCTTGTTCGTCTTCGGACCATCCCCAGTCATTATTCCATTCGTCAGAAACTGAAACATAACATGTGTAAGTTTGTACTACTACTGTACTACCAATTACAATAACATATAAGCTTCTCTTAGAAATTAGCCTATGTAATGTGTTAACTTCATTTGAATGTCTGTATTGTTAAATTTAATAAGTTCTAATCCTGAAACGAGAATCAAGAATCAATTAAAATCTTATATCATAATTATTCTGACTTTTTTTATCCACAAAATTCCTGGAGAGGGAATGATGACCTTTCCTTTACACGCTATCTGAGTTCCCTGAATTGTCTTATTTACAGGAGGACCATATTTATTTAGAATCAGAATAGTAGTGATGAACTGCTATGTGGGAAAAGTAAGAAAAAGTGTATTTTATGTAAGCAAAAATTAAGCTGCCTACTGATTAGGAACTCACTGATTGTATCAGTAAAAACAATAACAAACCTTCGACTTCTGTCACAGAATTTGCAGACTCAACTTCTGGCGTATGTTCTCTCAGAAATGGGAAAAGGAATTGCCTAACTGCCTTAATATCCTGAAACCCAGATAGAACGGACAGTTGGCACGACATATTGTTCTATTGTGCAATTGGCAGATGCAGATTTATTTATCTTTTATTAAATAAACATCTCAAAGTCTTTCACACGTCAGCCATGACAGTCTCTCATGACGTCATCTGAACGGAAGTACTCGTCTGCAATTTATTGAATTTGTTTTCTGCTATTCTCTATCCATTTATCTGGTACAAAAACAAAACCAATACCGTGCTCTGTTTTATTTTTACATATTTTTGTAAAATATATAATTAGAATTAGGTGTAATCAGGCAAATATTTTTAAATACGTAAACTTCAAATTCAGTTCTCTCGACCAAAATGAGAGTTATGTCCCCTTTTCCTAGTTTCAGTTTCGACTAGTGTTTTGTTTTTAGGACTTAATAAGAGACACTTGATGAATGTCAATAAATGATGTTATAATGGGCAGGATGGAATAATAAAAAAAAAAAAAATGCATACACATTTCGGAGGCAACAAAAGGCGTGTGCATATATAGCACAACAACTAGGCCTTTAGAGCTTGATTTCATTTATTATTAAACAGAGGGCGCTGTAAATCGTTGATTTTCAAGGTAGTTTCTGTTTCCTATCAAAATGAAAAAAGAAGGTCTTTAGTAAGTAAGACATTATTGATGGTTTGTTTGATTATTTTTCGTCGATCGTAAATTTGGGTGTCATAATCACATTTATAAGGCAAGAAAATTACAATGTCCGTTTCTTGTTTGTGTCTTGTCTTCTGCATACTGCATGAGTTTCTAAATTTTTATTCGACACTTTTTTAGATCTTTAGACTTTAGATGAATTATTGAATTAATCAATGTAATATCCTCTGCCCATAGGCCTTAGACCTAATGTGAAGCCACACATAAACTGGCGACTTGGCTTCTCAGAAGAAAGGGTCCCTTTCGAAACCGTAGATATGTACTAAGACTAAGGATGAAATAATAAGATCATTTGATTTTAAAATAAATGTGCACTTTAGACAGAAGCAGCTAGTCAATGCTTGATGGCCAGACGACTGACGTTATGCTACCCTAGAGGTTCTGCTGACAGGATAGATAGATATAGATGTGGGGATCGAGAGACATGTCCTACGTTACAGCTTTCTCCCAGAGGATCTCATATAGAATATGTGCTGACATACTATTCCAAGGTCACATTGCATGCTTTGATCAATACATTTGTTTTACAATTATGATAGAATTTCCATGGTCTCTCTATAGCTGTGTCAGAAGCCTTGCTTATGCAATACAGGCTTAAAAAGAAGATATGCAGGAATTAAATTGACACTCAAGTTTTGGATTACCGATATTTGATGGGATTAGTTTCAGATTGAAGTTTAACTCAAAATCCTTTCTTCCTTTTTATCAGAAGAAATATAAATACTGGTAATAGAAAAACCTTAATAACTTTGGGGAGGATTCTAGTCTGACAGCCCCCTTCAAAAACTAATGAACAAGCTCAAGTATAAGGCAAGAGAATGTTCCTGAAACAGCTAGAAAGAACATGGACGTAATCAACATTTAGGAAGTATCCCAAGTATTTTTTTGTAATCCTATTCATTCCATTCCTACTTTATTTTTCAGGTGAGAAAATGGCTGCATCTGGAGATGGTATACCAACCATAACTGAACTAAAAGAAAAAGTTCTTGAGAATTTTCTGTCGTGTATAATCTGTACAGAAACTTTGACAAATCCACATCAACTGCAGTGTCAGCATACATTTTGTCTCAGTTGTTTGGAGAATTACGTGGAAAAAAGTAAATTTGTAAATAAATTTCCTTGTCCGATTTGTAGAACACCGATTCCAATAACTTCTGGAAAATTAGACACACAGTCAAATCTTCTTATTAAGAATATATTAGTTTTCTTTTCCAATATCAAAGATGAAATTGTCAAGTCCAACTCTTTCCCATCGTCTGTTAGTAAATTTTGTCAACTTTGTGAGGAAGAGAGAGACTCCAGGTCATACTGTCAACAGTGTCGTAACTGGCTGTGTGAGCCCTGTACACGTGGACATAAAAAGATACCAAATACGAAAACACATGAGCTACTTCCCCTCCAAGAATATAATGAAGTTGTCTGTGGTCTTCTGTCTGAAAAGTGTTCTAAAATCGAAGAATTTGCCAAGTCCATCGAAGGGTGCTTAATTTCATTACAGTCCGCAAAAAGCAAAACTAAGGATAATTTGAGTAAACTTCAAATTGATGTAAATAATCAGTGCGAGATTTTGAAAGTTGCCATTGAAAATTGTCGCCAAAAATTGCTTAAAGAATTGGAAGGCAAAACTGGGGAAATTTTGGAACAGATACATTGTATCTCCAGTCCCCTGAAAGATATTCAAGAGCAGTTGAACCACATTTCCTCCTCTTACAGAAATGTGAGTCCCACTCATCTCGACCATAACCAACTGGATCAAATGGAAAATGCATCACTTCTGCTTATTGATGAATATGGCCGAATGAAGGATAGAGTTGTCAATGTCTTAAGTGTTCCCTCTTTGGAGTATAAACAAGATTCAGCACATATTGACAACGCCCGTGGGATTCCCCTTGGCCAGATATTATTACGTCAGTCACTAACAGAAATATCAGCCCCTAATGAAGTAGGCGTAATTCGACTAATGGAACGGTCTATTAATAGTAATCATTTAACAAGCGTAGCTGTATTTAATGATAAAAATTATGTAGCTGCTTCCTCAAACGAACTTCTTCACTTTATTGATGGAAAAGAATCAAATATCAAAATTCAACAGGGGATGAGTAATTATACTGCTTTTGGGGTGGCTAAAAGTAAGCAGAAACCCAAATTAATATTTGTAACGATCATGGAACATTGCCTCGGAACTGGTAAAGTCTGTGTCTATAAGGAGAATAATATGCAATTCAAGCTATCGGAGACTATCGTAACAAATTTAACCTCTCCAAGAGGTATAGCTGTTGGCTCACAAGGATCTGTATTTGTCTGTGATCAGCATGATAGATGTATTTATATGTTTACTGACGAAGGAAGACTTGATCGAATATACAAGAAATCGAGGGATGGCTCGGATTTATTCATGGCTCCTATGTTCGTTACACAAAATATTAACGATGACATTATTGTATCAGACCATGGTTCATTCGTTAAAATTCTCAGCAAAGAAGGTGACATCAAGTTTACATACATATCTAATAATCCTGGAAGTGAATTTTGGGGAGTGACAACAGACAGAGATGGAAACATTCTAGTTGCTGATCTTAAATATGGTATCCACATTATCGATTGCAACGGAAATTTCAAACAACTACGTTCTGATTTTTCCAGTTATGTTCAACCCCTTTCAATTGACCGCCATTCAGAATACAACAGTTTTATGATTGGTACATCTTCTGGGGAAATATTCTATATGAATTAATTGAAAACATTATAAGAGCTGCAATCTTATTAAAACACAAATCCCATTTCCTTTGGTTTTTTAAAGTTCAAAATTTTCGTTTGACTTGTCTTAACTACACTTGGATCTGGAAGAGCTGTTATCCTTGACATGTTCTGTATTTGATGTGAGGGATTAGCCAATGAAACGTTCTGTTACAGCAAGCTTTTTGCATGAAGTGAACAGAGCTTTGGTTAATCAAATGTCTGATATCAAAAAAATGTTTGAGAATTTAATTTGTCGGAGTAAAAAAGTTAATATGCCGTACTCATTAAGCCTTGTCGATGTCATGCTTATCAGTGATTGTAGCGGCCAAGCGAATATTCACTGCGGGTTCAGTATGATTGTAGACCATTGAAAGTATAAAAAAACGAACTATAGATCTGGGGCGTATTTCACAAAATTTTAACTAAGATAAGATCTGAATTTTAGTTATTTGATTGGACAATATTAGATTGATTTTAGTTCTTAGCCAATCAAAATTGAAGTATCTGCTAAAATTTGGATTTTATCTTGAGTTAAGATTTTGTGAAACAGGGCCCAGCATTTTAATCAGAGTGTAAAAGCTGTACTTAAGTTTCAGTTTAAACATTGCATGATTTTAATTATATCTTGTGGTGCTGTGATTAAATTAATTAATTATATAATTCAATATTCTCCATTATATTTGATCTCAAATCATTAAGGGCCAATGCATAATTCATATTTTCACTGAAATATCCAATTTCTCACAGCTTAATACCTGCTAAATATATACTCAGATTGATTATTTATCATTTAATTAAGAAAACAAAATCAAAATACCAATACCAATGCTAGATAATCTCTTGGCTTGAATTCAATGGATTGAAACTAGGCCCATCAGGCTTCTCTGCATCCAATAAAAGCATAAATCAGTGAAATTGCAGTTTGTCATAACTTTTTATACACTGAGCGGAATTGAACCACTTTTGGAGTGATGTTCTGATGCCTATTTTGTTTTTGCAAGGGAAAATAGTGAAAAAATGGTGCATGAATTGTTTAATATTCTTTCTATATGCCCATAATTGATTTGGTTAATGCTTGCGCATTGCATCAGAAGGTTTGACATTGAGTTATGTGGTGCGGTTTTGATTCCCCGCTTGTACGTGACAAGGAGAAGGGTCGCCTGGGTACCTCATGTTTTTTTTTTCGGGTCTTCCGGTTTCTTCCAACTGCTAAAGACATAGAGACACCTAAGCGCATGCAAATTAATAAAATAAAATTGAACCATATGTCAAAACCCATTTTTCTCTCTACAAATCTTAACTGAATGTGAACAGGTATTGAAATTCTATCAAATAGTCCAAATTAAATTAGCACATAATTGACCTTAGCTTTCTACATAAAATTAACTGTTTGTCAGAGTAATGGTCGAGTGGGGTGGGGCTGTGTAATTGGTTATGAGTGGTCAATAGCACATAATTGACCTTAGCTTTCTACATAAAATTAACTGTTTGTCTGAGTAATGGTCGAGTGGGGTGGGGCGGGGCTGTGTAATTGGTTATGATTGGTCAAAAAATGCCACTTGTTGACACACACACTAACTGACTCTAATGGTGTCTTCTAGAGTATATACATGTAGTTATGTATCATTCAACGCATCAGAGAAACCTACGCTGTTTACAAAAGATTAAACGATACGCTTCTTACAGTGTTACATGAGTACCAAACCGCTAGAGACTGTTTTGCTTATATATTCGTCAAACGCGACGTAAATTCAAAAGTAAAAGTGGTTCCCAAAGTACATGTACCCAGGATCAATAACTTCTTTAGCTACCCAACTGAGTCCATCCCTGCATTAAAATATAATGCCATTTGGCAGTCAAGAAGTTATCGTTAATAGTCTTTTAGAGGAATTTAGTAATCAATGGAAAATACATTTTAGCAGAGCATTTAATATTGGCAGCGATACCCTTCCATATTTAGTAATTGGAAAGAGCAATGAACTATAACGCATACATGGAAGAACAATTACTGATTTATTGAGGCGACGTTGAGAGAATACTCTTCGAATCATCGCCAAAATACACCAGTAATTGTTCTTCCATATCTACGTGTTATAGTTTAAAATTATTGCTAAGTTACTCGAATACCTTCAACTTACATTTGAATGCAAATCAGAGATTGCTGTATTATATCTTTTAACTGCAACAACACACAGATCTTTTCCGCAAAGTTACCAAACCAAAGAGTCGTTCAGGGGCGGATCCAGGAATTTTTGCAAGAGGGGGTTTGCCAGGTTTCTGTTACGGAAATCTGCCATCATCGTCTCTAAATTACATAGGCATACATACAAATTGAGCTTTTGAAACAGAGAAATCATTTTTATACTGATGTGGGATCACTTTGTGATGTAATTTCATTGATGCAAGGCATTATTTTTTTTATGTAGCTGGGACCCCCCCCCCCCCCCCCCCCGCCTCCTCTGGATGCGCCCATGGCGTTTAGTGATTTTTTAATAAAGTATATTGGAACTAAAGTGATATATTCGTACAATAAATATATACAATCAGATTTTTAGATTCTTGATAAACATGGGAAGTTAAATCGGACAGGGAGATTAAACAGATAAATAAAAAAAATGTATATATTATTGGACAAATGAATAAACGTAAAACGAACTGAATGGCCAGATTAGTAAAAAGATAGACAGAGGGATATTTGCGTGGATGGCCAGAGAGGTGAATAAATGGGTATTTATTGCGTGGATGGTCAGAGATGAGTAAATGGGTATTTCCGTGGATGGCAAGAGGTATGATAGTTATTTTAAAGGGCCAATCCCGATAAGAACAGAGTCTCAAAAATTAAAGTCCGAACCTTTATAAAATTTATGGACCAAAATATAGAGGCATAGTGTATTTACCTTGGCTCAAAGTTTCAGCTCAAAATATTGAGTCGTTTTGACGTTAACGTCAACACTGCTTATCCGGACACGTAACCCTTTTAAGATTTTGGGTCAATTTTTCGATTGAGTGACCTAATAATCGATTCCCGTTTCTTGAGAGGTCTATACAGTGAATGACCCATGTACTGTACTTGATAACAAAAGGTAAATTTCACCTACATATCATTTTTATAGAAAAAAGTCTGGTTTTATCCAGATACTGTATAATACAACGGTCTACATTTCCAGATGAAGACTGTTAGGTTTAAGTTATTTACAAGCATATCACAAATATCGGGTTAGTTGATCGGCCTTAGGTAATGGGATATAAGGGATTTTAACACAAAATTAAGCAGTTTTATTCCCAAAAAAGTTATCGGGATTGGCTCTTTAATAACGAGAGCGATACCTCTGGCTCTCTAGGTATCGGTCTATCGCTCTCATTAATCCGTTATTAAAATAACTAGAGGTATGAATAAATAGATATTTGAGTTGATGGCGAGAGTTTCGAGTAAATGGCTATTATAATGGATGGTAAGTGATTAATAAATGGATACATGAATGGATGGTAAGAGTTACAAGCAGTAATGGGAATTCACACGGGTATGTCCGGCGCTATTTTCCAAACGTCCTAAATTGTCCAACCACTATATTTATGCCATTCGGACACAAGTAATTGGAAATTTGAATGGATGGTAAGAGATTAATACATGGATATTTGAATGGATGGTTAGAGGTTAATAAATGGATATTTGATGAAAGGGTGGTGGATAAATAGATATTTGAGGATATGACCAGGTGAGTAATAATGGGTTCAAACTATGGAGAAGTAGGTGCTACTGCTAGATGATTGGAAACCTTAACGAAAGGATAAAGATGTGACGAGACGAAGAATATAGTCACAGGCACTTGAAGGGATTAAAATAAAACTTCTTACTAATATGCTTGACTATAATAGTATAGTACTTGACTATAATAGTATAGTACTGTACTATTTTAATTTTGATATTCATTGGCCCAACAGACACTTGTGGACCCGGGGTGGCGCTCTGACTGCACCCCCCCCCCCATCCTCTCGTGAGGCCTGCGCACCACTACTAAACCTATATTAATCAAAATGAAATGAAATGGGGTTTAACGTCCTACTCTTTTGCAACTAATTCTGGGCTAATGGAAGACGGGCATACGCCATACAGTGTGGTAGGCCTATATGAGGGAAATTTTGTCCGGCAGCGGCGCTACGGCCTACTCTTATATCGAACCCCTACCCCCCCCCCCCCCCCCCCCCCCCTGGATCCTCGCCTGTCTCGACTTTCATGGTACCGTTGATGAGATAATAAACAAGGTCTCGATTATTAATTTTTAAATTATTAAATGACAGCCGTCTTTCAATCAGTTCAAAATCACAACCATCCGAGAGCCAAGAGGGTTGATCATGGGCTTGACATAAATATGAATAAATGTTCAATTTATATAACATTTGAGGCCAAAAGAAAGATTTGCAATCGGTAATTTTAGCTCTAACTATAATGCATCTTTAATGCGGGGGCAACCGAAGCAATTTTCGCGACATATAGATTTGTACGTGAAGGTTTAATTTTTAATTGTCCACAACGTCACAAACGTTAACCTCGGGCGCCATAACAACCGTAAGATGAAAGGGGCAACGATGCCATAAATAATTGTCTTTCAATTTGTTTCCGAAGTACTTTTGTCAACAGATTCCTAAAGAGCAAAGGGTGTTAAAAGATGGGGAACAGTCTTGGAATGAGACGGCGTGTGGAACTTCCAGACGGAACGGATGACGCCATCGAAGATTTAGATGTAGGCGGGGAAGCTGAGAATCTGGACGCCGAGAATGATGATATAGAAACAGTTGAACTTGAAGAAAGTCTTCCTCGCGTTAACATTGTGGTTAATGTGAAAAATTCACCAGACAGGGAAAAGCTCAGAAGACATGTTTTAATGAAAGATATCTTCCCCAAAATCAGAAAAGCAAGGGTTAACAGCAACGCTACCCAATTCTGGATAAGCCCGTTTGAAAGGCAGCCGTATAGCGAACCAACGATCAAAGCAAACGGAGAATATTCTACCGATGAACCGGGGACACTACATTTCCCGCACTTTTTAGATAATTTGGTTAATAACACGTTTCGTCTCCATATTCGATTAAAACATACGAATGCCAAACCCGAAATTCTTGAAAAACACCCGGAAGTGGAATATCTAATGAGAAATTTGAAATTTATTAAAGTTAAATTGATGCATCATCCGTTAGATAGTAAAATTAAAATTAATATTGAAGAAAGTCACGGCAGAAGAAGAAACACGTCTGCTCCCAGATTTCGACCCATGTATGGAAGATTTCTATTCTTAGATCATCTTCAACCCAGTCTTTTTATATCCGGTAGGTAGATCCACACATTTTCATCAGCACCGTCTTTTATTTTCAGTGTCAGTTTTAAAAAAAATAGTTAAAAGTGCATTAGGATTTTCCGGCGTGGTTTCCACTTGTAAGTGATGCAGAAGGAATGGCTTGACAAGGACAACTATAGTTCTTTGCATGGGATGGAAACCCGAGGACCCGTGCATACATTGGCGTGGACATAAAAGAGTCCTTGCTTGGCCAGAGTGTCGCCGCCCAGCTTATGCCTGTCTTAATTAGCCCAGTTGCAGCAGAACAGTAGGACGTTAAACCCCATTACATTTTATTTCTTGTTTTCAATTTGAATGATTTTTTGATGACATAAGACGATAATATTCTTTCAGGAGGAGAATTTATGTTGAATTTAACCCCACCACAAGAAGGCATGCCTGGAGCCAGGGCTGATTATAATGGAGAACTTCCAGAGGTCGTTGGTTATTACTCCCGACAATTAGATTCCAATCCTAACATAGTAATGGAATGGTCTGTAGCGGTCTGGAACTGGTACAATAATACAGACCATTATCATTTACATTATATAGAAGAACTCTAAATAACTGGGCATAATTAATTAGTAATCCAGGGGTTTAATATTAAAGAACTCTAATTAAGTGGCCATAATTAATTAGTAATCAACGTGTTTAATTTAGATAACTGCACATAATAATTAACCAGCGATTTCCGAGTGTTACACTCGGAAAAAAACTATTTCAGTGAAAGTGGGACAGTTTATAAGGAACACTCGGAGAAAATACTTCAATGTAAGTGAGGCAGTGTTGGAAATTCCGGAAATGAATAAACTTTATTTTTTTGGTGAGAGTGTTCAGATCTGTTTGAAATATTAAAGATGTTATTTTATTGCTTTATCTGTTTGTTTTATGTCGTTTTTAAAATAAAATCAAAGCAAAATGTTACCCGAGAATTGTCCCAACCAGTTCATCTAGGAATGGTCTCTGACGGACGATAACGTTCCATTAGGGGATAGACTGCAGCCACGATGAACCACGACTCTAACCATAATAATCTTTATGTGATCACATTTATCAGTAACAATTTAACCATAACACTCTATGTGTGATCTTCGGGAGAGATAGATGCCCTCGTGAGTGTGGGATTGGCACTAAAAAATTTTCAGAAGCGTATCCCATAATTCCCAGTGTCTAGTCATTTTGGTGGGACAAAAAAAGTAAAAGAACGAGATTTGCAGTGTGTACAAGATCACCTAACACTGTTAGTAACAGTTAAAAATTGAAATACAAGTAGGCGTTTTTCTCACAGCACATGTTCATTCTACAGCCTGATTGGTGTAGAGAAGTAAGGCATTAATCATCATTTTATCTTTATTAGCAGCTTGAATTGGCTGATGAAGTAAAGGAGTCACAGTGGCTCAGTGAGTAGGCTATTGGCTCGCTAACCTGGAGGTCCTGTGTTAGATCCCTGCGTTGGCCGAAATTTGTTAGGATGGGATATTCCGGCATGGTTCCCCCTCGTCAGTGGTGAAGAACGCAGGGCCTGGCAAGGGACAACGTAGAGTCATTCGAATGGTAGTGCCGATGTCCGTGCAAAATTTCCTTCATAGTACACAAACTGAAATTTTGTGGATGTTGAATCTCTAATAGAAATATCGGTCCAAAAAGGGTCCAATTTCCATTGAGTATTTGCCAAGTTATATTAAATGGAATTTTTTTTTTTTTTTAAACAATATTTTATTCAGAAATTAAAAGGGATTGAGGAACAGGCATAGCCTATATGACCTCTTAAATGGAAATTTCATCAATCTATGCAGCTGGAGAACAACAAGTAGCAGTCATCTTGATAAGCCTAGTTTAAATCCGACTGAATCCATACATGGAAATGTTCTTGCATTGCTATGTCCCCATTTAGTTTTCTAAATTAAATGTAAAATAATCAATCAGAATATATATTGATTAAGCAGAGATTAAGCTGTGAGAGATTTGATATTTTAATGCATCAGGACTTTAAGAAGACAAAACAACTGATAAAATCCTTTATAATCCAGTTTTATTTTCACTGAAAGTAAAAGTTGACCAAAAAAAAAAAATACACAAATATGTTCAGCAATAGCAAAACATATAAACATTAGTAAAATTGGTGAGAAATCTACCAAGTCTTTTTTTATTTCTACAACACTACGTACAATTAGGGGGCAATTTAACAATAATACAACTTGTTAGAAACTTAGTAATTCACTTTTCCTAGAACTCATTTTTCACATCATCGGCCATGACAATATTCAAAACATTTTGTCAATCGTCAGCAGTTTGCTATAAACTTTCATCTATTTTCACAGCTTCTCCTCTAAATTTTAAACTAAAATACTGTAAAAATTTGTACTAGGATTTTTAATCTTAGCCAATGAAAATGCTGAATTCAAATATTTTAGTTTACGATTTCGTAAATAATGCCCCAAAATAATTTGGATTATGACAAGTGCCCATAACCGTGGACATATTGTCTTTAGCCGCATTATTCCCCCCAGATTCAATTAAATTTGAGGAGATACATGTAATGCACCAAATTTGAGAGATAATGCACTAAATTTGAGAGTAGATAATTTGGTTGAGTCTAGAACTAGTGAATTGAAAGTCTAAACAATTTGTGTAAATGGTTATTATATATTAAATTTAAATAGATCTAAAACGAAAAACTTTCTCTATAAACACAAAATCTAAAACAAGACGAGGGAACATGAATAAATATGTGAATATATTATATCTTTCATAGTTTACATATTGCATTATTATATAGAATTCATCATACAAAAACAAAACATTTAATAACTAATCTCAAATTAACAAACAGATGTAGCCGTTTCCCCCATCATGAAGATCATTTTATTTTTCGACTCTTGAGTACATATTGTGATATGATGGTAGTTTCTCGTGTGCACTTTAGCAGGTGCTACCCATCATGAAGACTATTTTATTTTTAAGACTCTTGAGTAAATATTGTGATACAATGTAGCTTCTCGATGGGTTGATTCACAAGAGGGAGAAACTACATTACTCCTTCACGGTTTCTCCATTTCTTGTGTCATTATGGCAACAATTTCAGGCTACCCTAATTTGAATTTTTCTACACATATTAAAATTTTGTCACCTTTTTTCTCGGGATGAGGAAAGAGTACTTGATTGCACCTTTCAAAGGTTTTTTTTAGTTTTAAATAGTTAAGTCTTGAAATAGCAAACAAAAAATCATTCACAAGACTGAAGAGTTAAATATTACAATTGGCCTAAGGTGAAAGTAGTGTAGACACTTTTTACCCGCATAAACAAAAGAACAATGATTCCAACAACATTATACTGCATAGTTCATTTAAATATAACAGGACGTTAATGATATAGAAGTTCATGGAAAATCGTAGAAAAAATGATAAATTACAATATAAATTTAGCATGTACCATTATAAGCCTGAATTTCATGAAATATTTTTTTATCACAGGCAAGACAAATGGCTAGTAGAAGCGCATTATTAGTGATTGCAGTTTCCGAGAGTGAAATTTTTTATACATTTATACAAATTTAACGAAGCCACAATATGTTCAGGAAGAAATTTCATCTATTAAATATATAAAATAAAAATTTCACATAAAAACATGGCTGGTCTGAAGCTCATTAACATAATATCAACAGATAAGTTACCATAGATACTATCAAAGTACAGTGTGAGATTCATATTATTAGTTATATAGAAACAGTGCACAAAACTACCCTTAGTAAAGAAAAATAAAATCCCCTTTTTTCTACTGAGCCAGCCCCCTTTATCTCCCAATAAGCATGTCTTAATTCTCTTCTTCATGGATATTTTGTAAAAATAAAAATCATGAAATTGTTTTTTTCCTTGAAGAGATTATTCAGTGATTTTATTCGCTATTATCACATATGGGGCATATTTGTTTTATTAGAGGTAAAAATTGCCTTTTTAACTACTTTTATTTGCTAGTAATATGATTTCCCCAGAAGTCTGGTTGCTTAACAAACTCTCCATGAGTGCAAGAATCACTCAATACAATGATAAATTTATGAGTAATAGATTTATTTTGTTATAGCAGTTTTCGGTTTTCCGAGGTAAAGACTTAAAATTACTTGGGCAGATGAGGTTGCACTGACTCAGTAAATTATGTCTTTCTTTAAGTCTAGTTACAAATAAAAACAGCAGCAACTTGAAATTTTAACAAACATTTAACAGTGGTAAAAACCAATAAAATATGAAATAATAAAGTTGTTCGGGTTATTTATAGAATAGTTGGGTATTTTGATGTGGTTTTATAAATAGTCATAGTAGTTGCCGTCGACTTCTTCTGAATGAAATGCTAGATTTAAGAATACATTGTTGTCTGGATGAACTGAAAAGAGAAAAGGAACATCATCAAATAACTTTATATAATCCTTAAAAGGTGTATGACTCTATTCGTTTACACGTGCTTAGTTCATTCTAGACGTTTTTTTTAATTATTTTATTGTTTTTGGATCAGCAATTACTAATTACTTTCGCATTGTTTAGGGGGATATGTTTTTCTTTGTTGATTACAAATGGCGCCCGAAACCAAAGAATACATGACTGGTGTACTGAATATAAAATTTTTATTGTGTCTTAAATATTGAGTATTAGGAACCCATCTGTTCATAGCAAGGTAAGATCCATATTCACTGAAATGGACCAATACTGAATTCTAATTCATGTTCTCGGTCGTTAATTGCAGATATGAAACAACAGTTAAAATTGCAGAAGTTTAGAGTTTATATCCCGTTGGGTCTCCATCCAAACAAGTTACAATTGCCATTTGATAAATAAATGCACCAACCCACCAAACGTCCCTGATTCACATAAAAATACTTACATTATCAATATCAAATGATGCAACTCCCTTATTTTCATAATCGGCCATCTTGAATGAAGCTAAAAAAAAATAAAATAAATTTTAGTCATTTTGCCATTAGACAGCCGCAAAATGCTATGAGGGAAATTTTGCTCTGACAGCAGCACTACGTCCTACTCTTATATCAAATTCCAACTGCTAAGGCCATTTTTACGTGCACACCAACCGGTACAGGGAACCTCGTCTTTTTGTCACATCCAAATGACAAGGGGGAAAAACTTATCAATGTACGGATGAACTTTCTGAGCCAATTGTGGGATGGAATATGGTAGATACAACAACCATGCATTAGTGTGCTGTACATAAAATCATATCTTGTTGCAAAGAAAGTAGTTCCAAGGAGCGGGCACAAAATCTAAAGGGGGCGCAAAAACTCAAAACCATGACACAAAGCGTGTAACTGCTTCCCTCTCACATAGCCCCTGCCAAGGAATGGTGGGATGATTGCATCCAGATTGACAGAAAGAAGGAAAGCGAAACTTACTGAGCATAGTTTTCAATCTGATGGCACAAACAACAAAGTCACCAAAATCAACAATACCATCCGAATTACTGTAACGCATGACAACTGAGTGGAAGGTCGAATTACTCAATTTAAAACCTGAAAATATACAATAGTTAATCAATATAAATAAAACGAATGGAAATGTAACATCCTACTTTTCTGTTCCTCCAAGAAACACTAACATATGGTTCAATTTTATTTCAATATTTGCTTGCGCGTAGGGGTCTTTAGCAGTGGGTGAAAACACAAGACGTTGGAAAGGCGACCCTGATGATATGATACAGCACGTATGTGCTAAATCCCTCCCCCCTCCGACTATATCCAGGGTATGTAATTCTAACTATACAGGGCAAATAATAAAGCAACACCATAGTATAATAGCAAAAAATTCTTACCAACTGAATTGAGAGCCTTTCTTAATTCATATGAATTCAATGTTCCACTGGCGTCATGATCAAATTCTTTGAAGACTCTCTGAAATCAGATATAAAACATATAATGTAATCTACAGCTACAATTCAAAGTCACTGATTATAATTTGTATTTTCGGACAAAAAAACTCAATAAACAGCAAACACACCTTTCAACAATAAGCTTTGTTTTCTTAGTAAAATAAAATTGTGTCAGACTTCAATAACAGCAAAGGTTAAACAGTCATAATGACACTGATTCTACAGCCATAAAGGTAAAATCTTCAAAAAAAACTGAATGCATATTGATGTCATCGATTGGAAATAGTGTTCACGAGTTGAACATTTTTTTTCACTATCAGTAACCTCTTTATAAACTTTTTGAAACCTTGGAAATTTTATAATACAAAATTAATGTATAAGAGAGAAATGGAAAGTTTAACTGACACAAAACAGGTCATTTCGGAATTAACACATATAGGTCAATTTTATTTCAATAATTCCCTATCGTGTAGGGGTCTTTAGCACCACGAGATTGGACAAAATTATTACATACTTGAGAAATCTGAAACTAGTCAATGGTACGGAAAAACTTTTTATTTTTACCTTCCATCTTCTCAAATCTGTCCATAAATCTTTAAATTCTTCATAACCAAGTTTACCTGATAAATCACCCTGTTGTTCGTTAAGGAATCAAATTATGATAGAGCTAAAGGAGTTGCAGGAACTTTAATATCTCTTCAAAACATTCTTTCCTTCACCACTTTATAGAGGAGGCAGCACCACGTGACCTCATAGTTTACCTTACAGTCTTGTTTTATATACATTCATTGTGAACTGGTGTGTTGACAAACGTTATTTTTTGTCGTTAAAATGGAATTTTACTAGCAAAGCCTGGTAGGATTCCTTAAGCAAGGACACCCATTGCTAGGCCCGTTCCTAATAATAATGATATTTAAATGTTAATTATATAAAGGATACATCATTCATGGCAACCATACTGCGACAAATATCAGTAGCAAATCCATCAAAGGTAAATTCTGCAAAGAAAATAATAATATAAAATCAAAACATTGAAACTCAAGATTTTTTATCAATTACCTGCATATCTGCTCTAACAATGAATGCTACCGGTTTGTGGCTGTTATATAAATATTCAGAAAACACATAAAATAATTAGTACATCATTCTCATATTTACAAAAATATCGCAAAGTGAATTTCATTCACGAGCTAAACTTCTACATTGATTCTCTTGTTCATATTATTATAAAACTAACATACAGAAGTCAAGCTTCCATACACGTTGCATCAAAATTGAGTTAATTATTTTTTTTTTTTTTACTTTTTATCTAACACATATTATCTTAAACTGTTGTATCCTCTGTCACCATGTTAGTGGAAGAAGGAGAAAGCTTACATTTTAAAATACCAATATTATTCTATAAAGAGAAATACCAGTCAGTGTAAGCCACCAATTATTTGAGGTAAGGAAAAAAAATCCTCCAAATTTATGTGAATTGAAGAAAAAACACAAACCAAACCAAAACAAAACCATATTTGGCCTGTTCCCCAGTATCCTGAACATTTTGTACATATATAGTCATTCGATGTTAAACTAGTTCTTATCTCCATAAGTGGTCTGTTGACGCATCTATTGTGTCTTCAAAGATCTTGTTTGTGATTAAAAAGATATATATTGGCTGAATGATCAAGACTACTAGTTCATTAAATGCCTTTTTTTATATCATGTCATGTCTTCTTGTTTCATATTTATGATCAAATCTTGTATTAAATCTTTCAATAATGGATGGATAATCGATTAATTCTGTAGTATCACATAGCAATTACCTCCCTTGGTTCATTTTTGCAATGGCCTTGAAATGACCATCTTTTATTTAGACTGACTACATTTTCAAGCTAATACAAAGCCAGGGAAGGTTGAATTGGTTGTAAGCTACAGCCAATCTTTCATGCATTTGAGCTTTTCTATGTGCAACAGCCTACACTTAAAAAATATATTTAGCCTGACACTAGGTACATTCAGTCCAACTTTAGTGACCATCATACAAGGCGGTTAAGCGTATACAACTCAGCAAAACAGCCACAATGGGTCACTGGTTATGTAGTTGCATATTTCATGCATATTTCAGGTCTGGAAAAAGTAATTCTAGTTGTATCTGACAAAATGTCTGACACCACTGAATTATTTTGAACTTTGTGCCAGTTACATATTAAAATTGATAACAACATAGGAATAAAAAAACATATAAAATGACAGGCATGTGAGATGGGTTTGAGCCTGACCAACTTTGAATTTGAGTCAATGTCTGACAAAATCACAGACACGAAAGGGATGGTGTCAGGTTAGACCTTGTCTGTGACAGGTGGATTATTTCCAGGCTTGATGTCAGAGGCGGATTCAATGGGGGGGGGGCGCAAGAGGCAGTGCTTTTTTTACTACTGAAAGTGCCTTTCAACTAGCTTTTTTGCTCGATTTTGAGGCTCTTTTGCTATGATTTCCAAATGTTTAGACGAAAATATCAGCCAAATAGCTCTTGAATTGGCTACAGATGCAAGGCAATGACAGATAATTTTCTTGGGGCCCCCATCCCCCTCTCAGCGGCGTGCCCCGTCTCCACGGTCAGTGCCCTCATTTTGCGGCGCCCCCCATTTTCGAAATTCCTAAATCCGCCCCTGCTGGTGTATTACACTTTTAACAATAATAATAGATATATATATCGGCTACACTGACAGCTGAAAGGAAAGTATGTTTAAATAATAAGCTACGAAGATAAAGCTGTGTGGAAGTATAGAAATCGTGTCGGCAGCAGAAAGTAACTATGAACGCCTCATCCATCCTGTATAAAAACAAGTACTATATAGACCAGGAACTGAGCATGACATCATACCAGTCATCGTCGAATCTCGTGACATATCAAAAATAAAGGAACAAGAGAGAGAGAGAGAAATGAGGTTTATATCAATTGTACTTCAATTGGCTGAGCCTTAAGGCTTTTTTGAAGAGCATGCCCCCAAGATGGAGACGAACACGATGAATAGTGCCCATTTCCTGCTCCCTAAATTCTCTAAACAATCAAAGAAATATAAAAAAGTTAAACTAAAGAGAAGCGTTTTTATCAATGGCATCCAGGGAAAATTGTATAAAAAGTATGTGATAGCTACCTGTAGCTACAAAACCACACCAATTTGATCCAAGTTTTAAAAGAAAATCATAATAAGACATCTACTTCGGGATATAAATTCATTATATATTTGTTCAAGGTTTTTCACTGAGCAATTTTCATTCCTAATTTGTAAAATTAGAAATTTTTCTTTTACGAAAAACCCATTTATACTCGTTCTCGATCCTAAACCTTGATGATTTTTAAAATCATTTTTTTTAAAAAAAATAATTCTTGATGGCCATCATTTCATCCTGAATCTAATTGGAGTGGCTTAATAATTAATAATCATTTAATAAGATGGAAAAATTCAAAATACTAAATAAAACATGCAACACAGAACTATCTTTGTGCTGATACAGACATCTTTATTATAAAATATCTGGGAAATCTAAACAAGGATCACTAAGATTTAAATTAGAATGAACATATCTTTATTTGATCAAATGATATGAAAAGGGGTTAATGTTGTACTTTTTTACACCAATGTTCTACTTTTCTGCATCGACTGGTATAATGCAGATGTGCATACGCCATGTTCGACTGTCCATCCTTTGAGTAATCTATTACTCAATCCCCAACTTTCTACCAATCACCCCCCACCCCCCTTTTGGAGGTAAAAATGGACCATATCGAGAATGATTTATACATACAGTGCGATTGATGAATGAATGAATTGTTTCTAAAGATATGTTCATTAAAAAAAGCATTTATCAAATCTGCTTGTCATTGTGATTTTTTATAAAACCAATGCAAATTGATTGGTAAATTATACCAAAGGCCATTTGTCTTTCCTTTGTAATCAACTGCAGGTAATCAAATAAATATTTATCTTTTTTTTTTGCGGAAATTATTTCCTGTCTCCATAGTAATAAAATCAATCAGATTTGACAAATGCTCTCTCTATTATTACTAAAATTAGTCGCTAATTCATCTAAAGTGTTAATTACAAGTCAACTACTGGTAACAAATATAAGTGCAAAATTTTTTTAAAAATAGGTTACAATAATAAAAAATCCTGTCGTTATTTAAAATCTTACCAAAACAGCCCTCTGATAAACAAACACACAACAATCAGATTAATATTAATTATAAAAACGTGCTTTTGTAATTAAAGGGAGGCTATTCACATCAAACATCAAATCATTAATGATGAATGTGTACTCTACGATTGAATTCTCTACATGTTATTATAATACTGTCAATTTGATAACTCTAGAAAAATCGGGTCAAAATTTTCTTCTGCAAAATGTAGGGTGTATTCACTAAAAATATTTGGTATCGAAGACTTAATTATATAATGGGTAAGTTTTACAAATCAAACATTTTGTTAGGTGTTTATGGTTCCCCATGTTCCTGAAGCAACAACTGCGAGTTATACAACATCTGGACAGTGCTAGATTACTTCACAATTCCTGAACTTATAGCTACTTTATCTACAGACACATGAACAGTAGCGCCTAATCAGAGGTTGTAACCTGAACAAACCTCCAACCCAGGCCAAAACTAGATATCCAACCGAGAAGCTCCAACCTATGGTAGCTTAAAGCTGGATGTTCTAAAGCTGGCTAAAACTGGATGCTCCAATCCATAATAAAGCTGGATGTTCAAACCCAGTTGAAAGCCAGATGCTCTAACCCTGGCTAAAGCCAAGTGCTACAACCAAGGCTAAAACTGTGTGCTCCAACCTGAGCTTATGCCAAAAGCTCCAAACCCAGGTTAAAGCTAATGCATATTCTTTCAGTGAAAATCTCTGTCAATATGTATAGATTAAACATTAGAACAATGCAAATTAGTAAATCAGTGTCAAAGTTAAGTGTTTCAAGATCTTTTTCAAGCACAATGCTGAAGTAGGACAAACCGAAATATTAGTCATACTTGGATTCGTTCAGTATGAAATAAGTAAGTTTTGCTTTTCATGCAGGCCGAAGTCAATCAAATCTCTGGCCATCTTAGAATCATTCAGAATAAACAGATTAAAAACATGCTTCACTTCAAATGACACATTAAACAATTTCAAAGACAACAATGTAAAATTACAATGATTTAATTAAAATGATAATTATTAATCTATTTCATCGATATTCAAAAATCAGACCAAAAAAAAAAGGTATTGATGTCTTATTGGGTTTCTTAAACGAGTCTCTTGTAACAAACCACACAAATATCAAAGCAAACGAATTTCAAAAGTTGACAAATCTATAATCTAAACAAGTTCAAATCAAATTTAAACGTAAAAGCAAATATTTCGGTCGATAAATTTGGTGATCTAAATAATTTCTAAAATAAAAAACTTTTTTTTTATCTAATATCTATGACAAGTGTTATAATTATCAAGTTTCTATGCGTTAATTAAAAATTATCTAAAATTCATGTTTTGTAGCCGTAAAAATAAAAGTTAATTAATAATCATACCTCTAGTGAAGACAGAGTTGAGAATATCCTTAAGTTCATAAGCGTCAATTTCCATATCGTCCCCAGCAACACGTCGGAACGTATTTTTGAGGGCTTCCTCTTGCTGCTGTTCTTCATCAGATGGTGGCTCAACATCAGGCTGAAAGAACCAGATACATAAATTATTATCGATTTGAAAAAATTAAAAATATCGTCCACATGAAAATTTAATTATGCATTGAGTTGATCAAATTATAGTTTTTAATCGAATTGTGCTACTACTAATATAAATAATGGACTATTTTTAAGCTGGTGCAATGATAGTTCATGCTAAATATAGTTTAATTTACAATAATACTGTGCATATACGGTCCCATATACATTGTACATGTTAGATATGTATTTATTAAGGCAACATATACAATTTATTAAATTAGTTAAATATCTATGTATGGAGACAACATTATATTCAATTTATATGGACTATTTTTTATGCTATGTATCTATAATATTAAAATAACATATAGAACATAGTTTTATGTTATGTATTTATATATCAAGATAACAAATAGAACATATAGAACATAGTTTTATGTTATGTATTTATATATCAAGATAACAAATAGAACATAGTTTTTATTAATTATCTGTTACTAAAATAACTTGTTAATGAGTGGAGAAATAGTTACACAATGCAATAACTTGGTTAAATTGAAAACAATTTAAATATATCCCCCCTCCGATATTAAATTAATTTTTTTCTCTGATATTGAATATTGCTTATAATTTTTTTAATTAAATGTTAAAAGATATGGATATAAAAATAATTGTATATTCCTATTTTGATTGAAGATATGTTAAAAAGATAATGATGATTTGAATTCCAGTAACCTAACACATTTTTTCACGAATATTCAGTTATTACCAAAGAGTAAAGTTATTTTTACTCTGTGTTATAACCATAGTTTCTCTATCGAGGAATACAGATATAATGGTCTATTTTCTATGATATATATTATATTGCGCTATAAATACAGATTATATTAAGCATAATATGATATATAGGATATATATAAAGCCTATATAATGATATCTATATATTTTTAAGCTGAATACAGTGGCGTGCACAGGTTTGATGATACCCAGGACCGTCTCCTTGCTTTCTCCAAGACTCGAGTGGTTAAGGCCTAGTATTCATTAATGTTACAACAAAAGAGATTTCATATATGTAAAAACAGATGAGATACACTGTAAATTCAAAGTCAATAGCGGTAATTCAAAATCTCAAAAATCTTCACAATTAATTTCAATCTGTGATTGAATGATCCCCCCTCCCCTCGACCCGACCCCAAGAAATAGAAACGCAGGGCCATCCCCACTCCCTCCTGTACGCCACTGATATAAAAGCTGCTGGGGATCAAAGTACATCTATCTGAAATCATTATATTTAAATTAATTGAAAAGATTAGTTTTATTATTTTTTTTAAAGAATCAAATCTACTTTTGAGCATCTTTACTAAAAGCCATTTTAAATCTTGTTGTTTCTTTACTAGTATTTAGGCTATGAATAAATTTTGTCGTATTTTATTACAATAATTTCTTTTTTTATAGACAAAGTTTTATCATAATAAGCAACAAGGTAAGGTAAGTAAAAACAGATAACTATATTATAGAATTAATACTATCAGTTTTATCATCTATTTAATATATCTTTTCAATATGATATAAAATAAAACACATAAACGATTCAATTGAAGACAATTACTGAAATTCTGCCTTAGCTGCCTTTCCGCACATTTTCTTCGGTTACATTTGCATTAGACCAAATCATGTGTGAAAACGCTGTACCAACGCCTACACTCAAACCAAATCTGGTCATTTTGGGTCTACCGGTTTGCTTGTACACAAGAGTTTTTTCCCTTTAAAGTATAACTTTGATAAAATAACAGTGTTTGGCTGACATAGAATCGTTTTGTCTTTATTTTACTAACATGATTTTAAAACACAAATATATTCAATTTATCCTAAAAAATAAATCCCCACAAATATTATATATTCTTATTGTGACGAATAGTGAAAATTAAAAATTAAATAAAATTTAACATTAAATATTTCCAAATATATAAATAAAAATGAAAATGCGCTAAGTGAATAAAATATGGTGCAAAGGAAAAGAAATTCATCTAAAGTCTTAACTAAGAAAATCTAACAGGAAATTGAAGCATTCAGTGATTTGTGCTAAAAAACTAACAAAAAACAGCAGCTAATAACATAAACCAAAAACCTCGTTAGAATCACCGTTCTCCTCGTATTCATTGTCTCCCTGTTTAATTACAGCAGAAAGCATTCAATATTACAAACTAAGGCAGGCGGTAAATAATAATAACATGCATATAATCGTGAGAAATGTTTTACGACATTATACAATGATTGGCATGCAAGATAAAATATAATGACAATGATCTATGATGTGAGAGATGAGGCTTGATCTTATTTCCAGAGGATGACAATGGCTTCTGAAGACCCAATTCAGATCTCTGTTAAATCCAACCAAAAATGTTATAACATGCAAGATTTTGAAACCGAAAATTTGGGATTAACATGCACAGTATACAAATTAAATCATTTTATTAGACGACTCGACCACTCAGCCATGTCCTCTATGAACCCAGGAGTCTAAAACGAGGTCTAAAACTTTAAAATATTCTGATTCTATAGTGGTAAAAGGCTCAAGCAGATACAAATACAGGGCTCACACTGGCTTTCATTTTTTTTCCGCTAAAATGGATCCTAATTTTTACTTAAAACAATGATGATATTTTTTTTCCGCCAATTTGAATATTTTATCTGCCAAAAATATATGATAAAAAAAACACATGTTGTAATAACATAATATTTTTTTTATTTCTTTAACAACCATATTTACAATTTACAAGATACTCCTTTTCTTTACATTAGCCCATTTTATGATGTATTGAGATCAGGTTGTTTTTTTGTAAATGTGATTGACATCAAATTTGACAAGCTAAGGGTTGCCAAATTTCCAGTTTTCTTTGAATTTCCGTTTCGCGTGTACAATAGGCCTATTGTTGATTTCGGGTACGGTCACGGTATCAGCATCTGAATCGTTAATCGTAGCATCAAGTTCATTTCGTCTAGAGAAGCTGACGTCAGACTCTTCGTTAACTTTAGAACACTTCGGCGGCGGTAACGAAAAAAAAAGGCAGACAGTTTTCTCACTCCAGAATCGTCGCTATTCAACTCGCTCTTTCGTTTTCGACCCATTGCGATATATAATTTGAAATAATAATGTCCAATTAGCCATGCTGTAATATTTATACATGACGTACGGAGCCACGTACAGTAAACGAGATTCAACTATCAAATCATGTAACTCTCCTTCAAAAGAGTTGCCGGCAATGATCAGCCATTTTGATTACTCCCCTTTGTTTTCATTACACAACATCAAAAAGTCACCGCTAATCTATTTGTTAGGGTTAATTAATGATGAACAATGGCTAGATATAGGCTTTATGATCGACAAATATCAATCAGTTGAAACCATAAATCCTAGACAAGTGTTTAGTGTTACTCAAGACACGTTCGCGATTATCAACAAGTTGATTGATTTATAGTATGCCGCTATATGGTTAGTCAAGGATAAATACGGTTAGAATTTTATAAAAAAATTTTCGCCAATTCTAAAAAAGAATCGCCAGTACCCCAAAACTTTATCGCAAAAATTTTCGCCAATTCTAAAAAAGAATCGCCACTTTCATAATTTAATCGCAAATTGCGACTTTGGCGACCGACAGTGTGAGCCCTGTACAAATACAAATGATGGAATGGATGAATGATGGATACAAATGATGGAATGGATGAATGATGGATACAAATGATGGAATGGATGAATGATGGATACAAATGATGGAATCGATGAATGATGGATACAAATGATGGAATCGATGAATGATGGATAATTATTACAACAGTTAAAAACATAAACATCAATAGTCATATAAATGCAGCTGAAAAAAACAACTTATTAGTTTGGAAAAAAGGGAAGATAGTACAATTCTGAAAAAAATGTTTAATTTTATTTTTCAAAACACAAGTTTGCATTCATCCAGATTCTGCATAAATAATTTCTTAATTTATAAACATATTGAAATTTTGATTTCAGCTCCACCAATTTGGAATTTTGCAGATAAATACAAACTTTTTTAAGATTAGCTGAACAAAATGTAGAATTAACTGTGTTTTTCTCATTTGTCACATACAATATTTAATCATTATAAAAAGGATGGCATTTTTTCTTAAAGTAATCATTTTAACAGTTAATTCTAAAGTTGTCCGAGCTCCATTATTGCACAGCATTACAAACAAACTTCATTCATTCAATCTTAAAAAACCCACAAAATTCAAACTTCAAAACATAATCATTCCATTTGTTGACATCGCAACTTACTCTGCCTCCTCTGCTAGGCTATTTTAGGGAAAGAAAAAATTCCAATATTTTAATTCTTATCTTTTGATTTTGTTGTGTTAGTAAGTTGACATCTAAAACTTATTTTTGAACGAGGAAATGACAAAAATAGAGAACGAGAGAGATAAACAACATCTAACCAAGAAATTCAAGTTGTATTAAAGAAAACAAAAGATTTCTATATTCTATAAAAATGAGAATTTCAGAAAAAGAGCTACATTTAGGGTGAAGAGTTTTGTTAAGACACTAAATAAAGATATTGAATAATTACGATTAAAGATAATAAATTAAGAGATTTAAAGACTATTTTTACAACATTTATTTGGATAGACATTTTAGAATCATTGGTGACTGTATTGTTATTAGAAACCACTGCAAAAAAATTGGGTCATTTTCAAACAAGAAATGAAAACGTTTGGGATTAATTTAACAAGTAGTTCATTTTCAAACCAGGAATGAAGAAAGGGCAATATTTTTTTTAAGATATCGGAAATAGCAAAAGAGAATAAAGAGGAGTTTGATTATGAGTTGTCACGAAAAATATTTCATTCTCAGAATATTTAATCGATTAGGAGAAAAAGGTAAACAAAAATGACTTTTTAATAAAAAATAAAAGATGAAGTTATTCATTCATATTTTGACTTCTGCTGTTTAATCCTGGTCTTATTTCGGCAATTTTGAATTATGGTTATTTTTCTCAAATATCATAAATTTATTAGTTTGACAGTTCGTCAACTGGAAAAAGACCGGTTGCCAGGCAACGAAACATAAACCCGACGCAGCTGAGTCTTCTTAGCAATCCACAAAAAGGACCACATTCAAAAAAACTGAATATGATGATGATTTTATCCATTAGATCGTACACAAGATTTTCAAAGTGACCAAGGGCCATAACTCTACAAGTAATAAACAACGAAAACAGGATTCTTTTCTCAGATCTTGACAAGATTTTTCAAAGTGATCAGCATATATTTCAGTGAAAATTAATAGGCCTGCTCCGCTTATGTCAGTAATCGCACAGAATTGTGAATGACTAGTTGATTGACGTACGTACATTAAAATGGGTGATGTTTAAATGTTGGCAAAAAAAATAACAATTCATATTCAAATTAAGGGAGCAATGCAGTTCAGTATTTTGCATTTTGTTATGGCAACAAAACAAAGGCATCCTTTTTGAGAGAATACTACCTTCGTTGGTGAACAAAACGTTATTATACTAGTCTGATTTTTCATCAACTGGAAAAAACAGTTCATATTCAAATTTGAAGTAGGGCAGTTCATTTTTTTGCATTTTGTTATAGGAGTTTAACAAAAGCATCAAAGCATCTTCTTTTGAGAGAACACTACCAACCTTTTTAACCGATCACAATCGAATTGTTTTAGGAAAAAAAATTAATGAAAAACTTAAAAGGAAAAAGAATAGAAAATTTGTGTGGAAAGGAAAATATAAGAAAATATTTTTAGAAATGATTTCTTAAATAAAATCAAAAACAAAACATAAATTTGTATGGAAAGAAAAATGTAAGAAAATATTTTAAATAATGATTTTTTAAATAAAATTAAAAACAAACATAAATTAAAAATAAAGTTTGAAAGAAAAATAAAACAGAAATTTCTATAATTTGTTTAAAATTGAAACAAAAAATGATTTCTGATAGAAGCAAATACTATGAGGACATAATGAACATTTTTAAACAAAATTAAAATAAATCAAAAAGATTATAAAACTAAAATCAAAACAAAATGTGATGAAATGTCTAAGTGAAACTCAAAGGTGAGTGCAACAATAATAAGTGCAAGACAATGATACAGTTTTTGACTTGTTATGTCATGAAAGATCGACCGAAACTGAGATAAAGATCACAAAATCAGACATGTTGATTATGCGATATTTTTGTGATGTAAGGTGTGGTTTGATAGGTCTATTATCAATGCAGAAATGACATCACAGAGGAAATGGTCAATGAAAATCAAGGTATGAAAAAGACAAACAAACGTGAAACTGAAAAGATCATCACAAAGTCAAAAGGTCATGGTGAAAGGAGCACTCATTCGTTCACATTTAAAAGATCTAGATACATAGCGATAGCATTCTCTCAATGTTTTGCTTTTCACACCAGGTGCTGATTCAATCGGTGTCATGCGGCAAAATTCACCCATTTTTGCGGACTTACTACAGGTAATGGTTGTACTGGTTCTGGAATGGGTTCGGCTTCTCTTCTTCTACGCTATTATTAAATAGATGGGATGGTGAATATATATGTTATTGCATGGAATACTTTGATCGTTTTGAGACTAACACATGGTTCCTTTTTACCTATGATCAAGTTTGCATTACTACGAGATGAATCTTAAAACATTTCTTTAATCCATTTTTCCTATCAATTCGAGACTAACACATGGTTCTTTTTTACCTATAATCAAGTGTACTATGCTAGGGAGATGAATATCTCTTCAACCAATTATTTTGAGACTAACACATTATCAAGTGTGCATTACTAACGAGATGAATATTAAACGCCTCTTCCACCCAATATTTTGATCATTTTAAGACTGACACATGGTTCTGTTTTACCTATGATCAAGAGTGCAATAGGGAGATGAATTTAAAATCTCTCTTCCGTCCAATATTTAGATAATTTTGAGACTAACATATGGTTCTTTTTTACCTATGGTTAAGAGTGCAATGCTAGGGAGATGAATTTTGCCTTGACATCTCCTAACAATCTTTATTTTCAAGGGTTCTTTTACGTGCACGCCAATGTGTACATATGTGGACATCGTTTTTAAAGGTATTTTCATACTTTTCAGCACTATTACAATTAATTTATCTATAAAAATAAGTTCAATTGTGAGGACTAATTTAGAATATTGTGATCAAGTGATGGAACAAGACCAACATGCTATATAAACAAGCATGAAGATATTTCACAGGAAAAGGGAATACATGAAGAAAATAAATTATATTAGATCTAGAGAGTATATATATGTAGAAAAGTGAGTTTACATGTTTACAAAGGGAACAAAAAGAGCTTGAATAAAATTTAGGAAATTAATTCAGTCTTGAAGAGAATAGAGTCATTACAATGCTGTTAATATTTATTGCATATTTATAAATTAGTTAATTGATATTTGATTTAAATATGAGAGGGTCAATCATATTAATAAGATTGTAGTTATCAATTTATCATCGAATTATCACCTAGAAATCATACAGATGGCATCTCCAATAATATCAATGATATATGACTGGTACCTTGACAACATTAGCTGACTTATTCTTTTTGAAAGATTAAAGATATATCAGATTTATCCGAGTATCAAAAGGTGTAGATCCATAGCCTCTGTTGCACAGATAAAAAAGATTTGTAACAAGCTCGCTTACATATGAAAAAGTCGCCTAACGTAGTCAAGGTGTCAGATCTTGACATTATGAAGATGATAGAAGTTGAAGGCTGAAATTAAATCATTCTATATTTGATAAGCCATACTTCATGTCACACACATAAGATATAATATGATATATATCAGCCTAAGAAAGCTGTCTATAGAAGCTGTACATAACAGATATATTCACTCATTCAAACAACATTCTAAATAATAGAATATAAATCAATTTATCATTGTCAATTTATCTTGATTTTGTTATAATAGAATTATTATCATAATGATAGAATTAATAAATAATTCATATGGTGTATGCAAACAATTCCTATATTGGGACCCAATTATTAGTCGTTAACACAGTAATTGGCTCTAAGATTCCTAGATAAACACTGATAATGATAAACCCTTTTTTTCATCTAAGTTATTCCCAAATTTAGAAAGCTTCTGTCCCACTCAGAATAGAATTCATTTAATTCATTAAACCTCTTCCACGAATAAAATAATATTCATTGAATATATTAAATCCTGTTTCTTTCACAAAATAGTATCTAATATATTAAAACACCTTTCCAGGTATAAAATAATATCTAATATATCAGACTATTCTATTTCCATTATACAACAGTATTTGATATATCAAACCCTCTTTCCGTTATATAAAATTGATAGAGTATTTATTTGATATATCAAAACATCTGTTATAAAATTTGATATATTCCAGTGTAAAATAGTATTTATTCAATATATTAAAACCTCTTCCAAGAATAAAATAGTATTTATTAAATATATCAAAACCTCTTTCCAGTGTAAAGTAGTAATTGATAAATATTGATATTGAAATATTATGGTAAGTATAAAAATTGAAATATTGATCCTTACCTGTTCATCATTGTATGAGGTCTGTTCATCAATTTCTCTGGAAAACAAAAACATAAAACATTTTAAGAGCTACTGATTTGTTATTAATGACAGATTAAGCAGAGGGGTGGTTTACAAATTTTAGTAGTATTTTTGTTTTAACTTTGTTGACACAGCAATGTATAATCAAAAATATTTCAACTGAGTAAGGTCAGTGTGGATGATGATGAAATAGAAGTTTTACCTCCGCTTCCCCCAAAGTGACATCGCAGACTAGGGTTAGTGTCATCTCAATATTTATAATATTGCGATCCTGATCAAGAAACAGAGTTTTAAATACTTACCCTCCTTGAAAGTCCTTTTCTGTGAATATACGTAATAAGAAGTTTCCTTCTTCGGAAGGCTCAAATGTGGATGGAATAATTGCATATGTTCCTGGAGGTAACCGATGACGACCACACATTTCTCGGAGATTAATAAAAGAGGGAGATTTAGCACATGATGCGTTATATTTGAAGAAGTTGACATCTAAAGGACCTTGACTTTCACCTTCTTTCAACTGAAAAATGTGTAAATATAACATTAATTTTTTGTCATTAGATGTGTTGAATGGTCTGTCATTGAGTCAGCTGGCGTGATTTCGATTACCCAATCTAACATGACAAGGAGTTAGGTCGCCTGTCCAACCTCGTGGGTTTCCTCCGGGTCCTCCAGTTTCATCCCACTGCTAAAAGACCCCTACATTTAAACGAATTATTGAAATAAAATTGAATCATATGTTAGTTTCAAAATAGGAAATTTGGCCTGCTCACCGGCACTATAGCCTTCTCTTATCTTATATAAAATTCAGACTACCAGGGATTTTTTACATGCACACCAATGTATACACAGGAAATGCTTTTCGTCCTATCCAAAAGACTAGACAGTTGTCCTAGCCAGGCCCTCAATCCTACACCACTGACAAGGGATAATCACGTCGGAAAAGTTCAACTAAAAGGGTACGATGTTCAATCCCATTTCTTTTCTTTCGCCTAACCTAAAATATTTTAATTTCAAAATTACTAACAGTTTGAAATAGAAATAAAAGTAGGCTGTAGCCCCACCCACTGAGACAAAATTACCCAACCACCCATTTACAGCTACCACAAAAGATAGGTTGCCAGGTAACGAAACACACGTCCACAACAGCGGGCGTATAAAAATGTAAAGAAAATTTTTCTTACATTATAAATAACGTAACCAATAGTTAATAAATCCAATCCTTCTTTTCGTTTCTTCCGTCTGTCTTTCTGTAATAAGGCTACGATCATTGTACAGTTATTATCTTCATCATCATCATCTGCATCCGTCAATGTCACACGATATTGAGGATTTGTCCAAAACGTATCTGAAATAAAATGGTTGATTATCAAAAAGAGAGAGAGAGAAAGAAAAATGGGGTTTAATGTCCACTCGACACAAACTAGGTCATTTCGGGACTAGCATATGGTTTAATTTTATTTTACTAATTCATATGCGCGTAGGGGTCTTTAGCAGTGGGAGGTTTTGTGTCTTTGGCACAGAAGTTTTGTGCCTGACATTTTGTCCGGCACTGATTTGTCTTTTTTGTGGATATTATTGATACATGTTCGACACTTAGTCGAAAATATCTGGTACTATTTCATTAGTGTCTGACATTTTGTCAGGTACATTTAAGGGTTATTTCCAGGTCTTGGATCAAGGGGAACTTGGGCCACTGAAACTAATTTGATGTGCAGAGTGCCAGTTTTAACACCAGGTAAATTTGTGAGTTTTGTCTAAAGCCTAGAGCTCGCAATAAGGTACATGCTACTGCGGGTAGTCTTTGGGGGAAATTTGAGTAAACCTGTGCATAAGACTTATGCGTCACTTGTGTGTGTTCGGCACAGTTGAAGATCGAAGACTGGCTGTAAAGACTTTTAGTGATGCACTTACAAAATTTTCACCTGGTTTCTGGCTGCTGATCAAACTATTGTACCAACATTATGTTAATTTAAATGGTGCAAAAGCCACCAAAGTTACTTTTGTGATAATATAAGACCAACCTAAATAATTTCTACAACCACCAGCATTGACACGTCTCGTCCAGCCACCGTGTTCTGATATGGCACTGAAGCATTTCTTTTGTCCTTCTCCAGGTTGACCATGCATGGAATCGGGCCCAAGGTTACAAATCTCCAGTTTCTCAAAATTACTGATGAAATCTTTAAATGACATCCTGAAATTTACAGAGAGAAAAAAAAGTTAAATATCCCCGTAAAACAGCAAAGTCATTTTGGGTCCAACATATGTACTAATCGAAATCACGACCATTTCAGATTTTTGCTACAATTTAATACCCTTTTCATTAATAAAATCTTGCCACTACTGATATTATTTCAAACATGCAATAAGTCTGATCCTGCATCAATATGTACTATTTAAATATAGATTATGCAAGAGAAAGAGATAGAGAGAAATGGGGTTTAACGTCCACTCAACACAAACTAGGTCATTTCGGGACTAACATATGGTTTAATATTATTTCAATAATTTGCTTGCGCGTAGGGGTCTTTAGCAGTGGGAGGAAACCTGAGTGCCCGGAGGAAACCCACGAGGTTGAGAAGGCGCCCCTGTCTCCATGCCACATACGCTCACACCAGGGCTCGAAACCACAGCCGCAAGCCAGAGGTGACCAGATTATACAAGAGGTAAATCTGCTAATTGCAGGTTTTTCTCTAGGCTGGAAATGTTATCTAAATTATTAATTAGACATTAATTAACATATCCAGACCATAATCAACTCTCGATGTCAATGCTAGTCTGTGATATTTACCGGATTTTGATCCCATTTGCTGCTCAGCTTTCATTCATGATTTAATCATGAACTTGATAATAGAAACTATTTTTTTTATCGAACCGACTTTAGTAATGATGATCAAGACTAGTGCAAAAATTCAATGGCTAAATTCTCGGTTCAGAGTGACTCAATATAACTGAAATTTTCAGCAAATTCCTTTAACATTATCTAGTTTTTAACTTTCATAGTGGGAACTGCAAGCTCTTTATCTAATCTCCCATAATGTATCTTTAAAAATATGGCTGAATCCTTCTCTCTCATACAGTATCTGCACCGTACAAGTGTTTCTTTTGTTAAAATCATATCTGGAATGTGTTTAACCAGTTCTGTCACATAAAATAATGGCTGATGCAAATATTGTCCTTTAACCCCTTGTGGACGGGATTTTCGACGAAATTTCGTAACCCTGGACGGTATTATTTAGGGGAAAAAATAATTTTTTTTAAAATGTGAATTTATCTTCAATCTGCTTGGCTTATATTCTTAAAAAAGAATTCCTGTTGTAATTTTATGATGTTTTGAGTTCACAAAATGATTTTTCCTTGCCTTATTGTCTATTTTACTTCGTCGAAAGACAGCTGGCGCTTCCTGGCAACCGCCATTGTTTACATGTCGTAACTATGCAGAAAATTCGAGAAAATTACACGATAAAATACAAGTGATGCCATCTAGAACAACGGGAGATAACTTGTTTATGATCGCAAGGCAAAGGGGGATTCCCTCGTGCTAAATTTAGCATATTTAAATGAGGACTGATTCAGGGTGTCACGTGTGACGTGCCAACACATCAACCGTCTCTGGGCACGGAAAATATTTGCGTGTCAACACGTCATCCGTCCAAAAGGGGTTAATTCAAAAGAAAGATCTTACCAGAATTCTCCATCATCATCAAAAGTTAGGCCAATTTCTTGTTTCTCTTCATCAGAAATGAGAGTCCATTCATCAGACCTATAACACAATAGGGTATCTATCAATATCATGTCTAAAACAAACATTGTAGAAAAATAACATGTCCACTCAACACAAACAAGGTCATTTGGGGGGGGGGACAGATGTTTCAATTTTATTCCAATATTTAGCAGTTTAGCAGTGGGGAAAACCCATGAGGATGAACAGCTGACCCTACTCCTTGTCACGTACAAGCCAGGACTCGAAACCCCAGTACTTGGCTCAATGAAATACGTAGTTATTAAAAGTCATCCCAGGCCCCATTCTATTTTGCCTGGGCAGTAGCTCTATGGCCTGTATTCCAACTGCCAAGGAATCTTTTACGTACATGCCAATGTATACCGAGTGTGGATAACACATAAGACAATAATTATAGAAAAAAAGTTACTTTACAGGTTCCCAACCTGCCCCCCACCCCAAGTCCCATCCCCTCCGAAATGAGAATAACACATAACACAATAATATGAAATACATGTTAATTTAGAGGTTTACATCTGGCAATGATTTGACAAGAGTTCTCGCATTTTATCAAGCAAAATATGTTTTGTACTATTATTATGTTGTAATGTGTGATGACAATAAACTTACTGATCACTCCAAGCTCCCTTCCATTCTGCTTCATTACCCCATGGGTTACGTATTCTCACCATACAGATTTCACCTGATACTCGTGATGTTGATATGTTAACCTGTTAATTAAAACATAATCAAATGATTTAGGGTATATACTACATCTACCTATTGAAGGTCTTTCTTTAGACTTGAAATGTTGTATAAACTATTAATTAGACATTTATTAAAATAAAAAGACCATAATCAACTCTCGAATGCCATCTTATGTGTCCGATTTTCATTAGATTTGATTCCATTCTACTGTTCCATTGGTCGCTTCACAAAGATGTAAGGTGGCAGCCCAAACTCTTGTTTCTCTTAGTCATACTAATACTTCACGTATTTAACCAAACCACTCACATTGCGCGCTAAAAATAGTTCCAGTTAAATCATCAAATCGGTGGTTTTTAAAATAACTTTTTATGTCAATATGTGGAAAATGTTTCAAGGATCTTTAATATGTAACTCATGCATCTAATCGATGCATAATTGTTGAGAAATCAGCTGTATTTCATTCTAACAAATCTTGCCAATCATTAGCTACAGGGGTGGACCTTAGTAACTGGTTTCACGCTGATTAATGGCTGGTGAATTTTACCCGAGACAAACAAAGGGTAAAGTTATCTCTATGATCGAGGGGGGGGGAGCTTGGTAACTGGTTTCACGCTGATTAATGGCCGGTGAATTTTACCGGAGACAAACAAAGAGTAAAGTTATCTCTATGATCGAGATTGAAATTTTATAAAATTACAAGTTATCTCTATGATCGAGATTGAAATATAATAAAATTACAAGTTATCTCTATGATCGAGATTGAAATATAATAAAATTACAAGTTATCTCTATGATCGAGATTGAAATATAATAAAATTACAAGTTATCTCTATGATCGAGATTGAAATATAATAAAATTACAAGTTATCTCTGGGATCGAGATTGAAATATAATAAGAATCGAATAAATCTTACCAATTTAACGGCTGTAACACTGTAGGCATGTCCCATAATCAATCCATTCTCCAATTCAGCTTCTAACTGGTTCGGATCAGCCTGTAACATAATTTTATTACATAATCTTTATTAGAAATGCTTGCACACCTGGCCCCGAGTTCACAAAGCATTCTCAGACTTCAGTTGAGAATTTGCTGAACTTTCAATCACTGTTTATGAGAAATATCTTTGATCCAGAAACACAAAATTTTGCACAGAGTTTCTTATCAATGTATTTGATACATAAAATTAACAAAATTATTATAAAGGGTTATATTTTAGTTAAAATAAGCTGAACAAATTTGAGTAAATTCTCAACTTAAGTTTGAGAATGTTTTGTGAACTCGGGGCCCAGGATAAGAGAAGGAAATGGGGTTCAATTTTATCTTAACAATTTGTTAGTGTGTGGGGGTCTTTAGCAGTGGGAGGAAATCAGAGGACACGGAAATAAACCAGAGGCTGGAATCGAAATCACAACACTTTATTAAATGATAGACCTCATTCGGTAACCAAACCCCCCAAACCAGAATAAAATCTGGAACCTACTGATAAAAGGGGATTGGATGGCCGATAGGTTATTGCGTGCGTTGTATCATAAGGTCTGTCATTGAGTTAACTGGCGTGGTTCTAATTCCCCGGTTGTATGTGACAAGGAGTAGGTTCGTCCGTCCAACCTTGTGGGTTTTCTCTGGGTCCTCCGGTTTTATTTCAATAATTTGCTTGTACATAGAGGTCTTTAGCAGACTGTGTGATCTAATTCACATGTATAAACCGATCAGCCACGCAGTTTTGTTTCCATCCATGTAGCAATTTGTGACCTTTGCGACACATTTCAAATGCAAGTTTTTTACCCTTACATATTTGTTGAGGCACTGAATACAAGAATACTTACATCAATAGAACAACCCATAAGAGAATGCATGCCAACAGCTTTTAACATAATCTTCTGAAGGTCAGCTGGAGCTTTCTGTAGGTCAAACAATTCTGTAACACCTCCAGTAAAATCCTCCATAGCTTCTGATGTACTACCTCCTTTCAAAGATTCATATGATCCGTTCAACCTGACAAATATAACAATCAGATTTATTAAAGATACTCAGTAAGCAATGGGGTTAAAGTCAGTTTAACATAATGTTTAGGTCATTTTGAGACTAACATGCAGTGAATATCATTTCCATGGCAACATGTGCAATGCAATGGGTTGAGTTTTGTTAGGTTTCTATCTACTCTTAATTGAATTCCAACTGCAAAAGGTTCTTTTATGAGCCAAATAATATGCTCTCAGTAGTTCCTCCCATCTGAATAGGGAGCCGAGGTGGCGCAGTGAGTAGGATGTTGACTCAAGAAAAATCCTCTGTATTTTCTGGCATGATTTCCTGACTGAGGAACTGACAACAACAGCAGCCTAGTCTTTTGGATTGTAAGAAAAACTGAGGTCACGTGTGCACGTGAACCTGCATGTAAAGGAATCCTTGACAGTTAGAATTTGATATAAGGCTGTGGCACGACTGCCTGGGAAAACTTTTCCTCATAGCATACGCCCTGGCATACGCACATCTTCATTAGTCCTGTTGGAGCAGAGCCAACGAAGGCACCATAATTAAACTCGGTCCCCTGCCCCACACAAACAATATAATAAAACTTAAGAAGACATTAACTTACTTGGCATAAGCCTTTTCCAAAAGAGCACTCCAGAATTCATTTTTCTCTGTGGAGTGCATGAATACCAGTTGTCCATTGTATGTAGGAAGCCGATCATCGACCACAACTTCAACCCATTCACCTTGATGCCAGAAGTTGAATTTAAATATTCCGCAATAATCAGTCGTAAAGTCCTGATCCATTGGAACTACCTTAGCGAAGAGATCCTCGCTACAAGTCAGGGAGGCCACAGCAGCCAATAACCAACAATCACCTGAAAAAAGATTAATGAGACGTTATATGTATTATATTTTTGATGACCTAAGCAGCATTTGTAAATATACTTTTTGGTACAAAATTATGTAAAACTGTGGATCATCATTTGATTGATATTGAATCCTTTGTAAACTACAAAATTATGAAAGTTGAATGTCTAAAAGGAGTATCAGTACATTAAATCACTTAGCATAGTCTTCATTCCACGCTAGTAGGTGACAAAGAGTAGAGTCGCCTTGTCATGGAGTGTCAGTACAAAAATGGTTCTATTTCATTCAGAAAGAGAGAGAAATGGGGTTTAACATCCACTCGATACAAACTAGGTCAGTTCGGGACTAACACATGGTTCAATTTTATTTCAATAATTCGCTCGCACAAGCCAGTGTCACCTATGAGTGTCGTGTAAATTCATTTGGTGGTCTCATTTCAGTCATTTTATACATATTGAGATAGAGAAATCGGATTTGAATTCCCCTTGCAACAATTTAAGTCATTTATGTAAAAACATTTGGTAGAATTCCATTCCAATAATTCAGGGAGGTTGGGATGGCCTAGTGGTCTAGAGTGCCGCGCTTCGTCCTCTAGCTGGCCAGTCACCTCTGGCTTGCGGCTGTGGTTTCGATCCCTGGTGTGAGCGTATGTGGCATGGCGATAGGGGCGCCTTCTCAACCTCATGGGTTTCCTCCGAGCACTCCAGTTTCCTCCCACAGCTAAAGACCCCTATGCGCAAGTGAATTATTGAAATAAAATTAAACCATATGCTAGTCTCAAAATGACCTAGTTTGTGTCGAGTGGATGTTAAACCCCATTTATCTTTCTCTCTTTTTATAGTAATGCAGTGGTATCTCAGTGGTACCTGGGGTGATATTGCAGACAAGTGTTTCCTAGGAAACTTGGACGAGGAGCCAGTCATTCCCATGTCATTTATTACAAGCACTTATCCTAAGTTACACAGACTGGATAGAGCACTGATGTAGAAACCTTTCAACTCCACATCAAATAAGCATGTATTATCATGGAGATTGAAAATTGAAATATAAGCTAAAATGACATTTGCAATTAAGTTGAAATTACGATAATGCATGAGTGCTTATACAAAATGTAATAAAAATGGTTTTATATGAATTACCATACTGATGATGTTAAATATTAATACGTCACTTTGACCATTAAATATTTTCTGAATATGCGTGACAGAGATTACTGACTCATCAGCATAATACGTTGAACATTTTGGGATTAACACATGCTATATTATATTTGTAAAGTGTACTATGTGGTTGTGAGAATAGAGAGAGAATGGGGTTTACCCTCCATTAGACACACACTAAGTCATTTTGGGACTAAAATATGGTTCAATCCAAAAAATTCTCTTGTGCAGGGGTCTTTAGCAGTGAGAGGAAACCTGAGGACCTGGAGAAAACCCACTATTCTGGACAGATGACTCTACTGTTATATACAAGTGGGGTTGACTGAATGACAGACTAATGATCTAAAGCACACACATGTTTAACCATTTGGTCACCTCTCGAAGAATAGAGCTGAGTTAATCAATGTGCATGGTGGAATACTGTCAATACAAACACAGGGTTTCCGTTATTTGGTTAACCAAATAAAATTTGGCTTGGTGAACTCTAGGGTAAAAATATCTGATCTTCCCCTGGGTATATTTACTATTACTAGCAGGAAGTCACAGTAGCTCAGTGACTTATGTTCTGGCTCCCTAACCAGGAGGTTCTTGGTCAGATCACGGTGGTTTCCATTTATCAGTAGCACAAGACAGTGAGACCGACAAGGAACAGTGTCTGATCATCTTGATGGGCTCCCAAAAACCTGAGGTCTTGTGTACGCATTGTGTGTATTGTATGTAAATAACTCTCGACAGTTGGAATTTGATAAAGAGAAGGAGGAACCATTGTTGTCCAGGCAACATACCCTCAAAGCACACATCACAGCATGTGCCAATCTTCATATGCCTGGGTGGAACAAGGCGAAAAGTAGGATGTTAAACCCCATTCCATTTAATTTCAATATCTTTCCAAATGTGGCAATAAGAATCACAAATATAGTTGTGGCTTGTGCATTATTGATCTAGATAGTATATTAGCACAGTGTATGAATAAACGAATGAATAAAGAGTATTGCATAGAATTGTGTACTGTTTATTCAGTGTGCCTCTAGCTATATGATTTTTTCTTTAATGTTATTGTTTTTACTGCTGTTTATTGTTTATGAAGGGTAAAATGTGAGACATGGCTCCTGGCCTTCTGGCCTAATTTTCTACCCTTTGAAAATAAGGTCTTTATTATTCCTATTATTCATATTCATCTTGATCTTTAGACTAGACCTACTAAAGGTGTAGCCATGGCATATCATTATTATCATTTATATTAATTTCAAGTATAGGCCTACTGAAGGTCAAGCCAAGACATATTATCACTATCATTTATATTAATTTCAAGACTAGCTAGGCCTTCTGAGGGTCAAGCCAAGACATATTATCATTATCATGTATAATAATTTATAGACTAGGTAAGACCTATTGAAAGCAACAACCTTGTGGGTTTACTTCCATTCCCTCCCACTGCTAAAGACCACTAGGCTGAAGCGAATTATTGAAACAATATTGAACCATATGTTAGTGCCGAAATGACAAAGTTTGTGTTGTGTGAACGTCAAACCCTATTTCTCTCTCTCTCTAATGAAGGCAAAATAATATCATATTATTACCATTAATATGAATCTAAAGACTACTGAACGTGAGAGACTAGGCCTACTAAATAAGAAGACATTATTATTATAATCTATATCAATCTAAAGACTACAGAGTGTGAAGTAATGACTAGGCCTACTGAATTAGAAGACATTATTATTGATCTGAAGACCTGACAGGTTTTTTATTATCAGCAATTATATATGTTTATTGATTAGGCTAATTACTTGTCATATTGAACAGATCACCTCCATTGATAAATTACTAGTCCAGATATCGTGTATTATTTATCATAGTGGCCAGTAATACAATATGGTTGTCGTCTAATTTGACCAGTATATTAAAGGAGAAGTTCAGATATCATGTATTAATTAGCCTATCATGGCTGTTAGTGATACAATAGGCTTTTTATCTAAATTGACCGGTATATTAAAGGTGAAGTGCAGTCATTGCAGATTCTGTTTATTCTATTCATTACCTAGTAATAAAATAATTTTTACCACTCACAAAATGAGGTGCGACTCTTTTGGAAATAAAATGGGGTTTAAATTCCTACTGTTCTTTGCCAACTGAGCAAATGAAGATGGGCATATGGTATGCAGTGTGCTATGAAGGAAGGAATCTTTTTATGTATACCAGGTTTTCCTTTGCAAGGTTTTCTGTAGCACTGACATAAGGAAACCACACTGAAAGATCCCAAGGTATCTTTCTCGACAAACCGAAGACCCGCTGATTAGTGACTCTCTAACATGGTTGTGGGGTCACGGTGGCTAAGTGGATAAGGCGCTGGTTCGCTAGCCTGGAGGTCGGGTGTTCGATCCCTGCATTGGCCGAGAAAGTTCATCTCAATTTTCCGGCGTGATTTCCCCTTGTCAGTGATGCAGAAGGATAGCCTGACAAGGAGAGCTGCCTAGTCGTTTGGATGGGATGAAAAACCGAGGTCCTGTGTACACATTGGAGTGCACGTAAAAGATCCCTTGGCAGTTGGAATTCGATATAAGAATAGGTCGTAGTGCCGCTGCCCGGCCAAAATTTCCCTCATAGCACACTGTATGGCGTAGTTCACGTTAGGTGCAAAAGAGTAGGACGTTAAACCCAATTCATTTCATTTCATTTCTAACATGGTTGAAACTATATTTATAAAAGAAAATCTGCAATGACTAGGAGTCCCCCTTTAATGGAAATTACAATGGCTGATAAACAATAACAAAATGTCAGAATGTTACGCTTCATTAATATTCATTAAATTTTAATCCATAATGGTTTTATTATCCATGTATTTCTCTTTCGTTAATTCAGATATCAAATCTCCTTGAAATTCTTCAATTAGTCAATATTTTTAAACTGGCTCATGTTCTCTATTGATAGTACTGTATTTCAAATCGGCCATTTTGTGTTATTGTCCCTGAGAAATGTGTCGTCAGATATTAATACATACAATGTACATGTATATCAGTTGCAGGGGCAGATCTAGGAATTTTTGTAGGAGGGGGTTTGCCAGGTGTCAGTTACGGAAATCTGCCATCATCGTCTCTAAATTACATAGGCATACATACAAATTGAGCTTTTTAAACAGAGAAATCATTTTTATACTGATGTAGGATCACTTTATGATGTAATTTCATTGATGCAAGGCATTATTTTTTTTATGTAGCTGAGCAGGGGTGGGGGGGGGGGTGTGTTGGATCCCCCAAACCCCCCCTCTGGATCCGCCCCTGAGTTGATATATTTCTGATGTCAAATTACAACATGAGAAATAAATAGGGCCAGATCATCTGGTCATCACACTCTAAAGCAAGGCTGACACTTGCACGATTCCGTGGCACGCATTGGCACGACTAGAGTCGACATGACATTGTCTGATTTGCGCAAACTCGTTATGCTAATGCGGGAAGTGCGTAAACAATGCGCAAACTATGCGTGAGCTTGTCGTGCCAATGTGGACAATGATGGGCACGACAAAATTGTGGCCAAAAGTCGCACAAGTTTCAGCCTGGCTTAAGCCTATAATATTTCAGACTGCAGAGACAGAAACATATCGTTATCATGTTTTTATAGCCAAGTTACTTGGTCGTATCTTATAATTTGTATCGCTACAGCAGTAATAAGGCTTAGTCATTCCAGTGACCATAGTCATGAAAGTGTTAATCAAATTGCAAATGATAGCTATTTAATGAACTATGAATGAAAACTTACCAAGTTCTCCCTGACGGACATCAAATCGACTGGCACCGGAAGAAATCCATTGTGGGTCATCACAGATTTCCTGCAAGTAGAAAAAATTAACACATTTAATATGATGAATTAATATACAAATCTTGTTTCTAAAGGTCAAAACTTGGATGTACATGTAATTGATCGCGACACAAGATATGGCCTAGGAATGGAGAGAAAGAGACAGAGGTTTAACGTCCTTCGTCACAAAATAGGTCACTTGGGTCAGGTTTTCGTAGTTCACCCGAGATACTCGAGTCGACACCAGACCGTTCGCGTTTTGAATCGAGTTGGTCACATGACTGACTCAAGTCGCATCACGTGACTAACCCGTTTTACTCCCCGTTGAACGGAGAGTAAAAGGGTTCGTCACGTGACAAAATGACGTCCTTTGTCACCAGGCTCGCTAGAAGAGGTAGAGGTAAGTCGGTTGTTTCGGAATCTTCTTCTTCTTCGTCCTCTAACAGTTCCTGAATTAAAATAAGATTCCGAATGGAGGCAGCCATTGCGAAAAAATAAAACAAAATAAATAAAGGTGTCTCGCCATTTTGTTTTGATGTCATATGACTGCTCAGACTACTCGGACCGTTCGTGATGTTTCACCTGGGTAAACTCGGCAATGGAGTCGACTCGAGTGACGCGAGTAAACGACGAAAACCTTACCTTTGGAACAAACATATGGTTCAATTTTACTTCAATAATTCGCTTGCCGATAGAAGTCTTTAGCAGACCTGGAGAAAAACACCAGGTTGGAAGGCAACCCTACCCTTTGTCACGAAAAAGCCGGGAATCAAAACAACACCACTTGACTCTCTGACATGTGTTAACCATTCGCTCCCTCCACCAAACAATCGAATATAACCTCTTGTCAACACAAAAACATTGCTAATTAATTGACTAACATAGAATTATGTTTTCTATGGACACTTTATTGAATTCCAGTTGTCCAGGATTCTTTTACATACACAGCTGGACATCTTTTCAGGGTTTTTTTTGCGCATCAATGGGGGTTGGATGGTCAAATGTTTAGCGTGTGTCATTGAGTCAACTGGCGTGGTTTCGATTCCCCAGTCATACATGACAAGGAATAGGTTCGCCTATCCAACCTCGTTGGTTTTTTTCGGGTGCTCCGGTCCCCCCCCTCCACTTATTGAAGTAAAATTAAACAATATGTAAGTCCAAAAATAAATCAATCAAGTGAGTCGAGTGGACGTTAATCTGCATTTCTCTTTCTCTTGACCCATCCAGATGCCAAGACACTTTTCTTGACCGTTCTGCTCACCAACTCAGACTTTATCAGGTACAGTTCTTCTTGTGCTTGTCAATTTGTCCGGTATGTTTCTGTTTTTCTGTCAGCATTTATATAAATATTTTAAATACAATGTCAGGTAGAACTTCAATAGTGCCTGATATTTTGTCAGGTAAAACTAGAATCATTAAATCGCTCGCAGGGCTGGTTATTTTAAGGTTAAACAGAAGTACATGTATCAATTAGCAAAGCGTGGAATGCGAAATATGAAACCATCTCGTTAGATATGATGGCACGGGCGATAGAACATTATGATATACATACAAGAACTGATGAACAAGGAACATCCTCAACATTTTATCTAAAACATATGCATGATTAACAAATTTAGGTCAAGTCTCAATTCCATCATTAATATAATTACCATCAAATATGTTCATAAAACTTATGGAATGTAGATACATGTATGACAGGAACCGATTTCGTTTTTCAGTGTGTTTATATATATATACTTTTTTTTATATATTTAAGCATTTCTCTACTGTAATCAAAGAAGTACTTGTACTTTATCTACTTTAATATATATATATATAAATGATTAAAAATATGAAATCTGTAAGTTCTTAACTTAAAGTTTCATACGGTACTCCACACTCATCAGAAGAAAAATTTCATATTTGCTCTGGATTTATTCATCGAGCACTATGTGTTTAGCATATGCTCACTATTTGGATTATAATTTGTTTATATATATACATCAAATCAAGCGAGAGAGGCAGAGAAATGGAGCTTTATGTCCACACGACACAAAACAAGTCATTTCAGGATTAACAGATGGGTTTTTTTTTATTTCAATAATTCGCTTGCATGTAGGGGTCTTTAACAGTGGGAGAAAACCCATGAGATTGGACAGGCGACCCTACTCCTTGTCATGTGCAACCGAGGAATTGAAACCATGCCTGTTGACTCAGTAATAGAGGGGGGTTGGGATGGCCTAGTGGTCTAGAGTGCCGCGCTTCGACCTCTAGCTGGCCGGTCACCTCTGGTTTGCGGTTGTGGTTTCGAGCCCTGGTGTGAACGTATGTGGCATGGAGATAGGGGCGCCTTCTCAACCTCGTGGGTTTCCTCCGGGCACTCCGGTTTCCTCCCACTGCTAAAGACCCCTACGCGCAAGCGAATTATTGAAATAAAATTGAACTTAAAATCAAAATTATGTTGAGAAAAACTGATCTAACTAAAACAGGTATATGCCATATGATATGGAAGTTGGGTTGGAATGGCACCACGAACCAACAACAACAAAATATGCAGTTACTCGCCAGATATCAAGGGGTCTGTTACATGCAACCCCCAATAGGTAATCAGTTTAACACTCCAGCATTTGTATATTTACTCATGCTCACTTAGGTCTGGTGCTAGACAGTACTAGCTATTTCATGGTCACACATGTTGAACTGTACTATTTTATGGTCACACATGGTATGGTATTTCACGCTTACCAGTAATTGGGAGCTAGACCTATGTGAGCTACCTCACAGCTGATTAGTTTGGTAAGTTATTCCATGATCCACTGTACAAAAATCGTATGATCACAATAAGTGATTGGAATAGGCCTACGTTCTTCAAATTTTTAGTAAAATTGACATCTTTAATGATTACTTGTAAACCTTCACATTGATGGCCATGATCCTTGACATTAAAGCCTGTTCATTAACCTGATAAGCAGTGCATGATCAAACGTACTCTACAAATAAGCAAGAGTAAGCTGGGATGTTGTTTAAGTGATTGAAAGACAATCTGCAAAGTTTTTGTTTTAGGAATTGACATCTTTAAAGATGACTTAGAAGACTTCAAAAATTTTAGTCAGGAAACTAATTTTAGTCACATTGGCCGACATGACACTTTAAGTCACTTGACGCTGGCACTCGTTCCTCAATCCATGATTAGAAGTGCATGATCAAACTTATTCTACAGAACTGGGACTGGTTTCTCGAAATCTTAACCAAAGATAAAATCCATATTTTAGTAGATATCTCAATTTTGATTGGCTAGGCACTAAAATCAATCTAATATTATCCAATCAAATTACTAAAATTTGGATTTTATCTTAGTTAAAATTCGTGAAACAGGCCCCTGGGACCGGTTTCTCGAAATCTTAACTAAAGATAAAATCCAAATTTTAGTAGATACTTCATATTTGATTGGCTAAGCACTAAAATCAATTTAATATTACCCAATCAAATTATTAAAGTTTTAATAATATCTTAGTTAAAATTTCGTGAAACAGGCCCCAGTGCTGATAAGCTGAGTTGTGGTAAGAGAATACACTCTAAGAATCTTCAGCCATGTCGAAGAGTAAGATTAGTCTATAATGAATCTTAACTGGAAACATGCCTAGTATAAACTAATAACCTTCACTTACATTACAACCATGGTAAAATACATCACAACAGATATTTATCTCATCTAGTAGCGTGGTTTAGTCATAAAAAAATAAAATGGAGAAACACATCCTACTTTTCTACACCCATTGAGAGAGAGAGAGAGAGAGAGAGAGAGAGAGAGATGGGGTTTAACTAGGTCATTTTGGGACTAACACATGGTTCAATTTACTTTCAATAATTTGCTTGCTTATGTAGATGAGCGAATTTTGTACAATATATTCAGAAATAGTACATTGTATTATACATATAACTATAAGTGTGTTTATTTTTAGTGAAATCTATTTTTAGATGTCTTATAAGAAATATGTACAATGGGTTTCGTATATTTGAAAACATTGTAATCTAACTGTCTAAAACCTTAGAAATTAAATAGAAATTACACATTTTAAGCAAAGTTTTCTCTTTTCTATGTGGGTGTGGTCTTTAAATAAGGACAGATTTTCTCCTCCTCATTTATCAGAGGCGGAGCCCTTTTTTACTGCTGAAAGTGCCTTTTTTCAGACCCAAATATGTCCTCTCCGAAAGTTTACTTAGACGAAAATATCAGCCAAATAGCTCTTGGAATGTCTACAGATGCAAGGACATGACGGATAATTGTCTTGGGGGCCCCCCCTCACCCATCAACCCGTCTCTGCAGTAAGTGCCCTCATTTTGCAGCGGCGCCCCTTTTCAAAATTCCTAGATCCGCCCCTGTTTATTCCCATCATTAAAGTCCATGTGATTAAAGTCAGGATGTTAACAAGATGATTGTGTAAGATAGTGATGGAATTTACTGATTCATTACTTTCACTCTACCTCAGTCTATCTATAGCAACCATCATCATAGAGGCCAACATTCCTTGGTATTTATTACAGGAAGGCCAATATGGCTAAACCAGATTAACAAACTGTTACCACTGTGAATTGTAATCAATCTTTAAGACCACTGGCCTATAGCTGCATGAAAACAACAATTAAGGGTTGATACATGTATGAATTTTTGATAATGTTTTTAATGTAGTGTCTTGCAATGCTCTGTACTACAGATATCACTTAAATGTAATACATCTACTTGCCCTCCTCCGTCTTCCAGGCTATGGAATGTCCTGTCTACACAATACATGTGCAATATGAGACAGGAGAATTTTGCCTGGTAGCACTGCTTCCACTATCTCTTCTTCAATTATCAACTGTCAATGGTTCTTTGAAGCTCATGCCTACAGCATTTTTGTCCCATCCTGATGACTAGGCATTCTTCATTGCCAGGGGAATCTATCCCGGAAAATCTTTATGCCACCAGGACCAATTCTTAGACCTCAAAGCTACTTGCATAGCAGTAGGTATAAAATATCATGCATGAGGCAAGGTATGTTTACTTTTTAGGAAACATCCAATAAGACTTCTGTATTATTTATCCAATGTTTTCCCATAGCTATTGATTTCTGCAACTCATGCAACATATCTAATGATTAATGAAACTTGCGCAAAACAGCTAAAAATTTCTGTCACACATACAACATATTTAATGATTTCAGCAATTCATGCATGTGGTTATATGTTGTATTTACACCTCTGTTTCATTCACCAATCAATTTAAATGAAATGAAATGGGGTTTAACATCCTACTGTTCTGCTCATAAACTGGGCAAATGAAAACAGGTATACACCATACAGTGTACTAGAAGTGCACTATGGCTTACTCTTATATCAAATGTCAACGGCCAAGGGATCTTTTACCTGCATGCCAATGTGTTCACAGGACCATGATTTTACATCGTAACCGAATGACTAGACATCTGTCCGTTAGACCTTCCATCCTGCATCATTGTCATGGGGAAACCACGTCGGAAAATCGGGATGTACAGCAATATGATTGTGCTATGAAACATCACTTCCATCAGGAGGTGATGATATAAACCATAACAAGGTGAAGGCCATAAAAATACCTGACTTGTCATTCTTAGCATTTCCTACAATAGGCGGGCAATGTCTTACAACTCAAGCAAATGTCAAGGATATCCCCATTACTCCAGCCTGTAAATTATGGGAAAATGGAGAAATATAAAACATGATTTTGATTTAAATAGCTTATTCTACAACGGAGAACCTGGCCACTGTGTCTTTGAATGAATATAAACAAGACTTGATTACTGGCACAGCAGCAATCATATCAAAGGGAAGTCATTGTAAATTGCTTATATTTCTGGCTGATTTGAAATAAACTTGGCACAGAATGACAAGAGTTACTGGAAATTATCATCAACAGAGTTAAGTACAAATCCTTTTATGAGCAGGAAAATATTGATCTGCCTAATTTAAAATATACTTTGGAACAGAATAAAAAGAATAACTGGTGATATCTTATAATTATCAACCTCCAAGTACAGATACTTATATGAGCAGGAAAACATTGTTATATTCTAGCTAAATAAAAAGGGTTAAGTACACAGTCCTGGAAGCAATATTTCAGGAACTAATGAACTACTATAGTACCCGACATTTAAAACTTCATGCCAGTTCGAAATTTATTAAAAAAAAAACCCATTGAAAATAGACAAATGTGTGCATGACAACATGACAGGCCAGGCACATGAAGTCCTGTGTCTGACAAGGCCTATATTTATGCCTGACCATGTCTGTGACGCATGGTTCTTTTCCAGTTTATCATACAGACAGTTGTGACAAGAGGACAATATGGTTCACATGTAGCTCAATAAAAAGATCTAAGTACAGATCAGTCTAAGAACAGAACAATATTATGTTGTTCCCATTGTTCCCATCAGATCTCTTAAAGAACATGACAATATTGTATTGTTCCTTCCTCAATATAATTGATATCATTCTCAAGCCTTTCAATATATCAGTGAATGATATCTAGATATATCTCCATGTATACTAGTATATATACCTATCCCCTATACAATATATACTTTAGAATGGACAATAAGCGGGAGGGTTGAATAAGGTTGATGCTTATTTAAATAAAGGTCCAATGAGTAAACAAGGTCACTCGTCAGTTATATATGACAAACAACTGTCACCAGTAAATAAAACATATATAATTACTGGTGGACATTTTAGTTAAGTTTTACTGAAGTAGGGAATATAACACAAGTGATTCAGGCAGGACACATGATTAAATATCACACAACCTTTAACAAGAAGTTCAGTTGGCATCAAAAGTTGGTTGAACTTTTAGTTTCGATGCATACCTGTCTTAATGACACCTCGTACTGTGCCAAATCCTAAAAACATCCCATTCTGGAGAAGAGAGAGAGAGAGAGAGTGAGAGAGGGGGGGGGAGAGCTGCATACCTACATTAATGTACCCGGATAAGAATTTTATTGATGGACTGCATCCAATATCAACTCCAATAACTTCCTTTAGTACAAATATATATATTCTTTGAGAGGCATTTAGCAATTGTTTTGTGATATAATACGAGGAACACTTTTTTTATGGATACAATCACTTGGTTTATTGTACTGCAACGTTTCAACAAGATTTTACAAGTCGTTTTCAAGCAAATACCCAATGTACTAAAGGGTATTTGCTTGAAATGTTGCAGTACAATAAACCAAGTGATTGTATCCATAAAAAAAGTGTTCTAGTATTATATTACAAATATATAAACCAAATCGCCAGCTTGTTATCAGGAATTCTTGAGAGAATAAACTTTTCCTGATTCACACATGGTATTTCCACTAGAAAGTACAGCAGGTCTGCAGCACACATAAATCTATATTTATCAAATCAAGTTAATGGAGGGAAAGCAGGCGCGGATCCAGGATTTTTTGCAGGGGGGGGGTCTAGGTTTGATAAAAGGCACTAAACCAACTAACGATTAGATTCAATTTGGTGCATTCTGACGTATTTCCGGAAGGTAAATTCCAAAATTACAGGTCTAAAAGTCGCCAATAAAATCGCATAAAAAATTTTCAAGTCTGAGCAGGGGGTGGGGTGGGGGGTGGGGGTCCGGACCCCCTGGACCCCCCCCCCCTCTGGATCCGCGCCTGGAAAGAGACAAGGAAGTGGGAATCAACGTCAATACACAAACTAGGCAATTTGGGGACTAACATATGGTTCAGTTTCACTTCAATAATTCGCTTGCGTGTAGGGGTCTTTAGCTATGAGAGGAATCTGGAGGACCCGGAGTAAACCCACAAGGTTGGACAGGCGACCCTACTCCTTGTCATGTACAACTGGGGAATCAAAACCACACCAGTTCATCTTAAACACCATTTCTCTCTCTCGCATATAAAATATTCAGACAGATTGTAAAAATTAAGGGTTTGACCTGTTAATTTTGTTATTTTTATTGTTTATCAATGACTATAAATGTATAATATAAAATGTTATAAATATTCATAGTTGAGTAAACACAGCTCAGCTATTTATTAATCAATAATTCTACAACTCCCGTTGTATATAAGTTCATATATATTTGACCTGTGTAGGCTTATTATACTCTCTATCATGTCTTTCTGATTAAAATTCATATTAAGTGGTAATGGGGTGTGGGGCTTTCAGTGTACAGTAACGAGGACAATTTTTAAACTAATGAACAAATATTGAGGACAACGAGGTCCCCGATGTCCCTCCTTGGTATTATACAACAAGAATTAAACAATTGACCACAATTTAAATTAATTTCAATTTGCATATAATAAAGCATAGATCATTCATCTCCCCGATTCCTTATTATTCCCCTACCATCGCTGATTATTCTCCTACCCTTATCCATTATTTTGTTAAAATTACCCACAATTTTGAGGAAGATGGTTGAACACAAAATGATAAAAGTACAATGTAATATTTATTCGCCTTGCTAAAACAGAGGGTTGCTATTGTCCAATCAGCAGTGTGTAATTGACCAATCAAAATGCAAGATTCACCTTTAAGCACGTTACAATATATCATCCACTATTAAAAGGCCAACATTTTCCTTATTTTCCACCTTTCTTCCACATCTTAAAAATACCAGCCAAGTCATAATCTCAACACATGGTAAATATCAGCCATGACAAGATCAGCCATTATATACCTCATATAACCCATGTTACAAACACACAGAGAAGAGAAATGAAATGGGCTTTTAATTTTCTACTCTTATGGATCAAACAGGTTAATGAGGATGGCCATACACAATTCAGTCTGCTATGAGGGGCAGGCTTATGAAGACAGGCCATACACAATGCAGTGTGCTATGAGGTGCAGGTTAATAAAGACGGCCATACACACAATGCAGTGTGCTATGAGGTGCAGGCTAATAAAGATGGCCATACACACAATGCAGTGTGCTATGAGGTGCAGGCTAATAAAGACGGCCATACACACAATGCAGTGTGCTATGAGGTGCAGGCTAATAAAGACGGCCATACACACAATGCAGTGTGCTATGAGGTGCAGGCTAATAAAGACGGCCATACACACAATGCAGTGTGCTATGAGGTGCAGGCTAATAAAGACGGCCATACACACAATGCAGTGTGCTATGAGGTGCAGGCTAATAAAGACGGCCATACACACAATGCAGTGTGCTATGAGGTGCAGGCTAATAAAGACGGCCATACACAAAATGCAGTGTGCTATGACGGACTGACTACCGAAGATGGATATACACCATTCAGTGTTCTATGAGGTGGAATTTTGTCCAACTGTCAAAGGTTTCTTTAACAGATTTATTCCTGAAATAACCTAAACTCTCTCCCTCTTTTTAGCCCACCACCATCCGTGCAACACTGCAGCTTGAGGCAACAATTCTGGGAGTAACAAATTAACAAGAAGCCAGTCCGGAAGATCCTAAAGAACTTTCTCATTAAGACCTCTAGTTAGTGATCTTGCACCTTAACCACTGTGCCACCATTCTCAATGTAAATATCACCTCAATACAACCATTCTGGGACTAACATATCAGTGAGACGTAATCTGAGAACCTGGAGTAAAACCAGATGTTATATTATACCAGTTGCTTTTCTCACTTTTATTAACAACAAACATATAGATCTACATACCCATCTGCTCACTCCAGGTGGTCAGTTTACAATACTCACGATATATATACAAGGTCCATGATACAAGTCAGAAAACAGGTATTTGGAAAACAGAGAAAAATCTTCAGCAGTGGGAAATCGATGGATTCAGAGAAATATCATAAGATTCCGGAAATGCCACTAGTTTTCTGATTGGGGATCAGGTTTTAGATATACAAATTAGAAAGTACAATCATAAAGATAAAGAGCGGTGTCTTTAGTAGTGGAGAAAAATTGAAGTATTCAGAGAAAACCCATGATATAGGGGAATGCTGACTATTTTGCAGGTTAGGGATAGAGTTTTAGGGTCAATTGACCATTGATCTTGACAATTCTAAAACCTTCAGTCAGTTCTGCTGCTTCTTTTGATACCCATATTGGAATATGTAGCACAGCAGACCCATTTCCAGGTATAAAAGAGCCAAAAAATCAACTAAAATATAGAATTAGGTATTGCAAAAACATATTCTGCATAATTAATATCATCACTTTTAATATTCAGACTTCGACTAATGACCAGAAATGTTGAAAATGTAAAACAGAAGGTACAATATCTACTTTCCAGCTATCACATTCTTTTTTATTGCAAAATATTTTCTTGATGTGTCAAGTGTTTGTGTGTGTATCTTGATATAAGACATGATTTATTTGTTTAAGATAATTATCATGGTGATGAAGGCAGGAAGATAGCATGACTCAGGCCTGTTGGAGTTTGTTTGTAAGATGGGGTGATTTCTGCTTTATAATGAAATGAAAAAGAGTTTAACGCCCAACTTTCAGCACCATTCCGTGAACTCCAAGATGTGTATGCAACCTCTTGGTGTTTTTTCCTCTTACATCCAACATTTCTACACATTAACCTTACAACACAGAACCTCAGGGTTTTCAGGGGTGGATCCAGAGGGGGTGGTGGTGTTTGGGGGGTCCAACACCCCTCCCCCCCTGCTCAGCTACATGAAAAAAAAATAATGCCTTGCATCAATGAAATTACATCACAAAGTGAGCCTACATCAGTATAAAAATGATTTCTCTATTTAAAAAGCTCAATTTGTTTGTATACCTATGTAATTTAGAGACGATGATGGCAGATTTCCGTAACAGAAACCTGGCAAACCCCCTCCTGCAAAAATTCCTGGATCCGTCCCTGTTTTTTTTTTTATCCCTTCTGAATGTTTAGGAACTCTGCTGAGCACTAGTAAAGAGAAGAAATCAGAGTGGAAGATCCTGACAAACTTTCTCTATCAACATGTATCTGTTGAAGTTATCAAAGTTTGTTAGTAATAACTCTTGAATTAAAGGTGTGTTTGTATACAGATATGTAATTTACTATCTGTTACAAAATCAAATTACACAATATAAACATTATTCATAAATTTTACAATCGCTGCTGTTTATGTGTAACACTTGAAAGCGACAGTAAGTCTATAATTTTGGGCTTTAAATCTACTATTTGCTGATTACCAGATGTGATATTCGATCTGTTTGGCCATTTATTTTAGATTTTATTAAGATCAACCAAAGTTTTAAGATGGAATTATGTATTTAGTTTTTATTCTTAAATGTATATATTTATATTATTTAACTATTTTCATATACATGTAATATGACCATCCATTTTATCAGTTCTGGGGAAATGTTATCAGTTTAGAATGGAGAGAGAGAGAGAGAAAGAGAGAGAGAAATGGGGTTTAATGTCCAGGGTGTCGTTCCTCAAAACGATTGTATCCTACAATAGTTGTAACAGCTACAATCAACTTTACAACTATCGTAAGTAAAAGTTTAATTGCGTTCCTCAAAGCTATTGTAAGGGAATTGTAAGTCTAGCAATTGTAAATCGTGCGATTGTAAACTTACAATCGTGATCTCCTGTACGAAAGTGAGAAAAATCAATTTGACACTACATCCGGCATGTGAGAGTTACCTCCCCTCTCCGGCAGACGACAACAACAATGTCAGAAGACGACACAAAGAAAGTGTGGAAGGCCAACTTCCAAGCGAGTGAGATCGCTATTCTCGTGGAGGAAGTTGGCATGTTAATCAGCTTAAAAATTGACAACCTCCTCATCCTATAGCGGGAGAATATATCAACATCAGAGAAGACATCTAAAACACGGGTCCTGTCCCTGAATATCCTATCAGGACGAATCTTTCCCTTCTTTTGTTGTTGTATTGCAACAAATAACGCATTGTAAATAAAAGTTACAATTGGATTGTAGTGACTTACAACTACTGTAGGGTTACAATCGTTTTGAGGAACGGGGCCCAGTTTAGAATGGAGAACACAATTTAGAAAATTCTAACACCTTAGGCTCCTAGTTACTCAAATATTTTTGAATAATACCCATTGTTAATCAGTTAATCTTTATATTTGAGAAATGTGGAAGTTTGTATGATTCACTATAATAAGTTTGTAGATGATCCAAAAATGTGTTTTAACGCCATGGAAAGACTGGACATAACAGGTTTCTTAAAAATAAATTAATAGCAATATTTTTTATTATCTAACTTTCGTCAAGCAACTCGAGTAGTCAATACTGACATGTATCATGTGCTATGAAGTGGTAAACCATTTTGAGTAAATTCTTAACACAAGTCTGAGAATCTTTTTAGGAAACCGAGGCCATGTCTTTTCCATTCAAACTGTCTTAATATGATTAACGACAATAAATTATTCTGACTCACTGCTATTTTAAATTTCAACGCATGCGAAAATAATATATTCTTATTTATAAACCTAGCTAAAAAAAACAAAAAAACACCCCGAAGATACAAAATGTAACAACTTACACCTGGTCTTTTCCATTCAAACCGTCTGGTTCTCTGCGTGAAATAAATATTATTATCAATAGCTGGAAATTCGTCATCCTCAAATAATTGTCCACGCTGCCGACATCTTTGTCTGATCTCCGAATATTTCTGGTTGTAAACCTGACCGAAGGGATCGCTTCGAGAACTGTTGCAACTTCTGCCTCCAATACCAATGTCACGATTTGTGTCTCCTTTTACACTTTTGTTGCCATAACGACTCCGACGGAAGCCAGTAGCTGGTGCAGTACCTCCGTCGCCGCCAGACAAGCCTCCAGTTCCATATTTTGAGCTGCCCCCTCCATATCTTGAGCTGCCCCCTCCGTATCTTGAGCTGCCCCCACCATAGCTTGGGGTATTATCTCCATATCTTGAGCTGCCCCCTCCATAGCTTGGAGTATTATCCCCGTATCTTGAGCTGCCCCCTCCATAGCTAGGGGTACTATCCCCATATCTTGAGCTGCCCCCACCATAGCTTGGGGTACTATCACCATACATTGAGGTACCACCCCCGTATGATGGCTCGTCACCTCCGTAGGTCGTTCGGGTGACTACTGGATCTCCACCTCCTCCATAGGTCGTTCGGATAACAGTCGTCTTACCGCCACTTCTTCCTCCTCCAAATGAAGAGCCACCAAAACTGGTGCCACCATCACCACTAAAGAACGAATCGACGGCTTCATCGCCGAACTTCGGCAAATTGATTGAGAACATTATGAGCTCTGCTAACTAACTCCTTTCCTATGTAAAATTATAAACACTGTGAAATATCTACTAGTGATTAGCCTTCTATAATGTTTTATCTATCCACTTTCCCTCTCCCTACTAAACAATAATCCAAGGTATAATAGGCAACACGACTTGCTATCTTGAACAAACAAGGAACACTAATAAATCATAGTTGAAATTTTTCAACTGGGCCTTTAGGTATTTTAATGTACACACTACAACAGGAACTCCACGCACACTGTAAGACAAGCAACAAAGAGGAATTGAGTGAAACTTAATCCAGGTAGAGGCAGCTCTCTTCAGGCTAAAAATATCCAATCTACTTGAAATTATTAGTGAAATAGAATACTTTGACTTGTTAACCTCTGATTCCTGTACACAAACAGGCAGCCATTTAATTCCTCTCTTGATGGAAGAATCCGTAAAACTGATTTCTAATTCTGACCAGTTGCTGGTCAGCTCCTGTTGTTTTTACTACAACGGAAAGAAACGTGTCCAAACTGCTGACAAGTCTGCTAGAAACACAACTGTATCTGTTTATATGAAACAAAGCTCCAGTGTACCTACACAGGTATGCTGAGTTCTACTTCTGACAAAAGGTGAAGGTCTGAATGAGGGGGTCTGCTCTCAGATCAAAAAGTCTCTCCAATGATAACAAAACAAAAGAGTGAGTGAAGTTTTGTGAAGCTCACCAATCAAATTCTTCGCAAGTCTGCACAAGTGCGTGTGCAGATATGATATGAGGGTATATGCATGGCACTATGAGAACCTTGTCTGCAGATATTATATGAGGGTATATGGATGGCTCTATGAGTACATGCAGGTATATAAATAGCACTATTTATGTAAGAATTGTTGATGAGTTTGGCAGTCATCAGTGAAATCATGCTATCAATGTAAACATAAGGGTATAGTGTTCTATTTCACACCTACTTTCTCTATATCATGGGGGATTGGGATGGCCAAGTGGTCTAGAGTGCCGGGCTTCGACCTCTAGCTGGCCAGTCACCTTTGGCTTGCGGCTGTGGTTTCGAGCCCTGGTGTGAGCATATGTGGCATGGAGATAGGGGCGCCTTCTCAACCTCGTGGGTTTCCTCTGGGCACTCCGGTTTCCTCCCACTGCCAAAGACCCTACGCGCAAGCGAATTATTGAAATAAAATTAAAACCATATGTTAGTTCCGAAATGACCTAGTTTGTGTCGAGTGGACGTTAAACCCCATTTCTCTCTCTCTCTCTCTCTCTATATCATCTCATCCTAAAAAATTATATTGAGATATCTAATTTTATCTTTGAAGGGATTGAAAACATTGAGAGAAAACTCCTCGAAATATCAAATAATTAGTAATTTTTCTTACTTGCAAACTAAAATATAATAAAATTTGAATCTCTAAAATCTCAGGTGTGTGCAGATTCTGATACAGCTGACTGCCGAGTCCTGAGGTGGGAATGGGCGGGGGGGCTCCCCCAGAAAATTTTGAATGTTTGAAGTCGGTTTATTTATATTTGGGTCCATTTCTGTAGGCTCTCCCCGGCATTCCTCCTGTATCGTCTATCCTTGATAAAGGGGAGTGTGTGTTTGTGTGTGTGTGGGGGGGTGGGGGCTGGCACCAAAAGACTGAGCATCCAATAACAGGCCGAGTGTTTAAAAATAAGTCTTAGCGTGCAATAACATTTAATATTATATATATATTACATCATGTATTTGATCTGATTATATATATTACCTGTATATATTATTATATTCTAATCTTATCATAACATGTAAGTGATTAAATATCAGACTTTAAGCTGAAGAATTGGGGAAACACTTGGCAAGAGCAGAAGCTTGGAACATTTAACATGCATAAAAACCAATGCAAGAACAGAGATCAACCAAGCATTAAGTATTTATCTTGTTATGAACTGTGAAAAAGACTTATTCATGATGTAGATCAAATATTTAATTTCAGAGAAAAGGCTTTTGAATACCATTTAAAAGGTTATGAGCTGATAGGGTTCAAGGACAAAAGGTCATAACCATGGCAATTAAATGTTTTTCTTAAATTACCCTATTGTCAAGCTAATTTATCCCCCAACACTTTGACCAATCAACCTTACAGCATTCTTGCTTTAGGGTTGGATTTAGGCATCCATTAAAGAATTCTTTGATCACTGTTGAATTAATCAGGTCATGACGAGTAATAAAAGCTGCTGGGTAGCCATTTTTCTGATGTTATCAGACGAGAAATATATGGTGGCATTAAACCTGTCAATAATTTTATATAAAACAGTTGTTGGTAAAGAATCTTGATCATTGTTTAGCCATAAAATAAAACAAATTCTTCGGTTGCCATGTTTTGGTGACAATAGGCAGGGATTAATGAAATGGATATGTTTTAATATCAGCACTGAAAGCGGGCAGCCATGCATTTTGTTTAATACAAGATATGAAGGAAATAATCAGATCAGAGTTCAAAGTTCAAAGTTGAAGTCACGCCCTCTTTTTAATTCTATGGTTAATCAGGAGGGCAGAGATTATTGATGAATTATTGTATTAAAATAAAATAATTACTTCCAAAAGTATGCATGGTTTACTTTTTTGACTGGGAGGACATAAAATATTTTTCAGTCAAATCATTAATGAACTATGCTTTAACATGCAACAAATGTTCCAAAAACGTCTTGTTTTTTTCAAAAACCCAAACTCAAATTTATTTCTGAGCCACCACATCAACATTTTACATTTTCGTCCCAATTCAACATTTCAAAATTGATTTATCTACATATATCTTACTAATGGGGGGGGGGGGGGGGGGGGTCACAATGTTGATCAACAACTGAAAATGAATCAAATGATTATTTCCCAGGTTTGTTCATACATGTACATGTATGTTAAGATTTTTTTATAGATTAAACTGACTAATAGACAGTATTTTATCAGATGAAAGAGAAATGACTTAATGTACTGTAAATGTACTGTAGTTCATATCCTTATTCACTGTTGAAAAAAACAAAGTTTTATGATCTGTGAATAGGCCCACAGGCTTTTATGTATTTTATAAATGTGTGTGTATATCATACAATACAATATGTTGATTTATTCTCTAAATTATGACTGTGAGAGGAAAATGTGTGATCAAACACGAGACCTCCAGCCCCCTCGCACTGTATTGATGAAATGAAATGTTTAACGTCCTACTGTTCTGCTCCGAACGGGGTTAATGAAGACAGGCATACCCCATACAGTGTGCCATGAGGGGCTTCTACTCTTATATCAAATTTCAACTTCATGGCATCTTTTACGTGCACACCTATGTGTACATGGGGCATCAGTTTTTCATTCCATCTAAATGACTAGACAGCTGTCCTTGTCAGGCCCACTGTCCTGCATCACTGACAATTGGGGATACCATGCCGGAAAATCTGGATGAACCTTCTCGGCCAATGCAGGGATCGAACACCCAAACTCCAGGTTAGCAAGCAAGCGTCTTACCTACTTAGCTTCCCCCCCCCCCCGCATTGTATCAATGGAGACAGAGAGAAATGAGGTTTAACGTCCACTCAACACAAACTAGGTCATTTCGTGAGGAAACCGGAGTGCCCGGAGGAAATGCAGGAGGTTGAGAAGGCTCCCCTATCTCCATGCCATATACGCTCACACCAGGGCTCGAAACCACAGCCGCAAGCCAGAGGTGACCACTTGGCCATCTCCCCCCCCCCCCATTGTATCAATGCTTTCATATTTAGACTTATAGAAATGTAATACAAGGTATTAAATATCCACATGGTATAACATTTTGTTGTAGAAGTAATTAATGACATATTATTACAGTGTTAATTCACCATGAAATAATGTCTATTAAATAAATTATAAGTCATTAGATGTTATGTCATTGTATATTATATTGTCAATGGTCTTTATCTAAAGGTATTTAATGATTCATAGCCTAGTAATATTACATACTTTATAATAATATTACATAGGTGTTAATATGCAAAAGATTAGTATTACATAGGTGTTACTGTGTAAGAGATTAAGGCCACACCTATTCAAATTTTGCTTCCTATTTCATGTGAAAAAAAAAAAATATATACGTGGTTGACCTTCATAATAGTTTTTAGTTCCAAATTCTTAAGATGATTTGAAATTTAAAAAAAAAGAACCAAAAAAGACTGTCCCTCACTCCAAATAGATCATGTCGGCAATCACAGGGGCGGATCCAGGAATTTTTGCAGGAGGGGGTTTGCCAGGTTTCTGTTACGGAAATCTGCCATCATCGTCTCTAAATTACATAGGCATACATACAAATTGAGTTTTTAAACAGAGAAATCATTTTTATACTAATGTAGGATCACTTTGTGATGTAATTTCATTGATGCAAGGCATTATATTTTTTTATGTAGCTGAGCAGGGGGGGGTTTGGACCCCCCAAACCCTCCCTCTGGATCCGCGCCTGAATCACGTCTAACATAGATCTTACTTCAATAACGATGCATTATGTAAAAGCTAAATCTGTCTATTGTCTATCTGGCTTCAAATGCTTCATAAATTTTTGTTTCTACATTTATTCACATGGCAAGCCTATAATCAACTTTCTAGACCATCAGATGGCACAGGTGAACGAATTGAAATATTATCGCCATTAAATGATAGAATTTAAAAATGGAGAAGCAAGATCGAGTCTTCATAAACAAATAACATTGCTACGATTTTAAACAATCTATACCAAAACTTCAAACCGTGATAAAGTTGCTCAGAAAAAAGGAATTTGAATGAAATTTTCAGTTCATTAAATTTGGATGATGTATTTAGGAACTATTATGGCAAAAATGACAGCTCTTTATCTTAATCTTACATAATGTATGAGCCAGTGGTCAGAGTCTAGCTTCGTCATGTACAAATACTGTAGGCTATAACTATTTCATTTAAATATACATGTGTTACATTTTCTAACAATCAAATAACATTCACATATGACAAATAGTTTGTTATATACAGAGATTTGTATACCGGTAGTATACAGAAAGATATGTAGATACAAACACAATTCTATATAAATAACTAACCTAGATATTCATTCAACTGGATATTAATACAGACTTTCATCAGAGAGTTTTATACTTATATATTTACATACTGATTTACATCTACTCATCAATCATCAATAGATCAATCATAACTACTCATAATATTCACATGACAATTCTTAATGCATTTGGGGGGTTGGATGGCCTAATGGTTAGCACAAGCAGTATCATAAAGCTTGACATTGAGTCAACTGGACGGTGGTTTCAAATCCCCGATTGTACGATTGTACGTGACAAGGAGTAGGGTCGCCTGTCCAACCATATGTTAGTCCCGAAATGACCTAGTTTGTGTCGAGTGGACGTTAAATCTCATTTCTCTCTCTCTCTTAATGCATTCAGTTTATCAATGTAGACACCAACATATTTATTAATTAGATATTTGCCTGAAGAGCGGTGCACAGAGGTTCGTTGTCACCATTACAGATTGAATATGAAATGTAATTAAATGAAACAGGGTTTAACATCCTGCTGTTCTGCTCCTACTTTGCTAATGAAGACCCACATACGTCATACATGTAGATTGTTTCATTAGGGAAATTAGGCCCGAACAACGGCACGACTGACAAGAAGGGATCACGCTGGAAAATTTTGATGAACATTCTCGGCCAACGCCATAAAAGATTGTTTTACTATGCATATCAAAAAGTTCATAATCTATATTGTGTATTTTGTTAGTCTACCAACCAAATAATAAAATCCAGCTACTTCTTTATATACAAGTGTATAGAATTTGTCAGATAACGTGGTGACATTGTACAGGTCAATGAACACAAGTTATTTTTCCAATCAATAAACTAGAAATCAATAATAACCTCTACTACTTGAAAACATGCATTTATTAATTGTCATGTCGTTATACGGACATGGTCCACAAAGTTCACATAATCAACCGCTGAGAGAGAGAAATGGGGTTTAATGTCAACTTACCACAAACTAGGTCATTTCGGGACTAACATGGTTTAATTCTATTTTAATAATTCGCTTTCGTGTAGGGGCCTTTAGCAGTATGAGAAAACCGGAGGAGACAGAGCAAACCCACGAGGTTGGAGAGGCGACCCTACTCCTAGTCACATACAACTGGGGATTCAAACTCAATCGCTGAAGTCGACCTGTTAAATGAGAGGGACTGGAACATTGTAACTATGCTACTAATCAGAAATCAGTTTGTACAATAAAATAGGAATATTTATAAACATGGAATTCTCCTTGACAGATATGAATGCATGCATGAAATAATTACATGCAGTATTAAAATTAATCGTATAATCCATTTCAAGTTCTTGATATGAATATGCATGAGCTTACTCAGACATTTAAATAGCCCTCAATTAAAATAAGAGTAGATGAATATAATATGTTATTATTATTTTTTTTTTTCTTAACCTGTGTTTTTGTTTTTCTTTACGTACCGTAAATGTATTCTGAATGTTTTATCTTATCTTTTTATACTTGTAGTTATTTTACATTGCTGCTTATTTGTCTAAATCTTTTTCTGTGCCAATAACTGTTTTATTTATACCCGTATTCCATTAGCCCAGGTTAGGTGGAAAAGAGTAGGACGTTAAACCCCATTTCATTTCATTTCGTTTTATTTATATGTCTTTTCCTATTTATGTATCTTTTAATTTTGTAAAGTGCATATCGGCACTTTACAGTGGAGGCTATGCGCTTTATAAATTTTTCAAAAATGATAATATAACAGGCCACATGTGCAATTTCAGGAAGATGATTTTTACTCTCTCAAGAGTTTTGCTTTTCATACCATCCGAACAACTTTCCGTGTCAGTCCCTCAGATGCTATACTCAGTGGGAACCTTGTGTAACAAAACCACAGGACCACACCGGGATTCAAACCCTCGACCACTCTAGCACTACCACTTTTTCTTTGAGTTGATGGAACATATTCAAAACAAGAAGAAACAGCCAGGCCTGACCTTTACCAGAAATGATCATTTGTTCACCTTCCCTCTTTATTTACACCCTTGCGTAGGCCTACTGGTGACCAACGAATCACAGAGCGAGAGATGATATCCATTTCTCAATCTCTGTATTAAACGAAGGTAAGTTACTTTAAATACTAGGAATGTTGATAGTTAAACAATATAGACTGACAGGTACATCTACCTTTATATAAATATACCTATATATACTATGACATTTGACATTACAAAAACTACCTAAAATCTACTTCATATCAAGAGTATAGTTACAATATTTTGCCTATCACATCACATGTAAAAGTCCTACAACAAAATGTGACAGTACATGTATAATACACAAATACCTGAAATTAAATGTTCTGCTCATAAACTGGACTAATGAAGACTGGCATACAACATACAGTGTGCTATGAGAGAGAGAGAAATGGGGTTTAACGTCCACTCGACACAAACTAGGTCATTTCGGGACTAACATATGGTTTAATTTTATTTCAATAATTCACTTGCGTATAGGGGTCTTTAGCAGTGGGAGGAAACCAGAGTGCCCGGAGGAAACCCACAAGGTTGAGAAGGCGCCCTATCTCCATACCACATACGCTCACACCAGGGCTCGAAACCACAGCCGCAAGCCAGAGGTGACCGACCAGCTAGAGGTCGAAGCGCGGCACTCTAGACCACTAGACCATCCCAACCCCCATAGAGTGTGCTATGAGTATGAGGGAAATATTGCCTAGTGGTGCTACGGGATGCTCTTATAATGAATTCCAACTGTCAATGGAGCTTTTCCGTGCATGCCAATGTGTACGTGGGACCTCGATTTTTGCATCCCATCCGAATGACAAGACAGCTGTCCCTGTCAGACGCTCCATCCTGAACCACGCCAGAAAATCTAGATGAACTTTCTCAGCCAATGCAGGGATCGAACACCACAAAAATACCTATTGTATGTACATGTATACTATAGAGGGTTCCGCGAATGTTTCTAATTTTAGTAACATTTCCCACAATTCATCGCGCGGTTCCATTCTGGTAGGCTGCGTGCTAAACAAATACTACCAATGACGTATACATACGTAATTGAACACTATACGTATATATAGCACCTACGTTCTTTGTTTGGCCATTCTTCTAGTTTGCTTTGTTTGAATGAAAAGGTTTTTGTCTGTTTTACAATGGAGAAATATTTTGAAACTTTAGATGCTGTCGCACGCAAAAGATATCTTGAGAAGATCGAACGAATTGGAAACCAAGATCCGTATTTAGTAACTAAGGAAAAATTCGTCTGCAATCCTAAGTTTTTCCCAGAAGTTAAAATGATAGACATTTTAAATTATTTAGTTTTTCACCCAAGCCCATTTTATGTGTTGAAAGACTTTGAAAATTATAAAAGTTTGGAAGCTTACGACAGGTTTGTTTGTGGATGGGTAAGAGAGGTTTCGGTATTTAATTACAAAGAAATTCCAAATAAGGATGGTAAACAAGCAAGCTGTAGTACTAGTACTTTTACTCCCAATTCTTCCACTTCCAGGGTTAATTTGTGTATTGTTAAAGCTAGAGTGTTACACTCTCAGTCTTTAAATGATAAATCTCTGGCACCCTGGGTCATCATTGAAGAAGATGGAAAAATTTTGTCTGCTCATTGTGATTGCAAGGCAGGGTTAGGTGAATCGTGTTCCCATGTGGCGTCAGTATTATTCTACCTTGAAGCTAGTGTACGGATAAGAGAAACGACGACAGTTACGGCAGAGCCGGCATACTGGATGCTTCCAGCTTCTCGAACTGGCGTAAGTTACGAACCGATTCGAAATATTGATTTTACTTCAGCCAAAACATTGAAGAAAAGAATCGACAAAACAATTGATGAGCAAACAATTCCTCCCACCCCTTCATCTAAAAAGAAAACGGGCTATAAAATATTCAATGCCTTGAGCAGCAAAGCTTGGGATACCTTTTTTAGGGCTGTTGAGGAGGATAAACCGGTTTGTTTGTCAGTTAAAGAAGATTTTAACCACCAGTTTATTCCAGAAACACTTCAGCCAAAATATCCAATGATCCTGTCAAATTTGTATGATGATACCATGGTATATACATCTAAAGAAGCCTTACTGTCTCACTGCAAACAGCTCAAATCAACAATTGTGATTACCGATGAAGATATTTCAAATGTCGAGTATCACACACGCAGACAAGCTGACAGTAAACTATGGTACCGGTTCAGGACAGGAAGAGTAACAGCTTCACGTATGAAGGCGGTGTGCTCCACTTCTTGCCAAAATCCATCCATGAGTTTACTAAAATCAATCTGCTACCCAACAGAAGCCAATTTCTCTACTGCAGCTACACAGTGGGGATGCTCTCATGAACAGGAGGCAAGGAAACAGTATCATTCCAAGTTAGAAAAACTTCATGATACTTTTCAACTGTCAGATAATGGTCTTTTCCTGAACTCCGAACACCCACACTTGGGAGCTTCCCCAGATGGTATTGTGGAGTGTAGTTGTTGTGGGAAGGGTTGTGTAGAAGTCAAGTGTCCTTACTGCATCAGAAAAGAAAAAATCAGAGATGGGAAAGATTCCTGTCTGAAGAAAGTAGATGGTTTATTGCAATTAAAACATGATCACCCATACTTCTACCAAATTCAGACTCAACTACTTGTTTGCAATTTGGACTACTGTGACTTTGTGATCTGGACAGAGAATGATATATTCATTGAAAGAATTGAGCCAGATGCAGAATTTTGGGGTGTGTTACTCGAAAAATCTTCCAAGTTTTTTGAAACTGTTATTTTGCCCGAGTTGGTTATCAAATATTTTAGTCAAGATAACAAAGATTTGAAAAACCCTGAAAGAAATAAATCCAAAAAGAACATGGTGCTAACAGAATTAAAAAACTTTGAAGGAACTAAACCGAAAAAGAACCCCCCAAAAATTCAACCTGCCAAACCAGAACTTTTGTCAGCTGAAAATGTTTCCTCAGATGAAGAAAACAGAGACCTCTACTGTATATGTAGTGGTGTACCTCGTAAAGGGAACACCCGGATGGTCGCCTGCGATTCTACTTGCTGCCCAAATAGACCTTATGAATGGTTTCATTTTTCCTGCATGAAAATAAAGAATGAACCAACAGGTAAATGGTACTGTCCTGACTGCAGTGAAAATGCGGCATTGATTAAAATAAGGGGGAGAAAGAAGAAGACAACAACATAAGATAGTTAAAATAAATCTGTATTTAAATTTATCAAACAAAAGACAAAAAAAAACAAGAAAAAAAAACACATGTCTGCAGTTTTTCAGTAAAATCATTTTGATGTGAAAACCCAAACTGCACTGATGAGCCCTGGGTGGGCGAAACATGTTTTTAAAGATACATATATACATTATAACAATTAGTAATTACGTTTGACATTCTTTCTGTTATTGTTTTAAAAAATAGATAATGAAATGTAATTAAGTATGACATTCTTTCTGTTACTGTTTAAAAAATAGATAATGAAATATAAATGGTACTGTTCTGACACATATAAAGGGTATGAATTAATCAAAAGGTACAACAGATGGGCAGAGATTTGTGAGAGCACAGCAGACAAAAACTATTTTATCAAGTAATGGACATGGTTCATCTTTTTTAGTAATTAAAAAATCGATTGGAATTGAACTTCCAAGAATAGTGTATTTTTGGCGTACACTACCAATAACCCGTTCCACGTGAATGCGTACATTTGCAATTTTTCTTGTGGACTCCACTTCAGAAGCACTTAACTGTTTTTTACCCCTCATAAATGCAGGGTAAATAACTTCAGCTCCAACTGTTGCCACAAGTTCTTTAATTTCAAAACCTCGGTCAGCTAACAGAACATCACCATTATGCAAATAATTTAAAAAATTGGAATTAGCTGTGAGGTGTTTATCACTAACTCTTCCTCCCCAGCCTTCAGAAATAAAAGTGACAGATCCTTGGGGGGAAATTGCAATTAAATATTTCACAGTATTGTTATGTTTGTAACTGGAGAATGTTTGGACACGTGCCGTCATATTAGAAGGTCTGTCAATAAAAATTTCAAAACAATCAATTATGGCTGTTATTTTCCTCCCAAAGTACTTTCTAAAAACCATAGGCATGGTTTCATAAAGCTCACCTCTATCTGGCCACCTCACTAATGGCTGCAAGTGAAAAAACATCATATCTACCATTTCTATAAATACTTTAGAAACCGTGGTTTTTGAAACACCAAATCGATAACTCAAATCAGTTATTGATAAACACAGTCTTAGTCGCATTAATGTTAATATAAATTTTTGAAATTTACTAAGGCTGGCATTTTTGCCATCGGCTATCTCTGGTGATAGCAAATTAAAAAGTGAAATTAATGTTAAATATGTAGGCAGGCCCGTATAATACTTTACTTTATCATCATCATTTTCAAAATCCTCTGGCGTATTGGCTCTCATTTTATGAATTATTTTTTTTAAACATGCATTTTCTTCTTCCGAACGCGTAATATTGGTTTGCAATTCTTTTATTTCATGATTAGCTAACTCTAACTGTTGTAAATGAGTTAGTTCTTCTTCAATAATATTGTCTGGTTCTACATCTACATCTGGATCTGTACATGCCATACTGTTATCTAGAGAAGCACTTAGATCCAATAAACTCATGGCAGCATCTTGCATATGTTTCCTATCAGTTCTCTTCTGCAGTCTGTCATATCTACTTACATCCGAACCATATGCATCCTTACACTGGTATCCCAAATTCTGAGTAGGGACCCAGTCTGGATTTGTCTCTCTATATAATTCTGATGGCTTTCCTAAAAAATAAATAAATAAAACATTTTTAGAAACGAATAAAGAGAAGAAAAAAAACCATTATGAAAATGGGACCGTATCTAGACTTGGTCACTTGGTGGTCCTGTTGCTTTCCCCCAGAACAGAATGACTTTATTACTGTTAGGCCTATACTTTAATGGCTACACATAAAATAATGGTTACACATAAAATATTTTTAATTCAGAGAAAGCTAAATACTTTATGAAATTTAAATAATATATCAACTAACCTGATATGAAGTGATCCGAGCAAACTCTTAGCTGGCCACACGTCTTCAAGCTTATGTCTGTGCGCTTGATAGCCGCAAGCCATAACCTTTGGCGTTTCTCGCTTTTACTTTGTGTTTCTTCCCCTTGGTGTTTTAATACACTGGGGATTCGAAAAAAGCTTTTGTTATCTCTTCCGGACCTACTATTACATTTGATAACAGCACAGGTAGTTGGCATTGTTTGGGTTGATCGGCCGTAACGTTCTCTATAACTCTATACAAATACAATACTCAAGAAAGCTTCCTTTGTTTACATTCACAGCCTACCGGTATGGCTATTCGCGATGAATTGTGGGTAATTCTTAAAGTCGCGGAACCCTCTATACAGTACTATGACATTACAAATTCTACACAAAATGTACATCATCCTTTTAGTTATTTACTATATCGCATAATCTATAGAAACTATTATTAACCATTCATTACAGATTTTTAACAGCATGACTTTTACAGATATCGTTTTGGGGGTTGGATGACTGAATGGTTAGTATGTGCGCACTGTATCATAAAGCCTGTCATTGAGTCTACTGGCGTGCTTCCGAATCCCCGGTTGTACATGACAAGGAGTAGGATCGCCTGTCCAACCTTGTGGGTTTTCTCTGGGTCCTCTAGTTTCCTACCACTGCTAAAGACCCATACGCACTATCGAATTATTGAAATAAAATTAAACCATATGTTAGTCCCGAAATGATCTAGTTTGTGTCCAGTGGATGTTTAAAACCATTTCTCTCTCTCCACACATATCGTTTAAACTTTGACATTACAAATCTACATATTATACTAACTTAACACCGTTACTTCCTATACCACAAGTTATAAAGAAACTTTTGACCAGTAATTTAATGTTTTTAACAGAAGCTTTTCATGTCCATGAACCACATGTGGCTGAGTGAGTACTGGGCTGGCTCACTAACAGAAGTTACTAGGTTCAATCCCAGTCTTGTTCGAGAAAGTTCCTTAAGATTATCCAGCTGGCCTCCCCTTCTTAGTGTGTATGGCAGGACATGGCAAGGAAAAGCATCTAGTCATTTGGATGGTATGATAAATCAAAGTCTGGTGTATACCATTGCCGCCATTGGTAGCATGTGAAATGTGGTTGACACCTTTCTGATATCTTTTGTAGTAATAAAGAATTATAGACTGTCTACATAAAGTGTTTCAACCCCCAAGTTCCCTAACCCAACAATGCTATGATCCTTGGATAAATGATTAAATTGATGGTTGCCCTGCGGCCCCTCCCACTTTTCAAGATTCTTGTTTACTTTTCTATAAATAATGGTAAATGCAAACAGCTGTTTATAATCAATTCACTAAAAGCTGTTAGAATGAATGAGTAACTGGCCATACATGTAGTCATAAACAATGGTTTTTACACCAGAGTATGAAAGATATTTTGGTTGTTAATTAATCCTAAATTTAGATCATTACATATTTACAAGTAGGATTGGAGATTACATTACTGTAATTGGCTGCATGCTTGATAGTTGAAAGTTGGCAAATATACTTTAATAAAATCTTTAATTTCACTACGTTTCACTATTAATGATAAATGAAGACAGGCATAGACCACACAGTGTGCTATGAGGGACACTTCACCCAGTGTGCTATGATGGACTTTTTGCCCAGTGTGCTATGAGGGACACTTCACCCAGGGACATTTCGCCCAGTGTGCTATGAGGGACACTTCACCCAGTATGCTATGAGGGACATTTTGCCCAGTGTGCTATGAGGGACACTTCATCCAGTGTGCTATGAGGGACATTTTGCCCAGTGTGCTATGAGGGACATTTCGCCCAGTGTGCTATAAGAGAAACTTTGCCCTGACCATGGTGCTACGGCCTACTCTTATATTGAATTCCACCTGCCAAGGGTTCTGTTAAACAAAACATAAATAAAATGACCAGTTACTTGATTAAGAATTTTGAATGTCTGATAGATCTTCAAGGATAATTAAATTGGCACTGATTTCCATGCGTGTACACGGCTCATTCTTGACATTTGCCAAAGTAAAACATGTAAGAGAGAGAGTCGGAGAGGGACTAACATATGTTCAGGGGCATTTTAAGGTTTATCATAGCGGAGGCTATACTATTTTAAGGGACCTCTTTCGAGGGGGCCCGGGGGGGGGGGTGGGGGGGTGGGGGTGTCTTGATTGATGATTTTCATACCAATGCAATAACTGCATTCTCATCCAGTAGTGGATTCGACAATAACAGTGTAAAGAAAACGATTGACTCGGACGAGGGGCCCTTCTGTCTACCTTTAGGGCCCTCCCTAACTAGTTTACATTTCATTTTTCTCATCGGTTTTAGCATTTTTCTCCCGCTTTATTTGTTCAACTTCTTTGATTTTTTTTCGCGAGGAGGCTAGCGCCTCCAGCGCCTCAGCTATAAACCGCCTTTGCATATGTTTTCATTTTATTTCAATAAATTAATTTGCAGGTAGTGGTTGTTTAGCTGTGGGAACCAGAGGAGCCAGAAAAACCCCATGGGGCCGGACAGATGACCCTACTACTCACATACATGTTCAGGTGGGGAATTGAAACTACGTCACATGACCCAATGACAGACCTAATTTAATAAGCATGCATTAAACCACTAAACCACATTGTCTAAACTTAAAACATCAAAACAATATTGTATTTTAGTAAGACAAAGACCTTGGATTAGCTGCCAGAAAATGGCTGTCAACATGAAATTTTTCATTAAAAGTTATTACAGGATATGATACTGTAGTCAAGTATATGGGTGTGTTGTAGAAAAATAGAGATAAATATTTTCTGCCTTTTGTAACAAGTCACACCTTTTCTCAAGTGTCAATGAAGGAAGAAATAACACAGATAACAAATACATTTCTATAATGTTTCATATTCAATAATCAGAATATAAAAACATGGGTTGCCAGTCAACGAAATACATGCCCCACTGGCAGCTAAGTTGTTCGAACAGTTATGAGGTAAATTTTTAAAAAATCAGATTATTATAAAACTTTAACCTGCTAACTATATACTGAAACAAGAGGTGATTATTGAAAATTATTGAAATTCTATAGATAAATAACCCACATCAATTTCACAGAGATATATGTATTATGGGAGAACAAATAACGGACAGATGAAATGACTGTAATATGTATGCACTACGACCTATAAACCATGGGCATATAAAAATTCTACAATATGAAATCATCCATAAAATTCGTTCCGTGGCAAAAAACGTAACAGACAATGACTGACATAAATGTATAATCATTCTAAATATTAAACGATCTGTAGCGTCGGCCCAATTTAACAAGTAACGAAAACCTGGATGTGTACAAATACTGTGTAATGGTTTGAAGTGTAATAGGCGTATTATGTAGTTGACATTTACGGCCTAACTAGATCGGATAAACAACAACAGTCAACTGGGTACAAAAAAGTCATAATATCTGTGTACTGTGCATTATTTTGTCATACATGTATTGGAATATATGGTAATAATAATAATATAGGAGATTGGTACCATGTGTTGTCAAGGTAACAGGAATCAGAGAGCCTATTGACATAGTTTGAAAGGTAGCAGTTAGTCTGACTCTGGTCTTATCAAGATATTAGTTCTCTAGGTAAACATACAAGCAGATATTCCTAGATCTCTTAGTACCAGGCTGAACCACTGCCAGAGAGAGATAGAGAGAGAGAGGGAGAGAGAGAGAGAGAGAGGGAAATGGGGTTCAATATCCTCTTGACACACACTTGGTCATTTTGGGACTAACATTGATAGTCCTAAATCTCCTTGTACCAGACTGATCTGCTTCCAAAAAAAGAGAGAAATGGGGTTTAACCTCCACCCCACACAAAATAGGTCATTTTGGGACTAACATATGGTTCAATTTCATTTCAATAATAAGCTTGCATGTAGGGGTCTTTAGCAGTGGGAGGTAACCTAAGGACTGAAAAAAAAAACCCAATGTACAAGGGTAAGACTATACTCTCAACCAACCTTGGACCCAGGCCTTACAAGTTAAAGATGCTTTATGTAAGATTTAGATAAAGAACTGGAAAGTGCTCTTCTTTTTTTTTTAAATTTCAAATCTTCTTAAGAATTTTGAAAGGCAACCAAAAACATAAACGAGAAAGAGAGAGAGAGTGAGAGAAAAATGAAGTTTAACCTCCACTTGACAAAAACTAGGTAATTTCGGGACTAACATATGGTTTAATTTCATTTCAACTATTCGCTTGCATGGGGGTCTTTAGCAGTGGGAGGAAACCGGAGGACCTGGAGAAAACCCACGAGATTGGACAGGTGACCCTACTCCTTGTGCACGGTAGTTGACTCAATGACAGGCTTTATGATACAGCACGCATGTGCTAACAATTCAGCCATGATCCACCCCGCCCCCCCATTCCAAAAACATAAAAGAAGCCATCTTGTTACTACTATGCATGGTCCAAATCAGTTTTTAATATCTGTTATTATTGGCCTCCTGCCGCATTCTGCATAAAGTTTCTAAAACTTTTTAAAACGAATATTCTGGAGTACTGGAAGAGGGCCAGAATAATGGCGGACCAGTTTGGCATCGATCCTGTAAATGACACGTTGGCACTTGTTTCCCTACAACTTCTCCAAACACCAAATCATAACTGTAGTGTTTTTATCTTAATGAGTGTAATTATTTGACTCTCAAGGTCTTTGTATTATAGTTTTCCTCAGCAAGGGGAGTTCGATGGCCAAATGTTAGCGTGTGTGCATTGTGTCATAAGATCAGTGATAGAATTAACTGGTGTGGTTTCATTTCCCTGTTTATATGTGACAATTGTAGGGTAGTATGACCGATGTCTAGGTCATATGTTACTTTATTATTTTTCAATTCTGTTTTAAATTTCAAAATCTATATTTCAAATTTCATTAATGCTTGGTTAGTCATTAGACAGCAATTAACCTGTCAGTCAAATTATGACAGACTGGCAACTAAAGTAGTTGATCTGTTAAGTCTCTTCTAACTATTGTTTTAAATGCTTTAAGTCTTAATCCTTTGATAATTATATGTTTATGTCAACACTTTCTAATAACTGATTTGTATAAATAGACAAATGTATGCTAGATTATCATTAGTTGGAGAGACCAGCTTAGGGAACATGCTAGTTGGAGGTCCGATATATTTACTAAATTATAAGTTGTTAAATTGTTGCTGTTAATTATTTGCTGCTGAAAATAAAGTGTTGAAGATCCATTACAAGAATCTGTAGTCATTTCTGATACTTAAAGAACACACGTCGACGAGCTACATTCCCTGAAAGTCGAACGGTGTTAGTAGCATGTTTATCTTCGTGGTTTTCTCCAGGTCTTGCCACTGTTAAGGGCTCCTACGCGCATGCAAATTAATGTAATAAAATTGAACTGGTTTGTGACATTAAACCCCATTTTTCTCTTCCTTAGCAAAAACCTTATACCCTAATCTCCAGTAGCCCTGTATAGCTGTAAATCCTGAACATATGTAATATATAGATTAAGATTATATATAGATTTATCAAATGACCTAATGTCACTATTGACACCCTCACTGTAGTATATTACACCATATATCACAAGCCCTGTCAATCAAATCCCAATATCCCCTTCTTAGAGACACATGTATGACTGTAGTGTAAATAAGGCACTGGGCCCTGTTTCACGAAATTTTAACTTAAGATAAAATCCAATTTTAGTAGATACTTCAATTTTGATTGGCTAAGCACTAAAATCAATCTAATATTATCCAATCAAATTACTAAAATTGGGATCTTATCTTACTTAAAATTTCGTGAAATAGGCCCCAGGTCACTTTCTTTAATACCCCCAAATTAGCCCTACCCCCACAGCATACTTTGCACATTGATCATGAATATTTTTAGTTTATTGTGTATTTCCTGTGGGAAATATAATAGAAATGAAACAAATTAGGGTTACAGTACACTCTGTATTAAGCCCAATATAACTGGAGGCAAATACTCCTAGGGCAGGAAGTACTTCCCTCAACCACCCACACAATCAAATGCTTGTGTTGTTTTCTCCTAGCTGTTACCATTTATACAGGGCCATTAGCTTTAAATTAATATATATCTTCTCAGGTCCTTGTCATTGTTGTATGCAATTTCTACTTTTCTTTAAAATATTTGTCATGTCCATAAAACCCATCATTAAAACGGAATGTTTGTGGCCTTCCGTCATCCTTGAACTTCGGTACACAAAAATACCTGGCTTCTACTGAGCAGTTGAAAGTTGTACACGACCACGCCCATACATATGTGTATTACTGTGTTTCAGTTTTACGGTGTGTTTGCATTAATGGTGTGTACTGAAGAATACACATAGTGCGACAATGTTGCATGCAGTTATTGAATGATTCATATACCGTTATAACGTTTATTGCACGCTTAGTGGGTGGGGATAAACAATTATCTGCATACTTACCTTAGGGCGCAACCATTCAAAGGCACGGTTGGGGGATTTACTGAAGAAAATGGAATCGTCAATTGCTTCAAACTCGGGGTCTTCAAACAATATTCCTTCTTCTAGACATTTCTGCTTACATGCATCGAAACTCTGGTTTACTACACCGGCGAAGGGGTTTTCCCTGGCAGCACGTGAAGGCCTTCCACCGATAGATTGACGGCCGCTACCGAATGCTCCTCTGGAACCGAATCCTGTGAATTTGAAAGGCAGTCCACCTCCTTCACCACCGATCTTAAATCCCATAGACTTACCCCCGAAACCCAAATTGAATGTTCCGTCACTTCCGAATCCAAAATTCGGACCGGAGCTACTGCCAAACGAGTATTGTTTAGGTTGGTTGGTTTGTTGTATCTCTCCATCCCCGCCACCATAACTGGTGGTCTTCGTTTCGCTTCGAGGTGAATTTATGCCATCGGAAAAAAAGGTCTTGACAGTCTTCGTTCCTTTAGAGAAGAAATTCATCCTTGACAGCTGAGTTCCGAACCAAGGGAATCACCGGCTTTCAAGAACCTAAGATGTGACTGATAAGAGAGTTGTTTAGGCTGTTGTAGTAAAGTATAGGCCACCTACAAACACCCAACATACAATTTATTACTCACGAGCCGGTATCAACAGTCCGTTATATCGAGTTGACTGAAATTAACACTCGAACACCCAGTCTCCATGTAAAATCAATAGAGTTCAGACTGGTCACATACGACTACATTAAAACTTGAGAAGAGTCCATTTGGGGAATGGGTAAAAAAATAATGACCGATAAAATGACAAAAGATTTTATTTTTGTACTGCGGTCAAAAAATATAAGCTTTTCATGTTGAAAAATGTCAATTTGCCTTTTATTTATATTATCATTGAGTAGCTAGGTTGTAAATAGCAAATGGAAAATTCTACCATGTTCCTGAGAGTTTTATTTTAAACATTTTCGTTATATTACAGCTTATCCATATTTCAAAATATTTTTCATGGGTTATAAAACTTGATTTTCTTTTACATTATTTGAATGAATTAAATATACATGAATGTATAATACACTCGTCCACCCCCATGCCCTTCACACATCACGGGTCAACGAGTGTAATTAAATGCCATTGTAACTTTCTCTATGTATCGACAACTTATCATAAGTATGCTGCATAAAGAAGCTTCATAAGCCGTAAGCCCTTTTATTGTGTTTCACAATTTAACATCGCGTATCCTTGTACAGTTATTTGGGGGGATTTTCATTAAAACTTCAGTTATTAGTCATGGTGCAGATTAACGATGTGAGGCGTATTGCGGGGCGGCTTGGATAATATGCGATATGTCACGCTGATTTCACAATCTTTAATTCGCAGCTATTGAGTCATAAAATAACGGATTAAATTTCTGTTAAAAGTTAATGTCTGGGTCAAACTTGAAGCGAATATTCTGTGTGGCTTGCATATTTTATTTACAATTCCTCCTACTTATATATTTGTTTTGTCAGCTTGTACACATAGTAAGCATGGCCAAACCCTAGTCTCTGAAGAGTTATCTCCCTTATATCATCTCCGTACCTAAGGCCCCCCCCCCCGATTTCTAATCTGGCGCACGCATGTTCTTGGAGAAGGAACGACCGCGAAATTTACAACACACAGATACATACGGAGTTTTAAGCGAGAACGAGCCTTCTGTTGAAGATGTGACGCACTGTGTGTCAGAGGTTTAGAGCTTTTTGCGTCTCTTGAGTTTGTAAGCCCCACGTATGGAAAAAATGAAGTGGTTTTAATGTGGTTGTCATCGCTATTGGCACCACGGCCAGAATCAGACCCACAGAGGCCCCAAGCACATTAAACGAATTTGGTGCCCTCATATATATGTAATTTAGAATATATATAATAATAAAGCACAAACAACCGCCAAGCACGTGATTAGAGTTTTTCTGGGATTTTATATACGTCATTATTAATTGCGTTGAAACAGATACAACAATGAAAAATTGATTAAAAGTTTTTTATTAGATATTTGATTTTTACCATGATGCCCTAAGTACGTACTTATTTTGCTAAACCATATTATTCCTGGGTTTGATCCCGTGATCCCGCCCCCACCCCAGATATGCCCCCTCCCACATCACGGGCACACACAATTGCCATATTTATTTTGTTCTAACATATTTTAGTTGTTATAAATGAAATGAAATGGGAATTCAACATAAAATGAAATTTGTTTTAATTAAACGTCCTACTGTTCTGCTCCGAATTGGGCTAATGAGGATGGGCATACGCCTTACAGTGTACTATGAGGCCCACTCTTATATCGAATTCCAACTGGCAGGGGATCTTTTACGTGCATGCCAATGTGTACACGGAACCTCGGATTTTCGTCCCATCCGAACGACTAGACAGCTGTCCTTGTCAGGCCCTCCGTCCTATATCACTGACAAGGGGGGAAATCTGCCTCGATTGTCAAGTACCAGCTACGATAATATCGAAGTCGCGATTTTCCATTTTAACTTTAACTATTTTATGGAAACAGTTTTATAATCCATTTTAAATCCCAGCCACCCGATGATGATATAGAGATGATCTGAAAAAATGTCTAAATAATAACGAAGTCGCGATTTTCCATTTTAACGTTAAATTGTTTTATGGCGCCAGTGTTCTAATCCGTTTGATATCTCAGCCACCGGTGTTGTAGAGAGTAGAATATGGGCTTGTCTTGTGTATAAATGTCTAAATAATAACTATATTTAACAATTGAAGGCGGAAATATATCTACAACAGACAGATTTAAAGTTCCAATTTCATATTTTCTAAGAAAGTAAAAACATAATTATTTCTATGTCTTTTGCTCAAAAGGTTGTCAACTCACTATTATACGATCATGGGCGAAATTTCACAGGCGTTAAAATGGCTGACACAGGCTGATTGAGGAAATAGTAACTCAATTAGCTCCCTTGTTTTCCCATTCCTCTCCATGGACGGCTATCTTCAAACGTTTGAATTTGAAGTTGAAAATGATATTTTTGCCAATTTCTCAACTGGCAATAGTGAATTATAGGATTAATAGGATTATACTTTAACAAGGTAGGACTGTTTATAGATAAAAATCTATTTTAGGGCTTTATCTTAATACATTTTAAAAATATAACTTAAAAATATGCTATTGGAACTTGAACTCTTGTATAACACACCCTTAATGACCGTTGATGACTAGTAGCTGTATTAATATAATTTGGCTGAAACCCGAGTGATTTTGTGTTGACAGGACTGTTCATCAATAGAACTAACAATTTAAAAGAATATGAACGGACACCCTCTATGGGCAGACCACTTAACCCACATTCTATGCTTCTGTATCAATAAAAAATGTTCGAGTGTTTATCGTGCGTGACGAAGCAATGTGTAGATTTTAAATGAATATTGCTCCAATATCTGGATATTTTGTTCAGTTCAATGATAAATGGAAATATATTTGTTCAATAATAAAGGGGTTAATCGCGATTCGTCGGACTCCGCTGGCTGTCCCAAGCACTCCTCGAGCCCCGTACTCCCAACCTATAAACTATTAAGACAAACAACACTATACATACATATTATTATGCCTTGGAAAAATAAAATTGTGTTCCGACGACTGAAAATCCATTTTCCTTGTCCAAAGTCTCCATTCGCCCTCTTCGGCCAGACCGCCTTCACTATGTAAAAACAAACCTCAACGACCCCATGAAATTAACATCAACCCAAAACAAATAATTAGCCAAGAAGGATTTATTTTATGTATTATAATAATCATCGCTTGTTTAGCGCAGATAAAACTTTGATTTTTTTTTTTAAACAATATTTTATTCAGGTTGTCTGAATGGGATTGGGGAACAGGCTTAGCCTATGTAAAACCCCTCCCCTCTGTCACTTTGAAATGACACAGACTCGTACAAAACTTCAACATTAAAAAACACCCCTCACTATATATCCTTTCTTAACTTCATTATTATTATTCCAAAAATGAACGTCAATGATGTTGTCTTTCCGGTGGTGCAGGACGGAGGGGTTGTCTAGTCATTCGGATGAGACAGAAAACCGATGTCCCGCTTGCACGTTAAAGATACCTTGGCAGAGGGTCCAGAGGGAATTCTATAAAAGAGTAGGCTATAGTGCCGCTGTCCGGGAAATTTCCCTCATAGCAAACAGTATGACGTGTGCTGGTCTTCATTAGCCCAGTCGGAGTAGAACAGTGTGACGTTAAACCTCATTTCATTGCATTTTCTTGTCCGTATCAGCATAAAGGTTTAAAGAAATGAATTAATTGTTGATCTATATATAGTTCTCAATAACCAAAAATAAGCCACGACATGAATTATATAGAGTTGAAGTGAGAATAATAGACCATATTGTTCTGCATGGATTTCTGATAAGTCATTGATCGGGTCTGGAGAATTCTGATCACATATTATCTAGAGACGATTTGTGCGTGAGATTAATTTTGATAAAGGACAAGTGATTGACTGGCTTGCGGTGGCGCGGTGAGTGACGTGCAAGCAGTATATAAATGAATCCTTTTGCTATCCAGACTAAGCTTCCCCCATGGCACGCTGTATGGCGTATGCCTGCAGGGTTATTCAATATTTCCTGATCGGTACAGAAATGTAGGATTTTAAACCACATTTAATTCGGCCGAATGGTTAGCACGTGCGCGCTCTATCCTGTCATTGTGTCAACTAGCGTTGTTTAGAATCCCCGGTTGTACGTGACAAGGGGTGGGGTCGCCTGTGAAACTTTGTGGGTTTTCTCTGGGTCCTCTGGTTTCCTCCCACTGCGAATTAATGAAATTAAATCAAACCATGTTAGCCCTGAAATGACCTAGCTTGTGCCAAGTGGACGTTACCCCCCCCCCCTTCTCTCTCTCTCTCTCTCTCCCTCTCCCCCCGTCTCTCTCTCTTACTCTCTCATTTAATTTGTTCATTTTTTTGACTAGTCTAGCGGATGTTTAACTTCTGCCTCCACATTCGTGATGAAACAAAAGGACAAATTATCCCAGTAGGTGCAGAAAAGTGGGAAGTTAAACCCCATTCAATCATTCAATCTTTATTCGACTGACTGGTTGATATTTAACGTCTGCTTCCACAGCCGTGATAACAGTCAAGAATAAAGGACAAATTCTTAAAGAGTATTGTATCCTCCTTTTACCAGCTGGTGCCGCGGGAAATCGAATTACGACATTTCCCGCGCGTTTCATTGGTCAGTGGCTTGCAGCTAACCATAAAATATCAATACAAATACAAATATACTGCATGCGTGGATTTAAAAATAATACCAAGGTAGAAATTTATTCTTAGTTCCCAAATCGATCCAAGGGGTACGTGGTCAGAGAAAATTTTGAACGTCTTTAAGACTACAGGTGTTGCTAATATATTTGGATGCGGACAAACCCAGAAAATAGGACAATGGTGTATTCGAGGAATTTATATTTATCCGTGGTGCTGTTTTTTGTGACTTATCTTGAATTAGCAGTAGGAGTAGGTTATGATTACACCTTCGAACTGGAAGATAACGCCAAGACGTGTTTTTCAGAGATATACGACGAATCGCAAGAAATAATCTTCGAGTACAAAGTCATTCGTGGCGGGAAATTGGATGTTGATGCAAAAGTTATTTCACCAAATGGGAAAATACTTTACAAACAAAAACAGAAGCAGTTCGATTCCTTTGAGCTCGAACCACAAAATGGAGAGTTCAAATTTTGTTTTAGTAATGAATTCTCAACAATTAGTCACAAAGTCATCTTCTTTAGCATTCGTCCGAAGAATGTGAAATCATTATCCGGACAATTGGGTTTAAAGGTGCCCACAGTGAAGTCCGCTTCCGAAACTTCAATGGATAACATCAATGAATATATGACGGCTGTTGTGGATTTCCAGAGAATATATCGTTTAAAAGAAGCTATTGGTCGCCATCTTGGAGAAAATTTAGGACAGAGAGTTATGTGGTGGTCTGTGTTTCAGACTATTATTATTGTATCTACGGGTTTCGGTCAGGTTTTGATTCTAAAGTTTTTATTCACTGAGAAAAGGAGACCATCAAAGCAAAGTGAACAATAATATATAGGCATTTTATAGCTCCCAGTATAAACTTATTAATTATATATATATATATATCTATAGCTTGGCTTTATCTTATAAATTATTATTAAAACATTTTTAGTTCATATTCTGGGTGTTTGTATTTCACTGGGCTGATCTCTGAAAGGAGCGGGTAGGTTAAGAGGTCATCTCCGACATTTTGTGCACAGTATTGCGAAATTAAAAGATAAATACGAATACAGAAATTAAACTAAATTTCATTTTAGATGGGGTGAATCCAAACGAATGCGTCAATGAAATGGGATATAACGTCCTACCTTCTGCACCAATGTCTGGAACATTTAGCCCGGGCAGTAATTCAATTTCAACTGCCATTGTTTTTCTGTTACATGCACTGTGCGTACGCCACCTCCGTTTTTCGTCTCACTGGAACAAAAAGACGCTGTCCTTGCTACCCCCACCCCACCAGTCATGCCTCACTGACACGTGCGAACAACTATAGGAAATCCCGGAAAACATTCTCGGTACTTATCTAACCAGGTTAGTGAGCCGGCGCCAAAAGAAGCAGGTTGTTTCCGACACCCCCCCCCCCTCTACAAAAGCGCAAGTATCTCGTAAGCATTTCATATCGCCTATAGTCTGGTGAGGTTGGATAAGAAGTTGGCTCTCTAACCAGGGGGTCTCGGGTTCGCAGCACACTGTACCCCATGAATCACAGGGGCGGATCTAGGGGGGGGGGGGCGACGCAAAATGAGGGCACTGACCACTCACCCCCCCCCCCCCCTTTGGATCCGCCTCTGAATCACGCAATCATAATTACAGTAACAAGGGTGCGTAGACTGCCATCTTCCCGAAACTCAGCTTGGGCAACTTTTCTGATTTGGGGATAGAACTGATTAAGCATGCACGAACCTTTGCTAATATATGAAAGTCCATGGTTTACGTAACCCAATTTCAGATTAAAGCTACTGCATTCTGTCACGTTTTTAAAAACCGTGCAGAGTCAAATTTATCTAAAGTTCAAACAGCAGGTGGAAATGCCACTGCCCTGGCATTGTACCTCGCGGATTTAAATTAGCTGTACGAACCATATCGCAGATAGTTGCTGTCTTACATTTAAAATATTATTGATTTAAATAATATGAAATCAATATCGTACCATCATCAAGGCACCCGCACCATGACTAGAAACAGACCAATCTGATTAAAATACAGATCCGGGCCCGTAGCCACGGGGGGGCTACCCCCCCCCCCCCCCCCACACACACACACACACAATTCGAATTAGCCCCCCAAATATTTCGCCAACAATAATGATTTCTTAGGAGTGTTCCTAGTCGGCCATATCCTCAGCCCTCCAAAAATTTCAGTAGCCCCCCCACCCAAAAAAAAAAAAAAAAAATATGAGCTATATAGCTACGGGCCCGTACAGATCGATATTTTGTTTCGTTTTTTTTACTTGTGATGGCGTACACTACATGAAGATCTGACAAGTTGTACTGGAAGGTCGTGTCAGGGGTCGCAGAAACAGGCCGTTTCATTGGCTAATTCCTCACTTCAACCGAAACACGGATAATATAACAAATCTTCCAGATCCTAGCGCAGTAAATACAAGTAAAACTAAATTCTGAACTGTGAAAAACGAAACGAAACGAAATGGGGCCCGTGGTTTAATCAGATTGAGAAACAGAGATAAATATTAATGAAAAATTTATTTCATGATAAAAATTCAATAAAAACAAAAGTAACAAACATGACGTAATACTGGATTGGTCTAAAAATGTAGAAAAAAATAACAATACTGTTTGGTTACATATATGTACATTCTTGATTTTTAATATTGGCTGGTTACAAGGATGGCGATGACGTAAAATGCTCTCTGGGACGTCGGTCTGGCGTCGCCGTGCTGACTGAATAACTACTCATTTTCCACCGACAAGCGTCCCGAAAGCTATTAGACACAGAGAATAAGAAGAACTGCAGTGGAAACCCATTTTTGCGGCAACTTCTACTGATAAATTGTGGTAAAACTTGAAGAAACCCCACCAACATAGCGATTCTATTACGTCTGAACTGAACAGCTTTTCACGATTATCTCAAGCGATAATTACAATAAAGGGTTTATACAATAATACTTAGTTATCCATGCTTTACTTACTGGTTGATTACAATATATTCTAGGGTCATAATAATATACAGTTATAACACAATTATTGATTTTCACCTTGAATGATTTTACATAATAATATCATACAGTATATAAGCTTAAAATTATATGACACTAGTTTATCGTAGCCCGTGTCAATTTCTGTACGACACTCATGAGTGACGTCATAGGGAACTAGACAGAGCATGGCGTACATTGCTATAATATATCAAGAATTTATGTTAGCCTACTTATAGTTTATCGCAGCACGTGTCAGTTTCTTTAACATTAATTCGTAGGAAAAAAACTGTGACACCATTTGGAAAACTTTTCACGCCATTTGAACGTCCTAGGCATTATGGCGTGTTAACAATGACTAATAAATCTGTAAATCTGGGGCCAGTTTCGTGAAATTTTAACTAAAGATAAAATCCAAATTTTAGTAGATTCTTTAATTTTGATTGGCTAAACACTACAATCAATCAAATATTATCCAATCAAATTACTAAAATTTGGATTGTATCTTAGATAAAATTTCGTGAAACAGGCCCCTGGTTTCAAAATATTTCCAATTTTAAAAATTATCGGCAAAAGACACTTATTCCGCAATCGACAGTTTAAAATAATACTGTCTAAATAATCAAAGCTATATTTATAAACTTTGCGAACCCACAAGTTGTTGATAAAACGAGAATGAGTCAGTAATGTTATCTTGAATATCCAGACACGACTTATGTTAGCAGACAAACCTCACGTTTCGAATTATTGGCAACCCACATTATAACCTTTGTCTTTATGGCAAATTGTTTGTTGCATAATGCACAAATGTAATATCTCTTTGACATGCACACATCTGACACTGTATATATACATAAAGATGCACAGATACGATTACTGATTACAAACTTCAATTAATCAAAAAGAAATCAAACATTTTATAACTCACAGTGAAACAAAATATAAATAAATATAAATGTGTAAACCAAATACTGATAAAAGCTTAATAATCAAATAACCGGTGGCATTCCTCGATGATCCCCCCCCCCCCCCCAAAAAAAAATAAATAAAAACCCCAATAAAACAAGACAAATCTTCAGTCAAGACAAACTAGACAAACATTCCAAGAAAAAAACACAACAAAAATCAAATCAAGTGAACAGATCCAGGAGCCAGTCGCAAATGTCCCCTGCGATTTACCGTCCCGGGCTTGTAATGATACGGCTTCACTCAAAATGAAAAATAAAATAATTAAAAAAAAAAAGGGTTACAGAAATAATGTGACCTCGGGCCTGTTTCAGGAAATTTTAACTAAGATAAAATCCAAATTTTAGTAATTTGATTGGATAATATTAGACTGATTTTAGTGCTTAGGCAATCAAAATTCAAGTATCTTCTAAAATTTGGATTTTATCTTTAGTTAAGATTTCGGGAAACAGGGCGCAGTCTTGAAGGTGGTCATCTCTTGGATGGCTTTGTTACTCTGAATAACATTCGGACAAGTATTTCATGTATATTCGAAATACATAGGAGGAATATCGATCGGACTACGGCAACAGAAACATCATACTGAATAATTAAATTGTGAATAAATAATTTCAAAACATTTAACAAATTGAACTCTGTAAAAAAAAAGGGTGTAAACATCAACAGCAGCCATGATCTTGGATCCACGATTAACATGTACCATCTTTCTCCACTTCTTGGTTCGCACAATCTTAGTGTAACTTAAACAGTCTGTTCGTTACATGCATGGCATCTACATATCTGAAGAACAAGAACATCATATTTTACATAAGGAATGAAATGAAATTGGATTAACATAATTCTCCCCCGACTGGGCTAATGAACATGCATGGACGGATCTAGGAGTTTTTGCAGGAGGAGGTTTGCCAGGTTTCTGTTACGGAAATCTGCCATCATCGTCTCTAAATTACATAGGCATACATACAAATTGAGTTTTTTAAACAGAGAAATCATTTTTATACTGATGTAGGATCACTTTGTGATGTAATTTCATTGATGCAAGGCATTATTTTTTTTTTTTTATGTAGCTGACCCCCCAACCCCCCACTCTGTATCCGCGCCTGATGACATGATATACTAATATTATAGGGAAACGACGGACGGTGGTGGCTCCGTCAGTATGTCGATGTATCTTTAACCCAGCGATTCTCAACCAGTGTGCAACGGTACACATGTATGACGCGAGATCTTCTTAAGTGTGCCGCGAAATTTTGAATGGCACACTAAGAAAATGTGATCCCAATTGAGTATTCACTAGTGTCTATCGATAAGTTCATAAAGCTGCGTTTTTCTTTATTTAGTCAATCTAATTAAAATTCAGATCTATATTTCGTTTCGGTTTTTTATAATTTCGATGGTCTACAATACATGTAGATCTAACAGCGGAAGGCCAGGTTCAGCCAGTTCAGATGTCAAGCACGCAACATTTGACCCTACAACCTCAGTCATCCGATTAACCAATCAGAATCGTTGTTGCTTTGTTTTCATTTCTATCGCTGATGCCTACCCACGATTCCGCGCAAAAAAGGTCAAACCCTCAATTCGACAGACAATTTGATTGGCTAATCCCTCATTTCAAGCAGAACACGAGTTAAATAACAAGTTTTTCAGATCCTAATGTAGTAAAGACAAGTAAAACGAAATTTTGAACTATAAAAACTACGAAACGAAATAGGATCTGTATTTTAAATTAGATTGTTATTTAGTTTGAGTCATTCTATGTGTCTATGACTAGTCTGTCTATGTAGTATGCCGTATATGAATTTTCATGTTTTTATTTTGCAAAATTCAGATATTTTTCATATATTAAGCCAGATGTGCCGCTAATTTTTCGTATGTTCCAAGGTGTGCCGTTGGCAAAAAAGGTTGCGAACCACTGCTTTAACCATAGGGGGTCACGTGTTCGACGCCTGTGTTGGACAACATGGATTTCTTTGTATTTTCCAACCCGGCCCTCATTGTCAACACTGTAGGGCCAGTGGCATGGCTAATGAAAAAAAAAATTGAAATGAGGTAAAACATACTGTTCTACCTCGACTGGGCTAATGAAGACGAGCATTGTGCCGTGCAGTGTGCTAGTGTGCTGTGAGGGTAATTCTGACCTGACAACGGCGCTGCGTACTACTCTTATATTGTTTGTCGTATATAATGTGTGAAAAAATGAAGCAATTATTATAAAAAAGTTCGCAATGGGCAATAGGATATTGTTTGATTTTGATTCCCACTTTACCTTGTCATTGGACTGTTGATGATTGGAAATCGCTTAGGATGTTTATCAGCCGTGGTTGGTGGGGTGCCATGTCCAGTTCCCCAACATGGTGGGTTCGGTTTATTCATGGTTCCTCGAGATGGTAGAGTTTGCCGTAATGTCGACCATTCTTGACTTCTGGAACTTGGATGAGAGGAATAAATTCGGTCATCTCTTCTTTCAAAACACCTTAAAGGTGGATCGTTGACCATTATCCAGTGGTCTTCAATCTGTGATAAAACAAAAGCAAATGATTTATTTAAAAAAAAAGAGAGAAAATTTGATTTATTATGATGTCGATGTCAAAACAATCTTTATGGCCCGTATTCCCATTTGAGATCAACTACCAATGCAACCGCGGGTTGTAACAAATAGAGAGAGAGAGGGAGTGTGTGTGTGTGTGTGTGAGAGAGAGAGAGAGAGAGAGAGAGAGATGTTTAACATTCATTCGATACAAACTAAGTCATTTTGAGACTAACATATGGTTCAATTTTATTTCATTATTTCGCTTGCGCATGGCGGGGGGGGGGGCTTTAGCAGTGACGGGAAAGCGGGGTATCGAAACCACGTCATATATACTTTCACGATGACAGGCCTAATGAAGCAATGCGTACGCGTTAACCATTCGACCATCTCCAACATCAACTCCATTTCATTTAACCGGCCATTCAACAATTAACAAATACCATGCAGATCATGGAAATAGTAGCCCTGGCTAAATTCACATCCACGTTAAATTTGAAATAGCCTACGGCCAATGGCTTTGAATTAACGAATAAACCCTGTGGCAGTAAATTAAGTGCCATAAACACATAAATCGATCTGTGTTTGACCGAGAAATTTCCTTTGGGTTTTTCAAACAGTTTTCTCCCCGTGTGTGGTGCTGAGCGGAGGGCACGGCAATGAAAAGGCATCTATTATAGTTGTTCGGATGGGACGAAAACCGAGGTCCGAACTCGGGACGTGTTACCCTTATTTGCTAAATGATATAGGTTCATTCTTAAAAGATTTTTCTCATTATACGAAGTGATGAATTAGGCGCTTGAATATTGGCCTGTGAACTTACATTTTACATTTGCTCTATTGTTCACGTGCTAAACCGCTAAAAAACACTTAATAATCAATAGACATGTAATATGAACAGGAACAATGCGTATTATTTACCTGGGGTAAATGCGTGGTAATGATCTTATGTCTCGGTACAGGTGCAGACAACCGTAAATCGGTAGGTATATATCGCTTAGTGACCCAAGTAACTACATCTTCTTGCGTCGGTGTACCACAATTTGGATTTCCTTGTCTTGCTTGTTCCTCCACGTACCTACTGTAAGCGTGTTTATATGCGCCAAAAGCTCCCATACTGTTTGCCGTCATTTTGGTGATTAGAGCAATACAAAAACAAAATCTCCTTCTAAAGCTGACGGCTAAACCTGCCTATAAAAGTATAAACTGCACACACGGTCTCTAGGTAAGCTATAGTACGTTGTCAAGCAGACGATGGGGTCTCGATGTATTTCCGGTACAGCTTATTAATATTTAATACAATGGACATACAATGAAGATCATAACGTATTGTTGTCCAAACTGATAAATTATGTAACGGCATAGACTCGTGTCACTAATTGTGTGTTTAAAACACAACAAACAAATTTAATTTTAGTTTTGACATGCGAGAACAAGCTCTGACGAATTATTAAAATAGATAAATGCGACCGCTCTCTAATTTAATCCCAAATCCCTGTGTCTGCTTAGTGTAAACCTAGTCCCGCATTTCTCTGTTTATCTTTCTAGTTTCTACTATACTGGGATAAGCTTACAGAGTTTTTAAAACCGGATCGTTCAATAATTTAAAAGAAATTATAGCAACAAATTTTAATAATTATTCTCGATAATATATAATTGATAACGATTTTAATGCTTAAATAGTTTAGAATGTTCCAAATAGAGCTAGATTTTTTTTTTAACAATTTGGAATTTTGTTCTATTTTTTTTAAAAAGAATTATCATTTTAATTACTGTTAAGTCCTGTTTAGATAGCCTTCTTCTGGGCTGCTAAACTCGTGGATGATGATTAACCGATAAAAAATATTTTGTTTGTTTTGATTTATGACTCAATCATTTTACTTAATACTGGAAAGGTGGGTATTATTTGTGGGCTTTTTTCAAAATGCATTTCTTAGCTAAGGTCTATTAATAATTTCCACTTTTATCTTTAGTAAAAGCCTTCAGGAAATCCCGATTATGATGTCATAATTCGCCTTGCGTGACCTACGACCTTCGACCCGGATATATCATCACAATCAAAGCCTCGATTTCAGATGCAAAATAAACCAGCTGGATCGAGTGTCATTCCTTCGCAATAGTAGTCCAGCTGCCTCAAAATTGCCAATTTTAGGCGTTTGTGGCTTCGCCGATGGAAGAATCTAACAGTAGTCAACCGCCACGCTGTCCGTGTGGTTTTTGGGGGTAAGAATTACTTTATTTTTGATCTTTTAGACGTCGAAAAGTAGACGAAAGATTGACCGAGTTAGGACCTGCCCATTTCTAAAATGGTTGCTTTGTCGTTTCGTTTGTGCGTGGTGAAACGAGAAACTCGGTTGACTTTGTGTTGTTGCTAGGGGTTATCTATTTGGGTGGGTCTCTTTTATTTGATATTTTTTTGATAATTAAACAAATTTTCTAACCATATATACAAATTTAGAGAATATTGAAAACGAAGAAACCGTTATCTTGTATGACTAAGCGTGTTTACCAAGGTTGACGGTGGGGAAGGATTGACGTAGCAATAATGGCCGTATTAGTTGAGTGGCTTATTGGTGCGTAACATACTAGGCGTGCTGTGGCTATCCAACATCTGATAGAGATTTCTACAAATCCATCTTATATGTATATATTTTCCCATTAATCTCTTCCTTTTCAAAGTAAAACTCACTGTATTTTGACCTCATTTAACCCACGAAAAGGTAACTTCCTTAGTCGCGAGATCGACTTGTTCAATCTGATTAATAAATGAGGTTTCTGGTCCAACCAGTAAATTTATGAGGAAAACCACTTAGTTATGCCCATTCTTTGTTTATTTTGTGAAGTATATTATTGCAGAGTCATTTGATGAAACCACACAGAGATCAATTTGTACTATTTATTGTGATTGGATATGACTACCTTTCAAAACGTTAGCTTGTAACTACCCCAGTGTTGGTAAAGGCCTGGCAAACTAACAAGCTTATTGATTGAGATGTAGAGGGGTCGTTTCAAGGAAAGCGAGTTGTTTTCCTCTTTTTTTTAAATCTTAAAGATTTATGGTTACTTTCCATTTAAAAAAAAAAATCAAAACATATTTGGAAAAGATGTAAGAAGTTTTAAAAAGTTCTGGAAATAACTTGAGCTAATGTTTGGCATGTGTTGGTTAAGATATACGCTGGTATTGATTTGACAGGTATTGAGTTAGGTAGGCCCGTAGACCTAATTCATGATTCAGTATCAGACCTCGTCAGGAGGCGCGAGTCATTACTCGCGCGCACGCTATACTCGCCTGAAATGTTATTCGCGAGAGTAAGGCATTACTCGCGCAATCATTTCTGGAAACTTTTCTTTAATAAAAATTCAAAACCATCTAAGGCTATAGTCATTTGAATTTTAATTCAATTCAATATCCACGATAAAATACAAGACAACAGACGATAAGAAGACGATTTCACATGTTACTAAGAATAGAATAAAGTAAACATAGAAGGCGTCTATTGATTGGACAATAAGGAAGTTGTATTCCGGGCTTTTAACGTAGAATTTTTATGATTGGTTAATTTAACTGAAATCCAAAGTAGAATTCTCGCGAGAAATATTACGAGATATGAAGATTTGTAGAATGTTGTGTATTATATCATTTTCTAGTCTTTATGATTAAATTTTGAATGGTGGTTTCATATTAAAATAAATATTAAACAAGCTAGAATATAGTTAGAAATGCCGAGAAGTATTTGGATTGCCGCATTTACAAGTGCTAGTGCTTTTAAATTACTGTTATTACATAGCAGACAATGTCACGGTCAACATCGTGTGGCGACAGTTAGTTGAGTTAGTTGCATTCTACGATTTTTGAATATCAAATGCACGTTATAAATGCCGATTGGTAGGGACGTATTTTTGAAAACCTCCAGATCTTGCTAAACAGGATAACGGAAAACATATCATAAAGATGAATATGACCTCAAACGACAAGGTTTTTACGTAAGACTTTACACACGGTGACACGATGACTACTTCTATTTTCACCGGTTCTCTTTTTTTTCTTTGATATTGGGTTTTTTGGGGGGTTTTCCCAGTAAACTACTATTATTTTCACATTAATCTAGAATAAATTGGACAAAATATTCCTTTACTATTTTTTATTAAATTAATCTCGCCTTACGCGAGTATGAATAATTCAAGTATTGAATTAATATTAGTAATATTTAATATTACAACTGACAAGAAGGCTCACTTCTACTCTAGTGAAGAACATTAGAAAACAGTCTTACATCTCTGGAATGGCAGTTAATTAATGCACTGTTATTTGCCAGAGTTCTTGGTCTCTATTATAATTTTACTCCCCTAGGAAAATTTTGCGTGAGTAAGTCAGTTACTCGCCTAACTCACGCAGAATCTTTTTTGCGTGAGTAATTGAGTACTCGCGCAGAGATTCTTCGTGGCAAGCACTGAGTATGGTGGTAGGAGTGGTGAATAAAGAGCATTGATTTATCGAACATGGTCTCAAATAATGTGTACTCAAAATACCAGTATCTGGCAGACAACTACTGTGAATGTCGATGTGTATTTTTCTGTCATTGTCTTGCGAACAAATCATCTATGTACAATTTACATGCACTAATTTAGCCTTACATTGGATTAGCTACAGAAAAGAATGAACTGGGTAATTTTCTTTATGTAAAGAGCTTTCAGTAACAATGAAAAAAATAAACTATGCCTAATACAATACTGTTCACAGCAGGATGATATTGACTCACTGCTATGGTTCAGAACTTGGTCAAAAACAAAGATTTCAGTTCAACATTACATTACAGGAAAGACCAGATGTCCTTTTAAAATAAAAATGCAAAATAACAGCTTTGCTATTCTGTTTAACATTTCAAATTTTCTGAATTCATCTGTAAAACATGGTTGCTTTGAGTATCGTGACCCTCTAAACATAAAAAAATCTGACTGATATTGGTCAAGTAAATTGTCTCTTACCTGTTTGTATAGAAAATTAATATTTTGGTTAGGCTAGAAGAAAAATAAGATCTTAAAAAAGAAATGAAGGAAACTGTATTATAACTTGTAAAAAAACAAAATTTCATGGCAACAAAGTATGGATTTTATTCGAACTGTATGTTTAATCTTGTGTTAACAGACTAAATGAACTTCCTGCCTTACATACTTTGTAGAAAATAAGGAAGATTTTTTTAAAGTTTAATTTCTAAGATATCATAATTAGATTTTTACACGCTGTTTATACATGTACCAGGTAGTTTTTAAAAATTTGTAGTATAGGCCAATCTGGTACAGATCATACATGTGCTTTATGAGGTAGGTGACTGAAAAAGGACAGCTGGTCCACTCTACTTGAAAACCATTCAGAATTACATTGTAAAACCTCATTTTAGATTTTTCACTTATCATATTGTCTCAATATTGTTCATATTTCTATGTTAAACATGCATTATGCAAGAGCTAAATCTGCCTATCGCAGGTCTTTCTTTAGGCCTGAAATGTTTTCCAAAGTATTATTTAGACATTAATTAACTGATCCAAGCCTTAATCAACTTTTGATGGCTTCAGATTTCTCCGATATTAAATAGATTAAAACGGTTCACCGATACTTTGATTTAATCCAATATGGGGGAACGGGACATAGCTTCGATCAACCAGGACTGTAGTTGAAATTATCGCACACGTCTGTTAAACCTTCAAAGGCTAATATCTTCGCTTGCAATAGAGAAATTTGAATTAAATCTTCAAATTATTAAACTTACATTATCTACTTTCGAACTATTATAGCAAGATTAGCTAGTTCTTTATTTAAATCTTACATAATGTATCTTTAATATTAGAAATTATAATTCACATTTTGAATTTTTGTTGGCTAAACAGAAAGTCAAAACAGAAAGTCAAAACATCTAACAGCAACATTGGTGATGGATTGCGTCACATTAACAGAATGAATAAATCTAAGTTGCTTTCTTACATGTTCAGTCATCAAGAATTCTGTCGACAACTGATTATAATTTACCGGTAACACGTTTTATTGGAAGATCTCCCTTTTCCATGATTTGTATTTTCATTTTTGAATGAGAAGCCGCTATCACTTCTAACCCAAAACTGTCTTTAACAATCTCGTTCCACACCTAAGCCCCGGCCATTCTGACCTCCGATTGGTCAATCTTTTTGGGTTCTCGAAAACTAGAGGTCTGACCGTTGTTTCGTTTGTTGTAAAATGATCCTTGAGTCAAAGTCAACTCGTTGACATAAAAAATTGGATCCTAAACGTACAAATTCAAGTTTTTGTAAAGATCTATTTTTCTACGCGTGGGTATATTTTTAAGTGATTCGGTCATCCAGACACGTAAAATAAATACATGTCACGTGACAGTCATGTGATTTGTCACTTCCGTGAAAATGGCTACCCCGATTCACCAGACAAATTTCTTCAAAATTTTTTCTGATTTCGAGATTGTGTCTTTTATACAGCAAAATGGACACTTAAGATCAAGCTGTGACATGATAGTACCTGTAGATGGTATATCATTAGTAGCTCACAATGTCTGTGTGTAATGTGGTGTACGTTATCCTTGTGTTCTGTTTCAATTGTTGTGTGTGATGTGGTTATCCTGCACTTAATGATAGAGTAGTTCTCCCTCTTTCCCACTTGTGTTAGCACCTTGACAAGATGGATTGCAGCAACAATACCATACCAGTCTAAAAAGGTTGACTTTTGATTTTAATGTTAAGAGTTACATAAAACTATTGGTATTTGACATTTAAATAAAAAGTTTAGAAATTGAAAACTGTATAGTGTCATGTAACTTATATGTACGTTATACAGGCTCGTACTGATAGCAAATGATATGCAGTAATAAGACGAAAATGGATGAAATAATTTCATACCAGCACATTATTTACAATTCCAGAAATGCATCATTAAATTTTATTACCTTTGAAATGATTAGAGGGTGATAAAACTCTATTTTACAGTATGGGTACAGTACATGAATCATTAAAATGGTTGGAAATAACGATGTATTTAGTTCTATAGAGTCGAATCTACACAATATCAAGGTTTTACAAAATGTATGTTTTTACTCTGAAGTGATAAGTCAACTTTGTCGCACATTTGGTAGAGCAAATTGACTTTTTGACTCCGCCCACCCCCCTTGCGGTCTTTCAAAGATTGCACGGGACTATCATTGATTGGTCTCTCTGTCACATTTTTTGGGACTCATAACTCTGCTTTTAATTGAGCTAGAATTTTCAAACTTGGTGTAGAGTGAGTGTGTTTATTAGGTGAAAGGCCTTGACTGAGTTCTGTGAGTATTTTCTACTAGGCCAAGCAGAGATACACAAATTGATTGGTTAATGCTTTGGGACACTATAGTATAACTTTGCTTTTTAGGGGATGGAACTTAGTCCATAGTTTCATTGCATCGATACCTTCACTAATTCAATAATGAGCATTCTTGACAGAGGTTGAGCAGAGTGATAAGCAATTTGATTGGTCGGGACTTAGTAACTTGACAGCTTTGATTCTAATTGAGTGATAATTGTAAAACTTTGTGTATATAAATAAGTCCCAAAATATTATCAAATTGTGCTGGATCAATTCATTGTTCATCCTACTCTTGAATAATCAAATTCCAATTGTCCATGCCAATGAACATAACCAAGCAACTAGACACTTTGTTGCCTTCCCAGGCCCCTCTATCATGCAACACAGGCGCTGGCACATCAGACTGTAAGATCTGGATGAACTTTCTTTAAGAACATACATGTAGGGATCAACCCAGGACCATATTCTCAGTGGCTGCCATATTAACACAGGCAGATACCGGTACATATACATGTAATATAGTGTATAACAATCACATGTACTGTGTATCTTTGACATTTTGTAGAAGATAAAAAAATACGGTGGATTTTGTATGTTGTGTCACTTGTGTGACAGAGTCTTTAATCATTATCAAGGTATTCCATTACATGTTATTAAGACATAGGAACCAATACCTGTACATGATCAATTTAACTTTTATCAGTTGTAAATTAAATGAATATGGCAGGCATATTAAATTAAATGGCATTATGAATCAGATTGAATTATTGATCAGAAATTTGCTTGCAAATAGCTTTATGCTGGGGAGAGTCCATTTTCAGACTGGTTGAAGAGTTTTAGATTACCACGCATCTGAAGGGTTGTGGTTTGGGAACCCTAACCCAGAATAGCAGAATTCCTGATGGATGAATTTTCTGTAATCTGCCTCAAATAAGAAAAAAATCTTTGATTTTGATCATCCATTGTTAAAGACGATGCACTGCAGCACTTGTGTAGGTTTAGTTTGCATATTAAATGCAAGTGTAGTGTGCAATCTACATGTAGATTCATAACCTAAATCAAAAATCTGCGTACAGGTACATGTATATTTTGGTGTAATTGGAATGCAGTGTTTATTTTTAGACAAAGTCGGCTATATTGAAGTTCATCATCGATAGTAACTGAAGAATTTGAATTCATTAGAGGGTTGTAAATCTCAATGTGAAGAAATACTGACTAAATGGAAAGGCTAACTATTTCATTTCTCACTCAAAACACCGTCTAGGCCTTCAGAGTTCAAAGTGAATTTCTGTTCAACAAGTTGAGATACATTTTGTGACTAAGAGAAAAGAGAATGATTGGTGATAATTGAACTCGAGGAGGACTCATCCAGGACAGGGAGGTCCTGCCATATTGTTTCCAGCAATTATGATTGTCTAAAATTTAAAATACCAAAGACCCAAAATGTGCCAGGTCGTCTTGGTATTCCTTGGTCTGCACTTGCTATGTCCAGGTTTTACATTTAAAAATATTATAAGATATCAATGAACAATTCATTTTTATACGCCCACATTGAAATATGGTCGTATATTGTCGCCGCCCCCGTCCTTCGTCCACAATTGCTTGTGGATGCTCTAGAGGCTTAAGTGTTTAAGGTCATGAGACAAAGAAGCCTATTGTTTTTCAGCGATTTCCGATAATTGCTGTCAGAGTTATGGCCCTTGATTACTTCAAAAAATCTTGTGGACGCTCTAGAGGCCAAAGTTAATATCCAATTGACTTTAAATTTATACACAGTGTTTAAGGTCATAAGACGAAGAAGTCTATTGATTTTCAGTGATTTCTGATAATTTGTTCCAGAGATGTGGCCCTTGATAACTTTAAAAAATCATGTGGACACTCTAGAGGCCAAAGTTAATATCCGATTGACTTTAAATTTAAACAGTGTTTAAGGTCATGAGACAAAGAAGCCTATTGATTTTCAGCGATTTCCGATAATTAGTGCCAGAGTTATGGCCCTTGATCACTTCAAAAAATCTTGTGGATGCTCTAAAAGCCAAAGTTAATATCCGATTCACTTTAAATTTATACACAGTGTTGAAAGTCATAAGACAAAGAAGCCTATTGATTTCCAGCGAATTCCGATAATTAGTGCCACAGTTATGGCCCTTGATCACTTCAAAAAATCTTGTGGATACTCAAGAGGCCAAATTTAATATCCAATTGACTACAAATTTATACACAGTTTTTAAGGTCATGAGACGGAAGAAACCTATTGATTTTCAGCGATTTCTGATAATTAGTGCCAGAGTTGTAGTCCTTGATCACTTCAAAAAATCTTGCAGATGCTCTAGAGGCCAAACTTAATATGCAATTGACTTCAGATTGATAAACAGAGTTTAAGATGTTGAAACGAACAAATATTTTGATTTTCAATGAATATTGATACATGAACTACAGCTAAATCCATCATATTTAATGTTTCCTATACTAATTGTTAGTGTGGGGCAAAACTTTATAAAAAGCAAATAAATTTTAATGATTTTCTGATAATTACATAATGAGTTGTTACTCTTAATCAGATTTTATTGTTTATAAATGTTTCATTACCGAAAAAAGTAAAAATATGCGACAACTCTTGTTGACTGCCTGGACCATTTAGCTGCTGTGGGTGTATGTTTCATTGCCTGGCAACCTATCTTTTCTGCATATTGTTGTCATAACAACACAAGAATAGTTTGTAATATGGAGAGAAGAAAGAAAATGTCTACGTCTACTGCCTGGAGGAAAAACGGTGTTACTCCTAAATAGTAATAAAGTCACACGCACATGTACATTTTATGAATGGCTTATTATGACGTTTCATTTTTGTCAATTATACATCCTACATGTTGAGCTGACGTAGGTTTATACTAGGAATATTGCCATTGTTTATTTATAGATTTATTACCTTATTATGTTTGAGGTTGTCTCATTGCCTACCTATATTTACATGTATACATTGTACATGACATAAAAGTCTACCACAGGCTGTCGTCAGCGTATACCTACCTGTATTGACTATTATTTGTCAGTTATGCTAGAATAATCTAGAAAGTTCTTAGATTGGCTTGTCATATATGAGGGGTGTGTTGTACAATACTTATTTATAAATATTGTGATAGTGTGATGTCATGTTACCTAGTGGTATATAAGTTATTTTATGTCTGATATCACTGTATTGTTTAAGATATAAATCAAATAGAGTCATGGATTGTGTGTGGTGAGTACGTGTTCATGTAGGCCTATGATCTGAAGATTCATATCTAAATTAGATTACAATTTTGTTTCTGAGTTTTTCTGGTTCTGAATTTTATGTTATTTCTATTATCACACTGTTCAGCCTTAATTGTGTTTTATCAGTTATATCAGACAAATGGTTTTAATCGCAGAAACCACAACGTTTTGTCCCCAAATATGGCTATTCCATAAGTAACAAGAGTATTAAACCCCCCAGAAGACTATTACAGTTCGGTTGGTCCAAAAGTTCACATGAACTGAAACACTGACTTCAAGAAATGTGTCGGATGTTATTAAGTACATGACATGTATTAACATTGAAAAAAACAAAACCTAAGATTATTTTAGATAAATCTTATGTTGAAAGGAAGAAGGGAAAAAACTTAAACTAATGTTATTCTATTCGTGTAGGATTCTAAAAGATTCGTTTTTTGTTTTTTTTTAAAAATATATTTCATTTCAAGAGATTGAGGACGTGTCTTGCGTACATGTGTCTGATTTGTCTCCTAAATAAAAGAATGAATATGGATAATAATAAAAAAAATAGGTGAATACTGAATAAACACACATTCTATATGCAGTTGTTCTCTGTTTTGACGTGGTTCGATTATCACTGATAATTCATATATGACAAGTGAAAATGGATATTTTAATAGTGGATCAAGTTAGATATCATTGAATACATGTGCTGGTATTATGTATTTATCATGTCGAGTGTCTGTAAATGTATACAGAAACAATTAGAGTTGTGAAAGAAGAGCATTGTGTAGGTTTAGTAAGAATCATTTTTCTTTGTTCTCCACTGGGTGTGGGTGAAATATTATTTTCCTGTTGAGTTACTCAATATGATGATGGTGTGTGTGAACTAAGGAATAAATTCTCATCTTCTCATTGTTCTTATACTTCACAGCTTCGACATGCCCAGATCTCATTTCTAAGTTTTGTTAACCCAAAATACAAATCATTCAACTTCCTTTTCATTTGTTTGGCTTATCTGAGAATGTTTAGATTGTCAAAGTCATAAAATGTCCTTGTTGCTATAGGATTCCCTATTGAAGTGATGTTTTGAGACGACCCCTGTTAATGATTGACATTCTAGTAGAGCATAAAACCACTCTATGGCAGTATCTAGCTTGCACTGTATTGTAGCCCATAAAGTGAGCTGTATGGTAGAAAGTGTGTTAGATTTCATTTTTGCTGTAATGGCTGCAGGTGTTTTGGTGAGGAATTAATCAAAATAAAATTTTAAAAAATAAGGTTACAGAAATTGTAAAAAAAAAAATTTGTATTGTTGAAGATCGCTAAAATTATGCAGAGAAATACTTGTAGAAATCAAGCCAACTCATTTAATTTGAAAACTAGTCAACATTGAATTAAACAATAAGGTATGGTACTAAATGTATTTATTGTTAACAGAGGAAATACATGTATTTAAAAATACTGTAGGAAATATGTTAATTCAAGCCAAAGCACACCTAAGTTTTGGATTAGGAGATGGGCTAGAGTGCGACTCATAAGGGCAACATTCTTTGAAAATACTTAAAATAAGTTAAAGCTGTTCCAATTCAAGAACGATTGGCCTGAAACAGTTGGGAATCGATTAATAGACTTTGATTTTTAATACGTCGTCAAAAGTGCAATATGACTTTGATAAAGTCTTCAGGCCTGAACGTAATGGTTTTAGATGGACCTGACAAATGTCAGGCATTAATGAAATAGTGCCAGACATTTTCAACTTAAATGTCTGACATATTAATAATATCAACAAGAAAGACTAATCAGTGCCGGACAAAATGACAGGTACATGTATCAGACGTTTTGTGCCTGACAAAGCCTGAATCTGTGTCTGTGAAAGATGCTGTATTTCCAGACTTGGATGTCATACTTGTTTCCTGGTCTATAAGACTCACAACTGTCATATTTTTGGGGGTGTGGGAATTTATAATTTATGCATCACCAGCAAATATTTCTTGGAAAATCAACAATTTACAACATCAATAGAAGATTATTGTGTTGGGGGATCAAAGTGATTTCATGGTTCTTGGTTTAAAAGCATGAATTATCATATATTCTGCTATGATATCAATAGATAAGCTTTCTCTCAGTATATTACCAGTATATATAATATAATCTAACCCACAGCCTCCAGATAAAATGTCATGCAGTTACCGGTACTGGTACATATTTGCTCACGCTGCATTGTGTGCACTTGACCTAAACTTGAGCCATATGTGGGTTGCTGAATACCTACTTTTGTTTAACTTCAGTGAGTAGGCAAGTTCTCGATGACACATTCTGAGTACAAAACTGGCAATAATTACGAGACGGCTAACTGTCCAAGTTCCCGTATGACATTTGTTATATTTTAAAAAAATTGTATGCTCCATTAAAGGTTACAATAATCAGGGGAGATGGATTCCGTTAACATATTTAGGGGTGAGAAGAGTTAAAAACTAGTAAAGAAAAAGAATTTTTATCAATTAATAGTCAGTTTTAGGGTTGTTGATTTTAAGAAATAGGATGTTTCTGTAACTTGAAACATGTTAATTCTGAAAAAAACACAATATATGTAAAACAATCACTGTTTTATACACTTATTATAGCAGGACGTTTCGACAAAAGTTGTCTTATCATTGTCTGATTTTTTTCCATATTAATTAGGTGTTGTTTTTGTGAATGTACTAAATGCCACTAAAGGATGAATTTTTAGTCGGACATAGTTCAAAAGTTCTCTTCATTTATATAAAAGATTTACATTATTTGTTGTGACCACAGTTGTGTTAGTAATAAATGTATCTTGTGTTAGTAGACACAAAATATAAAGCAATAATAAATGTTAGCTAGTCCAGTTTTTCCATTGCAATGAAAATACATGTAATAAATGTATTATGTGGATTTGAGTATTTTGAGTGTTGAGATAATGAAAGCTTTGTGTAGACTGAATAGGGTAGGAACCAGTCATGTAGGTTTAAATATAACTGGGTCATGTTGCTATGTTAGTGACTAGATTTAGGTTATCACTGGGACAAGCTAAAGAACAGAATTACACCTACATGTACCTCTATTGGTGAATTTCAATTATAAAATAGAGATGAGTGGCTGTATATTATTAGACTTTGAACTACCTAATCAGGCGCGGATCCAGAGGGGGGGTTTGGGGGGTCCACCCCCCCCCCTGCTCAGCTACATAAAAAAAAATAATGCCTTGCATTAATGAAATTACATCACAAAGTGATCCTACATCAGTATAAAAATGATTTCTCTGTTTGAAAAGCTCAATTTGTATGTATGCCTATGTAATTTAGAGACGATGATGGCAGATTTCCGTAACAGAAACCTGGCAAACCCCCTCCTGCAAAAATTCCTGGATCCGCCCCTGCCTAATAGCTAACTAAATGTTTTGTTTGTTTGTGAAATAAGCCATACTGATAGTACTGTATTAACCAACACCCATATTTCTAGAACTTCTGAGACGTGGCTTATGCATATAAACCCTGTTCATAAGTGCTAGATTTTGACATAACCGAGACAAAGTTATAAAAGTATGGAGTACCTTTACATGATACATGTCTGGATTTTTGTATACCCTGAATGAACCAAACCATCTAGATGAAGTTACGATGTACATGTATCTAAAAAAAAGCCGAACACTTAAATGCAGCTGAAAGCGAAGAGATTTTTTTTGTCTTGATTATGGACATAGGCTGATTAACTTTTAGACTCGTGTTATTTTTTACGGTTTCCTACGTAAATCTTATTTGTTAAAAATTGCACAAACTATTAATCATTTTTGGCTTCCGATATGAAGATCGTGATCAACCTACATGTATTTTTCAACGAATGTGATTAATATTCGTTTCTATCTGATAAGATACAATAAATTACGGAGAGATATTACTGATATAATAATGTTAAAAATGGTTACTCTAATTATAGAATACGTGATTAATATTATGTTGATCAGTTTTGATGGCTTTATATAAGTTATTGTTCATAGCTGTCTTAAAAATGGATCAGTATTTCTGACAGCTTGTGTTGTAAACTTACATGTATATTTTATTTTAAAAAGTGATAAATTAAAACAAATTATTAACCAAGTAGAATTGTAGAAAGTCTTAAACCCTGCAAGTTGCTTACCATTCGACAGATTTTCCTGATCCTTGAATTTAATTTATTATATTGTATATATTCTGTGTTGTTAAATTGTGTTGCACATATATCATACTATTAAAGAAATGTTCTGATTACCTCTGTTAGCGCCTGCATATTGTATCATTTATAAGGTCTGTAATTGAGTCATATGGCATGTTTTTGATTCCCTGGTTGTACACGGCAAGGAGTAAGGTCGTCTGTCCAACCTCATGAGTTTTCTCCAGGCCCTCTGTTTCCTCCCACTGCTAAAGACCCCTACTCACAAGCAAATTATAGAAATAGAATTGAAGCATATGTTAATTCTGAAATTACCGTGAACCCAATTTCTCTCCGAGTTTTTTCCATATAAATTGTGCTCAATCGCTGAATGGCGCGCAAAGATTATTGTAACTGATGTGTATCTCGAGTTACAAAGGCTTTAAAGCGTACCAAGCAATGAGGCCTAGCATGATGTAAATAAACAACAATATCCCCTAATAAACACCAACATTATTTTATGTGTTAACTGGTTTACCAACAAAACAACTGGTAAACAAATCATAAATGTTATTTTTATCTTATTTTTTTTTCTCTTTCAGTTCTGCCAAAACACTCGGATTGTGCTCCAAATGTTTTCAAGGTATGTACAAGTACATCTAGCCCATAATTCCGACTTTTAACAAAAATGCGTCTGCCGCCAGTCAGTAGAAAGCTGCTGGCATGATATTGGCATGGTTACATGTGCTTGGCAACATTTTGTGCGTGAGAACCAGGAGTGTTAAATATATCAGATTTCAAAGTATCAACAATAACTAGAATGTGTTTTTAACTCAATTTGGTATTCCTACACAAACTAGATCATTAGTGTTAATTTTCCTTTAAAAATACCACAGGTTCTACTTTTTTCTTGTATGCAAAAAGAAAAATGGTGTCAGTAATGTAAATCATTTGTTGTTAATTTTCGAGAACCATTATTTTAAAAGCTTATATGGAAACGTTTTTTAGATCATTATCTTAGATTGACATTTTCATGAATCCACTTTTGCTGTTGATAAATTTTTTAGAATTGTTACTTGATATTATTTAAAAGTGCATTTCTTAAGAGCTAAATCAGCCTATAGCAGATCTTTGTTTTTGCTTTTAATGTTATATAAACTATTATTTAGACCTTTATTGACAATCTCAGAATCAACTTACTCTGTTAACCATAAAATTAAGATTGATAAATGAAAAAATACCGTTGCTACAACAATAGTAAACAATCAATACTACTTCAAACACTCATAACTTTGCCCAGAATAAAGTAATTTGAATAAAATTTTGAATATCTATTATTGAACTATTGACGGCCAGCTCTTTTATTTAATAAAAATCTTACATAATGCATCTTTGACAGTAATACTACATGCAGATAAAAAAAGCCTTTGTTCTTGCCGTAATAAATAAAGGTTATTTTTTGGGTCTTGTTATTTTTATCTTTAACTTTGGACTGTTTTGATTATGGAAATCCTATTCATATAATCATCAAGTGTGCCCTTATATTGACACTAGTCTGTTGTTATTCAGGGTGAACGGCCACTTGTGTGTTGTGGGCCTGTATTGCCAGGGGCTGGATTTTGTTTTCACTTGACTGTGCGTGACGAATCAATCTAAATGCATTGCTTTTGCTTTGACTATGTCATACACACACAAGTGATTTGACATTTTTTGAATTTGTAAATACTTCATGGGTGTAAATATTAATTTTAAAGATGCATTGTGTAAGACAGTAAGAGATAATTCTGCCTATTGCAGGTCTTTATTTTGGCTTTAAAAACCTGATTTAAATTATTCTTTAGATATTGATTCACATGCCAAGGCTATAATAAACTCTCTTGACCATGGATACCCAAGATTTTAATGGATTTGAGCACTTGTGAGATTAGAAAATTATGTAAAATATTTTATTCTATAGTACTCACTGGATTTTGGTACCTTTTCCTAATTACAACTTTTTCTCTAAAAATATTTTTGCACTGCCACAGACAAATTTGAGTTCTTGTTCAAGAGCAACAGATGTTTATGTGCGTGTCATCTTGTTAATTTAGGATTACGGCTATCAAGGAAATATATTTATAAAATCTCCGATTGTCATTTAAGGGTTATTTAATCCCTTGTAAACTAATGTAGCACCACTTTAGCTGAGGTAACAGCAGTTCGCATAAGGCCCTGAGTTTGAATACATGAATAAAAGTACATGTTAATTTATTTACTAATTAGAATAAGATTTCCTACATCTACGTACATGTAATGCTATCGTAATTAAATGTATGTAATTAATTTCATCCATCTTCATTTGCATTCCTCCTGATTCTAAAGAAATCTTACAAACATTAATTATACTACGTGAAATTCTACAACTGATGGGAAAATGATAACAGAGAATTTAATATGTGAGGCCAAATCAGTTTAATTCTACTGTAGTGAGGTCTTGAATGATAAAAACTGAAAACCCCACTGGGCTCTTGTGACATGATTTGTTAAGTGGGGGGGGGCTAAATTATTAGCGTGGGTTTCAATTTCCAGCGTCGTACGTGATGGGGGGGGGGTAACCTGTCCAACCTCGTGGGTTTTCTCCAGATCCTCTTGTTTCCTCCCATTGTTAAAGACCCCTATGCACAAGTAAATTATTGAAATAAAATTCAACCATATGTTAGTCCCGAAATGACCAAATTTGTGTTGTTGACTTTTCTCTTCCGTGTAATTTGTTAAAATTTTAAAACCTAACTATTTGGAACAAAATGCTTTGCTGTGTACATTTTTCACAAAGAAATAAGTGTTCACGAAGAAAATCAATTTCAATTTCTCTGGTCTGTAAATTATATTGTTATTGAACTGGTGGTTAAGTATATGTAGGTAACACCTGTATATAATGAGGCCTTGTGTGTCAGGTGTGAGCCACGGTGGATCAGTGAGAAGTTCGCTCATTAACCTGGTAGTTGAGTGTTCGTTCTCTGTGTTGACTTAGAAAGTTCATGGAGATTTTGTAGCAGAGTTCCTCCTTGTCAGAGGGAGGGATGACCTCCTTGTCAGAGGGAGGGATGACCACCTTGTCAGAGGCAGGGATGACCACCATGTCAGAGGGAGGGATGACCTGACAAGGCACAAAAACCAATGGACATGCTTGTAAAAGAATCCTAGACTGTTGGAATTCACTATAACAGTAGGCTGTAGTGCCCATGGATTTTGCAAAATTTTTCCTCTAGCACACTGTGTGACGAATGCTACATGTAGGTTATAGGTCCCTCATAGCCTACTGTATGGCTATATGCTGAGTTATAGGTCCGTCATAGCACACTGTATAACGTATGCTACGTGTAGTTTATAGTTCCCTCATACTCATAGCCCACTGTATGATTGTAGACTTGGGTGGTGGGGGGGGGGAATGACCGAATGGTTACCACAAATGTGCTGTATCATAAAACCTGTCTAGTCAACTGGCATGGTTTTGAATCCCAGGTTTTACGTGAATAGGATGAGTCCAACCTTGTGGGTTTTCTCGGGGTCCTTAGGTTTCCTCCCACTACTAAAGACCCATACACACAAGTGAATTATTGAAATAAAATTATATCATATGTTAGTCCCAAATTGACCTAGATTGTGTCGAGCGGACATTAAACTCCATTTCTATATCTCATGATGTATGCTGGGTTATATGTAACATCTGTATTATGTACACAAAGACATCTTGTGTGTGTGTTTGACCAGAACGTGTCATATTCACAATGGCTGACAGATTATGATAATGGGCCAAATTTTCCATGATCTGGAACAAGTGTGTACAAGTACCAAATTTATTTTGATTGTCACAGGTGATAATAATCCATATGAGTTACCTGTATCGGGTAAAAGCTCTGACCTCTGACCTTTAACCTTTATCAAATCCTATTTATCGAAGTAATTGTCTAGTAGACCAAATGAGCTGCTTTGTGTTATAAAAGCTTCATGACACTGTGCATGTTTGTTAACATTATCACTGATCTTGATCGCATTATCTACATGTCAGAGTTCGAGGCTGGAGTTTAAAGGGCTATTTTAGGGGTAAGCCTGGGTAAAGATTATGGATTATGGATTTATATGTGCAAAAGATTTTGCTCAGACCTTCTTAACATACATTATGCAAGAGCTAAATCTGCCAATAGCATGTCGTTCTTTAGGCCTGAAATATTTTCTAAATTATTAATTAGACATTAATTAGCTTTTCCAAACGATAATCAACTCTGTCAATGCTAGTCTGTGATATTCACTCGATTAGGATCCAATTTGCTGCTCATGAAATGGATAATCGAGACGGTTTTTAATCGTATCAACTTAAGATGATCGAGGCTTTGTTGAACAATCAATCTCCAAATTATCGGTTAACAGTGTAGATCAATTTGACTGATATTTACGATAAGTTAACTATTATAGTGAGAACTGCCAGCTCTTTATCTAATCTACCACAGTGTACATATACCTTTAAGTTTGAAGAGATTAAAGTATTGAATTGGGTGTGTTCGCGATCAATTAGATTAGTTATCGGGCAAGCGGTCTGTGAATGTGAATATATTTTTCCTTTCACCAGGGACAATTTTACATATTGATTTTAACATTTTACACAGTGGGTTAATGGTGGAATTCGAGATTTTTAAGTTGCCAGTTGAAGGACACTTACTCGCTCAACAAATAAAATATCAATTTAATCCAAATCAATTTTCACTCAGTTTCACAAAATTGTGTCCTAAATTAAGATATTATTTATCATTTCGAAATACATGTACATGTATCTGACAGACTGCCAAGCTTTACTGTCAAGCCAATTTAAAGATTTTTGTTAAAAACACCCATAAATCAAGTTGTTTGTTATTTTCGTGTAATATAGTATTCATATTTATAATAAACTGTACTTATTCTCTGTTTGTATTTTATGTTAAAATTATACAACACAGATAGTGATAAATAAATGCACTAGAAGCCATATTTTATTTGTATTATTTTACATTGCAGATAGAGAAAAAGCAAAAAATGCACGGGATGCAGGTGAGTGAATATTTCAGATAAAAATACTGTGCACAGAACTTATATTAGTACTAGTATGAAAGGAATCATATGTATACTCTTTGATGGCCAAGCATGGTCATCAGGATTGTTTGTCTGGTGTAATAATTGCTTGTTGTTTGGATGGAACAAAAAAACAAGGTTCTTTGTACAATTGAGCGTTTTGAAGAAGAGTAGGTGAATCGGTTGGGGGGGGGGTGATTAAAATGTGTTGGTCTGTCATTGAGTCAAGTGGCTTGGTTTTGATTCCCTACTGCTTAAGACATGGAATAGAGTCGCCTGCCTAACCTTATGGGTCTTCTCCGGGTCCTCAGGTTTCCTTCCACTGTTAAAAACCCTGACGCACAAGCAGATTATGGAAATAAAATTGAAATACTTAGAATTTCGTTGAGTGGACGTTGAACCCCATTAAGCTCTCTCTTTGATAATATTTGACTTAGTCAACTGGTAACGCTCCCTGTCAATTCCATACAGATTCGTGCCAAATAGGATTACAATAGCTTACTGGAATGAGTCTTTGAATGGCATTAGTACTTGGCTAGGTATTGTATTGTTACAGAGAACTAGATTATTAGAGAACTTGGCTTATTATTACTAATACAACATTGATTGTTCGTCTTCATTAATTCTCAACAAAATGATACTATAAATAGAATGTACAAGTCTTAGTTCTTTATTAACCAATCAGTCGTATTATCAAGGCGTAGAAACAGAAGAGATATAAAATGTTTTTGCTACTCGACTAGAAGATTTTTTTCCAATCATATAAATATTCTTTTTCTTTTCAAACAAGTATATCTGTTAATGATTTGTATTTAATCTTGCATCAAATATTTTGAAATACTTTTAAAACAATATATCCTTAATTGTATCTAATTAAATGGTGTTTTCCCTGACCTATTTGACTTTACGGACCCCCTGATTTGTTTTGAACCTCCGGTTGGTAATTACTTGTCATTTAGTTATACACTAACTGTAAATTATGTATTTACATGATCTTGTAAATGTATTGAAAGTTGTTAATTTTCAATTAACAAAGGAGAGTGAGGTGTTAATGCAAGGTGACCTCTTGTATTATATTTATTAGCAGTAAGGCCACGCCAATGTAGTGTTTAATTCTTTGGTGTCTCATTCAATAAAGAAACCACTCGATTCTTGTGTATGATGGTTTGTTAAAATTCCAAAAGTGAAATGTTAGGGAGTAAAAGCTTTTGAACAGAATGAAGTACTTTTGGTTTTTAAATTATTCTTTTTCCCTCCAAAGAAATAATAAGGAAATTAACAGAAAATCAGAGAAACAGAAAATTAAATTGTTATGGCCTACAGCCTTGCTAATAACCCTGTATTAATTGACAGTTCATACATACACACTGTATATATTATATGTTCATCTTGTCATTTATTAACCATGTACAAATGTTTGTTTCCTAGGTGGAAGGGAGGCAAAAATCTCTTGTAGTAGTAGTTTATTTCCTTTTGCAGAAATAATGAGACAACAGAAAGGTAACCAAGCCAGCTCATCTAAAGCAACAGCTATGGATTCACAAGGAGCACGGGCAGATCCAACAAAACTTCCAAGTTCTTTAGCTAAAGATCGGCCTATAAATAGAGATGTTAAGGACAATCAATCCATAATAATGTCTAGTGATAGTAAAAACAGTGCTTTATGTTCGGCTTTAGAACAACCGTCGGAAACACTTCCCCGTAAAGACATTACACAAATAGTTGGATCAAATAGTCCCACAAATAACGGAGAAGTCTCTATAGGGGATGTAGCTGGAGCTAGCGCCCTATCCAGTGTTCTTAAAGATGAAAACGAAGGAGAACGAGGAACTAAAAGGTAAAAACGTGACATTTGAACCGATTACAGTCTATCAAAAGTCAGCCAGCTCTGGCTTTCTTTTCTTCTTTTTTTCCCCATTATAATCTTGTTCTCTATTTCACGAAAAGGAGTGTTTCTAAAAAAAACACTATTTGAAATAATAGAGAGGTTTCGCAACTTCACATTTACACTTAAACGGTTAAACGTCATCCGTTTTTGTGACATATAACATGAAGCGCACGTTATAAAAATGTGGCTGAAGGATAGCAGCCTCCATAACTCTACGTTCACTGTATGTGTACATCAGTATTTCCCTCATGGCACACTCGATGACACATGTCTGTCTTCATTAGCCTAGTTGACGCCTAAAAGTAGGATGATTAACTTCATTCTATTTATATGGTACAAAAAACAGGATTCACTAGTGAACAAACTGACATGCACATAAAAGAAACCTTAGCAGTTGAAAGTTGATGAACAGAAGGCAAAAACGTTGCTACTTATGCAAAAATATCCTCTGCACAAGGCACACGTAATGATTGTTATTCTCAAAATGACCAAAATATTGTGTTGATTAGACGTTATTTATACCCTTCCCCTTGTCTTCCCTTGGCATACACATAAAGGAACCTTGGCAGTGATAAATTTGATGAGTAGGCAAAAATTTTGCTGTCAAGGCAAAACTATCCTCAATGCATGGCATATGTAATGAATGTTAGTATCAAATTTCCAGAAGTATTATGTCATTAGAAATGAAACAACTGACGTGGTTTCGATTCCCAGGTTATACATGACAAGGAGTAGGGTCGCCTGTCAAACATTGTGGGTTTACTCCAGATCATCTGGTTTCCTCCCACTGTTAGAGACTCCTATGCGCAAGAGAATTATTGAAATAAAATTAAACCATATGTTAGTCTCAAAATGACCTAGTCATTAAACCCCATTTCTGTCTATCTCTCCATATATTGAAGTACAACATGTATACATGTATATATATCACACGGTGCTTTAAGTGTTAGTATGTTTTAGGGACTGTAGTGTATTGGATGAAGAGCCTACTAGAATTGTTCAGAAAAATAAAAAGCGATGTTATACGTGTAGCTGTAAACTAGAACTTGCTCAGAGAGAAATTGGTCGATGCAGATGTGGTATGAATATTCTTAATTAGCCGCCAAATTTGTGGGTTTGCACCGTGTCCTCTGGCATACTTTTACTGCTAAAGACCCCTACGTGCAAGCGAATTATTGAAATAAGATTAAACAATATGTTAGTCCTGAATTGGCCTAGTTTCTGTTGAGTGGACACTAAACACCATTTCACTCTCTCTATCTTAATTGGCCGAATTGGTGTAGAAAAGCAGGATGTTAATTTCCATTTCATTGGGTGTAAGAGCCACAGTAGCTAAGTGATTAAGATGCTGCCGTGCTAACCAGGTGTTGGCCAAGAAATTTCCTGGGTTGGTTTCCCCCCTGTCAGTGAGGCAGGAACCAGGGGCCTGACAAGGACAACTATCTAGTCATTCAGATGGGACGAAAAGGCAAGGTCCTGTGTACACATTGACGTGCACATGACAGACCCTTTAGCAGTTGGAATTCGATGTAAGAGTGTGGCTATTGTGCCGCTGTCGGGGCAAAATTTCCCTCATACATAGTACACTGTATGGCTTATGCCCGTCTCCATAAGCCCAGTCGAAGCTGAACAGTAAGACGTTAAACTCCATTTTATTTCACGTTGGGTGTACTGGTACTTCAGTATTCTTCCTTGGTAGCATTTGTCATTGGGTAATGCCGACTGGGTTGACAAAGGTAGTTGTAAGGAGTCGAGCAAACAGTGGGAGAACCTTGAAATTACAAAGAAAAAACAACACTTCATCCAACTATTCCACCCTTATAAAGTGTTCCAAGATTTTCCCATCATATGATTGTCGTCTTCTAAAAAATATCTGGGGGGATATAAACTCTCCTTTCTGGGATAAACCTTCCGCTCTCGTCGTCATGTCCGTAAATTCATATGTGCCAGAATTTATCATGGAATACTGATTGACAATCTGATTAAAACACAGATCCTTATTCGTTTCGTTTTATAGTTCAAAATTAGTTTTACTTGTTGTCCCCCGCCTTTCGAAGAAAGTATAGAAACGATTGACTTGGACACGAGGGCCCTTTCCCTTGGCCAGAGGGGCCCTTTTGTCTGCCTTTAGGGTCCCCCTAACTAGGGTACATTTTCATTTTTCTCGTCGGTTTTAGCATTTTTCTTTATAAAACACTTTTGGATGACACTTCGTGTACAGTTTGATTGCTCGATACATTGAAAAAAATAAATGTGCGATTAATTAATATGTGTCTTCTATTTATTTTGGGATTTCGGCGGGGGACATCAGCCTCACTGTTGGCTTGTATTTACTTCACTAGGATCTGGAAGAGTTGTTATAATTAACGTCTTCTGGAGGATGTATGGATTGTTAAGCGAGTTCTCGGTCTTTTGATGCACAGCACTGTGTGTAGGCCATCGAAAATATAAAATAATGAAAGGGAATATAGATCTGTATTTTAATCTGATCAAGTGATTGATAGAAAATAGAAGCTAATTTTGTTATTTTAATTTTCTAATTTCAGGATTAATATTCTGTTCGTTACATAGATTACCCGAACAACATAAATGTGAATTCGACCATAAAGAAGATGGCCGACAAGCAGCGCGTATGAAAATGATTAAACCAACACGCCATGTTGGTACAACACAAAAAAGGATAGATTCGGATAAATCTTGATGATTAGAGGTTATAAACTACAAAAGTTTTCTTATACATAGAAAAAATAACAAACAATTATAGAGTTCAAAACCATCAATTTAGAGAGAGAGAGAGGACAACATTTTGAAATATTTAATTCCTCCAAAGATACAATAAACTTGCGTTGTTTCTTTCATATAATATATATATATATAAACAAACTCTGCACACTAGCGTTTGTGCAAACAATAACGATATATATATCGAGTCAAAGTTTGATTAAATTGGAAAATAATTACTTTTAAAATGGATGTAGCATATCTGAAAATGAAAAAATGATAAAAATAACCAAAAAAAAAATGAATAAAAATTAATTATCATGTGTAGCAATTATTTTCATTGCTGCTGCAATTCATCAAGATTATTTTTCATCTACCTCGCAAAGCGACAGAGTTATACAGTGTTATCCTGTAAGCAGTTGATTATCTCCCCCTGTTTTCAAAGGGAGATAAGTGAGGTGTTAAAATGAACCAGGATTTCATCTTTATAAATGAGTGACAAATGTTATTATGTATGGATGTATGCTAGAGATGTGTTCCTAATGGTTATACTGTACATTGATCATGTACTATAGCTTCTTAAATGTGTGTGACAATATACTTCGGATTTTCACGAAAAATTTATCGATTATTTTAATTATTCTATGACAAAGGAATTATTTGTTGTAGGTTTTACTTTTGAATTTTGTGTAACATATTAATATATATATAGCTTTTTTTTTTCTCCTCCCTTATGTAATATGTCTTGGATTTAAAACAAAATGTATCTTTATTTACATTATACATAAATATATATCTATCCATATATATATATATCTTATATATATATATCAGTATTTTCACTTCTGCCTAGTGAAAGGAAATGTACAATAAAGCAATGAGTGAGTTATCGTCGTGGTTACAGGCTTCGTTGGTTCACTCTAATGATACACACTTGTTACAAGTAGGTTCTAGATAAAAATAACAAGTTTGTCACTGGTAAATATATATATATATATATAACGAAACATTTCCAGGTTTCTCAGTTGGGCTATTTTATATGTCGGGTGTACCCATCAGTCAATTTGCATGCCAGAAAAAATTCAAATATTTATGCAGAAATAGCTGTTTGGGAAAATCTTTATGGAAGTACCCTGTAATCATGATAATCACAAAAACCTTAACATAAACATATTAGTAGTATCCTGCCTTTACATTGGCTTAGAGATGAAATTTTAAGGACAAATCGAGCTCTTGGCTAATGAAACAGCTGAATACTCTAGATATATTTATTTTTCGTGAATAAGGCCTTAAGGCTAGTAGGTCTAATTATCCTGAACGAATATCGATCCAAAGTGATATCAATATTTGAGATCATCATTGCTACATTGTACCTTGTTTATTAGGATTGTGAAAAACCACTTCAAGTTCAAGCCACAAAAGGGAGTCAGGATTTGTGCTGCTAACGTCATTACAGAATCTGAGTGAAATGCTTATTAAAACATTTATGTCTGTTAGTTGATTTTGTTCTTCTACAGAAGTGAACTGTGTGGGCGGGGCTAGTGAATGATGTGAAGTGCAATTATCCAACCAATCACAGCTCTTGTTACAAATCAATGCAACTCTTTGAAACCTGCAATAATACATGATGTAACATATTTGGATACTGACACCTTGACTGCGTTAGCCATCTTTGTTCAGCTACAATAATCAATCGATGCAAAGCTCACTTAATGCATCAATCGGAATACTTGTGGTTACAAGTTTGCTGACTCAACCTGCTGTGTTAAAATGCTGATGCATCATTTAGGTCAACCTGGTGGGGTCACGATTATGTGCTGCAAATTATTGATTCTGAAGCATGATTATGATTTACTATAATTCTGTTTTATTTCGCATCTATATTGCCATTTTGACATGTACATAACCTACTTCCCTTGCATGTAGCATGGCCCTTTATTCAATTGTCACAAGTTAGATTTGATATTAGCTTACTGGGGATGGTGAAACGTTTTGAAAAATACAAAAAAAGAAAAATGGAGAAAAAAAAAAATGATAAAATATTTCATCTTTGAACAGGTGTGATTATATAAGATGGGGTTATTACTAGCAGAAATTAATTGGTTGATATAAGTTAAATTTGCATTATGTAAGAGCTTTATCTGCCTCTGGCTTTAAATTTTTAGAATTATTATTTATATGTTTGTTTACATGGCAAGCCTCAACTTTGTAGACAATCGTATGGCTTAAATATTTAATGAATAAGAACCATGTAAAGTTAATGTTAAAATGGATAATCAAGACCTTGTTTGTCATGGTAGTACATGTACTTGACAACTGAGACTATCTTGTCAACTTTTTGAACTCCCATAATTTCACTCAGAATAAAGTAATTTAACTGAAATTATTTATTTTGAACTATTGTAGCAAAAACAGTCAGCTCTTTATCTAAGTTTATATCATAAGGACTGTCAGAGTCAACTGGTGTGGTTTTGTTTCCCCAGTTATACCTGACAAGCAGTAGGGTTTTCTCTTGGTGCTCTCATTTCCTCCCACTGCTAAAGACCCCTGCTACGCGCAAACAAATTATTGAAATAATATTGAAACCAATGTTGGCCCCGAAATGGCCTAGTTTGTGTCGAGTTGGCGTTAAACCCCCTTCTCCATCTTGTATCTAAATCTTACATAATGCAGTCTTTAACAAATTACAGAGGTTTTCCCCACTGTAACTATATTTTTAACAATTTTATACATGATTTGACTATGCAAATATATTGAGATTAACCCAACTGATCCATTATCAAGATCCCAATACCAACTATTCCTGAAAATTTATTAAGATTCGGTGAAGAATTGAACACTGTAGAGTGATTAAGAGCATGCTAGGTACATTGTATGGTTCCTAGGCAATAATGCCTCTTTTAAGAATATCACACACTCCTTATTGAATTGAATATTGTCTGAAGCATGTAAATGGCAGTCAGCAACCCCACACACAAACTGAAAATTTGTATTTCTTCAAAACTGTTTGGGAAAGCTACATATTGTTGCACATGAGTAGGATACGTGTTAGCAAGGATCTTTCACCCTGAGTTTTATTGTCTGATATATTCGAGACTTCTCCTATAAGCAGATGTTTGGTAATTTGTGGGCATTTTGTATCATTTCCTTTGTTTTATTTATAAAAGAAAAATATGATTGGCACTGAAAATATATTGTTTAAATTATACATATTATTTCTTCTGTTATTTTTTTTTTCTTTTGCGACTTGAAGCTTAAAAAGTCACAAAACTTTGCAGACCATTCGAATTTATCGTCATAAAGAGTGACTGCTGTGTTTTAGGTGACGAAAATATAAATTCTAGCCCCATCAACGTAAAACAGTAGAACATTAAACCCCATTTGGAAGGATTTCCTCTGGGCACTCCGGTTTCTTCCCACTGCTAAAGACCCCTACGCGCAAGCAAAATATTGAAATTAAATTAAAAACCATGGTAGTCCCGAAATGACCTAGTTTGTGTTGAGTGGACGTTGAACCCCATTTCTCTCTCCCTCTCCCAATTGGAAGCCCTTCTAACAATTATTGTGAATCTGCTTCATTTTGGATCTACTTCAACATGTAGCATTAAAGTTGCATTATGTAAGAGATAAGTCTGCTTATTGCAGGCCTTTTATTTTGGCTTCAAATGTTATATAAATTATTATAAAGACAGTTATTAACATGACAAACCTATAATCAACCCTCTAAACCATCGGATGGCCAAGATTTAAATGGATTTGATCATCTGCAAATATTTCAAAATTGAACAATAAAATGGACAACTGGGGCTAAGTTGCGGTTATCCAGTACTGTTGCTACGATAATGATCAAGCGATATCTTCAAACAGTCATACCTTCACACAGAATAAAGTAATTTGAATGAAATTTTCAATATAGTCATAGTTCATTATTTGGAGCTCTGGTAAATTGGACAACTCATGGACAATTTAGGGATTTTTTGTGGAGTGCATATTTGATTATCTTTTATGATTAATATTCTGTTTGCTAGAATAGAGAAATTTTTGTATCCCAAATGTTACAAATCTGGATCAGTTTCATGTACAAAATGAATTCTGGAACTCTATAAACCCTTTAGCACTTGGATTGCCCCAAACGGCCCTAACCAAGTCTCCATAGACCAGCCCAAACCACCAGAGTCGGGTGAACAGCTATGACAACCTAAAGAAGTAGGAAACGGTCCTATAATATGGAGAGCTATTCACTTATCTCTGCTGGTTTGAGACTGTGTAAGGAACAGTAGTTTGGGCAGTTTCGGTCTGTCCATGGGTGTATCCATAATAATATATCACTTGACTCTGATTTCCGTCAAGGTATTGGAGTAGTCAATATGTACCACATGCTAAAAGCTTCAACTACATAAAACATTGTAAACAAGACCCTGGTTGGTTTGGTCTAAATATTAAGGACAACTGTAGAATTCATCAAGGTCACGAGATGTAAACAGGGCTAGCGCTAGACTTAACATTTACCCAAACCTGCAACCTCATCAACAATCATGTGCCCTCACCCTATTTATATCTTGCAATCTAGACAAAATCTGCAGGTAACCTTAAGATTTAGACCTTACTGACTGTGGTCATATTTAACACTAGAGTTTGTATCAGGGATGCTGTTTCGCCCATATATGTAAGTTGACAAAAGTCCAACTGGGAATATACCTAATCGGACATCCAGATCTGTCGAATTGTATCCAAATTCCCAAAAAATATTGACTGTACTGTTAAAGGAAATGAAAGTCTATTGAATCTATTCTATTTCCTGAAGCTGGCAACCACTTGTGGTGATCTAATTCTGGCCTCTGGTTAACCCCAACTAAACATTGCCGATGCACAAAAATTTTGAAACAGCATCCCAGGTGTGTATATATTTATATTGCTGTGTATTGCTTCATCAATCTTTGTATTAATCCAAATAAAGAAAATATCTAAATGACTCAAACCCATTCACCTCATATATTTTATTAGAATAACATACTGGACTGAAAATTGTGCCCTGATGATGGAGGCTTTATCATCAATTCTTGTGTACTGGACTGAAAATTGTACCCTGATGATGGAGGCTTTATCATCAATTCTTGTGTACTGGACTGAAAATTGTACCCTGATGATGGAGGCTTTATCATCAATTCTTGTGTACTGGACTGATGATGGAGCCTATATCATTAATTAAAGACACTCACTGATCACTATTGTAAAATATTTTCTTTGGGCCGTATTTTTTGGTGCAAACTATCGTGATCTAGAGCTTCCATCATGGGAACAGAAATTTCCGTCTGCTTGAATAAATACCTATAAACCTAAGCCTGCAACACTCATCCTTACAGAAAACCCATAGATGTCTCACTAATAATAGTGTGGCAGAAAAAAAAACTCATTTTGGTTGAAGTCTACCATTCCTTTTATGGAATTTCAGTCTGCACTCTGCAGTTACCAGACATATTATATATTTTAAAAAAAAGTTATTCAGTCTGCACTCTGCAGTTACCAGACATATTACAAAGGCGCCTTATTTTAAAAAAAAGGTTTGAATTAAGGAATTTTAATGGTACTGTCTCTTGTGTTGATTGGTATTAATATCTTAAATGGTGCCTTCCGATTCTTGATATACCTGAAAACAGTATCACTAATATATTTTAAGTCAAGTAATATTCCTTGTTTGTTAGTGACAAAGAGTAGGGTGACCTGTCCAACCTCATAGGTTTTCTCTGGTTCCTCCCACTGCTAAAGACCCCTACAAAGCAAATTATTGAAATAAAATTGAACCATGTGTTAGTCCTGAAATGACCTAGTTTGTGTCGAATGGACGTTAAACCCCATTTTCTCTATAAAAATGAATTAAATGTAGGCCTTTTGGTGCATGGTTCTCGACATAAACATTTTTCAGTGGGAAAGCGTAAAATGCTGCATTACACTATTTGCGTCATTTCAGTAGGATTTAAATTCCCCAAAGACTTTGGGAATCCCTAGTAGTGATTGTGGGGAATATACTTCCTCAATAGGCCAATTATGGTTGGAATCCCCAGTTACTATGGTTATTCCCAGTGATGTGGGAATTCCAAATGATTGTGAAGGTTGGGACCTAAATGAATGTTTAGAGACCTTTTCTGGTGAAAAATACAATTATTGATTTAATAAGTGGGTATCTACTGGCTTCAAGAACATCGCTACAAATCTGTTTTATCTATAGGGTTGAGAGTACAGATAGCTTATCAGTTTATGTCGGTCTAAAATTTTATGTCAGCAGATCGAGCCAATATTGAAAAATAACACATTTTCTGGTCAATCACATGCATTTTACTGAAATTAGTAAATGGATCAACTGCCGATAATAAATGGATGCCCAATCACTGATCAAATTAGTCTTTTTCTTCCATCAATGAGTTCTCTATCACGTTTATTTCATATTGAGCCTGGATATTTTTATTAAGACATTTATGGTGTTATAATTAGCATGCATACTGGTATATTATAGTCCAATAATATTAAGGCAACTCTATGTATTTTAGTTTGGAGAAAATTTCAAGATTTTTCCATAAACGTAGATGTGATTTATGTTGATTTTTTTTTTCTTTTTGCGTATTTTTTTCTGTTTGTATCATTGTAAGAGCTTCCAAGAATGACTCACTTTTTATTTAATTTATTAAATGATTATTATTATTATTATGTTCTATTAAACTGAATGATTAATTTTGGAAGCCAACTCTTAGAGTACACTTAGAGACTAAACAAAACATACAAGTCAGATTGAATACAATCTATATTCTGTACAGTCTAGAAGCAAGTTCGAATTTCATTCTGTAATGGCATTTAGCTATTGGAAACCTAATAAAACTAGAGCAATTATATGGGATGATAATCACTATTTTACTGTATACAGGTACCAGTATTATGCCTAGACAACGATAAGAGATTACTTATCAAAACTAATGCCTTTGTATAATAAACCAGTGATTTTTGTCCAGTTGGTTTGCATGTATGTGAAAGACAACAAAAATATTATTACATTTCCCCCAGACATATAAAGATTGCGGCATAAAATCAGTAGAAACTGAACTCCACAAATTTTCTAAAAAAAAATATTCTGGTATTTCACAAACTTGAGTGAAAGTAATTTGGATTGTTTGATCTTTACGACTCAGTATTGGACTTTTTTTTCTGGCATGTTGTCTCTTTTATTTATTAGATACTGAGTAGACCTGTATGTCACGTTTCCAGATTTATTGTAGTTATGAACATAATGCAGTTTGCAAATGGCTATGTACTGAATTTATGGGTAAATAAAGCAGAAGTTGAAATATATAAATGTATTGGTATTCTCTTAATTGCTTGATGAAGAATAGAGAAGTCTAGTAGAAAGTTGCTTAATAATAAGCATTAATTGAATTTTATAGCAATGTGACCTATGTATACTCTTAATAGCATGGTTTCCCACTAGGTTGGGTGGCTGAATGGTTAGCACATGCGCCTGTCAATGAGTTAACTGGCGTGGTTGCAAATCCCTGGTTGTATGTGACAAAGAAAGAGTAGGATCGCCTGTCCAACCTCATGGGTTTTCTCTGGGTCCTCTAGTTTCCTCTAACTGCTAAAGACCCCTACACGTCCAAGCAAATTATTGAAATAAAATTAAACCATATGTTAGTCCCGAAATGGCCTGGTTTATGTTGAGTGAACGTTAATCCCCACTTCTCTCCCTCTGTGTTAGTAGTGCAAGATGGAGGGTCTGGCAGTGAAAATGTGTCTTGTCTTTAAGAAGCGATGGAAAACAGAGATCCAACCATGTAGGTTCAGTCTTTGACATGCACATAGAAGAACCAGGCATAATTTCGGGGGAGGGGGTGGGATGGCCTATTGGTCTAGAGTGCCATGCTTCGACCTCTAGCTGGCCGGTCACTTCTGGCTTGCAGCTGTGGTATCGATCCCTGGTGTGAGCGTATGTGGCATGGAGATAGGGGCCCCTTCTCAACCTCGTGGGTTTCCTCCGGTTTCCTCCCACTGCTAAAGACCCCTACATGAATTATTTAAATAAAATTAAACCATATGTTAGTCCCGAAATGACCATCGAGTGGACGTTAAACCCCATTTCTCTCTCTCTCACCAGGCATAATTGCCCTCATTCCATACTAAAGGTCAGGCCTGTCTTGATTAGCACAGTTGATGCTGAAAAGTAGGACGTTAAACCCCATTTTATTTCTCTATTAGTGCTGTGTAGTACTAACTGCCCAACCATAACAAATCACAACCTGATATTCCCCCTTGTTTGTGTGAGTTACAAGACAGGAGGGCTCTGGCAAGGAAAAAGAGTCAAGTTCTTCAGAAGGGATTTAAAACCATGGTCACTGCTACACATCTATTCATATGTATATACCTCCCTAATTACAGAAGCTTCTCTACTGTCACTGTGGCTCAGTGAGTAAGGGAGAGAAATGGGGTTTAACGTCCACTCGTCAGAAACTAGGTCATTTCGGGACTAACATATGTTTTTTTAAATTTTATTTCAATAATTCGCTTGCAGTGGGAGGAAACTGGAGTTCCCAGAGAAAACCCACGAGATTGTAGTGAGTAAGGTGTTGACCAAGAGGTCCGATCCCGGTATTGGCCAAGACAGTTCATAAGGTTTTCCGGCATGCAAGCAAAGTAGGCCGAAGTACTGCTGTACGGGCAAAATTTCCACCACAGCGCACTGTATAGCATATACCCAGTTGGAATTTAAAAAGTAGTATGTTAAACCCCATTTCATTTCCACAGTGGACAAGTTTGTAAATTAACATTCTATGTCTTTATTATTGAGCAACTTATTGTAATAGTACATTCAAAATAATGTGGTTATAGCTGATACATAACATAACAAAATATTTCAAAAAATACATGGATGGTGAAGAGATACATGGATGTATAAATATGTAATTGGTCGAATAAATAATCCACAAAATTGACCTTATATGGATTCCAATCTAACTACTGCATGCACTAATTTTACTTTGGAAGATAAAGTTTTACTTTATTGAAATATATAACAAATTTTTAAGTCTATTCTGAAGTTTTACAATCTAATTAAAATATAGATCTATATTTCGTTTCGTTTTTTATACTTTCGATGGCCTACACTCATGTAGATCTAACAAGTTATAGTGGGAGCTCACGTTCTATGACGTCAGGTATCAAGCACAGGACATGTGACCCGATAACGTCAGTCATTCGATTAACCAATTAGCGACCGCCATGCTTTTTAAAATCTACTTTTGTTTTGTTTTGATTTCTATCCGCTGGTAATATCTACCCACAGTTCCAACTTCCACGCATGAAAAGGTCAAAAGGTCGATTCGACAGACCATTTGATTGGCTGACCCCTCATTTCATGCAGAACACGAGTTAAATAACAAGTCTTCCAGATCCAAGTGTAGTAAAGACAAGTAAAACCGAAATTTTGAACTATAAAAACCGAAACGAAATTGGATCTGTGTTTTAATCAGATTGGAAGTTTTAAAGCAAATTGAAACATTTCCTGACAATGAAAAAATAATTTCGGCATGAAATCAGTTCCATCAATTCAAGAATCACACAAAGAAATATTTTGATAGTGTGTTTTAAAATCTTGTTGAGAAAATTTGGAACAAAAGTCAGCTTTTGAATCGAAGTTTAACCATATGTCGTATACTCATGATGCTTGAATGTCAGTCCGGAACGTCTCCCAATTTACAGATGACAGAATTTCAATTGAGCCTTGTCACAGTTCTGTCAGTCTTAACAACGGAGGTGGTGAGTAAAATGATAAAGTAATTAAACACAACTTATTATGTTCCGTTGTCATGGTTGATATATTTACTTTTGCAGTCGGTGCATGCGTTGTAGTCCCAAATCTCTCTTTTCACTCAATTGTCATTATTTTTGGGTTTGAGAGAATTCAATTCCTGAATGTACAATTGAGTAACACCGTATTATCAGGCCTTAATTAAGACATATTCATCACGTCTGTGCATAGAGTAAACAATTGCTCAAATAGAGTAAAAGACAAAGAAACTAAGTCCAATGACACCAACCAGAGTGTAAAATCATTTATGGGTCTTTTCATTAGATTATTTAATTAAGACGACAAATTTTAAGAAACTGAGAAAGGATTTGAAATCAAAACATTGAATCTGTAGATTTAAACCTGAATGTTTGTAATCACGGAATTGATGAAATACACTCTACATCTAGCTGTATCCTTGACTTAGTTGTTATATAAAACTAAAAAAAACCATAAATTGATGAAATTCCATAGTAACAGATTGTACATAAGTTATTAAAGTTCTGTCTTTCTCTCTATCTTCAATAGTTCTACTTCAAATATCAGAGTTGCATCAGCTGGAAAAAAAGAAGACAAGAGCAAGGTGAAATCAATTAAATTGACGGATTGGCTTTGATTCGAATAAAAAATAAAAGTTATGATTTCATCAGATTTTATTCTTAAATATGAATTCACGCATCTAAGTTAAAATAGCATTATGCAAGAGCAAAATCTGCTTATTACAGGTCTTTCTTTAGGCCTGAAATGTTATCTAAATAATCAATTAGACATTAATTAACATATCCAGACCATAATAAACTCTTGATGGCTAGGCTAGCCTTCGATGTTGGCAGATTAAATTCATATATGCCGCTTAATGGCCGTTGATAATTAAATCAATCAAGTGGATAATCGAGACCATGCTGTTTATATTAATGATTTGAGTAATGATGACCGAGGCTATGTGAATATTTCAAACGCTTTTTTCTCGGCTAATAGTGGATCAATTTGACTGAAATTTGCAGCAAATTACCTTTACACTATCTAGTTTTTAACTATTATAGTTAGAACTGCCATCTCTTTATCTTATCTCCCATAATGTAACTTTAAATACCCATGGGTCACATTTGTTGGCAAAATATTTGCAAATCGTCGAATCATTCCAGTCAGTGAAGGAAGAGAGTTAGGGGTCTAATAACCACTAAACACAAACTAGGTAATTTCGAGACTAACATATGTGGTAAAATGTTATTTCAATGTATCGCTTGAATGTAGGGGTCTTTAGCTGTGGGGGGGAAAACAGGAGGATCCACCCAGAGAAAACTTACGAGTTCTCGCAGATAACCCTAGTCCTTGACAATGACAGACCTTATGATCCAATTACCAACCCTCAAGTCAGTGAAGAAATCAACTCACCGGGTCAATACAAGTCACAATTCTATGGAATACTATTACTGCTTATTACTGATCATTGCTTGATAAATTTCACTCAGTAAAAAAGAAGTAATTGTCCATAGAATAGTGACTTGTATGTATTCCAGTTCAAATTTTACTAAATGATATTAAAACAATTCAACAAACCTGGTATTTTAGGTGGAGCACCTCTAGAACCATATCCTAAATCAGACGGTATAACCAGCTTTCTTTTCTCTCCTTCACACATTCTGGAATAAATTAATTAATAAAATATACCTTTTAATTTACATAAATGAGAGAGAGAGAGAGATTAATGTCCAATCACACAAACTAGGCTAATTCGCATTTGACATATGGTCTATTTTATTTCAATATTACTGTAGCGTGTAGGGGTCTTTAGCTGTCGGAAAAAAACCCACAAGTTTGAAAAGACAACCCTACTTGTCATGTATATGCAGACATTCCGATGACAGACCTGACACAGGTGTAAAACCATTCGGCCAGACAAATTAGAGATATCTCTTGGATAAACGGATAAACTTGGCAGTAACTAGAGAAAGAGCGAGACAAAAATAGGATTTTACATCCACTCGACATTAATAGGTCATTTCGGGACTAACATGGTTCAATTTTACTTCAACAATTCGCTTGTGCTTAGAGTTCTTAAACAGTGGAAGGACCAGAAGAAAACCCACAAGGTTGGACAGACAACCCTACACCTTGTCATGTACAACCAGGAAATCAAAACCAGTTGCGTCAATGACAGACCCTATGATACAGCGTGCACATGCTAACAATTCAGCTATCCAACGACCCCCCCACCAATTAAAATGAGTAGAGAAAGAATGATAATAATCTTTAGATATCTACTTACCCCAATAATCCTTGATCCCATCCCTTGATCACCTGACCAGAACCAAGTGTAAAAACAAAGGGACTATTTCTAGATACACTACTATCAAACTCCGTTCCATCTTCTAATTTACCCTGAATAAGATAATAATTAGTACAATTTACCGTGAATAATGTAATAATTAGTACAATTTCACACTAAATAATATAATAATCAAATAATTAGTAAAATGAAATGGGATTTTAGTTTAACGTTCTACATTTCTGTATCGACTGGAACTAATGAAGATGGGTATACGCCATACATTGTGCTATGAGGGAAATTGTGCCTCGACAGCGGCACTATGGCTTACTCTTATATCGAATTCCAACGGTTTTTCATCCCATCCTGCCAAGGGGAAACAACATCGGGAACACCAGAAGAACTTTCTCAGCCAATGCAGGGATCAAACAACAGACCTCCAGGCTAGCAAGCCAGTGCCTTACCCACTTAGCCAAATATGTGAATGACTTAATGAGGCATTAGATAAGATTAGATAAAGAGCTGATGGTTCTCAATATAATAGGTAAATAGTAGGTAATGCAATATGAATATAAAGGGGTATGTATGTATCATAAGTACTTTGTGCAACTAAATTGTTATTTTTTCTCACTAAATTATTATTTTTTCTCAAGTTTAAAAATTTAATCTAGACAGATTATCTTTATAAAAATGTAAAGATCTATCTAATATAGGCTATCATATTATCAGCCTATCTGTTGGTCTCTAGATAACCATATCTCTATACTCTATTCACAACATTATCTGATAAAATATACATTAATACATCAAACTATCATATTAAAGTAAGGATGTGTCATTGACATTTTTCGCTAAAATATCAAATTTCTCTCAGCTTAATCCATGCTAATATGTACTCAGATTACAAAATCAAATGCCAAAAAAGGCCAAATTTGTATGGACAACAAAATAACAGTAGGCCTGTAGAAAATACCCCCCACCACCCAAAAAAATAAGAAACACAAAATTGTTTAAATGGTGACTGGAGCATGGGTTCTGGCAGTAATTAAAACATAAATAAACTGTAAAAAAGACATGTGCTTGAAAAGATGGAAAGAATCTGGTCCTTAGATTTAGGGATAGTGTTAATTTCCACTCCACAATAAATTGGTCAACATATGTGGTTAATGCCAATTCACACTAACTAAGTTATTTCAGATTAACATATATGGTGTATTTCTATTTCAATAATTTGCTTGAACTAGCTGGAAGCTGTGGTGGCTCTGTGGGTAAGACGCTGGCTCAGAAACATATCGATTGACAAAGTTACGCAGAATTTTCCAGCATCGTTTTCCTTGTCAGTGGATGCAGGACTGTGGGACTGGCATGGATAGCATTTAGTTGGTCGAATGGGAAAAAACCTGATATCTTGTGTACACATTGGTGTGAATGTCAAAGATCCCAAGACAGTTTGAATTTGAAGTAAGAGTTTAGGCCGTAGCTCCATTGCCGGGGCAAAATTTCCCTCATAGCCCACTGTACATGTATGGCATATACCTGACTTCATTCGCCCAGTCAGTGCAGAAAGGTAGGACATAACAGTAATAACACCATTTCATTTTGAACTACATGTACATGTAGCTGAACTATGTTGCAGGGAGGTGACTTTCTGGGGCATTTATTTTTAACTGGCAGAAATAAGGTAGTGTTCACAATGTTATTTCAATGAAATACTCACTGTATAATGCATAGTTAAAATATCTCCTTTTGTTGACTTCTCATTACAAACATCTGGTCGTTTTTTAACACCTATCTGTAGTTTCTTCACTTTTTTATCTTCTTTAGCGTAAACCAAACAAAGTGTAGCTATCAACGCTGACACATAATACAACCATGAGACATTCATTATTACACTTGGTTTTAATTAATCACCAGTAAACCTATAATAAATGTAAATAGATAGAACTCAATGGTCATAGAGTTCTGTTTTTATTCTATAACTACATGCAAATCTCAAAATACACTGTACTATCCAGATTATCAAAAAATATCATCCCCAATAACGTTAGAATTCATCATAGCTTCCGCCCTTTATTCTTTCCTCTTTACAAAAATTGCTGTAGCCGGTGACGACCATTACGGTTTGACGTTATTCTGAAAGTGATGTCATTCTGGACAAAAGTAGTACGTGTTCAAGCCATTGTATACAACCATAGGTTATTTATCAATGGCTGTATTCAATGATATTTGCTTGTATTTTCAGGTAGTTATAGAATAAAATTAGATATTTCAAAATCCCCATTAGATATTTCAAAATCTCCATTCAACAACAGTACAAAAACAGACGTATGTTGAAATGAGAGGTGTTTATTCCTATAATATAAATAACAAGACATTCATCATTAAATTTGCTTTTAATCACTGGTAAACATATAATAAATATAAATGTTAGAGAAGTGAGAGAGAGAGAGAGAGAGAGAGAGAGAGAGAGAGAGAGAGAGAGAGAGAGAGAGAAATGGGGTTTTACATACACACTACACAAACTAGGTGATTTCAGTACTAAAATATGGTTCAATTTTATTTCAATAATTTGCTTGCGCATAGGGGTCTTTAGCAGTGGGAGCATACTGGAGGACCTTGGAGAAAACTCATGAGATTGGACAGGCGACACTACTTCTTGTCACGTACAACTGAGGAATCAAAATCTCGCCACTTTACTCAATGACAGACCTTATGATCCAACGCCCACAGGCTAACCATATGATCCAACGCCCACCATATTCCTGAAGCAATGGCCCGAGAAATCCCTCTCTGGCCATTGCTGGAATAGCGTCTGTTTCTTGAACTTATGCGGGAGTGTGTCTATTCTTTCCGTTCAATGAAAGCTATCACTTAAGTACAGCAACATGACAGTCCTTCGTTTAATCTGGGTCTTCCCTAAAACTTTGGACAGTGATTTAAGGTATTAAAAGGGTGAAAGTATGTTTGTTTCCAAACAGTATTGTTTACATTTCATTCGACTTGATAGTCTCGTTTGTCACGCAATTAGTTTTACTGCATCATTCTGCTATGCACAGGTTATTTAGGCATAATAAAATCGTGAGCCATGACGTAACGTTATGTAAACATATTTGGTCCAATATTGGCACTCATTTTAAATGTAAAGCTTTTGTAGGGCAGCTAGTGATTGGTTGGTAGTCGGACTACTGACCAATCAAAATTTAAAACAACAATATCCACTCATCATAGCAGTGTGTAGTGGGTTTACCTCTAATCAAACGAAACGCTGCGCAGAGTATGAACGCCCACAGGCTAACCATTCAGTCATCAAACCCTCCAGAAGTGGCGTAAATGAAATGGGGCTTACCAACCACCTTACTCTTCTGCACCAACCGGGCTAATGGAAATAGGCACGATGATGGAAATAGGCACGATGATGGAAATTGGCATGATGATGGAAATTTTATCATATTTGTTTGAAAAAAGAAGTTTTAGTTTCAGAGAAAAAATTGCTTTCTTATTTCATTTTATAAAATTTTGATTTAGAAAAATTTGCTATGGTTTTTTTTTTTTATGTTTAGAAACATTATTGAAAAATGAATGTTTCTAACTCTAATCATAGAACATAATTGATCCATAAAACATGTGTACTCTGTAGTTTAAATCGAACACTTACATTTACAAGTAGTAGTACCAAACTCCTATTTTAACTTAAACAACATTACATGACATGTGTGTCTTTTTAGTTTTATATTGTAACAACTTTGCATACTACAGTTACATGAATTATAAAATAAGCACCTTACTGATTATAAGGACCATGCTCATATTTCCAGTTATTAATTAAAAAAGCAATAGCATCTTGGATTTCTTTCCTTTTAACAAAATAGCCTATTCAAATTAACTGACTCACTCAGTCACAGGGGTTTATGAAATTTGGAGGTATTCATTATACTAATTATATAGTGTATTATCATGTAAATTGATCAGTTCGGTTTTCATTCCCTACCTCATATAGTTTTTCATGGGCTAATATAAACAGCGTGACGTGTCAATAACACGTGCTAAATTGATTTAATGGATTACCTGAAGATAGCATGTGCCAACCAAAATTCAATTTTTGAGCTAGGGACCTGAAACTTTGCATACAGCTAGAAAAAAACCTTAGAATCATTAATCTGTTTAGATTTTAAAAATCGGTTCTTAACTTTTATTTTTATAGCTTATTTTATATACCCATAGGTAAGCAGCGGTTTGCAAAATTCCGTCAAAAACAGGCAAAATTGATAAAATGATAATTTGACTGACTAAATGACTTTGGAGCAGGCTCAGATTTTACTCACATGTACTAGGAAAACACATTAACTAAAATCAACCACAAAAATATTGTTTTTAACATTTATTTGGACATAATTGAGAGGAAATCGGACATATTTCGTACAGAAAAGTAAAAAAAAATAACTATAACTGATGTTGAAAAGATTAACAAGAACTTTAAGTTTTCTCTAAATAATTTTAGAATAACATTTCTTTTTATTTTACAATGATTTCAAGTTTTCTCTAAATAATTATAAGTAGGCCTACATTATCAAAAAATAAAACTTGATAATAAATCATTTAACAAAACCTATACCCTGTACTAATAACAATAAAAAACAACAAGGCTGCTCAATTTCAATTAAATCTTTTACCAAGTTTTGGGAACCTGAAAAATTATAGTAAATTATATGAATCATTAAACAAGATTGATAAAAACAACTGGTAATGGTAGGCCTATCCCATAGTATAATTAATACATTATAATACATATGAAATGAAGACTGGCATACGCCGTGCGATGAATAATATTTTTATTTAACACGAAATTTATAAAACATACAATTTAAACTAATTTTATTTATCTCGTAAATAACAAATTCACTCTCAAAGAATTAAAATTGTAAACATTTCAAGTATTTTCTCGCATTCGCACGTGAGTAACGGTCGTGTAACTGTAATTTGATATAGTCTCGATCAGCAGTACTCCTCAGTGTAAAGCGCAGAGCGAATAGTCGTCTGAATGATAGAGACTACGTTTGACACGCCTTCCGCCATGACAGAATGGCCGATAAAATTTCGGTCATCTCAGAACAATTGAATTTTTACGACTTTCACGTCCACATATGGAAATAAATGAAGGTGGATCTTATCATAGAACTAGAATACTAACGGGAACGCCCACGGTGTGACGTCACTACTTTATGTGACGGCCGGTCTCTGACGCTGATATCGGGCACAACGTACTTCCGGTTTATGCAGACACCAACAAAATGCCGGGCGCGAATTGTGTATTGTACGGATGTTCGGCTTGTAATAAAAGAAATCGGGGCTTATCTTTTCACCGTTTACCAAAAAACAACACAGAGTGGAAGGAGAAGCTTTTAAGTATAATACGATCTACCAGATCAGACCCGATAAACGAAAAGACATTGACAATTTGTTCAAGACACTTCGAGCCTGATTGTTTCATTGAAAGTAAGTGAAAACCTCAACAAATACGAAATTAAATGTAGCCAAGTTGACAGTTCACCCTTGCAACCTACACTAAAATTATAATAAACCCATACTAGCCAAGTGTCTGTATTCTCATGTCTGTCTGTTAATTTTTATCTTTTCTCTCATCAAAGTTGCAGGCAGGTTTGTTTACATCAGTTCCGTTTCGCTATAATTTTAACTGGCCAGACTAGGCCCTGCTTCAAGTACTACTTGCAATTTGTTTTGAAATTTGTTACAGATCAATTACCACAGGGATTCCCAAACGGTCTATAGGCCCTATGACAGCATGACTTTTCTTTCTTACTTAATACTATATCTGCTTTTATTTTAATTTCACGAATTACTGATTCAATGAGAATGTGTGGTCAAAGTTTTGAGAGCAGCCTCATAAAATAAAATTGTTTATTTATGACTGACCTTGACCTGTCAAATACCGAGAGTGGTATCCCAAATCCTTTTACATTTACACTCAAAATAATCATTGTCCCTACATTATTATAAACCCCAACAATTATGCCTGAACCTTTTGTGATGTTTTTTTAACCTTTTTATTTTCATTTTATGAATTTTTCAGATGTTTACAAAAAATCTGGCTCTACGTATAGAAGATTAAAAGAAGGGAGTCTACCAACCTTAAATCTTCCACAGAAAAGTGTAACAACAAAGAAATTGGACCCAAGGAAGCCACCGGTAACTTAATTCTCTATTAATAATACTAGATTTGATTTTCATTGGATTGGGTGGACCATAGTAAGCTTATATGAATTCTTTTATTTGAAATGAAGCTTATTTTTGTGAAAATCATTTTCGCAATATTGGTCCCACCCTTCCCCTCTTCAATATAAATTATGAATATATGAATATAACATTCAATGCTTCCATATTAAATATACATTATGTAAGATTTAGATTTAGGTAAGGTGCTAGTCATTCTTGCTATAATAGTTCGAAAAAAGATAATGTAAAATGAATAAATTGAAAATTTCATTCAAATTACTCTATGCAAGCCAAGATATTAGCCTTTGATGGTTGGATAAAATGTGTACAATGATTTCAACCACAGTTGTGGTTGTTCAAAGCTGAGTCCCAACCTTCCATTTTTAGCTTAAATGAAAATACAGCTCAATTGTTCCAATCTATTTAATATTGGAGAAATCTGATGCCACCAAGTGTTGATTATGGCCTGGATAAGTTAATTAATGTCCAATTAATAATTTAGAAAACATTTCAGGCCTAAATAAATACTTGCAATAGGCAGATGTAGCTCTTGCATAATGTAGGCCTATGTTTAAATGAAAATGCAATTCCTCCATATTAATTATAAATACTTGCATGAACATCACATTCTTCTTATAATTTACTTTTATAAATTTTCAATTTTGTTCACAAACGGAGGAAATAAAATTATGAATATCTATATACATATAATAATCCAATTCTTCTTGTTTAAATTTGATTTTATGAATTTTTCTATTTCATTCAGAATCCTAGGAAAACCGAGGAACCAGAATGTTTACGTGTAAAAGAAGTAACGTTTCAGATGTTGCAGCAATCATCTTTAGGTCAAATACCTGCTTCATGGCTATGTCAGTCAACAAATGATTATATTTACCTATTGAAAACTGAAGATAACAGAATAAAATACCATTTAACCATTGACAAGGACTTGAACTGTGAAGTAAGATGTGATAATTTTTTGTTTCCTGTTAAAATTAAAGTTACATCTATTGATTTACTTATAAGAACTGTTGAGAATAGAAAGATATGTACTGGCATAACATCGAAACATTTACAGACTTATTCTCAACTTGAACCTTCAACTGCAAAATACTTTCGACATGTAAATCTTTTCATGGACACGAGTCAAAACATAAGTTACAAAAGTTGTGTTCGTGCTACTGTTTGTAAAGGCTTTGTTGAGGACATCCAAAAAGAAATCTGTATAAACTGTCGACAGATTAACAGAGATTTACTGCGGAAGTATGATCGAGAAAACATATCATCAAGTAAAACCATTTCTTCAAAAACTCCATTACAGCGAGTCAGTAAAGGAGTGGTATCTAAAGCCTTAAAGGAATCCCGCAGGAGAGTGAAATATCTAAACAACCAGCTACAGTCTATTCAAAAGAAGATTAATAAAGAAAGTGTCATGGTGAACAACGATTTACATGAATCTTTGTACAAAGTTATCAATGAAAACATCATATCAGAGCCTTTTGTCAAATTATTCTGGCAACAACAGAAATCAGCATTTTCTAAGGGAAATAGAGGACATGTATGGCATCCTATGATGATACGACTGGCAATTTTATTACATTCCCAAAGTCCAGCATCATACAGATCTCTCCGTGATATTGGCATTCTCCGTCTGCCAGGTGAATCAACACTTCGTGATTTCTCCAATTTCATAAAACCTTCGCCAGGCTTTCATCACGAAGTTTTGAACGAAATAAGACAGGCCGCAGATCTTCTTCCTGAGAATCAGAAGTGGGTTACCATAATTCATGATGAGATGAATATCAGGTCAGACTTGGTCTTTGACAGAGAGACTGGTAATGTTGTTGGTTTTATTAACAAGTAAGTTATACTGTTTGAATGGCATTGAGTAATTGAATACATTCAAATAAACACAACAGTTCTGACTAGTGACTATCGATAACAGTTACTGTATTTCTATTAAAGCTATGTTTCAACTATGATTCTCATGTTATCAATATAATGACAAGAGTATCATTGTTGAAACATAGCTTTAATAGAAATTTTCATCCATAAAACTAATGTGTTTATTTTAACAAGTAAGTTGATATAGCAAAATTCGTTTTTATACCCGCCACTAATCAGATTTCTTGACAAACTGGGAGTTTACATACGAGAACTAACAGCAGACAGTGACACCTCCATTTCTTAACAAAGTTGATGGTTGGCATACATAATGGTGGCATGACAATGATATACATGTAGGAGTCATATATATAATTTGTAAAGTTAACATAAAGGAGGATGATAATTGACTTCTTTTGCTAAAGTCTGAACATATGCATAGCCAAAATGATTATGTTCCCAAATGGAAAGACATCTAATTTCTCAAATTTTTAATTGACTGGAATATTGTTTGGTCTTAAAATTTAAAACTACTGTCAGTTTTGTTATATGAATTTCTTCACATTTTAAACATAAAATAACTGGAAAACTTGTATCAATATATATTTCAGTGCTAATGAATGTGGAAGTCTTTCACAGAATGTTGCTACACATTGTCTGGTTTTGATGGTTATTGGGGTGAATAGCAATTTAAAGTATAGTGTTGGATGGTTTCCTACAAAATCAACCACAGCGACTGATTTATATGCAATATTTTGGGAAGCTGTTGCCCATCTTGAGACTTACTGTAATCTGAAGGTTAGTATTATTATGGAAATTTATTGTTAAACTTATTATTAACACTCATACAAAGAATAAGCTTATTAGGTAGATGTATTCAATGGCACAGACTGAATATACTCTGATTGTAATTGAAAACCCAAATGAAAGGGCATGTACTATGTTGTGCACTACTCAATATCAATACCACCATTTTATTGACACTTATATTTGTCACAAAATAGCTGTATCCTTCTTAATTCAAATCTATGTTAATGATTTCTGTATTTGTAGGTTATAGCTAGTACATCTGATAAGGCTTCTTATAATATGAAATTTATTGCTCTTCATGGAAAAGATGATATGGTATATAAAACAACTAATCTGTTTTCGCCAGATAGAGAGATATTTTTTCTCTCAGATGCTCCACATCTTTTGAAGACAATAAGGAATAATCTTTCAGCTTCAGGAAGTAAGGAAAACTCAAGATTGTTATGGGTGAGTTCATAGCTTATTAAAGTAAAAGAGCTAAATCAAGAGTATGAAAACAGATATGCTGAAAGTTTCAGTCAAATTGCCTTACTCGAAACCACGATATTTGCCATTCAAATTGAGGCTAGCCTCGATCATCAATACTAACATCGGTATTATAATAAAGAAAGTCATGATTATCCAATTTATCTTAAATTATCACAAAATGTATTCAAATCACCTAAATATCACAGGCTAATATAATGATGACATCGATAGTTGATTATGGTCTGGATGAGTTAATAAATGTCTAATTGATAATTTAGATAACATATCTGGCGTAAAGAAAGACCTGCAATGGGCAGACTTAGCTCTTTCATAATGTATGATTAAAAAAATTTAAATCTGTAGTAAAAGGAGACATTCAGTCAATGTATTTTTATTATGAATAGCTTTGTATCAAAATCTAATAGATCCATTGTTTTATTAGAAAAATGGTAAGAACCTTTTATGGAGGCATGTGGTTGAAGTTTATGAGAGAGACATGCAAAATGAATTGAGCAAAGCTACAAAACTGACTTACAACCACATTCATCTATCATCATTTTCCGTTATGAAGGTGAACCTTGCTGCTCAGGTAAGCTTGTTATGTAAATATTAAATACAATACTGAAAACTTAAATATTTTGCCAAAGTAATCACAAATGTGTCTGATTTATGATCATGATTTTATAATCTCATTATATATTTGGGTTTTCCAGGTTTTAAGTAGATCAGTTGGATTGATTATAGAGGAATATGGTGGCGAAGCAGCTACAGAAACAGCAAAATTCATCAAACTAGTTGACCGTTTTTTTGACTGCTTAAATGTTAGATCTTTGTATGAAGGTGAAAGAAAAAGGAAACCAGATTTAATGCCATACACAAGCGTGGATGACCCACGATTTCAAGTGAGAAAATTATGATTTTCATTTAATTTGTTTGCAGATATGATCTAGATATTTATATTTGTCAACTTTTGGAGTGTTTATAAAACAACCATTCCACTTCTCATTTGAGGAGCTCACAAAATAGTCTATTTGTATCTTAAAGATGCATATTATAAGATTTAGATGAAAAGAGCTGACTGTTTTTGCTATAATAGCTCAAAAATAGATAATGAAAAATATATTACATGTATATTGAATATTTTATGAAACTACTTGTTTCTGGGCGAAGTTTAAATCTCTCTCCCTTTAACTCTTGTCCATCCGCTGGTCTAGAGAGTTGATTATTGGCTATGTATGTAAATAAATGTCTAAATAATTTTTATTTTATGATACCCGGTAAGTCAGGGGCGGGTCCAGGATTTTTATTTTATGATCAGTCAGGGGTGGATTCAGGATTTTCATAAAGGGGGTCGTGCTGCACCCACTTGGGAGTTCGAAGCCCGGAACCGCAATTTTTTAGTGGAATAAATGCCCACAAGGAGTCATTTCATACTAGTACTGTAAATTACGATTTCCAACAGAAACTATCTTTATTCTCCAATCGCGCGAGAACATATGGAGCTAAAATTGTTCGCCACCTCAAAAAATAGAGGGGGCGTGCGCCGAGTGCCGCCCCCTCTGGATCCACGCCTGTCAGTAGTGGAATACCGCGTTTTATCAGTGAAATAAAAGTGTTATTCCACTGGCCACCACTTGTTTTACCTAAAATGATTGTAAAATCATAAAATAAAGAGAACATTTGTCGTTTTGTCATGAATAACATATTTTATTTCATCTCTAAGCAAGAAAACGTTTATATTTTCTTGCTTCTCGATGAAATAAAATATGTTATTCACTTTAAAACGACAAATATCCTCTATATATATAACATTGGAAGCCAAAGGACTTGAGTAAAGTAATGCATCTTTAATTAATTCTGATTTTTTTTTATCTCTATAGTTTTTAACTGAAGACTTCTTGGGTTATCTTAGAGACTGGAAAGATCAAGTTGACAACAGACAAGGCTTCAACAAAACAGAAAAATCCAAGATGTTCTTATCATATCAAACATATAAGGGTTTGGTAATAACCAGTAAGTTCATGTAACATTTATATTATGGACACTGTGTCATTTATAAATATCTTATAACTTATGGGTTGTGTTTTGTAACTGTGTGTACTACTTACCGAATTCATTTTGAAATTTACATATTTTTTTAAATTACTGATTATCCAATAAATGTGTATTTCAAATAAAAATACCATTTTTTTTTTTTTTTTGCAGCCAAAGCTGTTGTTGAAGCCACAAAGTATCTTATTCAACATGGGGTCAATTTTGTGCTGACAAACAAATTCTGTCAGGATCCTGTTGAGGAACATTTTGGTCGACACAGGGCCTTGGGAAGACGGAGTGATAATCCAACGGTATATGAATTTGGGTAAGTCCTCCCCCACCCACAACATCTCTTTTATTAATGTTCATTTCAAGTGTATTGTATGTGTAGTTGAATGGTCAAGTGCGAGACATTAAGTAATATGTAAGTATTGTATGAGTGCGATAGCACGAGGGCAATATTGATATATTGCGCAATGTCTTGCACAAGACCATTAAACAACTTAAAATACAAACACTATTCAGAATGTGCATTTCAATGAAATACGTCACACACGTCCAATATTGCAACTAGTGTAATAATGTACCATTGGCACATTGCTCATACCATTTTGCGAAATAATGGTACGCTAACATCAAAGGATGACGTCATATCTGTATTTTAAATATGACTAAAGTATAATATGTCAAGCAACTACATTAACAAGCTGGTTTTTTTTACAAGAATATAATGATGTATTTTTAAATTACAGTTACCAAGAAAATAAACTTCGTTTACAAAGAAGTCTTGCTCTTCAAATAAAACCAAATGGAAACGTCAAAAGAAGCAGCAAACTGTGTGAAATAGAGATTGATGATACTCCTTTAAAGAAGAAGCGACGCAATACACTTGTAACACACAAGACATAGACAGAAGCTTGTTGAGTCCCATCATGTTTATGCAAACACCTCAGCCTGCGTTTTTATACACCCACATTTTCTTGTTATGTATATTGTTGTCACCCCTGTCCGTCCATTCACATTTTGCTTGTGGACACTATGTCACAATTTTTTATACGTTCACATTTTCATGTGGACGTATTATGTCGTCGCCCCTGTCCGTCCACAATTTGTTTGTGGACTCTGTACAGGTCACAATTCTTATCTGATTTTGACGAAACTTGAAATATAGGTTTATCCCCATAAGGTCTCGGTTCCTTTCGATATTGGCATGTATCGGATCGGAACTTCATGGATTATGGCCCCTGATTGTACGAAATATCATGTTTTTAGCTTGTGGACCCTATAGAGGTCACAATTTTGAACCGATTGTGATGAAACTTGACATGCATGTTTATAACCCCAAAATCTTGGTTCCTTACGATATTTGCGGCCATCGGATCGTAACTTCCTGAATTATGGCCCCTGATTGTCCGAAAAATCGCCCTTTTTAGCTTGTGGTCCCTCTGGAGGTCAGAATTATTATCCGATTTAAAAAAACGTTCGAATATATCACCGTTACATGGTAATGAAGGTTGAGTTCAAATTTCGTGAAAATCGGACAAAAATTGACAAACAAAATGGCCGCCGTTTGTACGCGAATAGTGTGAAAATATGTTATATCAAGGTTGTGGACCCTATAGAGGTCACAATTTTGAACCGATTTTGATGAAACTTGACATGTATGTTTATAACCCAAAGATCTTGGTTCCTTTTGATATTGCACCCATCGGATCGTAACTTCCTGAATTATGGCCCCTGATTGTCCGAAAAATTGCCCTTTTTAGCTTGTGGTCGCTCTGGAGGTCAAAATTATTATCCGATTTAAAAAAACGTTTGATTATATCACCGTTACATCGTAATGAAGGTTGAGGTCGAATTTCGTGAAAATCGGACCAAAATTGACAGCTGTTCTTGTCAGGCCATCCATCCTTCATCACTAACAAGGGGAAACCACGCCAGAAAATCTAGATGAACTTTGTCACCCAAGGCAGGGATCAAACACCTAACCTCAAGGCTACCGAGCCAGCATCTTACCCACTTAGCAACATGATCCCCAGTCGAATTTGAAGCCTACTGAAGTGAACCTTTATAACCCAAAGATCTTAATTCATTTCGATATTTGCACATAGGAAAAATCACTTTCGGTATTGCTTTTTCTCTATCCATCTCTCGAAAATGTGGGCGTATCCTGCCTGGCAGTGCCAGCCTATCTTATTTGATTTTGATGAAACTTGAGTGTACAAAACATCCCAGTTTTAGTTTTAAAACCAAATTATATGAAATAAAGATGCATAATGAAGTTTTGAGTTGACCACATATAGTGTAAATAATCTTACGTATCACTGCCACTCCAATAATAAACAAAGTCTTGATTTTCAGTCCTTTGACAGACAGTGTTTAATCCGTTAACATTTTAGCCATAAGATCACAAAGAGTTAATTATGAGTGTCTTGTCAATAAATGTCTAAATATTATTTTTTATTTCACATGAAATAAATGGAGATGAATGTTCTGATGTTTGCTACGACTGGGCTAATGAAGTCAGCATACACCAGCAATAGGCAGTTTTGGCTCTTACATATTGCATTTTTAACTAATATTAAATAATAACGAAAGCTTGAGCAATTTTCACTTCTTTTTTTTCAACTCTGTTCTAAGACCCTTGGACATTTTTGATTTTTTCCCTTTAGTTTCCCTGACAAATTTTTGTAACATTCGTTTACATTTATGATGGGCTCGTATTATGAAATACATTTTGATACATAATGTCATACATTCTTTTAAATCATTTTCATCATAAGATTCTGTTTGAGTTGTACATGATGGTGCTTGCAAAAAGTCTCTCGTTATTAATTCATTAGATTTACAAGCATTGAGGAACTCAAGTTTTGACAATTCTAAATTAATCTGCTCACCTGGATACAGTCTACGGAAACAAATTTCTAAACCCAAGAAGAAATCTGCTGATTTCTGAGTAATATATGTTAGCCCTCCCCTGTCAAATAACTTTACAAGTTTTGCATTTGGATCTGAGGAATTCTCTTTATCAGTTTTTAAAGCCTTAAGTATTTTGTAAATGTGTTGTTTGTCTTGCTTTTTATATAGTTTGTGAAGAAGTTTTCCAATAATACTTCCAGCAATATAAAAGATAATTTCTTTCTCCCCAGAACTAACAGACTTAACCTCAGTAATTTGTTTACAATCTTCATTAGATAATAGGTTGATTTTTATCAATAACTCGAAGTATTTAATTGATAAAAGTAAAATGAATTGCATGTTAAGTTTGACGTTTTCTGAAATTTCCATAGCAGCAAAAGGTAGTGATTGGTGAAATTCACGCCAACTTTTTTCTGCTCCGGAGTCTCGATTCATGGAAGCAGAAATAAATTTACTAAACTTCGAATGTAGGGATGAATTCAGAGAAGATACTGAAAAGTAAATAGCAATAAAAGTTTATTTCACATGTGTGGATACATAGTACATTGCATATTTAGATTTTGATTGACAATATATAATTCAAAGAATCAATATTTACATATTTGTAAATGTATTTTACAATTCAAACATAACGCTAACGCTACAATATACGTCCACATTCCTGCTTTTATTGATATGGTACTTTGTCAAGAAGGCTAGGCGTTTGTTTTGTTTTGCGTTGAGGGTCGTGCTTCAACATCAAGATAATCCATTCAGAATTGTGGCTTTCAGACGTTAAAGGCAAAAAGTGGGCGTGGCTCTGCCCCTGGGGATCAGAACATTCACCAAAATCAATAGTGGACGCCCTCAGGATATAAGGAATACCTATGCCAAGTACCAAGCTGATTCATTCAGAATTGCGGCCTGTAAACCACAAACACAAAAATTGGGCGTGGCTTGCCTCTGGGAGTCGGGACATGCAGTTGTCGTCCTTAGGCTATAAGGAATACATATCCCAAGTTTAAAGACGATCCATTTAGAATCATGGCCTGTAGACAACACACACAGACACGAAGTAAAAATGGACATGGCTCTGCCCCAGGGAGATAGGAAATCACCAAACACAATTGGGGTCATCCTTAGGGTATAAGGAATAGGTGTGCAAAGTTTTAAAAGGATCTATTAAGAATTGCATCCTGTAGGCGAACACAAACATTGGGCGTGGCTCAGTCCCAGGCCATCCCACAGACACACACACACACACAAACATACATACATACATACATACACACATACACAGACAGGGGTGACGGCATAATACCTTCACATTATGAAAGTGGACGTATAAAAATAGCTTAGCAATAATATTTAGTTGCCATATAAACCAGCAAAGGTGATAAAAAATAATCATGTGGTACGAATTTAATTAAAATTTAGATTTCAATCCATTTTGATTTATTTCTTCCAATTGACTCCACTCCACATAGATTTGAGGTCAAATGAGAAATTATAGAGTTAAACTTTGATCCATGATGTCAGGTATTTTATTTACTGCACTTTGCTGCAAGTATTTCACACAATGAAGGAAACAAAAACAGATTATATACTATAATCTCATACAAGAAATAGAAAGTGTATAATTAACCTAAACTTTTCCTGGCTCTATTCAAAGTATAAAAAAATAAATGTGATTGAATCTAGAATTTAATCAGTGGTGTTCTACTGATTTTTTATTTCTTGTTACTATTGTAGTTAATAAGTAATGAAAAAATAATCAAGGCGTGAGTTCACAAAGCATTCTTAGAATTAAGTTAAGAATTTACTCAAAATTGTTTGTCTTATTTGGACTAAATAAAGCCTTTTATAAAACTTTTGTTGTTTTAATGTATGAAATACATCAATAAGAAACTATGTGCAAATTTTTGTGTGTCTGGATCAAAGATATTTCTCTTAAACAGTGATTTAAAGTTGAGTAAATTCTTAGGTGAACACTTTGTCAACTTGGGGCCAGGTTGATAATTGTAAACAGAATATATCGAGTTGCAATGAAACAGCACCTCTGACATGACATCTCATAACTTTGCACCTTCCACAATTGCATAAAACCTTGTTGAAAACTCAACATTCTGATTTTCTCAAGTTTGATTGGTTTTTTGTTTGAGAATTGTCACATGTTATCATCGTAAGTAAGTGTGGTTGTACATTCAGAATAATAAGATTAAAGCAAATCTTGAAAAGTACAAGATTTACATTCATCCATTTTTAAAATTGGTGTATTTTTCATTGCATCTCAGTATAAAATAATAACAATGATAACAAAATTTATACATATTTTCTACAGGTGCACTTCTTGTAATGTGTGAGCTTTATAATTGTATCAAATTATTCTTAATTATTATTATCATAAGCTTATGGATTTTTTGTGGTTTTCTTTTTGCCTTTAATGTTTATTAATGGTCATTCTCTGTTAAATTCACATGTTTTCTTCAACATCATCACTGTCATGTGAATAAAATATCTTTGAATGGGTCTTGGATCATTGCAACCACATATTGTTGTTTTTATTTTTTAAATTAGTTATCTTGAATAGTAATTTAACTATTTGTTCAAACTGATGATAAACTTATACTAGAAAATGCACAGGCAGATGCATGTATTGATGAACAGTTTTGATGTATAATATTCCATGTTAAATCGATTGAGATTTGGCAAACCCTTGAGATCATGTGAACATCAGATCATTTGTCATATAACAACTACTTGAACTTTCCCTTTAATATTAACTGGATTAGTTTGAACCTTAAAAAGAAAAAGAAATAATGGAAAAAACTTTAAAAAAAACAAACAAAACCAATAGCTATGAATTAAAATTACCATTGTAAATCTGTACACTTGAACCAAAGAAAGGGTTGGATGTTTTAATTTTCCTTATAATTTCGTCTAATTGGGAGCTTGATACCAAATTAATACAGCTCTTTAAAGCAAATATTATATACAATATAAAAGAAATGTTTGGAAACAATTTGATCGTTTTAGAAGGAAAAAATAATACATCATAGACATGGTCTAGACAACCGTGACCGTCAGATATAAAAAAAAAATGTTAAACATATGTGTCTTGAGATGATGAGTTTCAAAACTTGTCCATTTGCTACGAAAACTGTGACTAATGAATGTGATTAAGTTACAAGTATAATACGTATGTAGAAAACTTACGCTTGCGGATGCTACTGAAACGACATGTTCATGATGTTGAGACGTCCCAAACAAATCTTCAGCAAAGAAAAGCTGTAAAGAATAAATAAATGTAATGTAATGTTGTAAACAAAATAAGGGCAAAGGGAAACCACCGGCCGAAACCGGCACGGGCATTCCAAAGCCAAAGGCTAACAATTATTAAATATAGGCCCAGGCTCATGTGAATGTCTGTAGGCTAGAACCGGATGCCGGCGAGGACTAGTCTAGTGGTAGACTAGAAGTAGAAAATGATGCTGACACACGCGTGTGGGGATAATTTAATGCCCGAATATGAATGGTTTATAACCCCGATGGTATATTATACAACTAATTTAAATAAAATTCCAAAAAATTATGAAATAACTTACATCTATAACACTGTCAAGTTCTTGAAATTCCAGAACGTCGTACGCTTCAGCCATGTTGACAGACGGCCGGAAGTTACTTGTGCCCTTTTGACCTCGCGCATGCGATGTACAACATAATTATGTCATCACTGTTCTACGTCACCGAGTGGGCGTTCCCGTTAGTATTCTAGTTCTATGATCTTATCAAGGAACATTTCTTCCATAATTTAGCAAGTTTTTTACCCCGGCGCATCTTCCACGAAAAAAGTTACAAAATTCCAAACTTTTCAATCGAAGAAAAAAAATATTCTTACCTTGCTATGTGTGACAAACTTTCCATGCGCCGCAACCTTGACATCTTAACTAACTGTTTTCGGTTGAATGGAACCGGTATCAATAGCAGGAAACCGACGCGGGGCCGTAATGCAAGACCTACTTTTCGCGAAAAAAATGCGCCATATTTGTGACAGCCAATTAAGAAAAAAGAGTTACGTCCCTTTTTCGGTTGGCACACGCTACTGAAGAATAGATATCAGTTAACAGTAAAATGAGTGTGTTTTAATTTTTCACGCTGAATGGAAAAGAAAAAAGTAAATGAGAATTATCCCCCTTTATTAACTCCTCTGTGGGAAGCCAATTTAGTATGGCTTCTTTCAAAATCACTACTCTGATCATTTTACGAAAAGTAAAACGAATTCTTATATGTTTACTGTGATATAATAATGTGTAATTGCAATATATTTTGATCTTATTTGTTATATTTCACAAAATACACGTCATTCACTTATAGTTTCAGAAATCACATGAAAAGAGCAATAAAGATTGTATTTCAATATATCTAAATCCTGAATTTGTGTACACCAAGCACCTGCGCAAATTTCATTTCCGCCGGCTTTTTACGATTGTCTGGCGCAAAGAAACGAATTGTTATTGACACAAATTTTAATCGAAGTCATCTATATATTTCACAATGGCGTAAGTAAAATTTATTTTACAATGTAATAAAACGACATTTAATTTATGAAGAATTGTAGTTATTTTGCATATTGCACGTTTTGAAATGCCACAAATTATATCGGAACTAGGTCAGTTCGAATGTAAACAAAGCTGATGGGACAATGGGTATAAAAAGACTAAAATGAAAGATAATTGTTTGTGTGTTTTGTTAGAATAATATGTAACAGGCATTACCTGAGAAGAACGAAGCTGATTTTTGTCAAATATAAACTTTAAAGCCCCATTAACACTCTTGTTGTAACTGAATAATATGTCCCAATCTTCATTCTGGTCAACAAATTGTATTATTTTACAATATTCCAATTAATTGATGATATAAATTTCATCTTAACACACCTAATTTAAAAAATTTGTGTACACCAAATTTGAAAAGTCTAACGTAAACCTTTTCAAATGTGACTTTGATTTAAAATTTTTTCGAACCATCTGGACAAGTAAAATAGGTCGTAATGGATAATTTACACAACAGGTAGGACACTTAAACATCTAGTACTTAGAATAAGGTTATTATTTATTTTCTGGAGCTGCCAGGCCAGCAAGAGTGTTATTGTCCCTTTAAGAGTAAATTTCTCTAGTATCATACAGTATCTATCTACTAAGTACTACTACTACAGAGTACAGTGGTCTACAGTACTAGTGATACAAAAAATGTTAAATAATTTAGTTTTCCCAAATTTATTTTTATTTAAATTGTAGGGTTAATTTTGTTTTTTAAGTAAAAGAACAAAAAAGTGTGAGAATTATGTTCATTGATATTAAAGATATGAGACGTCATTGATTAGACCCATCTCATAGAACTATTTGAATTTCTATGACACGTCTATCCAACGTATTCTATCTTTCAATCGTAAATTATTTTTAATCAACAGCCAGTGGATGATAATTTCAGTTGCACTCTTGTGTTACTGGAAAAGAGCTTTGCTCAAGCACCAAACTTTGTGCTATGCCTAAGAGCTTCACTCTGTAAATATTGCAAAGATGATGCCTCCATATCTACCATCAATTTGAATTAGTGGTAGTGGTAATGTAGACGAACCATGAAATTGATCTCGACCTTGACTTAGGTCTCCCTTATTTATTTACCCACCCTGCCAATTTTAGATTCTTATCATTATTATCACCTTCTGCAACAAAGGATGTACATGTACGTACCGACCGATTTTTATTGGCTGCATATTTTGTGTTTGACTTCAAATAACTTGCAAGAGCTATGAAGACCAGTATTAACTATTATATTGTGGGCTGTTGAAAATGCTTTTAGTCTTTGTATTTCCTCGTCTTTTATTACAAATGTAATGATGTTTTTTTCAGGGCACCGAAACCTAAAAGTGAGATGTCTCCAGAAGATATGGCACAGCGAGAACAGGAAGAGTTTAATACTGGTCCTTTATCAGTATTAACACAATCTGTGAAGAACAACACACAAGTTCTCATCAACTGTCGAAATAACAAGAAATTATTATGTCGTGTCAAAGCTTTTGACAGGTAATTCTTTTTCTAATTCCAACTGCCAAGGGATCCTTTTGGTACACTCCACAGTCATTATTCTGAGTTCAAATCGATAGGCCACTTGAAAGATTCTTTGGTAGTTTGATCTTGAATAGAAGAACATTGTTTTCTAGCAAAATTCTTCAAAATGAAATATGCAATGTGTTGATTAGACAATGAGTCGGTTTCAATTTTCGAATGATGCCCTTAAAAGGATACCATTCCCATATTCTGGGTTTAAAATTGGGTTCTAGGAAGATACTTTTCTACACCAACTCGGTAAATAAGACAGAAATGCAGTGTTCTATGAGGGAAATAATCCCCGAACAGCGGGGACAGAACCTACTCTTCTTGTAATTTCCAACTGTTGTGGGATTGATAATTGTGATATATAATTGGCCTTAGTTTTTCTTCTTAAGGCACCTTTCATGTCAGACCCGCAGTCCTGCACCACTGGGGATGGGAACCAGAATACTCAGTTTCCTTGATTTCAAATGTTTCCGACATGTTTGTCAACCCTTAAAATCAACCATGCATACATGTGCATTTGTCTTATTTTCAGACATTGTAATATGGTATTAGAAAATGTGAAAGAAATGTGGACAGAAGTTCCCAAAACTGGAAAAGGCAAGAAAAAATCTAAACCTGTGAACAAAGACAGATATATTTCTAAAATGTTTCTCCGAGGTGACTCAGTTATTCTGGTTTTACGTAATCCCTTGGCAACAGCGAAGTGAACATTGTGATGGAAGTGGAGAATTCTTCGTTCTGAAGACAAGATCATGTGAAGTAAAGATTGTGCAGCTGAAATATTTGTGTTTTTGCGCAAGAAGTTCATTAGAAATAAGACCCAAAGAAGAGAGTTTTGATAATTGATAGTGTTTCTATGACTTGCCTTGGAGAATATTCTAAATTTCAATGATAAAAAAAAAATTAAGTATGTTTGATTTTGAACACATAGTTGTTAGCCTTGGCTCTGTAGCCAGAAAATCCTTGATAGTGATAATAGAAAAAATATAGTATTTGAAAATATTCTAGCCACATGTTGCTTATACATTCATTTATTCTAAATTATCCAGAAAAGCTTAAAATATACCTATAAATGTCTAAAAGTCGAAACAATTTGTCATCCTTGCTGCAAGTTTTACCACTATGTTTGTCATGTTTATTATATTTGATAGTGGTCATCTGTTCAATTGTTATATGAAAACATTGTTTTAAAAAGTTCATTGAAGTTAATCGTAAATCATTTATGTCTCACTGTATCGCGTCACATTTTCATCAAATTCAAGTGGTAACAGCAGTATTACCAGGATCTTTTGTAAATATTTTTATAAAAATCAATTCTAAGTTTGTTATTATCTATAACGTGCATCTCTGTGTATATATTGTATTTACAAGTACAACTAAATAAACCTTAGATAGGTCGCACTTCTCATTTATTATTGAATGCCGTACAGTGTACATTACTTGAAAAATCTCCCAGGGGAAATTTTTATTGGTATGGAAAGGTCTGTCATTGCATAAAGTCACATGATTTACCTGTAAATGTCAAGCAGGTGATGGATGGCCGAATGGTTAGCATGTGTGTGCCGTATCATAAGGTCTATCATTGAGTCATCTGGCACGGTTTCGATTCCCTGGTTGTACATGGCAAGGAGTAGGGTCACCTGTCTAACCTCGTGGGTTTTTTCTTTGTCTGTGCAGTTGAATTATTAAAATAAAATTGAACCATGTAAGTCCAGAAATGGACCAGTTCATGTTGTGGACGTTGAACCCCATTTATCTCTTTCTTACTTGTTAATGCCAAGCATGTACGTGACAAGGAGTACTGTCCAACTATGTGGGTTTTATCTGGATCCTCCAGTTTCCTATGACTCCCACTGGAGGTTATCAAGCAAATTATTGAGATAAAATAGAATCCTCTTATTCCCAGAATGACCTTATACATGTATTAAAGTGGATGCTGTACCCAATGTCGTTCTGCTTTTTGGGATAGCTGACAATATACTAAGTGCTGAGGAAAATGAGGAAGTATGGAACAAATTTTAGCCTTGTTTATTTACGAATTTCATCTCCTCAATTTTACTCATGAGTATAATTTTTAAACGGGTGTACTAAGTCTAAATATTGGTCTGACTCAATTTTAACCAAAATTTGACTAGCTAGGTTTTTCCAGATTACGCGAGATGTATACCATGCAGTGTGCTATGAGGGAAATTTTGGGAGACAACAGGTTTCGATCTATTTTTCGTCACTGTCAAATTGTCGCAGGTTCTATAATGTACAAGCAGGATGTTAAAAACCCCATTTCATTTCATTTATACTCTACAATTGTATACCAATGGTTACACAGGACTCAGTTTATCATCTCTTCAAAGCACTAGATGCAGTCCTGACAAAGGGAAACCACTCTAGAAAATCAGGTAACTTTCTCACCGAGTTGGAATTTCAGTGAGCCTGCAAGCACCCCAGGTTACTGAAAGGAATTGAGTTACTGTTTAAATACGTGTAACATCATGTCAACACAATGATGAATGTAATTTTGGGACTAATATACTGTTGTTTGTGCAGTGCTAGGAAAGATGGTATTGTCCCAGACAGATGGTAGCTTTTCTCCATACTCAATTTCATGTCCAACCGAATCCCTGACAAGTAAGAACAGGGCTTGAAAAATGAGATTATTCTCCACCAACCCAGGACATTTTAACCTATTTTGACCTCACTGCACAACTACCGAGCTCCCCCCCCCCACCCACACACACACACACACACACACACACATAGGCATCCTAAGAAGTTGGCGTTGCCATGCAGATTGCCTATCAAATCTAAAATGATACTTCACTAGCAGTCTCATTTCACTGTTGGAGTCGTTTAACAAATGATGAATAGAAGTATGGTCTCTTTCTTGGGTACAAAAATTAGATTAGATTATTAAAATACAAAGATTTTTATTCTGAGTAGCAAAAATAATTTAAAATTGAAACAATTAAAGCTTTAACAATGTTGCTTGTTGAAATAGGAGTGTTTCGATTTGATGAAAGATTTCTTCATAATAAATTGACTAAAGTCCCATAGTCAGCCACTGTGCTTTTAATCTGTACCTCGATGCCACTGAAATTAAGAATAACAGAACATTTAAAAATTTACGCCACACTCATTCAGATATTTTAATTTTTTTCAAATTTCTTCAAAAGTAAACAATAAGGTTTAGTAAACTTAAACAAAACACACAACATTGGCGGTTATATTTTGACACGGTTTGACTGAATATTGCTTTAGATAAAAAGAAGTGGACAAACATGTAGGCCTAACATAAAACATTGATTAATTTATGTGAAATTCTCCATATAATGGTCCCACTGTCGCTGCATTAAATACAAGAAATAAATAGAAATCCAAAGAATCATCAAGTCTGGAACAAGACACCCGCCATTGTCAGACATCCCAGGCCCGTATCTAGACACCATTAAGCGGGGGGGGGGGGGGGGGGAACATTTTGAGGAAATTTTCGGAAAGGTCATTCTAACAGACTGTTGTAATCATCATGCTATGTAGTTACCTAGGCGTCTAATAAGCATTTAAAAATAAGTATTCAAACCCAAAAAAATTTCTTTTTTAGGTTAATATAAGGAACTGTGTATACTTTAATGATAGTTAGCAATTTCTGCGCGGGGGGGGGGGGGGGGTCCGAGACATCCCCTCCTCTTCCGCTGCTCGGCTTTTTCTATGGCACAGATTAATTTTCTTTTAGCCGTGTTTATAACATATGCCTGGCACATAGTTCACAAAATGCATTACTCGTTCAAATACGCTTGACAATTTGTCAAATACGAATGACATCACTATTTAGAGGCCTGAGCGTAAGGGAGTTATAAGTAATATATGGCAAGCTGGTTAAAACACAGGTCCTATTTCGAAACGAAATATAGATCTGCGTATGATGCAGTGTTAATATTAGTAAAAGGTTTTTAATTAATAATTCTAATTAGTATAATATATATGATGTCGTGTTATTATTAGTAATAAAACCTGTTAATTAATAATTTTAATTAGTAGAATATATATGTCACCTCTGTTAATTAAAGCACTACTTGCTATAAACGGGACAATCACCAGCCACGCCCATCCATCGTGATTTAGCACCAAAGGAAGATTTTGTTCCATCTAATAAGATTAAAGCAGGATTTAGATTGGTTTGAATATTTGAAAATCGAAAATTAATTTTTTTTTTTTACTGCACCAACCGGAATAATAAAACAGTGTTCTGTTTGGAACTAAAAGAAGTTCAATATTAGAAGCTTTCGATAAAAGCAAGAAATATTTTTTAAATCATGCTGAAAAACGACCAGTTTCCTGTGCTCCTTACTAAAACGTGTATCTGGGTCTCAAAGTAAGTTTGCGTACTGTGCGACGATCAGGTGACCACGCTGGACCAATCTGATTATAATACAGATCTATATTTCGATGTCCTACACTACACGAAGTAAAACGGAATTTTGAACTGCAAAAAAGAAAACGAAATAGAATCTGTGTTTTAATTAGATTGAAGCTGGACGTGTTGAAAATTAGCTACCCGTGGAAACTGTGGGTTTTTTTGTTGTTTTTTTCTTGTTGCTATTCTAGACTATCAGATCTAAAATGTTATATCACACAATAAATTAAAAAAAAATCCAAACGGTTATTGAACCCAAAAAAGCACCAATTTGATTATTTGACAAATTCCTGAAGCTGAAAAGTTAGATCACTCAATAATAGTAAATACTTGTTAATTTTTATGCAAATGAAGCGTTATATAATATTAATTATTCACACTGTGTTAGATAAAAGTTGAATATATTCGATGTCTCACAAATTATTTAGTAGTTTTCTACCATAGCCCTGCGTTGCATTTCATACGCTGAAAGGAATTACATCGTACACAGTAGGATAAAATAAGCATTAATCTCATTCACAGCGTCGATAGATGGGGTAACAAATATAGTCACAAACTTCAAACTAGAAATTGAAAGGCACACTTCACAGATTCTAGAAAGTACACACACAGTAAAATGTCAATCCAGAATCTATTTTAATTGTAAAATAAATAATTCGACGGGTTTTTTTTATTCAGTGAATTTGGGTTTAAATTCTCGTCATGATTACAGTTTAATATGCAGTCAACCCAAACTTGATGGCTCTTGCTTTGTTTGAAAGGGAACTTCAGAAAAAGCGAGGTTCGTTGGAACCATACGAATCCCCCTGATTATGAGCTTGATTCTACATTAACGTTTAAAATGCGAGGATGACAATTTTGCCAAGGCAGCAGAATATACGTCTGCTCTTCATCGAATTCCAACTACCAAGGTTTTTTTTATGCGCACTCTAATAATATGTTCGTGGTTGGATATTGATTTTTCTTTCCACCCGAATGACTTGACACCCTTTACCTGTCGCATGCATGTGTGACAAGTAAGAACCAGGTTTGAAAAATCCGAAAAAGTTCGAATAACATACGTTAGACAGAGTTAGACCGGTACTGATGTGGGCCTTTGGTATTTGAGATAGCAATAAAAACTGCTGTGATTAATACTGTATGATTTATTTACAATTAAACAGATTCTGGATTAAATAGAAAAGATTGGTCTATCATTTTTCATTAACTGTACCTTTACTTAAAACCTGATGGGTCTTATATCTAAAAATAATATAATTAAATCATAACCGTAAATCTATACAGGCCAATATGAACACGTTTTGAGACTAATATACAAGTCCTTTTTTCAATAGTCACGTGTCCAATGCAAGGGAGCTCAATTTATGCTCAAAAATGTCCAATTTTGGCTGTGTATCTATAAGCAAATGCATTTAAAAGTCTTGTAGATAGCTTTCTGCAAACTATGCAGCGAGCGCAGATAAAAAAGCAAAGCTACATTATTTTAATTTGGAAACCGTGAATTTATTCCCGAGTCTTTGTATTTTAGTAAGAAATAAACGAAATCCAGACGCGACTCAAATGACATCGACGTAAATAAAAAGACACCAAATTTAATACCACAGGCAACTTGTCACAACACCTCCTGTTTTACCATAACAATCAACTGGATTTGGAAATTTTAAAATGAGTCTCTTCCTGCGATTTAAGCTTTCGTTTGAATCATAATTGTCAGTTTTGACTGACCGACTTGAGAATTTACCCGTCGGACAATTTACATGCCATATAACTCACATTTCAAAGAAATGCAGTTGAATTTATGGGTTTTATGTGTACAATTGTAACATTCTTTGGAAAACCTATCATGCCAATACAAGGTAAACATTTGGCAAAATTTTGAAATGAAAGCCCTGACTGAAAGTGTGACTAAAATAACTGACTGAACGTGTGACTAAAATAATTAATATATATGGTATAGATGTACTTACAGTCTATTGGTTTAGGATCTTGATACCAATATTTAAAGCCTTGTTTAGCTTTGTTGTTATACGTTGTTCTATATTTAGGTTGTTTAGGACTAGCAGACAAAGACGGGGTAGCAAACATTCTTGGTGGAATATAGGAGGTGAAATTAGGTGGCTGGTACATTAGTTCTGGTGGATAGAAAAAATTCTCCTCTTCTTTGACTGTACCTGGAAATAGAAATACAAGGCTTATTCATTAACATCCAAATCCAAAAACTAAATCGAAATTTTCTTTAAGAGGCATTTAGTAACTGGGCAGATAAATAAACTAAAAACATACTTATGGAAAAACAGCTACTGATTTAAGCTAATACGTATTAGCTTGAAAACGTTGAGAGAATACTCTTCAAAACGTCGCCTAAATAAATCAGTAGCTGTTTTTGCATAAGTATGTTTTTAGTTTATAAATCGAAATTGTTTCTATGGAAACACAACAGAGAGTCGTGCCACTGGAGGAGGATTGTAGTTATCAAGGACAATTACATGCTTGAAAGTAAATGGTGAGAAAGGTTAATTTTAAAAAAATGAAACAAATAAATATGTCTGATAATGAAAAGAATTAAAATGAACAGTGGTCGATACGTTATTTTTAAGTTTTCATAAGTTAAAGATTAAATTTACTTACCATCAATAAATGCTATATGTGAACCATGTGGATTAAATGTAGTTTTAACATGTCGCCACGTGCTTCCAAGTCGTCCAGATCGATTTCTATTCATGAAAATTAAAAATATCAAAAATTATTTGATTTTCAGGATTCTTATAGAACCCATAAAAGGGTTAAAATTTAAACAAATATTTTATAAAAGTTTTTATTGTGGATAAATGAGAAAACGTATTTACATCTCTCTTTGGCGAGTGTAGCGTTTTGTGTTAATTTGTTATTTCTTCCCAAAGAACAATCCCGTTGCGAAGTGGCTGACACGTTTCAGGGCCCCAAAATAGTATATCCACTATACAATGTATATATTAAACTGACGACAAGGTCATCAAGATGGGAAGGGGGGGGGGCAATTCTGACCCGATAACGCAGTAGCGGCTCCAAGAACAAGAAAAAAGATCAATAATTCAGCTGAGGGGTATATTTGTGCAGCAAAAAAATAAATAAATAAATAGATAATAAATAAATAGAAAATAAAAAAAAAATGAAAGAAAAAAATAACAAAACAACTAATAATTCAACCGAGGATTATTTTTGTGTTACTTACAGGGGCATCTGTGGTCTTGGTGGATTTCTACACCATTCTCTGAAGTAGTAATGTCTGTTAACTGGATCCATAGAACCACTGTACGGATGATTATCTGTTGACACATCTGCAACTTCAGTCTTTAAAGAGAAATAACAAGATAGCTAAATCATCAGTATCTGGCACCTTTGTATACCAAAGTCTATGTCAAATTTGTTTAGTAGGCACAACTACTATTATAATAAGTCTTTGGGAGGTTCAGAAGGCGCCCATATCTTGAAGCCACATACACTTATACAAGGGAACTAAACAACGACCACAGGCCAGAGGTGACCGATCAGCTAAAGCTCCGTGCCAGACAATCTAGACAACTAAAATTAAATTACCCCCACCTTCTACATCTTTAATAGAAGGCTTGATCTCGCTTTAACTACATACATCTTATTGAAGCCTTCACGAATTGCGCGTCATATTGCGGCTCTAATTTTGATTGGGTACAAGCCCGGGTTGTGAGCCTACCAGATTCTTCGGTCGCAGCGATTACCAAGTCTCGCGCTTTCAAGTTAAAATGTCTACCTGTGATAATCGAGTTGCAAAGTTCAAGGTTCGTTCATTGTCAAGGTTTCCGTGGGCGTCGCTATGTTACAACGCTACTCTTCACGTGTCTGTACTCTGTAGATAACGCAGCTATAAGTTGGGGAATTGTGAAGTAATATAGCAACGTCCAGATGCTGTAAAGCACATAATCGTTGCTTCAGGAACATGTGCTTACTACGGCTCCTTTATGTGGTGATATTTATCTTGAAAGATTACCTGTGTTCCATTATCGGCCAGTACCGATTGTCGTGATATAGGTCGCTGTTGTGTTCCATTATCCGCCAGTAAAGATTGTCGAGTTGAAGGTCGCTGCTGTATTCCATTATCAGCTATTAAAGATTGTCGTGTTTTAGGTCGTTGTAAAGGCGTGGTTCTACCTGTACATGTTACAGGTGGGCGTGGCACAGGACTAGAAGCAGGTACATACGCTGTTACTCCATAACTTGATCCAGGGGGGTGTCTGAAAATAAAATGAAATAAATTTTACTTTGATAAAATATTAATTTATATTTCTTAGACGTATTGAATGTAGACATTTTATTAGTTCCCTTCGAAACATCGATGTCAATATTTCAAATGCAAAATATTTTACTTCCAGCAAACAGCATGATAAGCCTGGATATTTTAAATGCTAGGTCAAGATTGTCAAATTTATAACCAACCAAACAAATAAAATAAAATGATCTAAGGTTGGTTTCTCTCTAAATGAACAACCAATTAAGATACCACTGTGAATCTCAAAATACATATTTGCACTGATAATTGCTTCACTGAATAGATCGTTTAAGTCCTGCACAATTAAAATTTTAAATATAATTTTTTTCCTGTACCTACTGAGCAAATAAAACATAGATAAACACATATTGCATATATACCTACGTTTGTGTAACTACTGTTTGATAAACTAACGGGCAAAATGGGGTTTTTTCCGATACAAGAAATGGCTTTTATACTGAACAAACTTGAATGATATACTTCAGTAATGTTTAAAGTGAGAATTACATATTTTCTAAGAAAGTCAAAACATAATTATTTCTATGTCTTTTGCTCAGTAGGTTGTCAACTCATTATTGGCATTATTTCCCACACTTAAAAATCATTCATACCAGAATTAATGACACAATTACCTCTCTTGTTTTCCTACCCCCCCCCCATGCAATAGATATCTTCAAACGTTTGAATTTGAAAATGATATTTTGGCCAATTGCTCAACTGGCAATAGTTAATTATAGATACTGTTTATAGATACCATCTATTTTAAGGTTTTATTTTAAAACATTTGAAAAATATAACTTAAAAATATGAAATTGTAGCTTTAACAAACTTGGATGATATACTTCAGTTATAAAGTGTATGCTAAGTTGTGTTAAATATTATTGTCTTTAGAATGAAATAGTCCTTGTTACCAGACAATGGCATCACAAATTATAGGGAAAGTGGGAGTCAATATTTATATTCAGAGTTGAACAGGGTTTTAACGAATCATAACTTTTATTATACATTATCTCCGAACTACTTCAGTGTTTTATATCCTATATTTATTTAACCCTGATGTAGGCTACAAGTCGATGACATATTTATTGAAATTAAAACGCCGAGGACAATAAACATGTTGTTAAGGTTTCAATTTGAAGCCTCTTCTTGTTTCTTTTACGTCATTAAGTGAACGCCATGCGTAGGTATGGCGTAGGTGCTGTAATAAAACCGGTTCTATTTCAATAATGACCCCGACATCATATTGGTTTCAAACTCGTAAACAAGTTTTAAAGACAGGACAGGGCATCATGTAATGCTACAGAAATATATAATATATTATGTACCTATAAAAAGACAGAAACTGGTCAGTACGACCAATTTTATGGATACACAATTACTGAGTTTATGTACTAAGCGACGTTTCGACGCAAACCAGGTAATTTCGGGACTAACATAGTTTTATTTCAATAATTCGCTTGCGCGTAGGGGTCTTTACTGATTATGTTCGAAAAGACAGTTTCAAAATAACCAATATGAATCAATATAATCGTAAAGATTGGATACACGTGATACCTAGAAATAAGACTTAATGTCGAACTAAGCTTCTATTCAGACTATTAAATATATAACCTGGTTATTATGATCAATGTCAAGTTGACGGGTTTAAAATAATACTAGTTAAAGCGACGACAAGCGACATTAATAGTCAAATATAGACTCTAAATACTACACGGTTTAAAGGGAATATGCTGAAAATTTCAGTCAAATTGTTTCGCGCTGAGCCGACAAAAATAAATGTTAAAAATTCTTGTGGCATTGATTGTCACATAAATAGTCAAATATACTCTAAAAACTACAAGGTTTAAAGATACTTTAAGGACAATTAGATAAAAATAATAGTTAAAAACTAGATAATGTAAAGGGAATATGCTGAAATCACTGTCAGCTCGATTGTCACAAAAATAGTCAAATAAAGACTCTAAATACTACACGGTTTAAAGATACATAGATAGATAGATGGTAGTTCTCACTATAATGGTTAAAAACTCGATAATGTAAAGGGAATATGCTGAAAATTTCAGTCAAATTGTTTCACTCTGAGTCGAGAAATCTAAATTTTAAAACCACTGTCGCCTCGATAAAACCACTGCTAAAGACCCCTATGCGCAAGCGAATTATTGAAAAAAGAATTGAACCATACGTTAGTCCAAAAATTACCTAGTTTGTGTCGCATGGACTTTAAACCACACCTCTCTCACTCTATAATCCAAAAATATTATTCGAGGAAAGGTCAGTATTATTATTCGACAGATAATCCAGCAGGTCTTCACAGGGTATACAACAATACCCGATCAGTTATTTATTAATATGAGAAATTGATAAATAATAATCTTATAATAAAGAAACGTGTTAAATTATTCTTTATGCATATTATATATAAAGTCTAGTATGAATCATAATATATAGGTATGACTTGTAATACGAATATAACAGGTCTTTTATTCACTGATCCCAGGGTCGCAATATTACACACAATAACATATATACAGAGAGAGAGAGAGAGAGAGAGAGAGAGAGAGAGAGAGATATATGATTCGAATATAACAGGTGGTCTATTATTCACGGTTAGATCTATCGGTATTTCATCCAACTAGCTTCAAGTTCGGTCTAAGGGACCGAGATGTAAAACGGGGCTAGCGAGAATCACAACCCTAGCCCTAACACTGGACCTAGCCCTAACGCTTACATAAATCTACAATCTCACCAAAAATCGCGTGCCACACATCCTATTTACATCTCAGCGATCTTGACGAAATCTTGAGTTGGACTTAAGAATTAGATCTAGCCATTATTCCCAGGGTCGCAATATTACACAAATAACAAGTGTACTTCAGCCATTTTGAGACTAACAAAGTGGTAAATTTAATTCCGATAGATACGTATGCACGCAGGGACTTTATCTACTCATTAACTCACTAGTTTAGGATAGACGAAATATTCTCTTCAATAATTGTATACATTTGTTTTATCATAGAACCAATAGCCTCTGCAAATTTCAAGTTTGGTATAGACCAATGTTTCTTTTAAATAATGTTTTTCATATTTTTAAATCTGTTAACAAATAACCCCCGCTGTATTTTGTTATTAATGCACTTCTAGTCTCAGTGGGAGACAAGTTCAGTATTGATGAACGATTTTATATAAATTGAAACCACGAGTCTCAGTGGGAGACGATTTAACGTAAGCTTTGGCATTTGATATGTTTTAATAGTATAGCGACCCAGCGAGAAACGAGTCAACGTAAGCTTCAGCTTGATATGAATTCTTTATCAACAACTGTAAATATGTTTATTATTTTACAAAGCTTTAAAGAAATTCACATTGTTCAACCTATCAAACAGTCATGTTTCATCAGGCTAATTATCCGTATCAATTTTGAATTTTATTAGTTAAATGAATAAAAAAAAATGTTGCGGATAATGAGCATGCATTTTTAAATATATAAAAAAAATCATCAGTAATTAAAATTAGAAATATTTTGCGCTAACCATAGATATTAAATGAAAATGCACTGCTAATTCCAAATGAATTATGCACAACCATTTTAAAAGACTATTTCAAATTTCAAATGTAAAATGCATAAAACACAAGACCTTATTCACCTTTGAAAAAAATTGGATTAAAATTTCTAAAATGAAATGGGGTTTAACAGACTCCTTTTTGCACCAACCGGCCTAATAAAAAACAAGGACAATTCCAAAAGAATTGTGAAAAATGTATAATACATGAAATACAGTGCCCTATTCACTGCATTTACATCTCGTTGCAATTTTGACAAATGCTCGGTAAAATTAATTCATCCACTGAAATGTACTAATGTTTTATGAAAAATAAAAAAATACATTTTAACTTACTCTCCGTAAAGATCATATGAAGTCTTGGCTCTTCTTATACCCTCCATTCTATTTAGTTTAATAATATGGTCGCCCGCAGTGCACCGTCACTAGACTAAATCCGTTAATACTGATTGTAAATGACTTGAACAATGTTACTTATATATTTATATTATGATTATGAAGCATGTATATCACACGATGTCATATTGCGATTATTACACTGTGCGATCATTATTAGTTCACAGCTCAGTTATACCTGTCAAATATAGTAGTCACAATCGTCCAGACGGTATATTATTCGAGAGGATTATTTCGGCTGTAATAAGCTTATCTTGGACAAATCGATAGTTTGGGCGAGCGTTATGACTACTGTTGCATATCATTTTATCCAGTTAGGAAATAAAGCTTACGCTATGGGGGGGGGGGGGTATCGAGCACCTGTTGTCATATGGATATATGGATGACATTCTGATTTTTATACACCAACTTTCATGTGTGGATGTTTTTTTGTTCAAGAGAATTGGCCAACGTTCCCGGCAACCGTTTATGATATTCTGACAATTGGAATTCAAACTAAGAGTAGACATAACCCCCACTGTCCGGACAAAATTTCCTTCATAGTACACTCCATGTCATACGCATGTCTTCATTAGCCCAGTCGGTGCAGAAAATAAGGACATTAAACCCAATTTCATTTCACATGTTATATGAAAGAGAGAGAGAGAGAGAGAGAGAGAGATAAGGGTTAAACGTCCACTCGACACAAACTAGGTCATTTCGGGACTAACATGTGGTTTTTAATTTTATTTCAATAATTCGCATGAGCGTAGGGGTCTTTAGCAGTGGGAGGAAACCCGAGTACCTGGATAAAACCCACGAGGCTGGACAGGCGACCCTACTCCTTGCCACGTACAACCGGTGTTTGGAAACCACGCCTGTTTACTCAATGGCAAGCCGCATGATACAGCGCCCCACCCCCCATATGTTATATGAAAAAAAGGATAGGGAAACTCTCGTTATGAGACATTTAATTCAAATACAAAATATAATTGGTATTAATTATTCTATTAAATTAAGCCTGCTTTACGCCCAAACTAAGGATACGGACAGGCAACTAGAAACGCCTGGTTAACCGAGTAGTGTTGCCAAGGGATCGAAGTTGTCGCAGTGTGTAACCCCTTTTTTCCTTACGACAAATAAATACCGATATTCGTCCCAGACGTCTAAATCAAAGCGTGTTTATCACAATATCCTTTGAAGGAGTGAGTTGAGCCCTCTTAATTATTCAACAAGGCCCAGATTAACATGGTGGTTGCGAATTGAGTATTGGATTAATCGTAACTGCGTGTTAAACACGTTATGGAGTATTTAAATAATATTACGTCTTGTTAAAGTAGCGCGTCCAGTCTTGGTATAGATTGTGGTCAGCTAACAGGGGCGGATACAGGGTGGGGGTGGGGTGCAGGGGTCACCCCTCCACCAATTCTATTGGCAATTTGTTTTTAATATGCCTTCACTACAACAGAAGCACTCCGTCGAGATTAACATTTATTTGTCAATCCTCTATCAACTTGAAATATCCCAATTCTTCAGTAAAACGTAATTAATCCATTTTAGGGGTTTCGTAAAACTACTTTTGCTAAACTATTTATGAATTGTTGGAACAATGGGTGTTGGGTTGCTGTGTGTTTTTTCACCGAATAATCTCTAGAAAATCCCACCATCCCCGGGCCCGTACCCAACTCAAAATTTTTTTATTTTTTTTTTTTGGGGGGGGGGGCTACGGAATGTTTTAGAGGGGCTGAGGATGTGGCCGGCTAAGAACACTCCTAAAAAATCACTATTTTTGGCGAAATATTGGGGGGGGGGGGTAAATCGTGGCTACAGGCCCGCCCATCCCCACGTTTAAACCCCCACCCCACTTCCTATATATTCCCCTGGTCTAGAAACTCTATACACACCTCCACACTTCCTAAATACAGCGTTTGACAGTTCTTAATTATTAAATTAGTTAGCAACAAGACTAACGTTTGTTGACAGAATGAGACGTAACATGGAACACAAACACATAAAGAATGTACACCGTTCGGGAATACTGCCATTACTGAAACGTTAACTGTTAAAATTCCTAAATTATTATGCATAAACAATTAGTATGATTCAAGTAGTAGTAGCATTGGATAACATACATTATGCTACAGCTGAATCTGCCAATTATGAGTCTTTCTTTAGGCCTGAAATGTTTTCTAAATTATTAATTGATTTACATAGGCTATCCAAACCATAATCAACTCTCGATCGCATCACTAGCCTGCGATCTTTGGTGGATTGTGATCCGATTTACTGCATAGCAGCATAACTTTCCTTCTTGATTGAATTATTAAGTTGATAATCGAGAGTACTTTTTACTGTACCGATTTTAGTTATGATGATCGAGGCTAGGCGATAATTTCACTTATTAATTTTCGGGTCATAGTGGATAAATTTGACTGAAGGTGGCTTTACATTATGTAGTTTTTAACTACCAAATCGTTAAAGGGACAGTCCCGATAAGAACAGAGTCTCAAAAATTAAAGTCCGAGAGTTTAGGAAATTTATGGACCAAAATATAGAGGCATGGTGTAGTTATCTTGTCTCAAAATTTCAGCTCAAAATATTGAGTCGTTGGACGTGAACGTCAACACTGCTTATCCGGACACGTAACCCTTTTAAGATTTCGGGTCATTTTTTTCATTGGGTGACCTGACAATCGATTCACATTTCTTGAGAGGTCTATACAGTGAATGACTCATGTACTGTACTTGATAACAAAAGGTAAATTTCACCTACATATTATTTTTATAGAAAAAAGTCTGGTTTTATCCAGATACTGTATAATACAATGGTCTCCATTTCCAGATGAAGACTGTCAGATTTAAGTTATTTACAAGCGTATCACAAATATCGTGTTAGTTGGTCGGCCTTAGGTAATGGGTTTTAAGGGATTTTAACACAAAATTAAGCAGTTTTATTCCTCAGAAAGTTATCGGGATTGGCCCTTTAACTAATCTCCCATAATGCATCTTTAATTAGACATTAATTAACTTATCCACACCTTATCAACCCTCGATGCCATCCTTAGCCTGCGATATTTACTGGATTAGGATCCGATCTGCCGCCCAACGCTCATTCATGATTAAATCGAGAAGTGGATAAACAAGGCTTTGTGAATTTTTTCTTACCGACTTTAGAGTGGATCTTCCATAATGTATCTCTGAGAGACTTTTATTGCACCGATTTGTGATGTTATCGTGCATAACGCAGGTCGTTATTTAGTGGGCTGTGTCCAAAATTCATTGTAGTAGTCTCCCTTAGACTGCAAACTCCTTTTCTACAGTAGGTGACCAGGGGTGGTTAAATCTCACTCATTGAATTCATTTTAGGTTGGCAGCTCTGCACATTGCATCTCGGGAATGTAAGTAAACGTCTACAGGTTATTGATTACACCTCAGCTCAGTGTACTAGATACACGGAGGTTAATATCATACCTCAATGACTAGATATACGATCGATGATAACACATATAGTGCTATAGACGGGACTCGAAACAAGGCAGTACATTTGGTACTCATGACATAATAACTAACAATACATGTACTATGATGTAGTTACTCATGACATACCGTAACTTACAGTTACAGTGCCCCGATGCTCATGACATTATTAACTTAGTGAGTTACATTCAACCATAACACAGTTATGAGTGATGATTTGAAGCCATTAGGAAAGTCCATTTTTTTTGGGGGGGGCGGTTTTCACCGTTTTGACAAGTTTACATAAAGAACGCTATCGATGAAAATTTTTGTGATATGGATGAGTTGAAATAATGGTTTATTTGAGTGGATTTGGGTACATTTGGTTAAATCTGGGTAAATCATGCCACCGTCCTTTTAACATTAATAGATAGGCCTGGTGGTCTGCAGAATTCAATATGTTTATCAATGTCACGCGAATAAATGTTCATATGATATTTTGTAACAGTTGGAGCCAAAACAAAGACCTGTATCGGCCGATTTATAATGTATCAAAAACTATACATGAAGTGAGGTTTATTGGGATGTATTTTTTACTCTCTAACGGCTGGGAGTTGCGGCGGGCTCCTGTAATCTAGCTACTTAGAGGCCTGGAATGGAGGACGGTTTGAGAATGGGATTCCTGCTCTCAGGTGTGCTATGTCGATCAGGTGTCCGCACTAAGCCAGGCATCAATATGGATTCAACGGGGGAGCCCGTAGTATCCAGGTTGTCTAAGGAGGGACGAATCGGCCCAGGGCAGAAATGCAGCAGGCAAAAGTCACCGTGTCCGGCAGTAGTGGGATCGCGCCTGTGAATAGGCATCTGTTAGTAGCCCGTTCAATATAGTCGAACCCATTTCTTTTTAACACGTCTTCCCACCAATTTTACATTTTTACAATAACCCAGCGCAAAATAATTTCAATATATTCATATTTGGTTTCAGAAATTAAATTATTAATTTCAAGATCTCCTTCGATCAACCTACCCTGGAAATTAATATTGCGCTAATAAAGGGAGATAACTACAAATACACGTATTTCTGGTGTCAGACCATATTTGCTCTGGAGTGTTTAACCCTTGCGTCAAATGAATCATAAGGTTGGGTCAAGCCGTTTCCATTCCCCGCTTGTACGTGACAAGGGAGTAGGACCGCCTGTCTAACCTCGTGGGTTTCCAGACAACATTTTCTCTGAAGTTAAATGGATCATGTTTACCGTCCAGTCAAAGTGGTTTCGATTCCCCACGTGTACGTGACAAGCACTTGTGGGGTCGCCAGGTCGCCTGCCTAACCTCGTGAGTTTTCTCTGGGTCCTCGGGTTATTTTCTACTGCTAAAGATTCCTACTCGCAAGCAAATTATGAAAATGAAATTGAACCATATATTGGTCCCGAAATTATCTAGTTTGTGGGGAGTGGACGTTAACCACCTTTTTAGATTCCTGCCAAACCCTCGTCAATTAATATACATGTACATGTATCCTGATTGACCTATCCGGGGTCAAATTTGCAAGTCCCAAATGTCATTTTGGGGGAAACTTCAAACCCCACCATTTTAATTCATCATAAAAGTATTCATAGCGGCCTGTCCCTTAAAGGACAATATTGGTGCCAGTCATTATTACATTTTACCTTTTTACTTTACTTATACGCACTGTACATCCACAGTCGCAATCTGTTTCACAGAGAATTACTTACGAATTAACTCTGTAACAGATGAGTGTCCATAGCACGTGCGTTGACTGCAGACGGCGCCAGTCATTGGCTCAACGGCTCGTGCAATGTTTACTTAACACCTAACTGCTTCGGGCAAAATGATGAATTTACTCATTTTAATACCCATTTACACTAAATAGGAAATATTTTTTAACTACAAATACTTCAAGCGTCTTTATCTATTTTTCTTTTACCTCAAAAAAATGTTTGAGAATTTAATTTGTCGGAGTAAAAAAGTTAATATGCCGTACTCATTAAGCCTCGTCGATGTCATGCTTATCAGTGATTGTAGCGGCCAAGCGAATATTCACTGCGGGATCAGTTTGCCACAGTCGCAGATGTACAAATTTCTATTGTTTAACAATGTGTAGCGTGTATGAAACACTATTGTTTTTATTCGGATTTTTCTTTTTCTCATTATGGTTGTTTTTTCCCCACTGGAAATATCTTAGATTTTTTCGTATTTTAATAATCCATTAGAAAGTCAGCTAACTTAGCGGTAAGTTAGTAACAAATTTTGTTAGTCCGGTTCACTGATGTTAATTGCTTTGTATGCTTATCTAAACAACATGTCCGCCTTGAGTAGCATTATTGCCCTGATATAAATTACATAAGCGTTGACAACTATGACAACATTTTAATTTCTAAAATAAAAAGCTCATTTTATATAGTCTTTGATATACAAATGTATATAGTCTTTGATATCATTTCTGGGAAACCATTATTAAGTTTTCCAACAACCAAGTTTAATCATGGTGAGCTCTTTTTGTACGCCCACCTTTTCAAGTTGACGTGTATTGAGTCGCCTCTGCCAGTCCACAATTTATTTGTGGACATGCGGTTCCTTTCGATATTGGCATTTTAACAAAATTTTAAAATCTGTTCTAACATATCACAATTCCACCCTAATGATGGTTGGGTTCGAATTTCATGAAAATTGGATCGAAACTTCCCACTCCGCGTTCGCAAATAGTGTAAAAGTATGCAGTACAAAGGTTGTGGACAATGTAGAGGTCACGATTTTTTTCCGATTTTGATTAAACTTAATTAAAATATATGTCTATATTCGACGAAATTTCGTTTTCTTTCCATTTTCGCGCATATCGGTCTGTGAACCCCTGGATTATGGACCCTGGTTCTATCAAAAATTTTGTGTTTTATTTTGCTTGTGGACCCTCCAGAAATCACTGTTTGTATCTGATTTTAAAAAACCGTTTAGATAAATCAACGTTGCACCCTGAATTCGAATTTCGTGATAATCGGATCGAAGGTGGGAGCCCTCTAACGATTTATATGTTTATGTTCCAAAGATCTCGGTTTGATGTTCGCACATATCGGACCCATAACCTCTAATCTTGTGGCATCCTATTGTTCGAGAAATCACGTTTTGTTTTAGCTTGATCTCTGTACATCTCTGGCAAAATGTGGGCGTCTCCTGCATAACAGCCGTTTTCAAATATATTTCATATTGAAATTCGCACTGTATATCAAACTAGCCGAGTCTTTAACTCAATATCATCGACAGTCTTCCGGGAATGAAAACACGAATTATTTGCCAATTTAAATGAACATTGATGTTGTGATTTTACCAGGGAAATATAGACATGTGCTTATGATATCCAAATTGTAAGACAAAATAAACGAATGCCTTTCAGCGCCATTTGTAACAAGGGGCTCGAAGGAAAAGTCATGTCAAACGGTGACGTCAAATTCCTATCAGGAGAGCATGCGCAATTAATACTAAAATCAGTTTAAGTGGACAGCTAAAAGAATTGAGATATTACTAAAAGATTCAATCTTTACAAAAGTGTTTATCAAATATACATCTCTCACATAAATGGCTTTGTTACAAAATATTTAAACCCGATGCGCAAGCGAATTATATAAATAAAATTGAGCCATGTGTTAGTACCAAAATGAACTAGTTTGTGTCTAGTGAACGTTAAACATTGTTGGAATTAAAAGATAATCACAATGTATCATTTCAGAATCAAATTGGTGTAGGATAATTGTGGTCTGAAACCAGAAATACGCGTATTTTAAGTTATCCCCCTTACCTTTCAATGCAGCATAAATTAATATTCCATGTGGTAGAATGATTCAACGAGATCTGAAAACCAATAATTGAATTCGTTAAGCCAAATTTGGATATATGGAAAATATTTAAAGCTGGGTGATGTAAAAATGTGAAATGGGTGCGAAGATGTGTTAAAAAGGAATGTCTTTGAACGCGCTACAGACAGATGCCTATTCACAGGTGCGATTTCCCACTACTGTCGGACACGGGGACGTTTGCCTGCTGCATTTCTGCCCGGCTCCCCCGTTGAATCCACATTGATGCCTGGCTTAGTGCGGACACCTGATCGACATAGCACACCGGAGAGCAGGAATCCCATTTTCAAACCGTCCTCCATTCCGGGCCTCTAAGTAGCTAGATTACATGAGTTCGCCGCAACTCCCAGCCGGTAAATATTAGTTATTATAACACCCCAATAAGCAGGGTTTTTTTTACACTGTCACTAATTCAGCTGGGCTAATGGGCTCCCGTGTGGACCCGCCATGGTACTATGTAATGGGTAAAGGTACCCCGCGCTATGAATAATTTGCAGATCTATTCAAACGAAATGTTGTTTTTTTAAAGCAATTCCACATAATGACCTTAGGGACTTACAGATTTCGCCTTGAAGAGGTCAATCGGCATAAATTAATCCATTTACGTTGATTGTCTATTGACGAGGGTGTATACCAATGTTTTGACAGGAATCTAAAAAGAGAGAAATGGGGATTTACGAGCATTCGACACGAACTAGGCAATTTCGGGACAATCATAGGATTCAATATTCATTTAGTATTTGCACGTGACTGTCAGACGAGATCTTTGGGTGCAAGAAAAACACTCATGTGGTTAGACAGACGACCCAACACTTGGAGAAAACTCGCAAGGTTAGACAGACGACCCAACGCCTTTTTACCTACAAGCTGGGATCGAAGCCATCTACGCTGTTTGACTCAACGGTAGACCTTATGATTCATTTAACGCATGCGTTTTAACCAAGCCAGATGGTCTGAAAACAAAGACACGTTTGTAAAGTTATCTCCCTTTCATTACCAAATGGCGTAAATCAGCATTCCATATGGTAGATTGATTGAACGAGATTTTGAACTGAGAAAGTGCATGAAGCCAAATATGAATATTTTGAAATTGATTTATTGTAAAAATGTAAAATTGGTGAGAAAATGTGTTAAAAAGGAATGGGTTCGATTATTTTGAACGGGCTACTAACAGACGCCTATTCACAGGTGCGATCCCACTACTGCCGGACACGGGGACTTTTGCCTGCTGCATTTCTGCCCTGGGCCGATTCGTCCCTCCTTAGACAACCTGGATACTACGGGCTCCCCCGTTGAATCCATATTGATGCCTTGCTTAGTGCGGACACCTGATCGACATAGCACACCGGAGAGCAGGAATCCCATTCTCAAACCGTCCTCCATTCCAGGCCTCTAAGCAGCTAGATTACAGGAGTTCGCCGCAACTCCCAGCCGGTAAATATTAGTTATTATAACACCATAATAAACAGAATTACAAATCTTTTATTTTACACCGTCAATAATTTAGCTGGGCTAATGGGCTCCCATGTGGACCCGCCATGATACTATGTAACGGGTAAAGGTACCCCGCGCTATGAATAATTTGTAGATCTATTCAGTTTCAGTTTTTCAGTTCTTTATTCCTTGGGCTAACAGCCCATCAGATACAATACAATACAATATACAAAACATACAAATATGAAATTATTTACATTTTAAATTTCTTAAAAGGTTGTTGTGCATGGGAGAGTAGACAAGGCATTATTTCTATTTAAGATGTCAATTTATACTGCTAGATTTGGAGTAATTTGTTTCTCGATTCAAAAGTTATTGATAGATACTTTCCAAGATTTGTCAATTCCTTAATATTATGTAGTCAGAAGTTGCATAAATGTATATACACTTGGGTTAATTCTATAATATGGGTTAATATATTTACAGCGGATATCTTTATATTTTTTACATATTAGTACAATATGGTACTCATCCTCAACATCGTCATTATCGCAAAATTTACATAGTCTTTTATTTTTAGCAACACTGTTGTATCTACCAGTTTCTATAAATAAGTTATGGGCAGATAAACAGATTTTTGAAATACAATAAGCATATCTATATGGGATGGATTTGGCCAAATAATATTGTAAGGTAAAGTTTGAAATGAAATGCTGATAAAAGAGTCCTTTTGATGAATTACAAATACGTTCTATACATAATTGTTTAAAAGTATCTAAAATTCAATGCTTAATGGTTTTGAAATATGATGAGTTACATGATTTTCTATGTTCCCAAATATAGCCTAAACCTATTTGAAATAATTCATTCCTTACATTTATAATCCATTTACTTTTATTCGCTTCCTGGTCCTGTAAACAACATTTTAAAATCTTATTATCAGTGTTTAGTAGTTTTGTCCAATATCTAAAAATTCTAATTCTTCTTATTACATACATGTATAAAGGGAATCGACCTAATTCAAAATAAATCATACTGTACATAGTTGTTTGTCTAACTCCTAGTATTCGTGTACAAAAATTTGATTGAACTTTCTCCACATCAGCGGCTTTATGAAATCCCCATATTTCTGATCCATATGATAAAATGCTTCCGACATAAGTATCGAATACTGACAATTTAGTTTCAATGTTAAAAAAGTTATCATTACATACTCGTAGTACAGAGAATAAAGCCTTCCTGCCCTGATAGGCTATATGTATCTGGGTTTTCAAAAATTTACCATTATAGTTTAAAATCAATCCTAAATAGTTAAAAGTGTCAACATTTCTAATTCATTACCATTATAAAACCATTTTTCATTTTCTGATAATTTTCCACTATTTCTAAAAACAACAATTTTAGTTTTGTTCGTATTTACAGTGAGGTTCCATTTACAAGTATATTTACATAATGAGTCAAGCAACTGTTGTAAACCCTCGGGAGTTTCCGAGAACACTGTCGTCCGCATACATTAAAAGGAAAAGATTCGTGGTATCTAGAGGAATGGATGGACAATTTTCCGAGTACAGATGGTTTTCAACATCATTAATGTAAAATGAAAATAATATGGGACTTAAAATTTCGCCTTGAAAGAGACCAGAATTACAATAAAAAAAGTTCGACAAATCACCTTGTAGTTTAACGCAACATTTTACCTGATCATATAACGAACGTATCAATTTTAAAATTTTTCCTGTTATACCTTCCTGAATTAGTTTATACCATAGATTTATCCGCGTAATTAAGTCAAAGGCTTTTGAATAGTCAACAAAACAGCAATAAAGACGTTTTTTATTTTTTAAAATTCGATTGATCAACGTAGTTAGAATGAAAATAGCATCTGTAGTTGATAAACCTTTTCCGAAACCAAACTGGGAATGGGTAATACCACAAACGAGACAGTTTTTTTCAAAGCAATCCCACATAATGACCCCAGGGACTTACAGATTTGACCTTAAAAGAGATCAATCGGCATAAATTAATCCATTTACTTTGATTATCTATTGACGAGGGTGTACACCAGTGTTTTGACAGGAATCTAAAAAGAGAGAAATGGGGATTTACGAGCATTCGACACGACCTAGCCAATTTCGGGACAAACATGGGATTCAATATTTATTCAGTATTTGCACGTGACTGTCAGATGAGATCTTTGGGTGTAAGAAAAACACTCGCGTGGTTAGACAGACGACCCAACACCTGGAGAAAACTCGCAAGGTTAGACAGACGACCCAACACCTGGAGAAAACTTGCAAGGTTAGACAGACGACCCAATTACCTACGAGCTGGGATCGAAGCCATCCACGTTGTTTGACTCAACGGTAGACCTTATGATTCATGTAACGCATGCGTTTTAACCAAGCCAGATGGTCTGAAAACAAAGACACGTTTGTAAAGTTATCTCCCTTTCATTACCAAACGGCGTAAATCAGCATTTCATATGGTAGATCGATTGAACGAGTTTTTGAACTGAGAAAGTGCATGAAGCCAAATATGAATATTTTGAAATTAATTTATTGTAAAAATGTAAAATTGGTGAGAAAATGTGTTAAAAAGGAATGGGTTCGATTATTTTGAACGGGCTACTAACAGACGCCTATTCACAGGTGCGATCCCACTACTGCCGGACACGGGAACTTTTGCCTGCTGCATTTCTGACCTGGGCCGATTCGTCCCTCCTTAGACAACCTGGATACCACGGGCTCCCCCGTTGAATCCATATTGATGCCTGGCTTAGTGCGGACACCTGATCGACATAGCACACCGGAGAGCAGGGATCCCATTCTCAAACCGTCCTCCATTCCAGGCCTCTAAGTAGCTAGATTACAGGAGTTCGCCGCAACTCCCAGCCGGTAAATATTAGTTATTATAACACCCTAATAAACAGAATTACAAATTTTTTTTTTTTACACCGTCAATAATTTAGCTGGGCTAATGGGCTCCCATGCAGACCCGCCATGATACTATGTATCGGGTAAAGGTACCCCGCGCTATGAAGAATTTGCAGATCTATTCAAACGAGACGTTTTTTTAAAGCAATCCCACATAATGACCTTAGGGTCTTACAGATTTGACCTTGAAGAGGTCAATCGGCATAAATTAATCCATTTACGTTGATTGTCTATTGACGAGGGTGTATACCAGTGTTTTGAGAGGAATCTAAAAAGAGAGAAATGAGGATTTACGAGCATTCGAAACGAACTAGGCAATTTGGGACAAACATGGGATTCAATATTCATTCAGTATTTGCACGCGACTGTGAGATTGAATCTTTGGGTGTAAGACAAACACTCATGTGGTTAGACAGACGACCCAACACCTGGTGAAAACTCACAAGGTTAGACAGACGACCCAACGCCTTTTTACCTACAAGCTGGGATCGAAGCCATCCACGCTGTTTGACTCAACGGTAGACCTTATGATTCATTTAAAGCATGCGCTTTAACCAATCCAGAAGGTCTGAAAACAAAGACACGTTTGTAAAGTTATCTCCCTTTCATTACCAAACGGCGTAAATCAGCATTCCATATGGTAGGTCGATTCAACGAGATTTTGAACTGAGAAAGTGCATGAAGCCAAATATGAATATATTGAAATTAATTTATTGTAATAATGTAAAATTGGTGGGAAGATGTGTTAAAAAGGAATGGGTTCGATTATTTTGAACGGGCTACTAACAGATGCCTATTCACAGGTGCGATCCCACTACTGCCGGACACGGGGACTTTTGCCTGCTGCATTTCTGCCCTGGGCCGATTCGTCCCTCCTTAGACAACCTGGATACCACGGGCTCCCCCGTTGAATCCATATTGATATCTGGCTTAGTGCGGACACCTGATCGACATAGCACACCGGAGAGCAGGGATCCCATTCTCAAACCGTCCTCCATTCCAGGCCTCTACGTAGCTAGATTACAGGAGTTCGCCGCAACTCCCAGCCGGTAAATATTAGTTATTATAACACCCTAATAAACAGAATTACAAATCTTTTTTTTTTTACACCGTCAATAATTTAGCTGGGCTAATGGGCTCCCATGCAGACCCGCCATGATACTATGTATCGGGTAAAGGTACCCCGCGCTATGAATAATTTGCAGATCTATTCAAACGAGACGTTTTTTTTAAAAGCATTCCCACATAATGACCTTAGGGTCTTACAGATTTGACCTTGAAGAGGTCAATCGGCATAAATTAATCCATTTACGTTGATTGTCTATTGACGAGGGTGTATACCAGTGTTTTGAGAGGAATCTAAAAAGAGAGAAATGAGGATTTACGAGCACTCGACACGAACTAGCCAATTTCGGGACAAACATAGGATTCAATATTCATTCAGTATTTGCACGTGACTGTCAGATGAGATCTTTGGGTGTAAGAAAAACACTCACGTGGTTAGACAGACGACCCAACACTTGGAGAAAACTCTCAAGGTTAGACAGACGACCCAATTACCTACGAGCTGGGATCGAAGCCATCCACGCTGTTTCACTCAACGGTAGACCTTATGATTCATTTAACGCATGCGTTTTAACCAAGCCAGATGGTCTGAAAACAAAGACACGTTTGTAAAGTTATCTCCCTTTCATTACCAAACGGCGTAAATCAGCATTCCATATGGTAGATCGATTGAACGAGTTTTTGAACTGAGAAAGTGCATGAAGCCAAATATGAAAATTTTGAAATTAATTTATTGTAAAAATGTAAAATTGGTGAGAAAATGTGTTAAAAAGTAATGGGTTCGATTATTTTGAACGGGCTACTAACAGACGCCTATTCACAGGTGCGATCCCACTACTGCCGGACACGGGGACTTTTGCCTGCTGCATTTCTGCCCTGGGCCGATTCGTCCCTCCTTATACAACCTGGATACCACGGGCTCCCCCGTTGAATCCATATTGATGCCTGGCTTAGTGCGGACACGTGATCGACATAGCACACCGAAGAGCAGGAATCCCATTCTCAAACCGTCCTCCATTCCAGGCCTCTAAGCAGCTAGATTACAGGAGTTCGCCGCAACTCCCAGCCGGTAAATATTAGTTATTATAACACCCTAATAAACAGAATTACAAATCTTTCTTTTTTTTTTTACACCGTCAATAATTTAGCTGGGCTAATGGGCTCCCATGTGGACCCGTCATGATACTATGTAACGGGTAAAGGTACCCCGCGCTATGAATAATTTGCAGATCTATTCAAACGAGACTTTTGTTTTTTAAAGCAATCCCACATAATGACCCCAGGGACTTATAGATTTGACCTTGAAGAGGTCAATCGGCATAAATTAATCCATTTACGTTGATTGTCTATTGACGAGGGTGTATACCAGTGTTTTGACAGGAATCTGAAAAGAGAGAAAGGAGGATTTACGAGAATTCGACACGAACTAGGAATTTCGGGAGAATCATAGGATTCAATATTCATTCAGTTTTTGCACGTGACTGTGAGATGAGATCTTTGGGTGTAAGAAAAACACTCACGTGGTTAGACAGACGACCCAACACCTGGAGAAAACTCGCAAGGTTAGACAGACGACCCAACGACTTTTCACCTACGAGCTGGGATCGAAGCCATCCACGCTGTTTGACTCAACGGTAGACCTTATGATTCATTTAACGCATGCGTTTTAACCAAGCCAGATGGTCTGAAAACAAAGACACGTATGTAAAGTTATCTCCCTTTCATTACCAAACGGCGTAAATCAGCATTCCATATGGTAGGTCGATTCAACGAGATTTTGAACCGAGAAAGTGCATGAAGCCAAATATGAATATTTTGAAATTAATTTGCGCTGGGTTATTGTAAAAATGTAAAATCGGTGGGAAGATGTGTTAAAAAGGAATGAGTTCGATTATTTTGAACGGGCTACTAACAGACGCCTATTCACAGGTGCGATCCCACTACTGCCGGACACGGGGACTTTTGCCTGCTGCATTTCTGCCCTGGGCCGATTCGTCCCTCCTTAGACAACCTGGATACTACGGGCTCCCCCGTTGAATCCATATTGATGCCTTGCTTAGTGCGGACACCTGATCGACATAGCACACCGGAGAGCAGGAATCCCATTCTCAAACCGTCCTCCATTCCAGGCCTCTAAGCAGCTAGATTACAGGAGTTCGCCGCAACTCCCAGCCGGTAAATATTAGTTATTATAACACCATAATAAACAGAATTACAAATCTTTTATTTTACACCGTCAATAATTTAGCTGGGCTAATGGGCTCCCATGTGGACCCGCCATGATACTATGTAACGGGTAAAGGTACCCCGCGCTATGAATAATTTGTAGATCTATTCAGTTTCAGTTTTTCAGTTCTTTATTCCTTGGGCTAACAGCCCATCAGATACAATACAATACAATATACAAAACATACAAATATGAAATTATTTACATTTTAAATTTCTTAAAAGGTTGTTGTGCATGGGAGAGTAGACAAGGCATTATTTCTATTTAAGATGTCAATTTATACTGCTAGATTTGGAGTAATTTGTTTCTCGATTCAAAAGTTATTGATAGATACTTTCCAAGATTTGTCAATTCCTTAATATTATGTAGTCAGAAGTTGCATAAATGTATATACACTTGGGTTAATTCTATAATATGGGTTAATATATTTACAGCGGATATCTTTATATTTTTTACATATTAGTACAATATGGTACTCATCCTCAACATCGTCATTATCGCAAAATTTACATAGTCTTTTATTTTTAGCAACACTGTTGTATCTACCAGTTTCTATAAATAAGTTATGGGCAGATAAACAGATTTTTGAAATACAATAAGCATATCTATATGGGATGGATTTGGCCAAATAATATTGTAAGGTAAAGTTTGAAATGAAATGCTGATAAAAGAGTCCTTTTGATGAATTACAAATACGTTCTATACATAATTGTTTAAAAGTATCTAAAATTCAATGCTTAATGGTTTTGAAATATGATGAGTTACATGATTTTCTATGTTCCCAAATATAGCCTAAACCTATTTGAAATAATTCATTCCTTACATTTATAATCCATTTACTTTTATTCGCTTCCTGGTCCTGTAAACAACATTTTAAAATCTTATTATCAGTGTTTAGTAGTTTTGTCCAATATCTAAAAATTCTAATTCTTCTTATTACATACATGTATAAAGGGAATCGACCTAATTCAAAATAAATCATACTGTACATAGTTGTTTGTCTAACTCCTAGTATTCGTGTACAGAAATTTGATTGAACTTTCTCCACATCAGCGGCTTTATGAAATCCCCATATTTCTGATCCATATGATAAAATGCTTCCGACATAAGTATCGAATACTGACAATTTAGTTTCAATGTTAAAAAAGTTATCATTACATACTCGTAGTACAGAGAATAAAGCCTTCCTGCCCTGATCGGCTATATGTATCTGGGTTTTCAAAAATTTACCATTATAGTTTAAAATCAATCCTAAATAGTTAAAAGTGTCAACATTTCTAATTCATTACCATTATAAAACCATTTTTCATTTTCTGATAATTTTCCACTATTTCTAAAAACAACAATTTTAGTTTTGTTCGTATTTACAGTGAGTTTCCATTTACAAGTATATTTACATAATGAGTCAAGCAACTGTTGTAAACCCTCGGGAGTTTCCGAGAACACTGTCGTCCGCATACATTAAAAGGAAAAGATTCGTGGTATCTAGAGGAATGGATGGACAATTTTCCGAGTACAGATGGTTTTCAACATCATTAATGTAAAATGAAAATAATATGGGACTTAAAATTTCGCCTTGAAAGAGACCAGAATTACAATAAAAAAAGTTCGACAAATCACCTTGTAGTTTAACGCAACATTTTACCTGATCATATAACGAACGTATCAATTTTAAAATTTTTCCTGTTATACCTTCCTGAATTAGTTTATACCATAGATTTATCCGCGTAATTAAGTCAAAGGCTTTTGAATAGTCAACAAAACAGCAATAAAGACGTTTTTTATTTTTTAAAATTCGATTGATCAACGTAGTTAGAATGAAAATAGCATCTGTAGTTGATAAACCTTTTCTGAAACCAAACTGGGAATGGGTAATACCACAAACGAGACAGTTTTTTTCAAAGCAATCCCACATAATGACCCCAGGGACTTACAGATTTGACCTTAAAAGAGATCAATCGGCATAAATTAATCCATTTACTTTGATTATCTATTGACGAGGGTGTACACCAGTGTTTTGACAGGAATCTAAAAAGAGAGAAATGGGGATTTACGAGCATTCGACACGACCTAGCCAATTTCGGGACAAACATGGGATTCAATATTTATTGAGTATTTGCACGTGACTGTCAGATGAGATCTTTGGGTGTAAGACAAACACTGATGTGGTTAGACAGACGACCCAACACCCGGAGAAAACTCACAAGGTTAGACAGACGACCCAATTACCCACGAGCTGGGAGCGAAGCCATCCACGCTGTTTGACTCAACGGTATGCCGTATGATTCATTTAACGCATGCGTTTTAACCAAGCCAGATGGTCTGAATCCAAAGACACGTTTGTAAAGTTATCTCCCTTTCATTACCAAACGGCGTAAATCAGCATTCCATATGGTAGATCGATTGAACGAGATTTTGAACTGAGAAAGTGCATGAAGCCAAATATGAATATTTTGAAATTAATTTGCGCTGGGTTATTGTAAAAATGTAAAATTGGATGGAAGATGTGTTAAAAAGGAATGGGTTCGATTATTTTGAACGGGCTACTAACAGATGCCTATTCACAGGTGCGATCCCACTACTGCCGGACACGGGGACTTTTGCCTGCTGCATTTCTGCCCTGGGCCGATTCGTCCCTCCTTAGACAACCTGGATACTACGGGCTCCCCCGTTGAATCCATATTGATGCCTGGCTTAGTGCGGACACCTGATCGACATAGCACACCGGAGAGCAGGAATCCCATTCTCAAACCGTCCTCCATTCCAGGCCTCTAAGTAGCTAGATTACAGGAGTTCGCCGCAACTCCCAGCCGGTAAATATTAGTTATTATAACACCCTAATAAACAGAATTACAAATCTTTTTTTTTTTACACCGTCAATAATTTAGCTGGGCTAATGGGCTCCCATGCGGACCCGCCATGATACTATGTAACGGGTAAAGGTACCCCGCGCTATGAATAATTTGCAGATCTATTCAAACGAGACATTTTTTTAAAAGCAATCCCACATAATGACCTTAAGAACTTACAGATTTGACCTTGAAGAGGTCAATCGGCATAAATTAATCCATTTACGTTGATTGTCTATTGACGAGGGTGTATACCAGTGTTTTGAGAGGAATCTAAAAAAAGGAGAAATGAGGATTTACGAGCATTCGACACGAACTAGGAAATTTCGGGACAATCATAGGATTCAATATTCATTCAGTATTTGCACGTGACTGTGAGATGAGATCTTAGGGTGTTAGAAAAACACTCACGTGGTTAGACAGACGACCAACACCTGGAGAAAACTCGCAAGGTTAGACAGACGACCCAACGCATTTTTACCTACAAGCTGGGATCGAAGCCATCCACGCTGTTCCTTTTATTCTGATTTTTTAATTAGATCGAGGCATTTGTCGTCTAAGCTTCAACTGCAAGAATACTTGCGCACTAAACTTATAAAAACCTTTAAAAAGTTTTATGGCCGTCACATTGACTTGATTGGTAAATATAATGTGTCTCTCTCAGCTATTATTCTAGATATATTTAATTGACACGTTTACTATTACTATCTCCCTGATTATTGTCTACTACATCGTTAACACAGTTCATCACGTGCATTTTGCATACCGATAGCTCATTGGCCAATCACGCTATTTTACCGACATTTTGCCTAATAGTTTATATGCAGCTATGGCGCGCCAGCAGGGTAAGCATACTCTTCCGGACACCTGATACCATTTGCTGATTACACTATTTTGCCTATAACGTTTTTAGGACTTCGAATTCTGTCTAATGGTTTGGATTGTTCGTACTTGGTTTTATTTTATTTACTCAACGGTAGGCCTTATGATTCATTTAACGCATGCGTTTTAACCAAGCCAGATGGTCTGAAAAGACACGTATGTAAAGTTATCTCCCTTTCATTACCAAACGGCGTAAATCAGCATTCCATATGGTAGGTCGATTCAACGAGATTTTGAACTGGGAAAGTGCATGAAGCCAAATATAAATATATTGAAATTAATTTATTGTAAATATGTAAAATTGTATGGAAGATGTGTTGAAAAGGGATGGGTTCGATTAATTTGAACGGGCTACTAACAGATGCCTATTCACAGGTGCGATCCCACTACTGCCGGACACGGGGACTTTTGCCTGCTGCATTTCTGCCCTGGGCCGATTCGTCCCTCCTTAGACAACCTGGATACCACGGGCTCCCCCGTTGAATCCATATTGATGCCTGGCTTAGTGCGGACACCTGATCGACATAGCACACCGGAGAGCAGGAATCCCATTCTCAAACCGTCCTCCATTCCAGGCCTCTAAGCAGCTAGATTACAAGAGTTCGCCGCAACTCCCAGCCGGTAAATATTAGTTATTATAACACCCTAATAAACAGAATTACAAATCTTTTTTTTTACACCGTCAATACTTTAGCTGGGCTAATGGGCTCCCATGCGGACCCGCCATGATACTATGTAACGGGTAAAGGTACCCAGCGCAATCAATAATTTGCAGGTCTATTCAAACGAGACGGGTTTTTTTTTAAAGCAATCCCACATGATGACGTTAGGGACTTACAGATTTGACCTTGAAGAGGTCAATCGGCATAAATCAATCCATTTACGTTGATTGTCTATTGACGAGGGTGTATACCAGTGTTTTGAGAGGAATCTAAAAAGAGAGAAATGAGGATTTACGAGCATTCGACACGAACTAGGAATTTCGAGACAAACATTAGTTTCAATATTCATTCAGTATTTGCACGTGACTGTCAGATGAGATCTTTGGGTGTAAGAAAAACACTCACGTGGTTAGACAGACGACCCAACACCTGGAGAAAACTCGCAAGGTTAGACAGACGACCCAATTACCTACGAGATGGGATCAAAGCCATCCACGCTGTTTGACTCAACGGTAGACCTTATGATTCATTTAAAGCATGCGTTTTAACCAATCCAGATGGTCTGAAAACAAAGACACGTTTGTAAAGTTATCTCCCTTTCATTACCAAACGGCGTAAATCAGTATTCCATATGGTAGGTCGATTCAACGAGATTTTGAACCGAGAAAGTGCATGAAGCCAAATATGAATATTTTGAAATTAATTTGCGCTGGGTTATTGTAAAAATGTAAAATTGGTGGGAAGATGTGTTAAAAAGGAATGGGTTCGATTATTTTGAACGGGCTACTAACAGAGGCCTATTCACAGGTGCGATCCCACTACTGCCGGACACGGGGACTTTTGCCTGCTGCATTTCTGCCCTGGGCCGATTCATCCCCCCTTAGACAACCTGGATACTACGGGCTCCCCCGTTGAATCCATATTGATGCCTGGCTTAGTGCGGACACCTGATCGACATAGCACACCGGAGAGCAGGAATCCCATTCTCAAACCGTCCTCCATTCCAGGCCTCTAAGTAGCTAGATTACAGGAGTTCGCCGCAACTCCCAGCCGGTAAATATGAGTTATTATAACACCCTAATAAACAGAATTACAAATCTTTTTTTTTTTTACACCGTCAATAATTTAGCTGGGCTAATGGGCTCCCATGTGGACCCGCCATGATACTATGTAACGGGTAAAGGTACCCCGCGCTATGAATAATTTGCAGATCTATTCAAACGAGACGTTTTTTTTAAAGCAATCCCACATAATGACCTTAGGGACTTACAGATTTGACCATGAAGAGGTCAATCGGCATTAATTAATCCATTTACGTTGATTGTCTATTGACGAGGGTGTATACCAGTGTTTTGAGAGGAATCTAAAAAGAGAGAAATGAGGATTTACGAGCATTCGACACGAACTAGAAAATTTCGGGACAATCATAGGATTCAATATTCATTTAGTATTTGCACGCGACTGTGAGATTGGATCTTTGGGTGTTTGGGAGTTTTCATTTTTTTGAAAATCCCTTTATCACAAAACTATCACACGCAGGGCTCACACTGGCTTTCATTTTTTTCCGCTTTTTCCGGGCGGACACCGTCAATATTCCCTAATACATGTACTCCAAAATATAATAGTACCCCCTACTCCATTAGGCCTGATTACGTTTGCCCCGGTAAAAAGTCTGGACCGATTTTATCTCGAAGGTCACAATCTCCTATCGGAAATCATAAACTCAGGAAGTCGAATTCATATGAAAATAAGAGTAGAAATTTTAGTCAAAATTATAGGTATATTAATAGGGATAATGTTGAGGGTGGTTCTTTCAGGGATAATGATAAACCATATAGGAAAAGATTTGATAGTGGTCAGACGCAAAATGCACGAGAAGATGCCCAATCATTTGCCGGAGCTCAGCGTCCACTCTTATCTTGTCATTATTGTAAAGGGGATCATGCAAAAACCAGCTGTCCTAAATTAAGGGATAGGGAATTAAACTAATGTGGACTGATACGGGAGTTGCAGTACCAGTCCTGGAAAATAAATAGCAGGGAACCATGCCTTTAATTAGTGCTTTCGGGAAATCAGAGAAACTAGTAACTGGTTATACTGATTTTAATCTACATGGGGAAGATGGTGAGATTTTAATATGGGATTAACTGGGAAAGAGGACCATTGCTCTGGATTCTTTGGGGTGAAGAAATGTGATGGGACCACCAACGCCTGAAAAGAAGAAAATACAGAACTATTTATTGATAGTAATATCTTGATTTGTACATCTTTAATTCAATTGTCTTGAGGGAGTTTATATGTGTTCAGGAATTTTTTTTCTCCTGTTCTCGTGTAAGAACAGTCGCGAATAAGAGGGGGGAAATGTGGGAGTTTTCATTTTTTTGAAAATCCCTTTATCACAAAACTATCACACGACATGCTTCAAAACTACTTGTAATTTATTAAAAACACTCTCTACTGTCGTGTTTAGGGTCATTTGCGTATAGAACATTTGTTTGTTTACCATATTACATGAATGATTGTCAATATTCATTATTTACCTGTCAGAAGTCGGCGATGCTTGATTCGCACCTTGAGCTTTCGATACGTGTTCTATGATTGGCTACGCGCGACTAATCAAATTGGCGTTTAGTTATATACGTTTAGCGCTGATTTGCACGAGCGTTTCGCCAGTAAGAGGGTATATAAGCAGCCGAATTCATCACTTGCATTTGTACCGCGGCCCGGGATGAATATAGGTACGGGAATAGTAACTATTCCATTTATTAGCCGGGAAAAGTAACTTTTCCGCCATGCTAATAGACTATATTTAATTTTGGGATTTATTTGTCGATGATTTAAGAAGTATTTAAGCGTCGTGATTTGGTTAGGTTTAAGTTAGGAATTTTTCACGCTCATATGCGTTTAGCATTTAAAGTGGCTTTCGCATTTTCTAATATTACTACGCCTTCGGTTCGAATTGTTTCGTATTTATACTCGTCGATCATTGGCGCGGGGTCACTTTCGCGAGGTGATTCCGTGGAGCTTTTTTTAATCTTGCGGACTTTTGTCTGCATTTAGCTGATTCGGTCTTGGTTTTTCGGGTCATTAGTTTTATTGTGCGAAACTTTGTGCAAACCGGTACCTGCATTGTGTTGCGTTTAAATGACTGTGCCTGACCGTCTGAATTTTATCTTGCTCAGAGATAATTCTGGCATTTAGGACGTGGTCTTGGACGGGTGGAACCAGTATTAATATAAGCGGAAAGACGTGTAAGATTTGTACTTGTTGAAAGTTACTGTGAAATATTATCATGGAATCTCGAGATTGCATTTAAATTAGTTGTTTTAGTAAAAACGTACCTTGATATTCATCTGGATAAAGCTAAACCCTTATCTTGGAACGTGAGGTCCGTTTTTATTGGTTAGGGATAAACTCCTTCATTCATTCATCTATTTATGTATTTACTTATTTGTTACCCAATTGTCAGAAGTTACAATTGGTATAATAAAACTTTGTAATAATAAATATTGTTGTTTTCTCTGAGTTGATGTTTGGGGCAAACCATTGAGCATCCAGTATACGAATCCCTGTTTCTTCTGAACAAACCTACAGTTGGAGGTTTTGTGTCTGTTAAAAGGGGAGGGGCGTATTTTGCCTGAATTTAATCTGAGGGTTGGGACGCGATTTGATCCCAGGGTACCTTTGGTTTGTGGCGAGCTTAAACCTACATTTGAGCTTATAAGTCCCTAGATGCTTCATTGTCACGTTTGTTCTCGTATTACAAATTGGCGAGATTCGTGGAGTACTTTTTGCCAGTCATAAGCCCCTCCTACTACAGGTGTAAGAAAACCACTCACGTGGTTAGACAGACGACCCAACACCTTGAGAAAACTCGCAAGGTTACACAAACGACCCAATTACCTACGAGCTGGGATCGAAGCCATCCACGCTGTTTGACTCAACGGTATACCTTATGATTCATTTAACGCACGCGTTTTAACCAAGCCAGATGGTCTGAAAACAAAGACACGTTTGTAAAGTTATCTCCCTTTCATTACCAAACGGCGTAAATCAGCATTCCATATGGTAGGTCGATTCAACGAGATTTTGAACCGAGAAAGTGCATGAAGCCAAATATGAATATTTTGAAATTAATTTGCGCTGGGTTATTGTAAAAATGTAAAATTGGTCAGAAGATGTGTTAAAAAGGAGTGGGTTCGATTATTTTGAACGGGCTACTAACAGACGCCTATTCACAGGTGCGATCCCACTACTGCCTGACACGGGGACTTTTGCCTGCTGCATTTCTGCCCTGGGCCGATTCGTCCCTCCTTAGACAACCTGGATACAACGGGCTCCCCCGTTGAATCCATATTGATGCCTGGCTTAGTGCGGACACCTGATCGACATAGCACACCGGAGAGCAGGAATCCCATTCTCAAACCGTCCTCCATTCCAGGCCTCTAAGTAGCTAGATTACAGGAGTTCGCCGCACTCCCAGCCGGTAAATATTAGTTATTTTAACACCCTAATAAACAGAATTACAAATCTTTTTTTTTTACACCGTCAATAATTTAGCTTGGCTAATGGGCTCCCATGTGAACCCGCCATGATACTATGTAACGGGTAAAGGTACCCCGCGCTATGAATAATTTGCAGATCTATTCAAACGAGATTTTTTTTTTAAAGCAATCCCACATAATGACCTTAGGGACTTACAGATTTGACCTTGAAGAGGTCAATCGGCATAAATTAATCCATTTACGTTGATTGTCTATTGACGAGGGTACACACCAGTGTTTTGAGAGGAATCTAAAAAGAGAGAAATGAGGATTTACGAGCATTCGACACGAACTAGGCAATTTCGGGACAATCATAGGATTCAATATTCATTTAGTATTTGCACGCGACTGTAAGATTGTATCTTAGGGTGTTAGAAAAACACTCACGTGGTTAGACAGACGACCAACACCTGGAGAAAACTCGCAAGGTTAGACAGACGACCCAACGCCTTTTTACCTACACGCTTGGATCGAAGCCGTCCACGCTGTTTGACTCAACGGTAGACCTTATGATTCATTTAAAGCATGCGTTTTTACCAATCCAGATGGTCTGAAAACAAAGACACGTTTGTAAAGTTATCTCCCTTTCATTACCAAACGGCGTAAATCAGCATTCCATATGGTAGGTCGATTCAACGAGATTTTGAACTGAGAAAGTGCATGAAGCCAAATATGAATATTTTGAAATTAATTTGCGCTGGGTTATTGTAAAAATGTAAAATCGGTGGGAAGATGTGTTAAAAAGGAATGGGTTCGTTTATTTTGAACGGGCTACTAACAGACGCCTATTCACAGGTGCGATCCCACTACTGCCTGACACGGGGACTTTTGCCTGCTGCATTTCTGCCCTGAGCCGATTCGTCCCTCCTTAGACAACCTGGATACCACGGGCTCCCCCGTTGAATCCATATTGATGCCTGGCTTAGTGCGGACACCTGATCGACATAGCACACCGGAGAGCAGGAATCCCATTCTCAAACCGTCCTCCATTCCGGGCCTCTAAGCAGCTAGATTACAGGAGCTCGCCGCAACTCCCAGCCGGTATAAATTAGTTATTATAACACCCCAATAAGCAGGAATCTTATTTTTTTTACACTCTGTCAATAATTCAGCTGGGCTAATGGACTCCCACGTGGACCCGCCATGGTACTATGTAACGGGTAAAGGTACCCCGCGCTATGAATAATTTGCAGATCTATTCAAACGAGATGTTTCTTTTAAAAGCAATCCCACATAATGACCTTAGGGATTTACAGATTTGACCTTGAAGCGGTCAATCGGCATAAATTAATCCATTTACGTTGATTGTCTATTGACGATGGTGTATACCAGTGTTTTCTCAGCAATCTAAAAAGAGAGAAATGGGGATTTACGCCCACTGGTCAATTTCGGGACAAACATAGGATTTAATATTCATTCAGTATTTGCACGCGACTGCGAGTAGTAGCGAGATTTAGGTGTAGGAAAACCACCCGCTATGGTGCCACAAATGCAAGGTCGGGTCATAGCGTATACTCAGTTTTCGGGGAGTGCGCTAGATGCAGGGCCTCTAGTGTACGTGGTTAAGTGGGCTGGTTGGTGTTCTAGTGTAGGTGGGAAGGGGCTATAGTGTAGGTGGTTAAGTGGGCTGGTGGGTGGTGTGGGGCTCTAGTGTAGGTGGTTGAGTTGTAGGGGGGGGGGGTCTAGTGTAGGAGGCGGGGGGCTCTAGTGTAGGTGGTTAGGTGGGCTGCTGGGTGGTGTGGGGCTCTAGTATATGTGTGTGTGTGGGGGGGGGGGGGCTCTAGTGTAGGTGATTAAGTGGGTAGGTTGGTGGGGTGGGGCTCTAGTGTATGTGGGGGGCGCTAGTGCGTCGGCCCACCACACCTCGCAAAACATTTTTAAAATGGTAAATTGCATTTTTCCTGTGAGCTTATGGTGTTATTGTGGTGTGGGAATTTCCACTCCTTGTGCTCACGACCGAGCCGACCCACTGGGAATTATCCCACCCACATCCCAGTAGAAATACTTTCTGGACCTACACTTCAAACAAAACTATAATAATTAGCAACTAGCATGATCAAGCAGACTTTAACTTTTTCTGGACGTGGTTTTTAAAAGCGGTTTTGACTAACTAAGGCAGGTCACTGTGGCAAAGTGGGTTGGACGCTGTACCACAAGCCTGGAGGTCGGGTATTCCATCCCTGTATTGGCTGAGAAAGTTCATCCAGATTTTCCGGCGTGGTTTCCCCTTGTCATTGATGAAGGACGTAGGGGCCTGACAGCTGTCTAGTCGTTCAGATGGGACGAAAACCGGAGTCCCTTGTACACATTAGCGTGTACATAAAAGATCCCTTGACACCTAAACACTAAACCCCAAAAGATGACTTCTACCAATCCAGAGACGAGACGCATATATGTCTGCATAAATGCTGTCTCTACAGATCAACTACCAAACAATATGTGTTTTATTAAATAAAGGGAAGAACTTCTCACTAAACCTACTCCATGGCTCGAGGCCGCAAATGGAAAGATTGCAAAATCATATTCTAAAAACAGGAAGAAGCCTCGGCTCTCCTATGTCTTGTCTGCGATATCACTTCTGTGGAAGCGGACGTTAAAACACCAGGTAGTAGTAGTAGTTGGAATTCGATATAAGAGTAGCCCATGCATAGTGCCACTGTCCGAGCAAAATTACGTTTATAGCACTCTGAAAAGCGTAACCCGTCTTCAGTAGCCCAGTTCAGAGCAGAACAGTAGGACGTTAAACCCTATATTCATTTCATTTGACTAAGAGTTCGAGCTCCCCGAAACTTTCCCTGGATCCGCTAGTGATGACTCAGGTTATTTTTTTTGTATTTGGGTCTAGATAAATGCAACTAGGGCACACATCTATGTCAAGTTTATTATTAGATTAAGACAACCCCAGTCACGTTGAAGCATAGCCAAGTGGACGAAGGAAAGTATATACGCAGGTAAGAGATGAGTAAAACAGGGACGCTAAGATTTAATTCATCACCGGCAGATCATGAATCTGTCACAAACGTTCACCATGCATGACAGGGTATAATATTCAAGCTGAATAAATCTGGTATGCAAACATTTTAATCTTGGGTCAAAGTTGAAGGTTGGGTTATAGCGGCTGATGTGTCCTACACAAGGTTTACATACATATAGATATATGAAAACTGCACGTAAAGTTCGTCTGCTACAGGAATAACTATTCTATTTATATTTGGTAACGACACGGAGGTAAGCATCAATATATTGCAGTCTGCTGTATTATTTACGTCTTTAGGTCGACCGATTCTGTTGTTATTGATATTAAACGTTCAGATTGGACGATATATATATCGATGTCGCACGTACACACTGGTGTACACGTAAGAAAAACCTTGACAGTTGGGGAATTCGGGCAAAATGTCCCTCATATAACACTGTACGGCGCATGCCCGTGTTCATTATCCCAGTCAGGGCAGAAAAGTAGGACGTTAAACCCCATTTCATTTTATTTCTCACTGATATTACGTATGGTTTTGTTGACAGTTGAACGCCACTGCCCAGACAAAATTGCCCTCTTAACACACTGTTTGGCGTATGACGATCTTCATTAGTACCGTTGTTTTATTTATGTTTTAAGAAGTTAAACGTTTTTTTCCGTCCACCGGAGCCTGGTCTTATGACGTCATATGAGGATTGTGGGTTAGGATAAGGGTTAGGCTTGGCCCAGGGTTAGGGCTAGCCCTGTCTACATCTCGAGACTGTGACGAAATCTGCAGGCCACAGCCCTTATCCTAACCCTTATCCTAACCCACAATCCACATATGACGTCATAAGACCAGGCTCCGGTGGACGGTAAAAAACGCTTACCTTTTAAGACAGTGTAATTCTATTTTAATATGTCTTCATGTTAAAGTTGACATTCATAACATGTTTTATATTGCTATACAGTTATACTTTGATAGGCCTATTATGTGTGACACATGATGATAATAACAGTTGGTATTTGTATATAGGGCAAGAGGACGAGATTTAAACACACAGTGCGAGAGAGAGGGAGAGAGGTAGCGAGAGAGAGGGGTAGAGAGAGAGAGGGAGGGGGGTTAACGTCAACTCGACTAACATATGGTTCAATTTTATTTCAATAATTTGCCCGAGACATAGAAGGCTAGGGTTGTAGTTAACGCGGACTCGAACCAACCACAACCCCATCGTTACGGGAATTAATACTTTGTATTTTGCATTTTTCGTCTCGATCGGATGACTTGACACGCTTCCCTTGTCAGCCCCGCACACTCTAAAGCCAGGCTGTCACTTGCACGACCTTTGGCCACGATTTTGTCGTGCCCGTCAGTGTCCATACTGGCACGACGAGTTCACGCATAGTTTGCGCATTGTTTACGCACTTTCCGCAAATCGGATGGTGTCGTGCCGAATCGAGTGGTGCCAATGCGTGACACGGAATCGTGCAAGTGTCAGCCTTGCTTAACTGTATAGTTCGGACAGTAAGTATTGTTAGACTTGTATTGTACATAACGGTATTTTGCGTTCATAACAATTCCGGATCTTTATTCTCAGATGGAATGAATCTAAACAACAATGCACAATATCTCTGGTTACTGGCATTTATCGTCTGGAGGCTAAAGTCGTATTGCTCTATCGGAAATGTTAATATATAAGTACACGCGCACCACGCGTTGAGATAACACCTTGAATACATATGGTGGGATTAAATTGCATAATTAAATTGCGTTCAATTTCGTATTTAAACCAGTTGACGTTAAATCCCATTCCTCCCTCCCTCTCTCTCTCTCTCTCTCTCTCTCTCTCTTTAAACCAATTAGGATCCGCCCATTTACACTCGACAGAACAGTATACGTTTCCAGTCTCGTGATTCTGTAGACTTCAATAAACAGCGACAATAAGTATAACTTATTTCCTGATATATGAACCACACTGAGCATTTTACAATTGACACTTATTAAGTCTGGTATATGCGTTCATTGGCGTTAAAGAGGCGTCCGTGTGTGTGTGTGTGTGTGTGGGTGTGCGAGTGTGTGTGTGAGTGTGTGTGTCTGAGAGAGAGACAGAGAGAGAAAGAAAGAGATTTAAGAAGGTAGAGAGAGGGGTGAGATTTAATGACAACTTAACACAAACTAGGTCAATTCGGGACTAACATATGGCTCAATTTATTTCAATAAATCGCTTGCGCGTAGGAGTCCTTAACAGTGGGAGGACCGTGAGAAAAATTCACGGGATCGGACAGAGGATCCTACTAGACTGTATGATGAATGATACAACGCGCCTCGCTACCCATTCGACTATCCAATTATGGACGAAAAATCACGACTGATACCGGAATCGAACTCCACGATTCATGCAATGTACCTAGCCAACCCGGATAAAGAGCGAAACCAGAACACGGATACGTTAAGTAGTCCGATATATTTCCGGTCTAATTATTCTCTACAAAAAAAAAAGAAAAAAAAAGAAACGATGGATATTGGATATGATTATATCTTTAACCGATTCCTCGTTTGATAACCCACATTAAATGATATGAATTATGAGCTGTATCCGCAACATCAGTTTTCATTTTAACTATTTGTTCAACAGAAGATGACGTTCAACCGCACCCGTGCCTTAATTTCTACCAACTGGTTACGAGAACAGCTACATCAAACTAGTAAAAATGGTTCACTGAGGGTTCTAGAAACGTCCTGGCTTCCAGATCCCAATAGAGATGTTTATAAAGAACATTATTTACAGTGAGTACCAATTATACATCAGTTAAACATATTATGCAAGAGCTAAATTTGCTTATTGCATGTCTTTATTTAGGTCACGCTTGTTATATAAACCATAAACTAGAATTTATTAACACGAAAAGACCATAGACAACTCTTGGTGTCATCATATGTGTCGAATTTGAATCTGATTTGTTGCTCAACCTTCATTGATGATTTAATCCCAAAATGGATAATCGAGACAGATTTTTTTCGTATCGACTTTGATCATGATAACCTGTCTTAATTTCGAACACTAAAATCTCCATTCACAGTTGATCAATTTGACTGAGATTTTCAGCATATTCCCTTTGCATTATCTAGTTTTAAACTATTATAATATTGAGAACTACCAGCTCTTTATCCAAACTTCCATAATGTATCTTTAGCAGTATGCACACTGCATAATCACTGTAAAACACTGCATGTTGTTTAATAATTTTAATGTATATATTTTCAGAAGTCACATACCGTCCTCTCAGTATTTTGATATAACTAAATGTGCTACAAGAACACAGTATATGAAGAGAAATGTACCCGATTTAAATTGTTTTACTGATTATGTACAGGGCCTGGGTGTCAATAATAATACACATATTATAGCCTATGATAGATTCAATACGCTCTCGTCTGTTAGAACATGGTGGATATTTAGGGTGAGTTTCGTTGACAGTATACAATATTTAAACGAATATATATATATATGTAGTGCTAGACCGCGTTTACACACGCGCCACTTTGTCTACACTAACATCACGGTGTATATACTGACGTCACGGTGTATATACTAACGTCACAGTGTTTATAGTTATGTCAATAACTACCATAACACCGCTGTATTTACACTGACGTCACTGTGTTTATACTGATGCTAGATTGTCTACACTAACGTCACAATGTCAACGGTAACGCCACGGTGTCTACAATGACATCCCTGTGTTAACACTGACATCACGGTGGTAACACCGACGTCACGGTGTTTACTCTAGCGCCATGTTGTTTACTCATGGACCGTATCTATATACGGTCCATGGTTTACTCTAGCGCCAGTAACGCTACGGTGTCAACAGTAATGTCACGGTGTTTACACTAACGTCACCATGTCTACACGGATGTCACCATCTCTGCACTGATGTCATCATACTAACATCACCATGTCTACACTTACGTCACTACATTTGTATGTACGGGCGTTACTTTCACGACCATGACATGACCCCTATACACAAACATGTATGCAAGTTAATACAATCGTCAGCATCGTCATCACTTCAGACCATGACGTCATTATTTTACTATTGTCATTAAATCTAATGTCATTGTGAATTATTTCAGTATTTTGGCCATGGAAAAGTTTCTGTTTTAGATGGTGGTTTTCAGAAATGGTTAGCAGACGGATTTGAAGTCACAGACCAGGAGCCAACATTCAAAGTATACAATTTCACATTTTTCTCAAACTGGTTCTAAAAATGAATGGGTCTATTATAAATCATGTAATTTAGCCCGTGAAGTCATGTTTAAAACTTTAATTTCTTATTCTCATAGTTCCTCGTGAGCTTTAAAAAAATAATGTCTTTTACTAGCATTATAGTTACTTGGGATTTTCGTGTGTGTTTTCTGAGAAGGAACAGTGTCTAGCCGTTCGAATGGAAGAAAAAAACAGGTCCCGTAGTGATGTTGGCGTGCCAAAAAGTAAAACGTTACCCTCATCCCTCACCCCGCCCTCTTTTCCGAACACTGAGATGTGGGTGCCAAAACGTTACCCCCGTCCCTACCCCCAACCCTCTCCTCAATATCCTCACCCCCCCCCCTCCATTAACCTCTCCTCAATACAATATTGTTAATATTGACCTGGTATTTTATTTTAGAGAGGAAATTTTACTGGTAGCTATGATACAACGTTATATAGAGATTATGAAGCAATGTATGATAATATAAAGAGTAAAAAAGAACAAGTTGTTGATGGCAGAAATAGTGAAAGTTTTCGAGGAGAAGATGACCCCGCACCAGGTAAAAAAAGATAACCCAATCAATGAAATTGACTTTGCATCAATGAAATTGACTTTGCATCAATGAAATTGACTTTGCATCACTTTGCTTCAATGAAATTGACTTTGCATCAATGAAATTGACTTTGCATCAATGAAATTGACTTTGCATCAATGAAATTGAATCACAATCTGATCCTATTAATTCATTATAAAAATTGACGGGGTGTGGGGTTTCTCTCTTTTAAAAGTTCTGTATCTATGTATGCCTATTGTCAACTGTCAAATTTTCTTGACAGGAACCGGGAAGGCCCCCTCCCGCATAAATCCCTGAATCTGCTCCAGAAACGAGATGCATATGCTTTCCACATTATGCGTTTTCTATTTTTATTTGCAGAAGTAAAGAAAGGTCATATGTTAGGAGCTAAAAATATTCCATTCAGCACTTTGTTTAATGATGACGGCACTTTTAAATCAGAACGAGAATTAAAGTCACGTAAGTAAACATATCCTAAGCGTTTTCAAAATATCTCCGAATGGTTAGCGCGTGCTCGCTGTATCATAAGGTCTGTCATTCAGTCAACTGGCGTAGTTTCGATTCCCGGGTTGTACGTGACAAGTAGTAGGATAGCCTGTCCAACCTCGTGGGATTTCTCCGGGTCGTCGGGTTTCCTCCCACTGCTAACGACCCCTACACGCAAGTAAAATTGAACCACGTGTTAGTCCCCCGAAATGACCTAGTTAAACCGTTATCCCCCTCCCCACTCTCTCTCTCCTACACACTAGCCAATACCACAAACCCATCAGCATAATCAGAATCTGTTACACGCTATAAATAGCCAGTATAAAATACACATCTCTCTCTCTCTCTCTCCCTCTCTCTTTCAGTAGAAGCACGCAGTGTCGAATTCGCTTATATGAGTTGTCAATCGGAAATAGAATTTGATTAAAGGATTTTAGAGCTCAAAACTGAGAAATGTTCTCCACGGTTCCTGCTAAGAAAGAAAGTGGTAGAATATTGGTTCACCCACAAACCTTGAATTTCAGTTTTCAGTTCCAGATACCGAATTTACAAAATTTAGGACATAATAAAATGAAGTCATTTGACATATTTAAGGCTATTATAAGAACTGTTGTTTTTTTTAAATATTTATATATAAACAATTTATTTCAGTATTTAACGCAGCAGCTGTAGATCTTGGTAAACCAGTTACCGCCATGTGTGAAACCGGATTAACGGCCTGTGGTCTGGCACTTGCAGGAAATTTATTAGGAAAGGAGACTATTCCAGTTTATGCCGTATGTAGTCTTTCATTTGTATTAATGACATCTTGGTATTCCCTCAATAGCGTTACCTCAAATATTCGGACTTGCTATTAAGGGAAAAGAAGGTTATATTCGTTTATTGGTCACGGTTTTAGTCACAGGTCAATTCATTTTCATAGGTCAGTAAACATGTCGATTTAGTACACATGGAGACGGAGATTGAACTCTGCCGTTACACGAATGTTGTATAGAACTGAGACAGCGTGAACAATATAGGCTGCACAACAGTCAGATTTCGTTTAGCCTCAACAAACTAGTCATCTTGTTCCGCCAGCGAGGATCTAAATGGCCCCGTCGTAAATTTGAATTCTTACTGAAGGAGCATGACTATCGACAATCGAAGCTATAGAAATGTGTCCATGACTGAGTGACTAATTTATACTGGACGTTAGTAGGATGGTCTTCTGGTTATCGTGCATATTAATGATTTTGAGGAGGAACGATGGGGAGTTAATTTAAGTAGACATTAACAGACATTGTAAAACATTGAGAAGGTGCACTCCCTTCAAGTTTTTGTATCAGATAATTTTGACGGACAAGCTATGGTCGTTGGCCATATAAAGGTTACAGATTAGCCCCATCCCCATGTTAAAGAAAATTGTCAGGAAAATAATTGGACGTCGTTGCAGAAAAAGTAGTAGCCTTAATCCAGTTTGATTACCAAAATAAGTTATCTCCCATTGATAGTATCAGCGTTCTGCGAATGTAATTTCAATTTTTATTGGTCTTCGCTTCATAATTGAGAATACGAAATAGCTCACCTTTATACAGGCAAAAATTTCAGGTTTACATCGACGTGTGTGCACACGTGTTTTTGCTTTTAACTAGGCAATGAGCTGGTATGTTAAAGATTCGTAAATATTTGCGTTAACTGAAACACGAACTCTCGCAACAGTTATCTCCCTTCGATATTCCGACGGACTCTTTGTTCTCACCATACTCTTACATTTGTCATTCAAATGCTACACTTAAGTTTTTGGGGAGTGAAATACATTATGCACATATTAGTAACATATTAATGCCAAAAGGTCAGGTAAAAGTTGTATAATTGTCTTCCAATAAGAAATGGGTGGCAGGAAACGATTCATTACACGAGTTATTCCCCCTTAATGCGACCACGTTTCCCAGGTTCAACCATAGATCGTATATTCTAATACAGTTCTATAATTCAACCATAGGCCTAGATCGTTTATTCTAGGCCTATTACAGTTCTATGGTCCAAACCCTCACCTTATCCCTGCGGTAGCTCCGAATTCGTTTTCTGTAATCATGTTTTCTAATTTCAGGGTTCAATGCATGAGTGGGGTCAAAGGGCGCCAAGTGAACTGTGTGTAACAGGAAAATCGTGAGATAGCGTTTGAGTGTTGATAAGAAATATAAAGATTAAGTAGTCGTTTAATGATAAATTGTTTCTCTCAGTGGATTCAGTCCGAATTGTCTCTGTTCGATTACCCTAGGTTTTCGTTGTAGTTCAAGGGAAAATATTTTGGACTGAATCGGATGAAGCTAACAATATAGATTTTGAGACTGTTAACATTGTAGATGATTAAATGAAATTTCTCATTTTTAATAAACATGTTTATTTTCATACGTGTGTGGAAAATGGAAAGATAATCTTCATTAATTTATAGAAATAAGTAACAAAGAAAACTTCAAACATCTATTGTAAAGTAGATATTTATTTTCTGGAATGTGCTGTAGCAGGTTACTTGAAAATGCAACACTAGACTACTTTGGACTGGACCTGTTAAAAACACCCAACTTTGTATAACTAAATTATGTGTAAATAACAGACTGAGAAATTTTTCCTTTTTTTATTATCAGTTGAATTGCATATGTTATGTCAATTTACTAGTCTACTAATCTGTTATTAATACAAGCAAAGGTATTTTTTAGACAGTGTGGTTAGCAAAATATTGAAAAGATTCCTACTTGTTCTGTATCTTTTTGCTACTATGAGATATGACTGTGCAATATTATTTGACTTTGTACTGGAGTTTATTAGAACTAATTTTGGAATTTTGGCCAATGAAAAAGCCACCATTCTAAAAATAACTTAGTTAAAGAGGCAATGTGGAGGATTAAATAAGGGGCCGACAGTTATCGTTATAAAAGTTTTTTTGGAGAGGGGGTCTATAGGCTTCTGCCTGTTCTCCAATCCAGCTTCTGTGAATAAATATTGTTTAAAAAAAAAAAAAAAAAAAGTTTAAATAATAGCTGGCAGTTATCGTTATAAAAAGTTTAAATAATAGATACTCTAAAGGGAAATTTCAGTCGAATTATTTCACCCTGAGCCGCGTAATTCCCATTGTCATTGTTACCGTTGTAATACACAAAGTCTCAATTATCCATATTTAGGATTAATCCTCAACAGCCATTAAAGCGCAGATCGAATTCACGTCTTTTTAAAATTGGACCCATCTGATGGCATCGAGAGTTGATTATGGTCTTTTCATATTATAAAATGTCTAATTAATAATTGATACAACATTTAAGGTCTAAAGAAAGGCCTGAAATAGGTAGATTAAGCTCTTGCATAATGTATGTTTAAGTTGAAGAAAGACCTGTAATGGGTAGATTAAGCTCTTGCATAGTGTATGTTCAAGTTGAAGAAAGACCTGTTATGGGCAGATTTAGCTCTTGCACAATGCCCGTTTAAGTTGATGATTACCCTATGCAATGCTTGTGTAAGATTTTTTCATCTATTTCTGCCAAAATATTTGTAAATTCCATCATTTCAGTGCAACCCCAACTGTATTTTGTCCATCAGTTAGATAACCCCTGTTTCTAAAAGTTCTGTTTCTAATGATAAGCTCTGTTCCTGAAGATGATCTCTGTGGTGTCGTTATGAAAGTTCATTAGACTACAGTATTTTATTTTACAGCACAAAGACACTCTTTGTATTATTTTGTTTAATTCTTTATTTGTAAATGAAAGGCTGAAATAAATTATATTTTAAGAACGAATGATGGTTGTCTTATTATTATCTGATTAAAACAAAGATTCTATTTCGTTTTTATACTTCAAAATTTCGTTTTACTTGTCTGAATGAATTCAGGGATTAATTAATGAAACGTTCTGTAACAGTGAGCTTGTAATTCTGGGCCCTGTTTCACGAAATTTTAACTTAAGATAAAATCCAATTTTAGTAGATACTTCAATTTTGATTGGCTAAGCACTAAAATCAATCTAATATTATCCAATCAAATTACTAAAATTGGGATCTTATCTTAGTTAAAATTTCGTGAAATAGGCCCCTGTTTATTAGGGTGTTATAATAACTAATATTTACAGGCTGGGAGTTGCGGCGAACTCCTGTAATCTAGCTACTTAGAGGCCTGGAATGAAGGACGGTTTGAGAATGGGATTCCTGCTCTCCGGTGTGCAATGTCGATCAGGTGTCCGCACTAAGCCGGGCATCAATATGGATTCAATGGGGGAGCCCGTAGTATCCAGGTTGTCTAAGGAGGCACGAATTGGCCCAGGGCAGAAATGCAGCAGGCAAAAGTCCCCGTGACCGGCAGTAGTGGGATCGCACCTGTGAATAGGCATCTGTTAGTAGCCCGTTCAAAATAATCGAACCCATTCCTTTTTAACACATCTTCCCACCCTTTCACATTTTTACAATAACCCAGCGCAAATTAATTTCAAAATATTCATATTTGTCTTCAAGCACTTTCTCAGTTCAAAATCTCGTTGAATCGACCTACCATATGGAATGCTGATTTACGCCGTTTGGTAATGTAAGGGAGATAACTTTACATACGTGTCTTTGTTTTCAGACCATCTGGATTGGTTAAAACGCACGCGTTACATGAATCATAAGGTCTACCGTTGAGTCAAACAGCATGAATGGCTTCGATCCCAGCTTGTAGGTAAAAGGCGTTGGGTCGTCTGTCTAACCTTGCGAGTTTTCTCCAGGTGTTGGGTCGTCTGTCTACCCACAGTCGCGTGCAAATACTGAATGAATATTGAATCCTATGTTTGTCCCGAAATTACTAGTTCGTGGCGCATGCTCGTTAATCCTCATTTTTCTCTTTTTAGATTCCTCTCAAAACACTGGTATACACCCTCGTCAATAGACAATCAACGTAAATGGATTAATTTATGCCGATTAACCTCGTCAAGTTCAAATCTATAAGTCCCTAAGGTCATTATGTGGGATTGCTTTAAAAAAAAAAACGTCTCGTTTGAATAGATCTGCAAATTATTCATAGCGCGGGGTACCTTTACCCGTTACATAGTATCATGGCGGGTCCACACGGGAGCCCATTAGCCCAGCTAAATTATTGACGGTGTAAAAAAAAAGATTTGTAATCCTGATTATTAGGGTGTAATAATAACTAGTATTTACCGGCTGGGAGTTGCGGCGGGCTCCTGTAATCTAGCTACTTAGAGGCCTGGAATGGAGGACGGTTTGAGAATGGGATTCCTGCTCTCCGGTGTGCTATGTCGATCAGGTGTCCGCACTAAGCCAGGCATCAATATGGATTCAACGGGGGAGCCCGCAGTATCCAGGTTGTCTAAGGAGGGACGAATCGGCCCAGGGCAGAAATGCAGCAGGCAAAAGTCCCCGTGTCCGGCAGTAGTGGGATCGCACCTGTGAATAGGCATCTGTTAGTAGCCCGTTCAAAATAATCGAACCCATTCCTTTTTAACACATCTTCCCACCCTTTCACATTTTTACAATAACCCAGCGCAAATTAATTTCAATATATTCATATTTGGCTTCATGCACTTTCTCAGTTCAAAATCTCGTTGAATCGACCTACCATATGGAATGCTGATTTACGCCGTTTGGTAATGAAAGGGAGATAACTTTACAAAGGTGTCTTTGTTTTCAGACCATCTGGATTGGTTAAAACGCATGCGTTACATGAATCATAAGGTCTACCGTTGAGTCAAACAGCGTGGATGGCTTCGATCCCAGCTCGTAGGTAATTGGGTCGTCTGTCTAACCTTGCAAGTTTTCTCCAGGCGTTGGGTCGTCTGTCTAACCACATGAGTGTTTTTCTTACACCCAAAGATCTCATCTCACAGTCGCGTGCAAATACTGAATGAATATTGAATCCCATGTTTGTCTCGAAATTGCCTAGTTCGTGTAGAGTGCTCGTAAATCCCCATTTCTCTCTTTTTTCTTAGATTCCTGTCAAAACACTGGTATACACCCTCGTCAATAGACAATCAAGGTAAATGGATTAATTTATGCCGATTTACCTCTTCAAGGCGAAATCTGTAAGTCCCTAAGGTCATTATGTGGGATTGCTTTAAAAAAAACGTCTGGTTTGAATAGATCTGCAAATTATTCATAGCGCGGGATACCATTACCCGTTACATAGTATCATGGCGGGTCCACGTGGGAGCCCATTAGCCCAGCTAAATTATTAACGGTGTAAAAAAAAAAAAGATTTGTAATTCTGTTTATTAGGGTGTTATAATAACTAATATTTACCGGCTGGGAGTTGCGGCGAACTCCTGTAATCTAGCTACTTAGAGGCCTGGAATGGAGGACGGTTTGAGAATGGGATTCCTGCTCTCCGGTGTGCTATGTCGATCAGGTGTCCGCACTAAGCCAGGCATCAATATGGATTCAACGGGGGAGCCCGTAGTATCCAGGTTGTCTAAGGAGGGACGAATCGGCCCAGGGCAGAAATGCAGCAGGCAAAAGTCCCCGTGTCCGGCAGTAGTGGGATCGCACCTGTGAATAGGCATCTGTTAGTAGCCCGTTCAAAATAATCGAACCAATTCCTTTTTAACACATCTTCCCACCCTTTCACATTTTTACAATAACCCAGCGCAAATTAATTTCAAAATATTCATATTTGTCTTCAAGCACTTTCTCAGTTCAAAATCTCGTTGAATCGACCTACCATATGGAATGCTGATTTACGCCGTTTGGTAATGAAAGGGAGATAACTTTACAAACGTGTCTTTGTTTTCAGACCATCTGGATTGGTTAAAACGCATGCGTTACATGAATCATAAGGTCTACCGTTGAGTCAAACAGCATGAATGGCTTCGATCCCAACTTGTAGGTAAAAAGGCGTTGGGTCGTCTGTCTAACCTTGCGAGTTTTCTCCAGGTGTTGGGTCGTCTGTCTACCCACAGTCGCGTGCAAATACTGAATGAATATTGAATACTATGTTTGTCCCGAAATTACTAGTTCGTGGCGCATGCTCGTTAATCCTCATTTTTCTCTTTTTAGATTCCTCTCAAAACACTGGTATACTCCCTCGTCAATAGACAATCAACGTAAATGGATTAATTTATGCCGATTAACCTCGTCAAGTTCAAATCTATAAGTCCCTAAGGTCATTATGTGGGATTGCTTTAAAAAAACGTCTGGTTTGAATAGATCTGCAAATTATTCATAGCGCAGGATACCATTACCCGTTACATAGTATCATGGCGGGTCCATGTGGGAGCCCATTAGCCCAGCTAAATTATTAACGGTGTAAAAAAAAAAAGATTTGTAATTCTGTTTATTAGGGTGTTATAATAACTAATATTTACCGGCTGAGAGTTGCGGCGAACTCCTGTAATCTAGCTACTTAGAGGCCTGGAATGGAGGACGGTTTGAGAATGGGATTCCTGCTCTCCGGTGTGCTATGTCGATCAGGTGTCCGCACTAAGCCAGGCATCAATATGGATTCAACGGGGGAGCCCGTAGTATCCAGGTTGTCTAAGGAGGGACGAATCGGCCCAGGGCAGAAATGCAGCAGGCAAAAGTCCCCTTGTCCGGCAGTAGTGGGATCGCACCTGTGAATAGGCATCTGTTAGTAGCCCGTTCAAAATAATCGAACCCATTCCTTTTTAACACATCTTCCCACCCTTTCACATTTTTACAATAACCCAGCGCAAATTAATTTCAAAATATTCATATTTGTCTTCAAGCACTTTCTCAGTTCAAAATCTCGTTGAATCGACCTACCATATGGAATGCTGATTTACGCCGTTTGGTAATGAAAGGGAGATAACTTTACAAACGTGTCTTTGTTTTCAGACCATCTGGATTGGTTAAAACGCATGCGTTACATGAATCATAAGGTCTACCGTTGAGTCAAACAGCATGAATGGCTTCGATCCCAACTTGTAGGTAAAAAGGCGTTGGGTCGTCTGTCAAACCTTGCGAGTTTTCTCCAGGTGTTGTGTCGTCTGTCTACCCACAGTCGCGTGCAAATACTGAATGAATATTGAATCCTATGTTTGTCCCGAAATTACTAGTTCGTGGCGCATGCTCGTTAATCCTCATTTTTCTCTTTTTAGATTCCTCTCAAAACACTGGTATACATCCTCGTCAATCGACAATCAACGTAAATGGATTAATTTATGCCGATTAACCTCGTCAAGTTCAAATCTATAAGTCCCTAAGGTCATTTTGTGGGATTGCTTTAAAAAAAACGTCTGGTTTGAATAGATCTGCAAATTATTCATAGCGCGGGGTACCTTTATCCGTTACATAGTATCATGGCGGGCCCACATGGGAGCCTATTAGCCCAGCTAAATTATTGACGGTGTAAAAAAAAAAGATTTGTAATTCTGTTTATTAGGGTGTTATAATAACTAATATTTACCAGCTGGGAGTTGCGGCGAACTCCTGTCATCTAGCTACTTAGAGGCCTGGAATGGAGGACGGTTTGAGAATGGGATTCCTGCTCTCCGGTGTGCTATGTCGATCAGGTGTCCGCACTAAGCCAAGCATCAATATGGATTCAACGGGGGAGCCCGTAGTATCCAGGTTGTCTAAGGAGGGACGAATCGGCCCAGAGCAGAAATGCAGCAGGCAAAAGTCCCCGTGTCTGGCAGTAGGGGGATCGCACCTGTGAATAGGCATCTGTTAGTAGCCCGTTCAAAATAATCGAACCCATTCCTTTTTAACACATCTTCCCACCAATTTTACATTTTTACAATAAATTAATTTCAATATATTCATATTTGGCTTCACGCACTTTCTCAGTTCAAAATCTCGTTGAATCGACCTACCATATGGAATGCTGATTTACGCCGTTTGGTAATGAAAGGGAGATAACTTTACATTCGTGTCTTTGTTTTCAGACCATTTGGATTGGTTAAAACACATGCGTTAAATGAATCATAAGGTCTACCGCTGAGTCAAACAGCGACCATGGCTTCGATCCCAGCTTGTAGGTATAAAGGCGTTCGGTCGTCTGTCTAACCTTGCGAGTTTTCTCCAGGTGTTGGGTCGTCTGTCTAACCACGTGAGTGTTTTTCTTACACCCAAAAATCCAATCTCACAGTCGCGTGCAAATACTCAATGAATATTGAATCCTATGTTTGTCCCGAAATTGCCTAGTTCGTGTCGAGTGTTCGTAAATCCTCATTTCTCTCTTTTTAGATTCCTCTCAAAACACTGGTATACACCCTCGTCAATAGACAATCAACGTAAATGGATTAATTTATGCCGATTGACCTCTTCAAGGTCAAATCTGTAAGTCCCTAAGGTCATTATGTGGGATTGCTTTAAAAAAAAAAACGTCTCGTTTGAATAGATCTGCAAATTATTCATAGCGCTGGGTACCTTTACCCGTTACATAGTATCATGGTGGGTCCACGTGGGAGCCCATTAGCCCAGCTAAATTATTAACGGTGTAAAAAAAAAAGATTTGTAATTCTGTTTATTAGGGTGTTATAATAACTAATATTTACCGGCTGGGAGTTGCGGCGAACTCCTGTAATCTAGCTACTTAGAGGCCTGGAATGGAGGACGGTTTGAGAATGGGATTCCTGCTCTCCGGTGTGCTATGTCGATCAGGTGTCCGCACTAAGCCAGGCATCAATATGGATTCAACGGGGGAGCCCGTGGTATCCAGGTTGTCTAAGGAGGGACGAATCGGCCCAGGGCAGAAATGCAGCAGGCAAAAGTCCCCGTGTCCGGCAGTAGTGGGATCGCACCTGTGAATAGGCATCTGTTAGTAGCCCGTTCAAAATAATCGAACCCATTCCTTTTTAACACATCTTCCATCAAATTTTACATTTTTACAATAAATTAATTTCAAAATATTCATATTTGGCTTCATGCACTTTCTCAGTTCAAAATCTCGTTGAATCGACCTACCATATGGAATGCTGATTTACGCCGTTTGGTAATGAAAGGGAGATAACTTTACAAACGTGTCTTTGTTTTCAGACCATCTGCATTGGTTAAAACGCATGCGTTAAATGAATCATAAGGTCTACCGTTGAGTCAAATAGCGTGAATGGCTTCGATCCCAGCTTGTAGGTAAAAAGGCGTTGGGTCGTCTGTCTAACCTTGTGAGTTTTCTCCAGGTGTTGGGTCGTCTGTCTAACCACGTGAGTGTTTTTCTTACATCCAAAAATCCAATCTCACAGTCGCGTGCAAATACTCAATGAATATTGAATCCTATGTTTGTCCCGAAATTGCCTAGTTCGTGTCGAGTGTTCGTAAATCCTCATTTCTCTCTTTTTAGATTCCTCTCAAAACACTGGTATACACCCTCGTCAATAGACAATCAACGTAAATGGATTAATTTATGCCGATTGACCTCTTCAAGGTCAAATCTGTAAGCCCCTAAGGTCATTATGTGGGATTGCTTTAAAAAAAAAAACGTCTCGTTTGAATAGATCTGCAAATTATTCATAGCGCTGGGTACCTTTACCCGTTACATAGTATCATGGTGGGTCCACGTGGGAGCCCATTAGCCCAGCTAAATTATTAACGGTGTAAAAAAAAAGATTTGTAATTCAGTTTATTAGGGTGTTATAATAACTAATATTTACCGGCTGGGAGTTGTGGCGAACTCCTGTAATCTAGCTACTTAGAGGCCTGGAATGGAGGACGGTTTGAGAATGGGATTCCTGCTCTCCGGTGTGCTATGTCGATCAGGTGTCCGCACTAAGCCAGGCATCAATATGGATTCAACGGGGGAGCCCGTGGTATCCAGGTTGTCTAAGGAGGGACGAATCGGCCCAGGGCAGAAATGCAGCAGGCAAAAGTCCCCGTGTCCGGCAGTAGTGGGATCGCACCTGTGAATAGGCATCTGTTAGTGGCCCGTTCAAAATAATCGAACCCATTCCTTTTTAACACATCTTCCATCAAATTTTACATTTTTACAATAAATTAATTTCAAAATATTCATATTTGGCTTCATGCACTTTCTCAGTTCAAAATCTCGTTGAATCGACCTACCATATGGAATGCTGATTTACGCCGTTTGGTAATGAAAGGGAGATAACTTTACAAACGTGTCTTTGTTTTCAGACCATCTGCATTGGTTAAAACGCATGCGTTAAATGAATCATAAGGTCTACCGTTGAGTCAAATAGCGTGAATGGCTTCGATCCCAACTTGTAGGTAAAAAGGCGTTGGGTCGTCTGTCTAACCTTGCGAGTTTTCTCCAGGTGTTGGGTCGTCTATCTACCCACAGTCGCGTGCAAATACTGAATGAATATTGAATCCTATGTTTGTCCCGAAATTACTAGTTAGTGGCGCATACTCGTTAATCCTCATTTCTCTCTTTTTAGATTCCTGTCAAAACACTGGTATACACCCTCGTCGATAGACAATCAACGTAAATGGATTAATTTATGCCGATTGACCTCTTCAGGGTCAAATCTGTAAGTCCCTAAGGTCATTATGTGGGATTGCTTTAAAAAAAAAACGTCTCGTTTGAATAGATCTGCAAATTATTCATAGCGCTGGGTACCTTTACCCGTTACATAGTATCATGGTGGGTCCACGTGGGAGCCCATTAGCCCAGCTAAATTATTGACGGTGTAAAAAAAAAAGATTTGTAATTCTGTTTATTAGGGTGTTATAATAACTAATATTTACCGGCTGGGAGTTGTGGCGAACTCCTGTAATCTAGCTACTTAGAGGCCTGGAATGGAGGACGGTTTGAGAATGGGATTCCTGCTCTCCGGTGTGCTATGTCGATCAGGTGTCCGCACTAAGCCAGGCATCAATATGGATTCAACGGGGGAGCCCGTGGTATCCAGGTTGTCTAAGGAGGGACGAATCGGCCCAGGGCAGAAATGCAGCAGGCAAAAGTCCCCGTGTCCGGCAGTAGTGGGATCGCACCTGTGAATAGGCATCTGTTAGTAGCCCGTTCAAAATAATCGAACCCATTCCTTTTTAACACATCTTCCATCCAATTTTACATTTTTACAATAAATTAATTTCAAAATATTCATATTTGGCTTCATGCACTTTCTCAGTTCAAAATCTCGTTGAATCGACCTACCATATGGAATGCTGATTTACGCCGTTTGGTAATGAAAGGGAGATAACTTTACAAACGTGTCTTTGTTTTCAGACCATCTGCATTGGTTAAAACGCATGCGTTAAATGAATCATAAGGTCTACCGTTGAGTCAAATAGCGTGAATGGCTTCGATCCCAACTTGTAGGTAAAAAGGCGTTGGGTCGTCTGTCTAACCTTGCGAGTTTTCTCCAGGTGTTGGGTCGTCTATCTACCCACAGTCGCGTGCAAATACTGAATGAATATTGAATCCTATGTTTGTCCCGAAATTACTAGTTAGTGGCGCATACTAGTTAATCCTCATTTCTCTCTTTTTAGATTCCTGTCAAAACACTGGTATACACCCTCGTCAATAGACAATCAACGTAAATGGATTAATTTATGCCGATTGACCTCTTCAGGGTCAAATCTGTAAGTCCCTAAGGTCATTATGTGGGATTGCTTTAAAAAAAAAACGTCTCGTTTGAATAGATCTGCAAATTATTCATAGCGCTGGGTACCTTTACCCGTTACATAGTATCATGGTGGGTCCACGTGGGAGCCCATTAGCCCAGCTAAATTATTGACGGTGTAAAAAAAAAAGATTTGTAATTCTGTTTATTAGGGTGTTATAATAACTAATATTTACCGGCTGGGAGTTGTGGCGAACTCCTGTAATCTAGCTACTTAGAGGCCTGGAATGGAGGACGGTTTGAGAATGGGATTCCTGCTCTCCGGTGTGCTATGTCGATCAGGTGTCCGCACTAAGCTAGGCATCAATATGGATTCAACGGGGGAGCCCGTAATATCCAGGTTGTCTAAGGAGGGACGAATCGGCCCAGGGCAGAAATGCAGCAGGCAAAAGTCCCCGTGTCCGGCAGTAGTGGGATCGCACCTGTGAATAGGCATCTGTTAGTAGCCCGTTCAAAATAATCGAACCCTTTCCTTTTTAACACATCTTCCCACCAATTTTACATTTTTTACAATAAATTAATTTCAATATATTCATATTTGGCTTCATGCACTTTCTCAGTTCAAAATCTCGTTGAATCGACCTACCATATGGAATGCTGATTTACGCCGTTTGGTAATGAAAGGGAGATAACTTTACATTCGTGTCTTTGTTTTCAGACCATTTGGATTGGTTAAAACACATGCGTTAAATGAATCATAAGGTCTACCGCTGAGTCAAACAGCGACCATGGCTTCGATCCCAGCTTGTAGGTAAAAAGGCGTTCGGTCGTCTGTCTAACCTTGCGAGTTTTCTCCAGGTTTTGGGTCGTCTGTCTAACCACGTGAGTGTTTTTCTTACACCCAAAAATCCAATCTCACAGTCGCGTGCAAATACTCAATGAATATTGAATCCTATGTTTGTCCCGAAATTGCCTAGTTCGGGTCGAGTGTTCGTAAATCCTCATTTCTCTCTTTTTAGATTCCTCTCAAAACACTGGTATACACCCTCGTCAATAGACAATCAACGTAAATGGATTAATTTATGCCGATTGACCTCTTCACGGTCAAATCTGTAAGTCCCTAAGGTCATTATGTGGGATTGCTTTAAAAAAAAAACGTCTCGTTTGAATAGATCTGCAAATTATTCATAGCGCTGGGTACCTTTACCCGTTACATAGTATCATGGTGGGTCCACGTGGGAGCCCATTAGCCCAGCTAAATTATTAACGGTGTAAAAAAAAAAGATTTGTAATTCAGTTTATTAGGGTGTTATAATAACTAATATTTACCGACTGGGAGTTGCGGCGAACTCCTGTAATCTAGCTACTTAGAGGCCTGGAATGGAGGACGGTTTGAGAATGGGATTCCTGCTTTCCGGTGTGCTATGTCGATCAGGTGTCCGCACTAAGCCAGGCATCAATATGGATTCAACGGGGGGGCCCGTGGTATCCAGGTTGTCTAAGGAGGGACGAATCGGCCCAGGGCAGAAATGCAGCAGGCAAAAGTCCCCAGTAGTGGGATCGCACCTGTGAATAGGCATCTGTTAGTAGCCCGTTCAAAATAATCGAACCCATTCCTTTTTAACACATCTTCCATCAAATTTTACATTTTTACAATAAATTAATTTCAAAATATTCATATTTGGCTTCATGCACTTTCTCAGTTCAAAATCTCGTTGAATCGACCTACCATATGGAATGCTGATTTACGCCGTTTGGTAATGAAAGGGAGATAACTTTACAAACGTGTCTTTGTTTTCAGACCATCTGCATTGGTTAAAACGCATGCGTTAAATGAATCATAAGGTCTACCGTTGAGTCAAATAGCGTGAATGGCTTCGATCCCAGCTTGTAGGTAAAAAGGCGTTGGGTCGTCTGTCTAACCTTGTGAGTTTTCTCCAGGTGTTGGGTCGTCTATCTACCCACAGTCGCGTGCAAATACTGAATGAATATTGAATCCTATGTTTGTCCCGAAATTACTAGTTAGTGGCGCATACTCGTTAATCCTCATTTCTCTCTTTTTAGATTCCTGTCAAAACACTGGTATACACCCTCGTCGATAGACAATCAACGTAAATGGATTAATTTATGCCGATTGACCTCTTCAGGGTCAAATCTGTAAGTCCCTAAGGTCATTATGTGGGATTGCTTTAAAAAAAAAAACGTCTCGTTTGAATAGATCTGCAAATTATTCATAGCGCTGGGTACCTTTACCCGTTACATAGTATCATGGTGGGTCCACGTGGGAGCCCATTAGCCCAGCTAAATTATTGACGGTGTAAAAAAAAAAGGTTTGTAATTCTGTTTATTAGGGTGTTATAATAACTAATATTTACCGGCTGGGAGTTGTGGCGAACTCCTGTAATCTAGCTACTTAGAGGCCTGGAATGGAGGACGGTTTGAGAATGGGATTCCTGCTCTCCGGTGTGCTATGTCGATCAGGTGTCCGCACTAAGCTAGGCATCAATATGGATTCAACGGGGGAGCCCGTAATATCCAGGTTGTCTAAGGAGGGACGAATCGGCCCAGGGCAGAAATGCAGCAGGCAAAAGTCCCCGTGTCCGGCAGTAGTGGGATCGCACCTGTGAATAGGCATCTGTTAGTAGCCCGTTCAAAATAATCGAACCCTTTCCTTTTTAACACATCTTCCCACCAATTTTACATTTTTTTACAATAAATTAATTTCAATATATTCATATTTGGCTTCATGCACTTTCTCAGTTCAAAATCTCGTTGAATCGACCTACCATATGGAATGCTGATTTACGCCGTTTGGTAATGAAAGGGAGATAACTTTACATTCGTGTCTTTGTTTTCAGACCATTTGGATTGGTTAAAACACATGCGTTAAATGAATCATAAGGTCTACCGCTGAGTCAAACAGCGACCATGGCTTCGATCCCAGCTTGTAGGTAAAAAGGCGTTCGGTCGTCTGTCTAACCTTGCGAGTTTTCTCCAGGTTTTGGGTCGTCTGTCTAACCACGTGAGTGTTTTTCTTACACCCAAAAATCCAATCTCACAGTCGCGTGCAAATACTCAATGAATATTGAATCCTATGTTTGTCCCGAAATTGCCTAGTTCGTGTCGAGTGTTCGTAAATCCTCATTTCTCTCTTTTTAGATTCCTCTCAAAACACTGGTATACACCCTCGTCAATAGACAATCAACGTAAATGGATTAATTTATGCCGATTGACCTCTTCAAGGTCAAATCTGTAAGTCCCTAAGGTCATTATGTGGGATTGCTTTAAAAAAAAAACGTCTCGTTTGAATAGATCTGCAAATTATTCATAGCGCTGGGTACCTTTACCCGTTACATAGTATCATGGTGGGTCCACGTGGGAGCCCATTAGCCCAGCTAAATTATTAACGGTGTAAAAAAAAAAGATTTGTAATTCAGTTTATTAGGGTGTTATAATAACTAATATTTACCGGCTGGGAGTTGCGGCGAACTCCTGTAATCTAGCTACTTAGAGGCCTGGAATGGAGGACGGTTTGAGAAAATTGGATTCCTGCTCAACGGGGGAGCCCGTGGTATCCAGGTTGTCTAAGGAGGGACGAATCGGCCCAGGGCAGAAATGCAGCAGGCAAAAGTCCCCGTGTCCGGCAGTAGTGGGATCGCACCTGTGAATAGGCATCTGTTAGTAGCCCGTTCAAAATAATCGAACCCATTCCTTTTTAACACATCTTCCATCAAATTTTACATTTTTACAATAAATTAATTTCAAAATATTCATATTTGGCTTCATGCACTTTCTCAGTTCAAAATCTCGTTGAATCGACCTACCATATGGAATGCTGATTTACGCCGTTTGGTAATGAAAGGGAGATAACTTTACAAACGTGTCTTTGTTTTCAGACCATCTGCATTGGTTAAAACGCATGCGTTAAATGAATCATAAGGTCTACCGTTGAGTCAAATAGCGTGAATGGCTTCGATCCCAACTTGTAGGTAAAAAGGCGTTGGGTCGTCTGTCTAACCTTGCGAGTTTTCTCCAGGTGTTGGGTCGTCTATCTACCCACAGTCGCGTGCAAATACTGAATGAATATTGAATCCTATGTTTGTCCCGAAATTACTAGTTAGTGGCGCATACTAGTTAATCCTCATTTTTCTCTTTTTAGATTCCTGTCAAAACACTGGTATACACCCTCGTCAATAGACAATCAACGTAAATGGATTAATTTATGCCGATTGACCTCTTCAGGGTCAAATCTGTAAGTCCCTAAGGTCATTATGTGGGATTGCTTTAAAAAAAAAACGTCTCGTTTGAATAGATCTGCAAATTATTCATAGCGCTGGGTACCTTTACCCGTTACATAGTATCATGGTGGGTCCACGTGGGAGCCCATTAGCCCAGCTAAATTATTGACGGTGTAAAAAAAAAAGGTTTGTAATTCTGTTTATTAGGGTGTTATAATAACTAATATTTACCGGCTGGGAGTTGCGGCGAACTCCTGTAATCTAGCTACTTAGAGGCCTGGAATGGAGGACGGTTTGAGAATGGGATTCCTGCTCTCCGGTGTGCTATGTCGATCAGGTGTCCGCACTAAGCTAGGCATCAATATGGATTCAACGGGGGAGCCCGTAATATCCAGGTTGTCTAAGGAGGGACGAATCGGCCCAGGGCAGAAATGCAGCAGGCAAAAGTCCCCGTGTCCGGCAGTAGTGGGATCGCACCTGTGAATAGGCATCTGTTAGTAGCCCGTTCAAAATAATCGAACCCATTCCTTTTTAACACATCTTCCCACCAATTTTACATTTTTTTTACAATAAATTAATTTCAATATATTCATATTTGGCTTCATGCACTTTCTCAGTTCAAAATCTCGTTGAATCGACCTACCATATGGAATGCTGATTTACGCCGTTTGGTAATGAAAGGGAGATAACTTTACATTCGTGTCTTTGTTTTCAGACCATTTGGATTGGTTAAAACACATGCGTTAAATGAATCATAAGGTCTACCGCTGAGTCAAACAGCGACCATGGCTTCGATCCCAGCTTGTAGGTAAAAAGGCGTTCGGTCGTCTGTCTAACCTTGCGAGTTTTCTCCAGGTTTTGGGTCGTCTGTCTAACCACGTGAGTGTTTTTCTTACACCCAAAAATCCAATCTCACAGTCGCGTGCAAATACTCAATGAATATTGAATCCTATGTTTGTCCCGAAATTGCCTAGTTCGTGTCGAGTGTTCGTAAATCCTCATTTCTCTCTTTTTAGATTCCTCTCAAAACACTGGTATACACCCTCGTCAATAGACAATCAACGTAAATGGATTAATTTATGCCGATTGACCTCTTCAAGGTCAAATCTGTAAGTCCCTAAGGTCATTATGTGGGATTGCTTTAAAAAAAAAAACGTCTCGTTTGAATAGATCTGCAAATTATTCATAGCGCTGGGTACCTTTACCCGTTACATAGTATCATGGTGGGTCCACGTGGGAGCCCATTAACCCAGCTAAATTATTAACGGTGTAAAAAAAAAAGATTTGTAATTCAGTTTATTAGGGTGTTATAATAACTAATATTTACCGGCTGGGAGTTGCGGCGAACTCCTGTAATCTAGCTACTTAGAGGCCTGGAATGGAGGACGGTTTGAGAATGGGATTCCTGCTCTCCGGTGTGCTATGTCGATCAGGTGTCCGCACTAAGCCAGGCATCAATATGGATTCAACGGGGGAGCCCGTGGTATCCAGGTTGTCTAAGGAGGGACGAATCGGCCCAGGGCAGAAATGCAGCAGGCAAAAGTCCCCGTGTCCGGCAGTAGTGGGATCGCACCTGTGAATAGGCATCTGTTAGTAGCCCGTTCAAAATAATCGAACCCATTCCTTTTTAACACATCTTCCATCAAATTTTACATTTTTACAATAAATTAATTTCAAAATATTCATATGGCTACTCATGAACTCATTCTCACCACGCCCCTGATAGGCGTACGGGCTCGATGACATTGACAGTTAGGGGGACAGAACCTCAATTGCCCGAAAAATTTTCGGCTTTACAGCCCCCCCCCCCCAGGAAATTTTGCAATATTTCACAGCTGCAAACACGTTTTGCTGCTATTTTAACCCGTGAACAAAGCAAGTGGTCTAATATAGCTGAATTAAGGTGGCTGACTCGAAACCCAATGAATCGTTTACAGTCCTGCAAACGCGCCTTCCTGCTATTCCAGCCTATGAATAAAGCAGCTTCAATTTGTTCCAATACAACCTATCTGCTGACCCGAATTCCAAACAACCAATCAATCGTCGCGGGGTATGGGAGCCTCACCCTCCCGGAGAAAATTTAATCACCGCAAATGCGTTTTCTGCTATTCTATTAGCCCGTGTATACAAGTAACTCCAAAAGTATCCAAATCCCACTCCGGATTTCAACCATCCAATCAGACTATGGCAGCTGCATTCACAACTACTAATGGATGCCCGAAAAATGTCGCACAAAGTAGAGTGACTCCAGACAAAATGTTTTAATCCATAGTCAACCCAGTACAAATTCGTGGTGTTCAATTAAAAGAATAGTAAAATTAGTGTTTTATTAGGGACAGCGGCGCCGGTTTTCTTCGAGAGGAGAAGAAGCGGAGCTGACCTTCTAGACCCCCCAAGAAAATTTTGGAATATTTGACGGTCGCAAACGCGTTTTACTCCTATTCCACCCCGTAAAATTAGTGTTTTATTAGATTTTGGGCACTTTATTTCGCTAAGTAGATGAAATAATTTCTTTTCTTACATTACCTGTCTGCACGAAAGTTAGGGGGGCAGCTGCCCCCCCCTGTCCCCTGGCTCGTACGCCTATGATTTTATATCAGATATTTAAACCTTTTTGGGTTTTTTTTTTGGGGGGGGGATATAAAATGACGATTTGGTCAATAAAATAATAAAGTTGCAAATTATATGCTTTATATAAAAGAAAATTGATGGCCTCTGCTGCAGCCCAGTCAGTATCCCACTTTAACATACATTATGCAAAAGCTAAATCTGCCTATTGCAGGTATTTCTTTAAGCCCAACATGTTATCTAAATTATTTATTAGACATCAATTAACTTACCTAGACCATAACCAACTCTCGATGTCGACGCGAGCCTGTGATGTTTATGTTCCGATTTGCTGTTCGACTTTCATTCATAATTAAATCAAAAAAGGGATAATCACAGGTGCGGATCCAGGAATTTTTACAGGAGGGGGTTTGACAGCTTTCGGTTAGGGAAATCGGCCATCATCGTCTCTAAATTACATTATAGGCATACATACAAATTGAGCTTTTTAAACAGAGAGATCGTTTTTATACGCCCACATTTTCATGTGGAGGTATTATGTCGTCGCCCCTGTCTGTCCGGACGTCCGTCTGTCCGTCCGTCTGTCCGTCCGTCCACAATTTGTTTGTGGACTCTTTACAGGTCACAATTCTTAACCGATTTTGACGAAACTTGAAATATAGGTTTATCCCCAAAAGATCTCGGCTGCTTTCGATATTGGCATGTATCGGATCAAAACTTCATGGATTATGGCCCCTGATTGTACGAAAAATCACGTTTTTAGCTTGTGGACCCTATAGAGGTCACAATTTTGAACCGATTTTGATGAAACTTGAAATGCATGTTTTTAACCCAAAGATCTTGGTTCTTCTCGATATTTGCGGCTATCGGAATGTAATTTCCTGAATTATGGCCCCTGATTGTCCGAAAAATCACATTTTTTAGCTTGTGGTCCCTCTGGAGGTCACATTTATTATCCGATTTAAAAAACCATTCGAATATATCACCGTTACACCCGGTAAACGTTTTTTACCATCCACCGGAGCCTGGTCTTATGACGTCATATGTGGATTGTGGGTTAGTATAAGGGTTAGGATAAGGGCTGTGGCCTGCAGATTTCGTCACAGTCTCGAGATGTAGACAGGGTTAGCCCTAACCCTAACCCTGGGCCAAGCCTAACCCTTATCCTAACCCACAATCCACATATGACGTCATAAGACCAGGCTCCGGTGGATGGTAAAAAACGTTTACCGTTACACCCTAAGGCAGGTTGAGTTCGAATTTCGGGAAAATCGGACCAAAATTGCCATACAAAATGGCCGCCGTTTGTACGCGAATACTGTTAAAAAATGGTATATCAAGGTTGTGGACCCTGTAAAGATCACAATTGTAATTCGATTTTGATGAAACTTGAAATTCATGGTTATAACCCAAAGATCTTGGTTCTTTTCGATATTTGCGCATATCGGATCGTATAACTTCCTGAATTATGGCCCCTGGTTATACGCAAAATCCCCCTTTCTTTAGCTTGTGGTCCCTCTGGAGGTCACAATTATTATCCGATTTAAAAAAAACGTTTGATTATATCACCGTTACACCGTAAGGAAGGTCGAGTTTGAATTTCAGGAAAATCGGACCAAAATTGACAGACAAAATGGCCGCCGTTTGTACGCGAATACTGTTAAAAAAAATGGTATATCATGGTTGTGGACCCTGTATAGGTCATAATTTTAAATCGATTTTGATGAGGAAGGTTGAGTTCTAATTTCGTGAAAATCGTACCAAAATTGCCGGATGAAATGGTCGACGTTTGTACGCGAATAGTGTAAAAAATATGGTATATCATGGTTGTGGACTCTCTACAGGTCACAATTCTTATCCGATTTTGATGAAAAGTCACATTTCTAGGTTGTGTACTGTCACACCATAATCATTGTCGGCTTCGAATTTCATGAATATCAGACTGGAACTGACCAACTAAATGGCTGCTCCCAATACAGTATGAAATACAGGACTTAATGGTGTAGGAAAAATCACTTTCGGTATTGCTTGTTCTCTATCCATCTCTCGAAAATGTGGGAGTATTCTGCCTGGCAGTGCCAGCCTATCTTATACTAATGTAGGATCACTTTGTGATGTAATTTCATTGATGCAAGGTATTATTTTTTTATCTAGCTGAGCAGGGGGGTAGGGGGTGGACCCCCCCCCCCCCAACCCCCCCTCTGGATCCGCCCCTGAATCAAGACTATGTTTTTTTTTTATCCTACCGACTTTAGTAATGATGACCGAGGCTAGCCCCAATATTCAATCACTAAAATCTCGGTTCACAGTGGATCAATCTGACTGAAATTTTCAGCAAATTGCCTTTACATTATCTAGTTTTTAGCTATTATAGTGTGAGTTGACAACTCTTTACCTAACCTCCCATAATCAGGCGCGGATCCAGTGGGGGGCGCACCCCGCGCACGCCCCCTCTATTTTTTGAGGTGGCGAACAATTTTTAACTCCATATATTCTCGCGACGCGAGAAAGGAGAACGAAAATAGTTTAGGTTGGAAATCGTAATTTACAGTACTAGTACGAAATTAGTCCTTGGGGGCATTTTTTACACTCAAAAATCACGGTTCCGGGCTTTGCACTCCCAAGTTGGTGCAGCACGCCCCCTCTTTCTGAAAATCCTGGATCCGCCCCTGATAATGTATCATTAAGCAGTGATCTGAGCATTATTCTTACAGTTGATGTAATTGAGAGCGCGAATCAACCCGGAAACTTTCTAATCGGAAGTTCTTGGTACCTCATTGTCATTCTGGAGGGGACCGGAGGACTTTGCATTCGCTCACATTGGCTTTATTCGGTGGCAGAACCAAAGTCCAAAACAACCGGTTATGCTATTGAAGGGAGATAACCACTATGAGAATAAATTGTAAGAGTCCCGGAAAATATGACAACACGTGCTACATATTGGCGCCAAACATAGGTCGAGGGCCACGAATAAGCCAGGTTATAGGTTTAACTACATTTATACAATTGAAATTCCTTGTTTAAATTCAAACGTGTTAATTTTTGGAATCCACTAGTTGCTTAATAGAAGGTTCAACTTTAGGGATGCGCGGGTGGGGGGGGATGCCCCCCCCCCCCTCGTGAAATGCCCGCCCCCCCCCCCGCTCAGAAATTGCTAACAAGCATTAAAGTATACACAGTTCCTTATATTAACCTAAAAAAGCCAATTTTTTTTTGTTTGAATACTTATTTTAAAATGCTTATTAGACGCCTAGGTAACTAATAGCATGATGATTACAACAGTTTGTTAGAATGACCTTTCCGAAAATTTCCTCAAAATGTTCGCCCCCCCCCCCCCCGCTTAATGGTGTCTAGATACGGGCCTGCTTTATTGTACATTTAAAGGTAAGGTCAAACGATTAGCACAGAAATACCAAATAATTAATTCCACGAGTTTGATCCAATTTAACCATCAGAGGCTATGATAGACGGGGTGAATGACAAAGACGCAAAATCTGGTCACCAAAGACCACTCGGACCAAGACCAGTCGGACCAAGTGATAGACCACTCGACCCAAACAAAAAGACTACTCGGACCATGCAAAAAGTCCACTCGGACCAATAATAAAGTGTTGTTTTAATGAATTGGTATTTGGCTACTTTAAATGGCAAAATTTGTGATATCCGCAAATATATTCCAGAGTGGGATGTTATACCCCATTTCACTTTAGTCACTATTTGGAGTATCTGCCGATATCACAAATTTTGCCGTTTAAAGTAGCTAATTCTCTAACTCAGTATCCATCCCAAGTTTTACACGTTGTAAAAACGAATTATTTGTCAATTCAAATCAACATTGATGCTGTTATGTTACCTTGAAAAGTCATGCTTCTGATATACAATATTTAATACAAAATAAACATGTTACCATTGGTACACGAATCGTATACCATAGTGCATAACAGCATAACCTATATCTAGAGAGCATGCACAATAGATTGGAATAATTAGACACTAGAAATTTCTATTCGGTTCAGACTCTTGCTATATTTCTCTGGACATACTGATTTGAAAAGTCAAAACCGAAAGAATTGAACGTAAATCAGTTCATATACAATAAGATTATATTATTATATGCATTGCTACCCATTTGGGTCAATTTCTAGGTCCCAAATATTAGCGATTTAGCACCTTTAAACCATGATATTTTAGTTTGGGTTTTACCGTTCCCAAATACCAGTGGTTTGACATCAGGAAGCTGCCATGGGGGGATTGGGTGATCGTTCTGTTTAACCCAACATGAGCCTGGCGTGGTAGAAACATTCAACCCAACATGGTTTAATATGTGGCATTAGATTATAAGATCTGGTACTGAGTTACACGGGGGGGTTGGGATGGCCTAGTGGTCTAGAGTGCCGCGCTTCGACCTCTAGCCTTCCGGTCACCTCTGGTTTGCGGCTGTGGTATCGAGCCCTGGTGTGAGCGTATGTGGCATGGAGATGGGGGCACCTTCTCAACTTTGTGGGTTTCCTCCGGGCACTCCGGATTCCTCCCACTGCTAAAGACCCCTACACACAAGCAAATTATTGACATAAATTTTTTTAAAAAACCATATGTTAGTCCCGAAATGACCTAGTTGTGTTGAGTGGACGTTAAACCTCATTTCTCTCTCTCTCTCTCTCACTGAGTTGCACAGTTTTGATTCCCCGCTGTTATGTGGTAGGGGAGTAGGATTGCCAGTCAAACCTTGTGAGTTTTCTCCAAGCCTTCCAGTTTCCTCCCTGACAACCTCCTGAACCATATAACCCCGTTTACATTACAAAATTTAAGCGTGCCAGGTACCGTTCCTGGTACGGCTCGGTTAATTTTTTTGTAGTGTAAATGGGTAAAACACAAGCGTGCCGTACCGAGTACCGTGCCAATCTGGCCCACTGAAGTGATGTGGTCTCGGTACCGTACTAAGAACGGCACACTTCAAATTCTCGTAGTGTAAACGCTAACCGGTCTGAGTAAGGATTACTGCGCATGCGCAAACTGCAAACCTTGACAGTTCTGTCATCAGTTCTGTCAAAATGGCTGCTCAAACTAAATCAGTCATTATAATTGTTTTCATCTGGGTAATTTGTACATTTGGCACGCTTGGCACGGTTCTGGGACCGGTTATTTTAGAGTAATGTAAACGGGTCCATTTCTTGAAATTTATCGTGGCCTGGTACCGTACCTAGTACGGCATGCTTATCGCGGCCAAATGTAAACGGGGCTATCGTTGGTCCCTAAATGACTACGGTTGTGTCGAGAAGATGTTAAACCCCATTTCCCTTCCTCCCACAAGTCACCATGAAAACACTATACTCATGATTAAAGACGTCTGTTCCAGAATGCCAGTCAAACCTTACATTACAAAAAGAATTTTATGTTCTGTAGACTTGTTTTGCAACTTTCTCAGCATGAGAATACCCAATTCATTTTTCCTTTGGTATTCTCAAAGTCAACTAACAATTTTTAACAAAAACAGTTTTATATTCTGTAGACCTATTTCGCAAAAATTAAAAAATGTCTTTCCAGCAGAACAATTTTATTTTTCCTTTGGTATTGTCAAAATCAACTGGCAAATTTTCATCAGAAATCTGGTACAATATTTAACATGTCTTCGAAAAGGAAAGAGAAAGCTCGTCAAGTCTTCTTTTAAGTCGTAGACAAACAAATTCATAAATCTTAACATCACAAAACAAGACAAAATGTGTTTATTTTTATTGTGCAGATCATCAGCCAGACTAGATACATTAAAATACAATTATGGCAATAAAAATGGCTAACAAAAATCTGGACAAAAGAAGTGAATTAATTTTTCAGAGGTAGTCTATTTGTTGTTAGTTAGAAGTTGTGAAGCATCCTTTTTCTCTTGTTTCTTATATTATGTGGTTTTTTGTAACAGTTACTTAGAAACTCTAGATGATAGAATTGGACGTTGATAAGCATCTGATCAGATATGTGTAGAGTTGTGTACCTTTCGAGTTGGTATTAACAGCTTATTGTTGGACGATGTTTTACCATCAAATGCGTACATTTTCTCATATCTGTTGCCAATCTTGATGTGAAACACAGACACGATGCATTTTATTCTGTTGTTGGATGAAAATGTTTTGCTGTATGCTTCTCGTTATCACTAGTATTTAGAAATTTGGTGACAAAATTCTGACAGGATAGAAATCAAATAGCAGTTCTGCCTGTGCTCCTTGGCTACAGATTTAGAGGGTTGTTGGGTGGCCAAATTGTGTTACAAGTGTGCTGAGATCATCTCTGTCATTGAGTCAACTGCAGTCGTTTCAATCCTGAGCTTGTATGTGACAACGAGGAGTTTTTCTTGCCCAATCCTGTGGGTTTTCTCTCACTGCTAGTGACATTACGAGCAAACAAATTATTGAAATAAATTTGAACCATATATGTTAGTTCCAAAATGTCCTATTTGTGGTGAGTGGACTGTTAAACCATATCTCTCTCTTTTTATCTACAAAGCAGATTTCTTTTTTTTTAAGGTTTTTTTCATCGCACCTAAAAAAAAAATTTGCTCAGCTACATAAGGCTTAGAAAAAGTTGAATGAATTTTGCCACAAATCCCATAGCATCATTCAAGAAAAATCAATAATCCTGAGTTAGGACGTTAAACTGGACCGTAACCCCATTTCATTTCAGATTGGCCAAGAAATAAGAAATAATTTAATGAAAACTTACTTTCAACTGGTAAATATTTTAACACTAGAGTATGTGTATATGTATATATATTCTATATGTTTATAAGTGTGTCCACAAGTTGTTTAAGATGTCTGACATTTCACTCCTGGTGTGAATGACTTTCTCTGTATTGTCATTGATATTACAGACACTCTGCAAAATAAATGATTTTTTTTATCATCCCCTGTCATTGAAACAGATTGCAGTTTAAAAAAACAAAAAAATTAATCCATACATTTTAAACTGAGTGAACAAAGGTGTCTGTGCCTGAGAAAATTACTTTGTTTCATGGTAAAATTTATAATGTGCCCATTTAGAGACAAAGCTACAAAGTTTAGCTTAAATAATTAATTGTCGATGGTGATTTTCTTGAAAAAGTCTGTTTTGAGCACATAAATTTTACTTGGACTGAAATTTGTTTTTTCTCAGTTTTCATATTGAGAGACAAACATTAGCATAAAAAATTGTCGTTTTGATTCCCCAGTTGTACATGACAAGGCGTAGTTTCGTCTGTCCAACCTCGTGTTTTTTTTAGGTCCTCCGGTTTCCTCCCTTTGCAGGGGGGGGGGGGGTGGTGGATGGCCAAATGGTTAACACATGCGTGCTGTATCATAAAGCCTCAACTGGCCTGGTTTTGAATCCATGGTTGTACGTGACAAAGAGTAGGAAGGGGTAGGTTCGCTTGTCCAACCTCATGGGTTTCCTCCCATTACTTAAGAGCCCTATGTGCAAACGATTTTACTGAAATTAAACCATATGTTAGTCCTGAAAAGACCTAGTTTGTGTCAAGTGGACGTTTAACCCCATTGCTAAAGACCACTACGCGCAAGAAAATTTTTGAAATTAAATTAAACCCCATTTTTCTCTCTGTGTCTTTCACACAAGCCAACATGACAAACTGATAAACAAGACCAATACATAACATGCTATGCAAGTATCGGTTTCAATCAGTATTGATGTTGTTATCTTGCCAGTGAAACTTTAGGATCCTGGGGCCTATTTCACGAAATTTTAACTAAGATAAGATCCCAATTTTAGTAATTTGATTGGATAATATTAGATTGATTTTAGTGCTTAGCCAATCAAAATTGAAGTATCTACTAAAATTGGATTTTATCTTAAGTTAAAATTTCGTGAAACAGGGCCCTGATATCCAATATTTAAGACACAAGTAACATTTTATAATCAGTACATACACCTCGCTAGTCTGACCTCCAGACTAGTGAGCCAGCGTCTTATCCAATTAGCCACCGTGGCCCCCTTGTAATCCTTATGCAGAATAAAGTTCTCAATTTTCACATTAATATAGTCAGTAATAATATCCCCTTTTATAACAAATATTCAAAATAAGGATGGAGCATATTTCACTTTGAACAAAAAATATCTAAGGTGTGGAGGAACAATGCCGGAAAATCGGGATAAACTTTCTCTGCTACCGTTGCACCCTTTGTAATCGTGAAGCAAAACAAAGTTCTCAATACATTAATAAGGACAGTAATAATATCCATTTTCAAAACATATCAAAATTTTGAAATAAAGATGGACCGTATCTCACATTTAATAAAATAAGGATGGACTGTATCTCACTTTGAATAAAATAAGGATGGACCATATCTCACTTTGAATACAATAAGGATGGACCATTTCTCACTTTGAATAAAATAAGGATGGACCATATCTCACTTTGAATAAAATAAGGATGGGCCATTTCTCACTTTGAACAAAACAAGGATCGACCATATTTCACCATGAATAAAGTAATAAAGGACCATATAAAATAAGGATGGACTGTATCTCACTTTGAATAAAACAAGGATAGACCATATCTCACTTTGAATAAAATAAGGATGGGCCATATCTCACTTTGAATAAAATAAGAATGGGCCATATCTCAATTTGAATGAAATATGGATGGACCGTATCTCACTTTGAATAAAATAAGGATGGACCGTATCTCACTATGAATGAAATAAGGATGGACCGTATCTCACTTTGAATAAAATAAGAATGGATCGTATCTCACTTTGAATAAAATAAGGATGGACTATATTTCACTTTGAATAAAATAAGGATGGACCGTATCTCACTTTGAATGAAATAAGGATGGACTGTATCTCACTTTGAATAAAATAAGGATGGACCGTATCTCACTTTGAATGAAATAAGGATGGACCGTATCTCACTTTGAATAAAATAAGAATGGACCGTATCTCACTTTGAATAAAATAAGGATGGACCGTATCTCACTTTGAATAAAATAAGGATGGATCGTATTGAATAAAATAAGGATGGGCCATTTCTCACTTTGAATGAAATATATAAAGTGAAGTGTTGTAAAGAGAACAAGAGTTTGTTTGAATTAGATAATGATCATTGAACTAACGTCTTTATACCATTCAACTTGCTATTCTAGTGAATAAACATTGATGTATATCACACTGCCAGGTGCTTGAGTAAAAAAAACGATATCTACTCTAGAAAACCATTTTATTTAGCAGAAAATAACATAGCACATTGTAAACTATCTAACAGCAAATTAAACATCTTAAAGAGGAACAGCTATGCTAGATTTAAAGGAGACATAACGATAGATCTTAAATTAGCTAAGTCTCTAACTCAATATCGTCCAAAGTCTTCGGCATTCAAAACACGAATTATTTGTCAATTTTAATCAACACTGTTGTCATTTTACTGGTAAAAGATGGGCTTTTGATATCCAATATTTAAAACAAAATAAGCATTTTACCATTGGTACACAAATCGTGTACCATAATGCGTTTCAGCCCAAGTTCTAGCAAGAGAAACATTGCACCAAATCAAACGGCGTATGTAGACTGGAATAACCAGACACTCGAAATAGTCACTCGAATGAAACTTCTGGCGTATTTGGCGGAACATGACTGATTTGAAATTAGAGTACAAACGAAAACGATTGAATGTAAATCAGTTTGTATACATTCATATTACATTATTATATGCGTTGCAATTTCTAGGTCTGTGGCAATTTCTAGGTCTGAGGGGGTTGGGATGGCCTAGTGGTCTAGAGTGCCGCGCTTCGACCTCTAGCTGGCCGGTCACCTCTGGCTTGCGGCTGTGGTTTCGAGCCCTGGTGTGAGCGTATGTGACATGAAGATAGGGGCGCCTTCTCAACCTCGTGGGTTTCCTCCTGGCATTCCGGTTTCCTCCCACTGCTAAAGACCCCTACGCGCAAGCGAATTATTGAAATAAAAATGAACCATATGTTAGTCCCAAAATGACCTGGTTGTGTCGAGTGGATGTTAAACCCCATTTCTCTCTCTCTCTCTCTCTCTCTTTCTAGGTCTGAATATTAGCGATTTAGCTCCTTTAAACAAAGAGACAGAGCTGTTTGCAAGGGAACAGAAAGATTAGAGAGGAACAGCTTTATAGAATCTTAAAAAGATGGTTGTGCAAGTTCTTAAAGCAAAAGTAATGTCAAAAGATATATAACCAATGTAAAGTATGTTCAATCTTAAAATCACATGACTAGTGTAAAATCTCGACTAATGCAATATCTTAATGACACTCGCATCGGCGATTTTAAGATGTTGAAAAATGCACAGCTAGTGTAGGATCTTAAAGACATACAGCTTATGTAAGATCTTGAAGATACAATGATAGGATAAGATCTTAAAGATACACAGCTAATGTAAGATTTAAAGATCCACAGCTTGTGTAAGATTTAAAGATACATGGCTAATGTAAGAATTAAAGATACACAGCTTGTGTGAAATTTAAAGATACACATCTAATGTAAGATTTAAAGATACACAGCTAATGTAAGAATTAAAGATACACAGCTAGTGTAATATTTAAAGATACACAGCTAATATAATATCTTAAAGATACACAGCTAATATAATATCTTAAAGATACACAGCTAATATAAGATCTTAAAAATACTGTACACAAATAATGTAAGATAGTGTAATATTTAAAGATACCTAGCTAATAAGATCTTAAGAATACACTGCTAGTGTAAGTGTTAAAGCAAAACAGCTAATGAAGTTTAAGATTTTAGAGATTTACAGCTAATGTAAGCTAGATCTTAAAGATACATAGCCTAGCAAATGTAAGAATTTAAAGATACACAGCTCATGTAAGATCTCCAAAAACATACACAGCTTATGTAAGATTTTAAAAAGATACCCAACTAATGTAAGATCTTTTAAGATCTGCACCAACTGGGCAATTTTGCTTGAACAACGACACTGTGGCCTACTATTGTATCCAATTCCAATTGTAAGTGGGTAATATAGCAGGTCTTCATAGCCATATTTGAGAGTTAATTTCTGATCTCATTTAGAAATTGATATTACAGACGAAGGCCAACACAGCCTACTATTGTATTAAAATCTTGCTATCAGGGGTCCTTTAAAATGCAAACCATGGGGGTAAAACACTAAAAACGTCTTCATAGTACTGCAGCCTACTTTTATATCATTTCCAACCGTCCTTTTACATGCATGCCAACAGGTAAGAAGGTCTTCTTAGTCATACTTCAGAATTAATTAGTGTGTTCATCTAGAAATTGATATTACAGACACTGTATGGAATTTGAAAGTGTATTATTGTTTATTTTGATAGAGGTGCCAAAACCTTTTGAAATCCTGATGTTTATACTAAATTCTAATTTGGAATAAACTTGAACTTTTTATTAAGTTTTGAAAGTAGTGCATGAATTATCATTATAATAACGACCATATCTACTGCCCGTATCTACTGCCGACTTGTCCCCTGCTGTTTTATGATATGTACTTGTACTTTATTGGATTTCTGTGTTAGTGTATTCATATCATAAGAAGAGTTGTCGATATATTCCAAGTACCTGCGGAGATGTCGATATATTGTACATACCTGTGGTGTATTTATCTATACCTTACATTTTATATTAGCTGTATAAGTACAGAACATAGAAAAACATGTTTTTGTTCTTTTTGTTTGAATGGCTATCAGTAAGGACCTCACATCACCATAACCCACACATGGACATTAAGCCAACAATACAGGTGCTTTAATCATTTTGATATTTTACAACTGTGGATGATCTTTTGATTTCAAAAGAGAATATAAATGGTCAGATTAGTTTCTTCTGGCAAGGTTTCAAAACAAAACCTTTCATGTAAAGAAGACCCAAGTTCCAGTTGTCTGAATATTGGTAAGAGGAGGTTGGGTGGCCGAATGGTTAATGCATGTGCATTTTATCATAAGGTCTGTCGTGGGGACAGGTGGCATGGTTTAAACTTTCCGCTTGTACATGAGTAGAGTCACCTGTCTAACCTCTTGGATGTCCTCCTGGTCCTCCAGTTTCCTGTAATTGGGTGAAGGGTAGCTGGTAGCTGGTAGCTTGCCCAACTTTGTGGGTTTTCTTCAGGTCCTCTTGACAGACAGTTGTTTGTTGAAGTTTGATTTTGGTAGAGAAAGTTCCTTATAATTTGTCACCGTGGTGCAGGACAGTAGGCCTGTCAAGGAACAGTGTCTGGGTGTTTGGAATTATTGAACAATAGGGGTCACTTCCACTACAACCGGAGGGATCTTCATGTAGTGTAGGCCATTAAAAGCATATAAAAATGAAACAAAACAATCTGAATTTTAATCAGATTGCATATAAAGTCAGTTCAATACAACTAAGTGTCCGGTATTAAAGTTCCAATAGCATTTTTTTAAGTTATATTTTTAAAATTTATTAAAATAAAGCCCCAAAATAGATTGAACCTATAAACAGTCCTACCTTGTTAAAGAATAATCCTATTAATCCTATAATTCACTATTGCCAGTTGAGAAATTGGCAAAAATATCATTTTCAACTTCAAATTCAAACGTTTGAAGATGGCCGTCCATGGAGAAGAATGGGAAAACAAGGGAGGTAATTGAGTAACTATTTCCTCAATCAACCAGTGTCACCCTTTCTAACCCCCCCCAAAATTTTGTCCATGGTCGTATAATAGTGAGTTGACAACCTTTTGAGCAAAAAACATAGAAATAATTATATTTTGACTTTCTTAGAAAAAGTGAAATTGGAACTTTAAAAGTATAAAAAAAACTGAAACAGAACGAAATATAGATCTGTATTTTAATCAGATTGTTCATGAATCAATTATTCACATTCTACAAACAGGAAAGACCGAATCTTCGTTCGTCCACAGATTTTATTATCTGTACCTACTTTATTATCTGTACCTGCTTACAAGAGATTCAGAGGAAAATTATCTTTCCCTATAAATGGGAATAAGCTACCAAGATCAATTAGAGAAAGTTTAAACTTTTGTTAAATTCAAATCAGAGTTAAAAACACACTTGTTTAAATATTATTACGATCTGTGATGTGACATTTGTTAAGCGCTTAGAAATATCACCACATATAACGAAGCGCTATAGAAGATGAATAATAATAATAATATAAAATGATTAGATATTAGATTGTTTCATGGTAAACTTGCTTATGGATGTCAGTAGGCCTTTATACTTTTAATTGGGGGGGTTGGATGGCCGAATGGTTAGCATGTGCGCACGCTTTAACATACGGCCTGCTATTGAGTCAAATGCCGTGGTTTCGAATCCCCGGTTGTACATGGCAAGGAGTAGGGTCGCCTATCCAACCTCATGCGCTTTCTCTGGGCACTCCGGTTTCCTCACACTGCTAAAGACCCCTATACGCGCAAGCAAATTATTGAAATAAAATTAAACCATATGTTAGTCCCAAAATGACCCAGTTTGTGTCAAGTGGGCGTTACACCCCATTTTTGTCTCTCTTATACTTTTAATAGAAAAAGCATAACTGATCTTATAACCCGACAAGAAGAAAAGAAACGATTTAGCTATTCAGTCTTGTTATATTCATCTCAAATACAAATAGATGTCTACAGGTATTGTCTAAGAAAAGGTAAATACATTATTTTTCTCAGCATACAAATATTTAATTGTGGATTTCTTTCAACGACCATGACAACACAACAAAGATAATGCAGAAAACAATGGTGTCTATTCGCAAACAATGATATTACAGATTGTATTGCATCAGTTTATGACGCAGTATGGCATCCTTCCAGACTTTTGATTATTATTTTACTTTAAAGCCACTGATCGTTATTTGGGGGATTTTGAATCTGAAATAAAATGGTGATTGATTTCCCCTTTTTTAACCCTAATCTACAGTTGATATTTCGATCTCGAAATAAAATGGATAGAGAAACTTAGATATGGTTCAATTTTATTTCAATAATTGGCTGGGGCGTAGGGATCTTTAACATTGGGAGGACTCTGAATAACCTATGAAAATTGGACAGTCGATCCTATTCTTTGTAAAGTAAAACCACAGAATCAAAACCTCGCCAGTTAAATTAGACCGTATGATTCACCACGCAGACGCTAACTATTCGGCCACCTAACCAATCAAAAGGCCCCATTTTATTCAACCCAACAGATTATCTACTGTTGATATTTTAGTTTTATTCTCTGCTTTACATATTGATATTTATATTTGAGTGGCCGGTCACCTCTGGCTTGCGGCTGTGGTTTCGAGCCCTGGTGTGAGCGTATGTGACATGGAGATAGGGGCGCCATCTCAACCTCGTGGGTTTCCTCCAGTTTCCTCCCACTGTTAAAAACCCCTACGCGCAAGCGAATTATTGAAATAAATGAAACCATATGTTAGTCCCAAAATGACCTAGTTTGTGTCGAGTGAGTTGACATTAAACCCTATTTCTCTCTCTCTCTTTTTAATTTGAGTGCAATTTATCATTAAGGTGATGAAATAAAATTGAACCCAAAATGAATGAAATGACCTAGTTTGTATCAAGTGGATGTTTAACCACTTCTCCCTCTGTTTCAGTCTCTGCTTGGTGTTTACCTTAAATTCCATTATTGTTTTGCCAGAAATAGGGATGACAGTTGCAACCTCGACTACACACCCTTTAGTAGTCTTGGTGGTAGGCCTAACAAGATTCTTTACCTAGTCATTATAGGTTGACATTTTGTATGTGTTAAAAGCCATGACAACCTGTCAGATATCATTATTCATACATGTGATTATTCTTACACATACATGTGTTGGAACTCAAACAAATACAACATTTTTTGCCCTTTGTTATATTTATATCAAGAAAAAAGCCAGTAATCTGTTGAAGGTTTAAGTGAAATATGTCTTACCTATATATCAATAAAGATACATTATAGGAGATTAGATAAAGAGTTGGCAGTTCTCACTATAATAGTTAAATACTTGATAATGTAAAGGGAATTTGCTGAAAATTTCAGTCAAATTGATCCACTAGGAACTGAAAATTAAACAGAGAGAGAGAAATGGGGTTTAACGTCCACTCAACACAAACTAGGTCATTTCGGGACTAACATATGGTTTTATTTTATTTCCAGAATTCGCTTGCGCACAGGGGTCTTTAGCAGTGGGAAGAAACCAGAGTGCCCGGAAGAAACTCACAAGGTTGAGAAGACGCCCCTTTCTCCATGCCACATACGCTCACACCAGGGATCGAAACAAAAACCGCAAGCCAGAGGTGACCAGCCAGCTAGAGTTTGAAGCGCAGCACTCTAGTTGTCCAGATGGTAGGAAAAAACCTTGTGCAAGCTGTATCATAAATTCTGTCATTAAGTCAATTGGTGTGGGTTTTTTCCAATTTCCTCCCAGTGTTAAAGACCCCTACGCGCAGCGAATGTTTGACATAAAGACCCCTACGCGCAGCGAATGTTTGACATAAAGACCCCTACGCGCAGCGAATGTTTGACATAAAGATTGAACAATATGTTAGTCCGGAACCCATTTGTGCCGAGTGGATGTTAAACCCTCCGTGTGTGTCTCTCTCTCAATGTGTGAAACCGGCTCCCTCTCTTTCTCCCCATGAAACCGGTTTCTCTATCTCTCTCTCCCTCCCTCCTTGTGAAACTGTTCAGTTTTCGTCCATTTGTACGATATTGTAAACCAGTTAAAAACAAAAAGTTTATATATATATATATATATATATATATATGTATGTATGTATCTGATTTATCATTTAATTTGTTTAATAGACATTCTATATACCCTGACTTATTTAATAGATTATCTATAGCACCCTGGGCTGTATACTTCCTGCTGAGTTTTCACTGATCCACAAACAGTTGAGTGTAAGTATGAACTAGACTCATTGGAATCTAGATTTTGGTACATGCGTAAAATTAGACCCAAGTGGTTTTTAAATCATGTTTTGTGTAACTGAGAAACAAGACTTTGGGCCATTAGGTTTTTCTGCTCGGCTTCCTGCAAATCAAAGCATCATCATCACCATCTGTTTTTTGGCGAAGTTTATTCTTTCTGTCCAGAAAAACACAACTTTTGTAACATTAGCGGTGTTAAAATGGTTTAGGTAGAAAGAAATGGTGAAATGGTCTATAATAGATGCATGATAGTCGCTCGCTACACACGGGCAATGTCGGCAAACAGATGGATACTGTAAGGCTCTTGCATAACATCTTTCAGGAATGTTTTTGGCGCTCGTCTGCATCTATCCCCCATTAGCGTCTGCTAGAAATATCAGCGTCTTGTTATTTGAAGAGTGAACAAATTTCTACACGAGAATTTCTTGTTCTATCAGTGATTGAATCGGTTATAAATTTATCTTAAATGACGTTTAAATTACCTCCCCTCGTCACTAGCACCGATTCCACGATTTAGGTGAAAGAATGTCTTTGAAATAAAGCTGCACCTTGCATCATGGCATTTCTTTCAAGGAAACATGTCAGAGAACTGTTAAGTGTTTTGGGTACAAACGTAAAAACTGGCATAAAATCTGGAATTCTATTTGCCGATAACAATCGTAGTAAAAAGTCTATACGATTACACAATTCCAAGACAAAATGAAAGTTGTTAAAAGCCGAAAAATTACCAGGAACACAAGAATTAAAAAAGTTCCTAATGGTTAGGGAGATATTGATGTGTCGGAATGGAGTTGACAGACAAAGTTGTATTATTTTTTAAACTTGTCAGATCTAATATGTAATGGATATATGAGTTGCAGTTTTTTGGGATAGAAGCAGAATGTTTTACCAATATATGCATGACATTTATTCAATGAATTTAACAAGTATATTAGTGTGTTTTATTTTTTGTTGATTTTAACAAGTAAATTAGGGTATTTTTTACTTGATTTTAACAAGTACAAGTATAAGAGTTATGGCTGTCAATCTGAGTTATGCGTGGTTTAATGGTTGAGAGTGAGACATTAAACAATACATTGATATTGCACGAGTGCTATATCCATATATTACACAATGTCTTGCACAAGACCATTACACAACTTAAAATACAAAACACTATCCAGCATGTGGATTTCATTGAAATACGTCACACGGGTCCAGTTTTTCAACTAGTATAAATAATGTATGCTTCACACCAACATCAAAGGATGACGTCACATTTTAAGGTTTGTTAAGGTTTATGTGTATATTTTCCGAGAGAGAAAGACAGACAGGTTGGATTTAACGTTCATTTGACACAAACTAGGTCATTTCAGGACTAACATATGGTTTGATTTTATTTCAACAATTCGCTTGCACGTACAGGTCTATAGCAAGGGGAGAAAACCGGAGGATCATGAGTTACCCCACAAGATCCTATTCCTTGTCAGGTACAACCGAGGAATTGAAACCATGCTGGTTGACTCAATGACGGAACTTATAATGGAACGCTAACACGCTAACCATTTGGCCATCCACTCTCTATTTGAATCCTTTAACTTTAGCCAAATTTATATATAAATGTAAAAATTTGAATATCGACACAGAGACACCATAACCTATAGAAGACTGGTTATATATAGATACAGGTATTTCTATAGATTCATTGAAGATAAATAAAAGTTATGGAAAACTCCATTCTCATTAAAACACAGATCCTATTTCGTTTGGTTTTTATCCTTCAAAAGTTTGTTTTACTTATCTTTACGTAGTTTACGCCATCGAAAGTATAAAAAGCAAAACGAAATATAGATCTGTATTTTTATTAGATTGTGAAAACTCGACATAAAACGATAATTGAAGTATTTGTTTGTGATATGAGATATGTGTGTATAGATTCAAATAATCCTGAATGATTGTACAAGTAGTTTACCTTATTTCAAATTTTCTCTGTTATTTCTTCAACAGATAAGAAACCTGTAGCAGGGGCGGATACAGGTTAATGGATAAAGAATGAGTGAAATTATTATTACTGTTCCATCCCTGCATTGGCCGAGAAAGTTCATCCAGATTTTCTGGCATGGTTCCTCCTTTTCAAAGCCACTCACAGCCCTTGATTAGTTGCAATTAATTTGACCAACCGATACATCAAAGATTCCACTCGTCCTTTTAGTGATTCTTATTGATGTTCTCTCAAATATGACTGTAAAAAGCTAAGGGCCGTGGATCACATGTAATCAATTTGATTCCCAGTCAGTCAAGACTCAAATATGACTAATATGAGAGCTGTTGATCACAGGTAATCCATTTGACTTCCAGTCAGTCCAGTCAGGCCAATGTGACTAAAACAAAGGCTCTTGCTCAAAATGTATTCAATTTGACTCAGTACATCAAAGATTCCTAGTCCTTTTAATGATTCCAATTGATATTTCAAATATCATCCGAACATCATCAAGACATGACACATATTTTTCGTTTATTTCTGGCGACACTTTAAATTGAGTTCATTTGATTGGTCTGATTTAATGTGATTACTCGATGATGGGAATTCGTATCAGACGGTCCACGTCCGTATTAATGTCTCCCCAGATATTCAAGCAATCAGTTAATAACAAAATACATGATGGTCAACCAAGATACGAATGAACGCCATCATTAGATTATTGAAACAAAAACATCCACCACCGTACTTTATAGTCTTTGTCCATCCCTCTCGCATTGTTCAAAATAAATGGATAATCTTTTTAATGGAGATGAAAATTATATTTGTTGTTTACTGTGAGAACATTAGTCTAGTTTTGATGTCATTTGTAACAACTAAACATGATATAATATTCTTTATATTGAGACTCTTTAATATTCTTTGAACAGACATTACATTAGTTTAAACTGATTTCATTTTAGTTTTCCAGGATTTTGAAATAAAATGAAAAGGTGATTAAAATGTCTTAGTTTTGATCAGAGGCGATTTCAATGGGGGCGCAAGGGGCGCGCGGCCCCCCTAATTTTCGACAGTGCCCTTTTTTACTACTGAAAGTGCCTTTCAACTAGCTTTTTTGCTCGATTTTGAGGCTCTTTTTGTACGATTTCCGAACGATTAGACGAAAATATCAGCCAAATATTCCTAGATCCGCCCCTGTTGATGTTATTGGTAACAACTAAACATGATATAATATTCTATTTATTGAGACTCTTTAATATTCTTTAAACGATCATTACATTAGTTTAAACTGATTTCACCAGGATTTTGAAATGAAATGGTGTTAACGTCTATTTTTGATGTCATTTGTAACAACTGAAAATATAAATCTTAATGGATACAAAATTTGTTATATTTTTTTTTTTTTTTTGATTATCAGCACATTATGACTTGATTTCTGTCAAACTGTTAAAAAATGAATTAATAACAGTTTTAATGGAGCATTTTAACAACATTTGGACTTGTACCTTGTCATCCTCCATTGTTTAAAATAAATGAATAATCTATTTAATTTAGCGTGAGCTGCATGCGGGCTCCATTACAAATGGTTTAGTAATGTAAACAATATTTAATATTACTCAACTAACCATATTTTTCAAGCCATATTTTTGATAGTAATTCCATTAAAGCAAAAGATGCTATCGTAAAGCGTGAAATGAGATGAAATCGGTTTTAACGTCCTACTGTTCTGCTCCTACTGGGCTAATGCAGATGGGCTCTCAAAAACCTATCCGAGCATAAATAAATAAAATGAGGTTTAAAATCCTATTTTTCTGAACCAATGCCATGAAGACAGTCATACGTACAGTCTGCTATAAGGGACATTTTGTCTGGATGGTGGATGCTGCAAATTTCTCTTATTTTGAAGTCAAACTGTCAAGGGTTCTTTTAAGTGCACACCGATGTGTATACAGGAATTCAGTTTTTCATCCCATCCGAACCACAAGAAGCTGTGTCTTACCCGGCACTCCGCTTCACAAAACGGACAAGGAGAACCCCTCCGCAGGAAATCCAGTGGAACTTTGTCAGCCATCAACAGGATGGATTCTGGGAGATCCTGTTTAGCGACGTGTCAATGCCTTACTCACTGAGCCTATACGGCTCTCAGTTTTTGACGAATTGCATTTTTGAATTTATATCCTGCACCCTAAAACAGGGGGATTGGATGACAGTATGGTTAGCAAGTGCACGCTGAATCATAAGGTCTGTCATTGAGTAAACAGGCATGGTGTTGATTCCCCAGTTGTGCGTGACATTGAATAGAGTCACCTATTCAACCTCTTGGGTTTCCCCAGTTTCTCCGGTTTCCTCCCACTGTTTAAGAACCTTGCATGCAAGCGAATTATTAAAATAAAATTGAACCATGTGTTAGTCCCAAAATGACATAGTTTTTATCATGTGGATGTTAACCATGATATAAAACATGCGTGGTTGGAAATTGGTTAAAAGTTTTTGTCAAGTGGACGTTAAACCCCATTTCTCTCCCCCCCCACCTCCCCCTCTCTCTCTCTAACACATGCCTGGTTGGAAAATGATTAAAAGTAGAACTTGTTGCTAATATGTCTCGCGTCCAGCTGATTGATAACCCTAACTGTTAAAGTCATCGACTAAGGTAAATATTGGAACAATATACCTTTGATTACTGTTTTTTTACAATCTGTTTACCTTGTGTGATTAGTGAGATGAAATAGACGAGGGAAAAAAGGTAATAAATAAAGATTTATTGTAGATTGTGGAAAGCGTGCGCGAATATATCAAGTAATTATATCACCTATCACTATAAAACATACGATTTCTACCATTGATTATAGAATTGATATTTACGAATGGGAATGATTTCCCCGCGGAATAACACGACTTTGATCTTTTTGCGTGTAATGGTTGAAATACTGTATGATTTTTACAGGTATTTCAATATTGATAATTAAATATTTGATGTTATGATTGTTTTGTTTGTATTCTAATTAATTAATTTATATGCAGGTGGTATTCTACCTGTATCAGGAGGGTTAGATGGCTCAATGTGTAGCATGTACGCACGGTGTATCAGGGGATTGGATGGGCGAATGGTTAGCGTGTTCGAGTTGAATCATAAGGTCTGTCATTGAGTCAACTGGGACATTAAACCCCAAATATTTTAAATGTTTTTTCATGAATAAGGCCCCTGGTCAGTGACAGACCTACATTATTGGGACCCTGAAGTTTGGGGGTAGGGAATTTAAACAACCAGCAATTACTTTAAACAATGAGGGAACACTGTTTCCCCACCAATACGAAGTAAAGGCACTCATTGGAAAGAATTATTGTCACATACTAATGTTATGGTTGAAAATTAAAAGCTTTGATTGACTTAAAATAGTGAGAACATGCTTTTTCTACAGTACCATTTCAATTTTTAATTTAATAATTTTTTTATTTATATTAAAAGGTCTGACATCTATAATCTAGTTTGGTTCATTTTACCCTAATTTGAATTCATCAAACTTAGTTAATAGTGTTTCTTTCTCCTATTAACTACTCTCCATTGATTTATGGTTGGAGATGATCTAATCACGGGCGATCAGTGTGTCCGAGGAGAATTCATTCTCTGATTTCATTAGATTAACTCTAACCTCTAAATGCCTATCTGATGATCGGAACAAGCTTTAAACATCTGTTAAAAACCGAGACTTGATTTAGTCCACGCTTTAAAATCATTGACTTGATGAAGGTAATTGGATAAGCATGTTTCATGTTCAGAACCAGTTTCTGCGTCTAGACAGAAAGGGGAGGTTATTCTCGTCCTACACACACACAAATCTTGATTAAGCAAGAGTTGCTATTACATAAAATTCACAACCACACAAATTTTATTCTATTTACAATCCCGGAAATAAATATATCACTCCATGTGTGGTGTATTTATCTGATATTATACAACAGAGGAAGTAGGAAGTAACATAGTCTAGTCATTTGGATGGGACAAAAAACTGTGTCCTGTGTTTACATTGAGGTCACCTAAAAGAAACCTTGACAGTTAAAATTTGATGATTAGTTGGCAGAAATTCCACTGTTGTTCAGACAATTTTTCCTAATAGGTCACAACATGATATAGGCTTGTATTCAATTGGGGAGAGAGAGAGAGAGAGAAATGGGGTTTAACCTCCACTCAATACAAACTAGGTCATTTCGGGACTAACATATGGTTTAATTTTATTTCAATAATTCGCTTGTGCGTAGGGGTCTTTAGCAGTGGGAGGAAACCGGAGTGTCCGGAGGAAACCCTCGAGGTTGAGAAGGCGCCCCTATCTCACACCAGGGCTCGAAACCACAGCTGCAAGCCAGAGGTGACCGGCCAGCTAGAGGTCGAAACACGGCACTCTAAACCACTAGGCCATCCCAACCCCCCCTTTTTTCAATTGGTGCAGATGAACCGGATGTTTTAACTCAATCTTATATCATTTCTGTTTAGTTTATAGCGAGAGAGATGGGGTTTAATTTCCACTGAATTTTATTTCAGTAATTCGCAAGTGTTAATAATTTTCCCAGGGGGTGCAGGCCACAAGGATGTTAAATCCCAGGAGGGGGTGGGGGGGTATTTTTGCAGGGGTGGGGTGGGGACTGGAGGCCTTGCACCACCCCCTAGTTACAGGCCTGTCACAATCACTTTGTGTTCAAACTCTGAAGAAATGATACTCCCTTTTCTTTGCTTCTTTTTATTGATAAATTTCTGAACATGCACACCAGTTTCTTGTGCTTTTAGGTAAAACTTCACAGTCACACCAGTTTTATTCTATTTCCCAATAAATATATCTTCCTGACATTCCTTTTTTATCTGATACTGTCGTGTACATGGCATGCACAATCACTTTGCCATTAGCTCTACAGCAAAAAAAAAATTCTCTTTTTTTTTTCATCAGATTCTACCATTTTGATACTTTTTACAAACAAATTATTCTCAGGAATCTGTCACGCTCAGTATCTGATTTTTGCTGTAGGTGCAATTCTTTTAACATGGAAACATGGTTGAGTATGTTTGTGACTGAGGAGAGACATTGCAATTGTCAATCATAAAAGTGTACAAGAGAGAGAAAGAGACAGAGAGAGAGAGAAAGAGAGTTTAGAAAATGGTAGGGGGGACTGAATACCCATATAAATTGGACCCCTGAATCTAATGTGCTTAAAGTTTACTCCACACAAACCACAGAGAGAGAGAGAGAGAGAGAGAGAGAGAGAGAGAGAGAGAGAGTTTGAGAATTACTTGAGAATTTTTATACCTAATGTCCACTACACACAAACCAGGTCAATTTGGGACTAACATATGGTACAATTTTATTACAATCATTTTCTCATGCAAGTTGTTCTTTTAGTAGTTGGAATAAAAACTGGGAGACCTGGAGAAAAACCCATGAGTTTAATTAGGCTAGTGCCCATATTCCTTGTCACATACAACACCAGTTGACTCAACGACAGACCTTATGATCTTAAGTGTGTGTGTTATACCACCCGATCTGAATCTGGTGTGCTTAATGTCCACCCATACAAACCAGTGATGAGAGAGAGAGAGAGAAAGAGAGAGAGAGAAAGAGAGAGAGACAGTTTAACATCCATTTAACACAATTTCATGGCTATAGAGTATCAATAAATCACTTGTCTGTGGGGAGTCTTTAGCAGTGGGTAGAGACTGTAGAGAAACTTTATCTGCTATGAATAATTACTAACATTTGGTTGAAAATTGAAATATTAAATTTCAAAAATTAAAAATGTGGAACTTAAAAGCTTTAAAGAAGAGCAAAACTGGTACTTTTTGTTTCTAAACATTCAAATAGGTGTGCCACTTAGTAATTAATTCTAAAGCAAACAATATCGCATGAATGCAAACTTTGTAAAATATTATGAAAATTAATAACTTTTGCGAAAAATGGCGTCTGCTCCCTTACTTTGATGATTTAAGCAGCTGTGGTGATAAAACATAATATGATTAATTTTCACCAAATAAAAAAAAAATGGAAAAAAAGATGGCCACAGACAATCAGTTTTAAATACAGCAAGAATTCTTGAAGTATAAAAGACAGGAGTCAGAGCTCCCTTCATTCAAAAACTTGGCGTCTGCCATTTAAAATGATCAAGTAAATGTCATTGTTGCTTTGGTGTTCCTAAAACAGGAACTTCATTAGCCAAGCAACCATTACTCAATTACTAAATGCATTAATTTTTTCTCCTTCTACTAATTTTTTTGTTGTATTTTTCTCATGAAAAAACCTGCTAAGTCATCTTTAGTTAATCAAATACCCATTATAGTCTTATTACAGCCTCACTATTCTTAAACGCACATGCTGACAACGGAATTCATTCAATTTCAAATCAAATTATTTCTCTAAAAGCACATTGTAAAAAAAATGAATTTAGTAAATTCTATCAAATTAATTGAAAGCTTATTCCATAGAATACCTGTGATGATCTAATATTGGAACTAATAGATTGAAATCAATATTTATGTATAAAGGAAATGGTGCTTGTGCTTCTAAATGATATTCTTGTTAATAAAGAGTCTCTTGTTAGTAATGCCACAGTCAGAATCACCCATAGGCTGGGCAGGTTCAAGCCAAAAGAATCTCAAGATTTAGGGTCCCCAAAGGGTAACGGTGACATGTTTTTTAGACCCACCCTACCAAAAGCTTAAATCTGAATGAAATAAAGAAAGATATTTTAATTACCAGGTCCCTGTTTCTCGAAATATTAACTAAAGATAAAATCCAAATTTTAGTAGATACTTCAATTTTGATTGGCTAAGCACTAAAATCAATCTAATATTATCAAATCAAATTACTAAAATTTGGATTTTATTTTAGTTAGAATTTCGCAAAACAGACCCCAGGATTGCTCCTAGTAATTTTGTTGATAAACTAGGAGGATTTTCTTTGTATCCTGACAGGAAATTACAACTGACCAAATGAAACGTGATTATCTCTGTGATTCCGGTGACCACAGGATATCTGGTAATAAATATATACTAATTGTTATTATACCGGGTATTGAGATCGGCCTTGCAGGTGCCCTTTATATACACTTAGGCTATACCATGTTGAATTTGTCTTGACCATACCAATATCTACTAAAAATACAAAGCCATCTTATCAGTGTGAAATGTCATTTTTTAAATTAAAATATTAAGGACCTTAAAAGTTTATTAAAGTTTCGATTACAACAAAAAAACCCTCCAAAATATCATGATTGTCGGGCTAAATAATCTGCTCACAATCCCCCCAAATAGGTGTACCAGTCTCCGATAAAATCAGTCTGGGAAATTTGACCCAACAAAATAAATAATTGAATCTTGTTTTGTTGGGTGAAAAATATAATTCAAAAAGGAAAAGTACTTGGGTGCTCTTCTCAGAAGCTTTTTCAACTGGCATGGTTTCTATTTCCTGGTTGGGGGGGTTGGGATGGCCTAGTGGTCTAGAGTGCTGCGCTTTGACCTCTAGCTGGCCGGTCACCTCTGGCTTACGGCTGTGGTTTCGATCCCTGGTGTCCGCGTATGTGACATTGAGATATGGGCGCCTTCTCAACCTCGTGTGTTTCCTCTGGGCAGTCTGGTTTCCTCCCACTGCTAAAGACCCCTACGCGCAAGCGAATCATTGAATAAAATTAAACCATGTGTTAGTCCCGAAATGACTGGTTTGTGTCGAGTGGACGTTAAACCCCATTTCTCTCTCTCTCTCCCATTTTCTGGTTGTACTAGACAAGGAGTAGGGTCACATGTCCCACTGGTAGAGACCCTACGCACCAACAAATTATAGAAATAAGACTGAACCATATGTTAGTCCAGAAATGGAGGGGTTGGGATGGCCTAGTGGTCTAGAGTGCCGCGCTTCGACCTCTAGCTGGCTGGTCACCTCTGGCTTACGGCTGTGGTTTCGAACCCTGGTGGAGATAGGGGCGCCTTCTCAACCTCGTGGGTTTCCTCCGGGCACTCCGGTTTACTTCCACTGCTAAAGACCCCTATGCGCAAGCGAATTATTGAAATAAAATTAAACCATATGTTAGTCCCGAAATGACCTAGTTTGTGTTGAGTGGATGTTAAACCCCATTTCTCTCTCTCTCTCTCTCTAGTCCAGAAATGCCCTAATTTGTGTCGAGTGGACTTTAAACCCCCATTGCTCTCTCTCTCTCTCAAAAGTTTCTAGTTCCAAATTTAAAAGAAACAACGTTCAATACGAGACGTGCAGAGAAGACGTGCAGAGAGGCAATTGACCTGGCCTTTATCTAGTGTATATACAATATAAGTACACATCATTAATTAAATGAAGATTCATTTCTTTGATGCTTCAGATTTCGAGGTGAACTTTCATTGATTTTCTTAATCAATGTGTAATTTCCTCCTGGACATGGTCTATGCTGTTATTTACCAGAAAATTAATGAGAATGTTGGCCGTTACAAACTCCTCCCACCTGTAATCAGATTACACAGGTGAGTTGAATCCAATCAATTTATAATATAACCAATAATTAACAATGGAGGTGACGATATATTGGTAGAAAGATACACTATGGTTGATTGTTAATCACACTTCTTTTTATGTTGTTGGGTGTCATCTTTGAATCAAATTAATTCATAATACACCAAATAATTTAAGATGAAGATGAAAATTTAATAATAGGAAGGTACACTAAGGTCATCTTCGTTAGTACTCAAAGAACTTCATTGGCTGCCAATTAAATCGAGAATAGATTCCATGCTCTTTGTGCCTAGCAAGTTGCATATAAATGTTTACATGGAAATGGACCTTCCTATCTAGCAGATTTTTATCACCATACTTTCCTGGATGTGCACTCCGTTCTCGACAAGAACATCTTCTTATAATCCCAAAATATAAACTCAAATCAATTAAATCTATAAAAGATGACTGACCACAAGAAATTACAAGATGGATTGTACCGGAAAACACCGGAAAACAACTGGAGAACATCGGAAAACAACCGGAAAACATCATGTTATACTAAATACCAGAAACACCGGAAAACACTAAATACAGGAAAACACACTAAATACTGGAAAACACCCTAAATAGGCAACTCAGAGCCTGGTCCTTGGGAGAACACACAAAAAAAACTAAACCTAACCCTAACCCACAACGGAAAACCTAACCCTAACCCAACCCGTGCACACAGAGGATCAGACTCTGGGCTACCTATTTAGGGTGTTTTCCAGTACGAAGTGTGTTTTCCGATATTAAGTCTGTTTTCCAGTATTTAGTGTTTTCTGGTGTTTTCCGGTATTCAGTGTAACATGGTGTTTTCCGTTATTAAGTGTGTTTTCCGGTATTTCCTGTTTTTCCGGTATTTTACAGTATTCACTATAACATGGTGTTTTCCTGTTGTTTTCCGATGTTTTTTGGTGTTTTCCGGTATACAGTATTGCCGATGTTCGCCTGTATAAATATTTCTTGCCATCATCAATTTCTTACTGGCAATATATTCTGTTTGGTAATGATTTTTTGCTGGTATTATTTAATTCTGGCAATAATTTCCTGCTGGTAAAAATTTATTGCTGGCAATATTTTCTCTGTGGTAAAAATTTGTTGCTGGTAATATTTTCTCGCTGGTAATAATTTCTTTACTGGTAATAATTTCTTGCATGCAATAAATTTTGATAGGCATTAATTTCAATTAGCAATAATTTCTGGTAATAAATTCTGAAGGACATTATTTTCAACTGGCAATGTTTTCTTTTTGGTAATAATTTCTTAACTGGTAATTATTCTTTGCATGCAAAAACTCTAGCTAATCTGTGGCTGTCATTATTTTCTTACAGACAATAATTCCTTCTTTTACAATGGAACACATGATGCATTGAGTACCTATAAAGATGTATATCTGTCTTTTTGGGCTTTAAAAAAAATGTTAACAGCTTCTTGATATTTAAGAAAGATTTATTTAAAAGCAAATTTCTAAGTGACTGAATTCTAAAAGAAAAAAACCATGAAGATAAATGTTGTAATATCCTGTAATGTGGGATAAAGTAAACTTAATAAATGGAAACTTATCCATCTGACTTACAGCAGACGGCTTAGAGGATATTGTCAAGTCACAGGAATCGAAATTGGAATCAGATATATGTATATACTTGTCGTAACCCTTTATCAATTCTGATCGCAAAAAAGCCCCGGGAACGAGCTGACAGGTCCTACTTGACATGAGTTATGGCTTCAGGGAATGAAATCTTCTAATCAGGGTGTCCCTAAGTTGGAATGTTGTCGATACCTTAACAGAATAATTCCAGAAGAATTATGGCGTTGATTAAAAAGAATATTATGAACCAAATCACACGGCTTGCCCTAAGGAGCACACAGCCTCTATCTTAATCAGCTTAAAGCTCAATCAATCACGCATTATTGACTGAAACTATTGTTAACATAACGCTAATTCTTCAAATATCCCTTTTCCTGATGCCATGAATGAATGCAATCGGAATCTTTATATTCAGTAATGGTGTGCTTGCATGATTCCAAAGTGACATGTGGACTTCAGGTATACATGTTCCAATCTGACTAGCAAATAATTGAAATCCAATTTATTTAACGATAGAATTGTGGAGAAAAAAAATCTTGTGGTTGTAATTAAATGAAATCAGAATTGATGTGAATTTAAATACCACGATTGTTGGACAAATACAAGAGTATTAGATTGATTTTGTAGATTGATTTCTTTAGCCTTTGTGAGTGAAGAAAGAGTCTTGTAGTACTTAATGATTGTCATACCTTTTTTTCTAAGTCAAGTGGAATTCAAATATCTCTGTAAATCTTTTTTTTTCTTTTTGTTCCTTTTAAGCTGGGTGGTCAGGTGGTGTAACATGCGCACTGAAGATCATAAGGTCTGTCTGTCATTGTGTCAGGTGGTGCCTCGTTCACACACTTGTCTGGCCCAGTTTTTTTACCACTGCTAAAAGAACCAAATGCACAAGAATATGATTAAAATAAATTGTACCATATGTTGGTCCCAAATTGACCTGGTTTGTGTGGAGTGGACATTAGGTATAAAAATTCTCAAGTTATTCTCAAATTCTCTCTCTCTCTCTGTCTCTCTCTCTCTCTCTCTCTGTCTCTCTCTCTCTACGGGGGGGGGGGTGGGATGGCCTAGTGGTCTAGAGTGCCGCGCTTCGACCTCTAGCTGGCCGGTCACCTCTGGCTTACGGCTGTGGTTTCGAGCCCTGGTGTGAGCGTATGTGGCATGGAGATAGGGGCGCCTTCTCTACCTCGTGGGTTTCCTCCGGGCACTCCGGTTTCCTCCCACTGCTAAAGACCCCTACGCGCAAGCGAATTATTGAAATAAAAAATTAAAAAACCATATGTTAGTCCCGAAATGACCTAGTTTGTGTTGAGTGGACGTTAAACCCCATTTCTCTCTCTCTCTCTCTCTCTCTCTCTACAAGTCATGGGTTTGGAAGCATGTTTGTTACAAGGAGTAACCTTTTGAGATTTTTATGTGTACTCCTCTCTCTCTCTCTCTCTCTCTCTCTTTGAGTATTATTAAGCAATATCAGTATTTTGTGCAGTTAGTATATACCTATGTGTTTATTTAATGGTTTTCTGTCCGTCCTACTGTACTACTGATACTTAAATAACATTATATAATAAATAAGGAAAGATTATCAAATATTTATAGTTTCATTTCCTGCAAGTGTTGGCAAATTTTATAACAAAATTATCCATATTTAATCAAATAAGTCTACAACTTCACATTATCGACTGAAAGAAAAAGATGATGAATACTATATTTCAAAACTTTCTTTTATGATCTGCGGTGAGTTCAATTATTAGTTAATAGTTTCCGGTAGTTTTAATCATTTAAACCACACTCAAATGTATTCAAATCGGTGTTTTAACATTAAATGAAGAAAACAGAACAATATTTTATTCTCAGAAAAGGATTGAGGAACAAGCTAGCCTATGAAAATATCACTCATAGGTAATTGAAGATATCCAGGGGCGGATCCAGGAATTTTTGCAGGAGGGGGTTTGCCAGGTTTCGGTTACGGAAATCTGCCATCATCGTCTCTAAATTACATAGGCATACATACAAATTGAGCTTTTCAAACAGAGAAATCATTTTTATACTGATGTAGGATCATTTTGTGATGTAATTTCATTGATGCAAGGCATGAATTTTTTTAATGTAGCTGAGCAGGGGGGGGGGGGGCCCCCCCCCCCCCCCCTCTGCATCCGCCCCTGATATCACCCATAGCACACTGCATGGTGTATGCCTGTCTTTATTAGTCTGACCCACATTGCACACTGCATAGTGTATGGCCATCCTCTTTAGTCTAGTTGGTGTAGAAAATTAAGGTGTTAAAAGTCTATCGTTTCTGCGGTAAGATGCTGGCTAACATGTAAAAGATACCTATGCAGTTGGAATTCGATGTAAAGCAGGCCATAATGCCGCTGCCTGGGCAAAATTCCTTCAGAGCACACTGTATGGCATTTGTCCATCTTTAATTATTAGCCCAATACAGGAGCAGAACAGTTGGATGTTAAACCCCATTTCATTTCTTTTTTGTTTCAGTTGTTTTACCCTGTAAACATTACGTGTATCTGTGCTTGTATCAACCATATGATTTTCTTTTATATATCTATGGTATCAACACACATTGTTAAACATGGACCTGCATGGCATGTCAAACACCTATATGCTAATTATCATTATTAATTATTATCCACAAAAAAGTCTGGGAGTAGAAAATAAAAGAGGCTGTAATTCAAGTAATTCAAATCCATTAACAACCTATCTGTAATGATTTTATAGTAAATTGAATTCTTTCTTCTCTTTATGCATCTTTGATGAAGTGCATACTGGATTGATTTTAAATTATTGATTACATCTGCATGTGTATCCAGTTAAGTAGTTATATATTTTGCTGAGAGAGAGAGAGAAAGTTTAAAATCTACCATGTCATTTCGGGACTAACATATGGTTCAATTTTATTTCAATATTTCACTTGCATGTTGGAGGAAACGGAAGGACCTGAAGAAAACCCACAAGGTTGGAGAAGCAACATTACTAGTTGTCATGTACAATCAGGCAATCAAATCCACTATGTTATTTCGGGACTAACAGATGGTTTAATTGCATTTCAAAATTTCGCATGGGTGTGGGAGGACACCAATACCTGAAGAAAACCCACACGGTTGGAGAGGCAACCCTACTCCTCGTCGCATACAACCGGGAAATCAAAACCCGTGCCAGTTGACTCAATGACAGACCTTATGATATAGTTTTGCTAACCAGGATGTCCCAGTTTCAATGATGGTGTTGGTCAGAATAATTTTTCAGAATGGTCACACCATGTCTGTGGTGCAAGGCAGAGGGCCTGATAGGTAGGCCCACAACATTTGGGTGTTCGGATGGGGAGAAAAAATTGTGGTGTGCACGTAAAAGATCATTGGTAGTTGCTGTTCAAACAATAGTAGAGGGAAATGCCACTGCATAGTTGTTTGGATGGTATGAAAAACCAAGGTCCAGTGTAGACATTGACAGTAGAAATTCGATATAAGGATAGACTGTAGTGTTGCTGCCTGGGCTAAATTTTCATGTCATATGCCACCTTCATTAGCCTAGGTGGTACAGAGCGATAGGAAGTTAATGCCAAGTCATTCAGATGGGTCAAAAATCCAAGGAGATATTTCTAGGCAGTTGGAATTCACTATAAGAGTAGGACGTACTGCCGCTTTCTGGGCAAAATTTCCCACATAGCACAAAGTAGGGTGTATGCCTGTCTTCATTAGCCCTGTCGGAGCAGAACGGTAGGCTGTTAAACACCATTTCATTTGAACTGCTTTATGTCTTTTGTAGGTGATGATAATCAAGATTGGCATGTTCTGTTAGTCTTGAGCTTTTTGTAGTTGATAATTAATATTGATGGCCATCTTGTCTTACAGGTGCATGATTCACAAGATTGTATGTGTTCGGAATGTAACGAACCAGAGATTGTTTTAAGGTTGTAAACTACACCAACGTGGGTCATTATTTCGTTAAACACCGATCAATCACCTGGTCTTCATTAACCTGTGTAAAATATGACTTCTGCTTATCTTCTGACCAACAGTTCACCTTACCCTCGACCACCATTTTACTGACAGGTTCTCATTAACTTTCACACCTACAAATTGTTTTTCTTGATAAATGTTATTTCCCCTTCATAATTGTTTTCTGTTTGTAATAAACAAAAATGTTAATTTTCGGTGCTGCCATCTAAATATTGGCGGTGTCCGTTTGATCTTGTGAACATGGCTGTTAACTATTAGCGTGAAACAGTCATGGCCATGAAAGATATATACCGTACCTGCGGCCAGACCACCATAGCCAGAGTTAATTGTTTGTATTGTGCAGGTGATTTTGAAAAGAAAGCGATTCTAGAAACCATATTTCAGTAAATGATATTGTTTATATTGTAAAAGGTTCGGACAGGTAATTTTGAAAAAAAAGTTTTTTCTGGGAAAACACATTTTGGTCAAGAATTTTTAATCTAAATCAAGGTTTCTGTAATGTTGAAACATTCCACAAGCAATAGAATGATGTTCAAATAATAACTATGCTCTAATGAAAATAGTTTTTACAGTTATATTTATTTAGTAGTCTAGAAGATGTAAGCGTCTTACACTGAAATCTGCAAACAATAGAAATCAGCATAATTCTCTTATTAAAAATGGTTTTAAAAATAAAGTTTTTAGGGAAATGTATTCGATTTTCACAACTTTTATCATTAACTGTGTAGCCAGTCCAAGAAATAAGTGTGTGCGCAGGGGTCTTTCCTGTGGGATATCGGACAAATATATCTCCATCAGTATTTACAAAGGTATGATGAATTGAGCATGTCCCAGCAATATTCAGCATTAACTGCTAGTGATGGGTAAAATCTTTTGATGGATTCCTTATCTGATTGAATCAAAGATGGAAGATTATTTAATGCTGATATTTGTGAAAAAAATTGATATGGTCCAAAAAATGCAAATGACAATCCCAGTTTAGCAATTGGGGGGGAGGGGCAGATTTAGCTCTTGCATGCATAATATGTTTAAATGAATGATAAATTCACTGCTAACAATTTATTTTGCTTGACCTCAGTGATCATCATGTTTTCTGCATCTGTTCATGAGATCCAATATGAAATACGATAGATAGCCGTCAGTCAGTCACACCTTCAGAATACTGTTTCATCTTGTTTGTAGTTTTGGGGATAATAATCTAAAACTTATGGCATGAGTGATGTTTCACAACAGCCATCTTTGATTTTATCTTCAAGTAAATGCATGTCCTGTTGACAAACTTACCTGTTGTATGGTAAAAAATAAATCGTAAAAAGCTCGACACATGTGTTTCTTTGATCCTATGTAAGTTCTTAATGGCTAATAATTTTATTGTTTATTGTTAAAAAAAATCGTAAAAAATCGACACATTTGTTTGTTGGATCTTATGTGAGTTATTATTGGCTAATAATTTCATTGTTTGACTATATCTATCTTTTTATTGGCTAGTTCTTTCTTTCTTTGATTCAATCTGATTTATTATTGGTTAATATTTTCTCGTGGAATCAGATTTTATTTTTTATTTTGACAGATTATTTTGTAGACATTGAATATGATCCGTGAAATGATGATGACTTTCCAACATGGTGACCTTTGTTTGAACTTCTTTATCTCGCCAAATTGTCACTTTCTTCTGTTACACAATATACAGAATTAACATTGGCGTGTACATAAAAGATCCCTTGGCAGTTGGAATTTGATATAAGACTAGGCCGTAGCGCCACTGTCTGGGCAAAATTTTCGTCATAGCACACTGTATGGTGTATGACCGTCCTCGTTAGATCAGTTTAGGAGCAGAACAGTAGGACGTTAAACCCCATTTCATTTCATTTCACACTGCCCGGGCAAAATTCCACTCCTAGCACACTGTTTGGCGTATGCCTCTCTTCATTAGCTCAGTTTAGGAGCAGAACAATAGGATGTTAAACCCCATTTCATTTCATTTCAAAAACTCACAACAGAAACACATTATCACGTTTCATTGCAGTATAAGTTCTCTTATCTGTGATTGGTGAGGCCAAAATTCAACCAAGAACCATCTTTACCCCTCGTAATTCCAGCGTAATTTCAGTTCCTTTACATGCTATACATACATCAAGAGTATGGATACAGAGGCTGACAAGGCCTTCACCAAGGCTCTCACCTTTGGTCCAAGAACCATCTTTACCCTCGTAATTCCAGCTTAATTTCAGTTCCTTTACACGCTATAAATACATCAAAAGTATGGATATAGAGGCTGACAAGGCCTTTTCCTTTGGTCATGTTTTAGTAGGGCTGTCACTTGTGTCATGTTTCAGCAGGGCTGTCACTTTGGTCATGTTTTACATGACATTTAATAACAAACTAACCTGTATTAAAAAAACAAAAAAAAACAACAACAATATATACAGTTAATTAAATTTTTAGCTTTTATAGTTAAGCACCTTAAATTTGAACTTATTGGAAGTAATGTTATAAAAAATTGTCCTAAAAAAAAAATGTAGAATATTGACAAAATGGTGAAATTAAGAATTGAGATAGACATTTAACATGATGTTTGTGTGGAGAGAGAGGAATGGGGTTTAACGACCACTTAAAACAAACTATAGGTCATTTTGGGACTAACACATGGTTCAATTTCATTTCAATTAGTCAGAGAAAACCCTCAAGGCTGGACAGGCAACCCAACCCAACAATATATTCTAGATATATTTGATTGACGCATATGTTGTTTTCCTGATTATGTCTACAACATCTGTTACCACGTACAATATGCATATGGACAATCCACTTGCAGATTGAGCTATTTTACCAAGATTTTACCTAATGGTGTGGATGCTGATTACATTATTGCTAATACCTGTTTTTGGGACTTTGAATTATGTCTAATGGCTATATTTTATTTTTGTCACAAGGAGTCAGACCTCCATGGGTACTTCATTCCTCCCACCCATTTCTGAAGTCTATAGATCTCTCTCACATAATATGAAAAGATTTCTCCTGATATTACATGTATGACTCGATTGTGAGAAAAACAACTTTTCAAGATTAATAACCTTGTAATACATTGTACGACCATGTCTCAAGTGGATATTCACTAATGCTTCATCCCGTTTTGATATTTATAATAATCCCACTGAAAGATACTATAACAAGTTACAACAGAAATGAAATGAAATGGGGTTTAATGAGCTCCTGTTCTGCTCCTTAACTGGGCTAATGAAGACGGGAATACGCCATGCAGTGTGCTATGAGGGAAATTTTGCCCGGGCAGCAGCGCTACGGCCTAGTCTTACATCGAATTCCAATTGCCAAGGGATCTTTTACGTGGACTCCAATTTGTACATGGGACCTCAGTTTTGCCCAGGTAACGGCGCTACGGCCTACTCTTATATCGAATTCTAACTGCCAGGGGATCTTTTACGTGCACTTCTATTTGTACACGAGAGATCAATTTTTTGTCCCATCCAAATGACTAGACAGCTGCCCTTGTCAGGGTCTCCGTCCTGCAAAGTTACAAATCTTATATCAAATTCCAACTGCCAAGGGGTCTTTTATGTGCACTCCAATTTGTACACTAGACCCCAGGTTTTTCATCCCATCCAAATGACTAGACAGCTGTCCTTGACAGGATCTCCATCCTGCTAAGTTACAACAGAAGTGTTATAAATAATGGCTAACCAATGAACTGTTTCTGCTTCAAGGGTTATCAGAATGTGTCTACAATTGGTTCTAGTTTCTATATATGTTACTTATATCTTCGTTACTTATATCGTGTTCTACAACTATTTCCTTTAATCTGACCATTACTCACATGTCAAACACCAAAATAGCCTGACTGCCTTCAGTTGATAAGGATTCACGTGTTTCTTTGATTTAGTGATATATATATGTGGTGTCCATTCAAACCGAGAGGGAAAGGGGTAGGTGGGTTAATTAAATGAAGTTTAATTGTCAAACATCAAAATAGTACGACTTCCTACAGTTGATAGAGGGCATTGGTTGGCGGAATAGTTTGCATGTGCATGCTGTATCATAAAGTCTGTCATTGAGTCAACTGGCGTGGTTTCGAGTCACTGGTTGTACGTGACAAGGAATAGGGTCGCCTGTCCAAACTTGTGGGTTTTCTCTGGGTCCTCTGGTTTCCTCCCACTGTTAAAGACTCCTAAGCGCAAATGGGTGGATGCTTGCAAATGTTAAATGTGTAAAATAAATGGAATAATGTACTTGTACTAAATAGTTTTGCTATGCGTGTTGGCCTATGGGCTACAGGTGGGGAGGGGGAGTGAGGGGCGGTATATACTATAGAAATATACCACAGAAAGTTACCTTGACCGTTTGGATACCCGTTGATCCAATTTCTTGCTAAGATACCAGTCAAGATGGTGCTAGTTATTCTAAGCAGACACAAGGCAATGATAACAACGGATTTTGATTGATTAGTGTAATTATGGACAACATTTGATAGGCAAACAATTTCAAACATTTCTCCCCATAATCCATCATATGGACGACTGTTAGCCCAACCAAATAACAGATATATATAGGCCTATGTATATATTGAAAAAATTGTGCAATTTTGTTTTAGCTTGTCATATTTGATAATATCTTTTAATTCAAAGCCTTGGTTGGATTCACTGTAGATAGATCTGTAGTTTAATCACATTGACAAAACAGTCAAAAACTTACCCAAAATTAAGTGGATAATTGGATATTCAGTGCTGACTCCCTAATCTGGATTTCTGTGTTCGGATCCCAAATTTGGCTGTGAATTTCTTCAGTATTTTCCAGCATCGTTTCCACTTGTCAGCAGTGCAAGACATAGAACCGTGTGTAGTTATTAGGATGGGTCAAAAACCTGAAGTACCATGTAGGTATATGTAGGTATCCACGTGAGGGACCCGTGACAGTGGAAATACAAAATCAGAGTAGGCTGTATCGCCACTATCCTGGCAAAATGTCACTCATAGAACACTGTATATAAAATGTAATACGTACCAGTCTTCATTAGCCCCGTAGGATAGAAAAAAAGGGTCATTAACCACATTTGATTTCTTTTGATCAGATTCCACCTATTACAATGTGTGTCATGTGTCATTCTACTGATGAACCAATATTTAAAAATAAAGTAAATTAGAAATTTAATTTACCATGTAGACAATCAATATTTTTAATGATGTTGGTATGTTTGTCTTCTTGTTGAAATATGTTCATCACTGTCAATCAAATATTTACCTAATATCATACAGCACGAGAAAAACTCATCATCTCGTGTTAATAAATGATATACCACTACATGATTTCAAAACACAGTTTAACACAACATAGGTTTCATCTATTTATTGGGAGGGTGAGATGTCTGAATGGTAAGCATGTATGTGCTGTATCAGAAGGTCTATCATTGATTCAGCTGGCGTGGTTTCGATTCTCTGGTTGTACATGACAAGGAGTAGGGTTGCCTGTCCAACCTTGTGGGTTTTCTTCGGGTCCTCTGGTTTCCTATCACTGCTAAAGACCCCTATGAGCAAACACAATAGTTGGAATAAAATTGAACCAAGGGTTAGTCCCAAAATGAACTAGTTTGTGTCGAGTGGACATTAAACCATCTCTCTCTTTATTGGGAATACCACATAAATGTTAACTATGAAAGCTACAAATGAAGTAATGAACATACTTTCCTGTTTGTGAATGATTAAACAAAGACTAAAGAATTTATTTATAATTCTCTTTTCGACCTGACAACTATGTTATTCCGGTCACATTTTGTTGAGTCCAGCAATTCCTCCTTATAGTAGGAGATTGCTCATCTGGTCTCTGGTAACGCAGACAATATGTCCGACCTACCTCAGATCAAATTGATTCAATCATTTTCATCAAGCGACACCTGGTTTTAATACCAACGATCTTACCACTTGAAATAGGTTAATAAATATATCATCATCATTCCCATAATTCCTAATTATACAATTACTGTTATCGGTACAAACGGCCAAACACAGTTTGCCGATTTACAAAGGTATTATGAAATGTTAGCGCTACCTGTGTTTATTGATTTGAACGTGTTTTTGGAAAATTGAGACGATTCATTGTGGATTGAACACCTGGCTTTCTACTCTACGAGGTGTAGCTCAAGGGAGAGAAATGCGAGGCTTAGTTTTGGGGACTCAAGTATCAAAAGGGTGGGCAAAGAGATTAAGGTGAATACATCAGTAATTGACTTCCAAATGGATGAAATATTTTCTTTGTTCTTATATCGGTTTTAACGCCACCTCTGAGCGTCTGTATTATATGATTCAATCTCTTTTACCATTATGGCAATATGAAAGTAGCAGAAGTGTGAAGATTGCAGACGTGTTGATTTGAGACAGGTGCTTGTAGAAATACACAGATCTACATTCTATTGTTGATGAGCTGCAGATATTCCAAATATTATTACCGCCATCAAAGTTCCTCCACTAAACTGATATAATTTCTTCTGGCAACATTTAGAACTTTCAGCACATGCTTTGATTTCCTATCAAATAAATACAAGGAACAACTGTTGTACTGTTATTTGGTGCAATTGTTATAACCTCCTCCATTCTACTAAATCTTATTGCATCATAATGTTGTTTATTTTTCTTGTCTTCATTAGCCCAGTCAAAGCAAAAAAGTAGGACGTTAAACCTCATTTCGTTTCATTTGGGGGGTTTTGGGGGGTTTTTTTGGGAGGGGGGGGGTATGCCTTCCCAACCATGTGGGTTTCCTCTGGGCACACCGGTTTCCTCCCACTGCTAAATATCCCTATAGCGCAAGTGAATTATTGAAATGAAATTAAACCATATGTTAGACCCAAAATGACCTAGTTTGTGTGGAGTGGACGTTAAACCCCATTTCTCTCTCTCTTTTTTTTGAAACGTTCTATTTTTGTGCTGTAACAGGATTATAGAAGATGAGTGTATGCCATGCAGTGAGCAATCATTGTAGTTATTGAGCCAGCACCATACCAGCATGTATCATAAAGCATGTCATTGAGTCAACTGGCGTGGTTTCAAATCCCTGGTTGTACCTGATAATTTTGTTCATGATGAATCCAGTAAATAATTTTTCTACAATTTTGATATGACATACCCTGACAGCATACTTTTAGCAATTTGAGCTAAATATGCCCAGACGCAGATCCAGGTGGCGGTGCCCCCCCATCCCCTCAGCCCCAGTGACATAGTTGATTATCATTTTCGTTTGCTTTGTTACTGTAGTTCACATATCTGCTCTTTAATAGATGATATAAACATGATTTTCGCACACTGTCTCCGCCCAAGCAATCCAAGGTTGCAAGATATTACCCTTTGCTCCAATGTGTGCCCCCCCCCCTCGACAAAATCCTGGATCCGGGCCTGATGCAAGTGTGTACATGGGTGAACCTGATCTGTTCCTTGCCTCATTTGAGGAGAATTTTGCCTGGAAAGCAGCATTTTAATATTTGGGATATCGATGGACCAAGTTGTTGCACTTTGTCTCATTATGAGGAGAGTTTTGCCTGACATCACTTGTCTGGAAAACAATTACGATGGAAATTAAGAAACGAAACAAGTTTATATTTGAAATGTTGTAGCATATATTAAGTGAAATTTTGATTGAGAAATTACCAGGAAATTTGAAATGACAATTTTAATTTATTCAATTAAAAATCTACAACTGAATTTAATGAAGACGGCTTCATTACAGAAATGACAATTTTGAATTGTTCAAATTATATCTACAACTGAATTAAATGAAAACAGCTTCATTACAGAAATGAAGATTCTAAATTGTTCAATTAAATCTACACTTGAATTTAATGAAGACCGTTTCGTTACGAGCCTATTAAAACAACGACAAAATCTGTTTTAAATACATGTAAAATTAATGCATCATAAAAAAAACATTTTCTCCAAATTCTGTAAGTAATTCCCACGCTTTGACTATGATTTTACATCCATTTGATGAGAACAACATTGCTCAGAGGAGCCATTATCAGACAATACCGGTAGTAAAAAAGTGATACATATTTCGCTTCGTTCCAATTTTTGCCCCTCCAGGGTCTAATTAATGTGACTGGAAGATAGTTCTCATTGGTTTAAAAGGTGACCCGTATGAAAGATATTTATTGTTTAGATAGTTTAGTGCCGTTGAAGGATACTCCCAGGTTGCACTATTTCCTAGACAAGATGTCTGACTGGTAAAATATGGATAATCAGTAGGCTTTGATTTCATGAGTGGTGATATGATTAGACATATTAATAAAGTTCAAAGATTATCGTGCTCATTTATTACTGGGATTCTTTAGTTCCTGTTAGGTGTAGATGAGAGGGGATCAAGGGGTTACTTATTTCTCAGACATCTTCCATGAATCGCATGATATGCTGGGATGGTCTTGGGTGTTGTAAGGGTCCATTTAGAGGACCCACTCCCAAAGGTTTACATTTTGTATAAAAGTGGTTTTACTTGAAAAGACTATAGTAAATTATCCAAATGTGGTTCCTCTTGGGATTAAAGCAGACCCTCATTGTGTCCCCCTTGGGCTCAAAGCAGACCCTAATGCAAGGAATGAGTGATCATACTTACTCTTCCCGTGGGCAATTTCAGTAAGAATTTTGGAAGCAAGAGTTTTATTTGTTAATATTCTAATGAAAAGGGCAGATCGAGTCGTTTTAGAAATGAAGAGGAGAGAAAAGGGTCTTTTTGAGATGTGTGAGCATCTGTTCATTGAGGCCAAGAGACAGAACTCCATGTTCTGAGAATTGAAAGTCATATCTACAGGTATGAAAGTGAACTAATTTTTATACAAAATAAGTTACGATGTGCATCATCTACGTGACTTCATAAACCCTTCACTGATTGAATCCCCAAACTGTACTGAATGTCAAATTAATCCTGATGTACTACCATTGCTAAAAGCAGGAATTTCTCAAACACAATTTAATATTTCCTGGCAACAGCAAATCTTAAAATCTCCATTAAAATAGTTTCTACAATTACTGAAGTCAAGCTTGATCCTCTCAAAAGCTTACAAAAGTCTAAATTGCAACAAAAGTTCACGTTGATAGGTCTGCATCTGCATTGGCATAAGATCATTAAAGAACCCGAAAAGCATTAAGCTGAAATATTTCTAATGCAAATATTATCGTGTAATTAATGTCCATAACATTGAAAGGCTTTGCATGTAGAGTGAAGTCTAGCATTGAAAATAAAAGAGAAAATATTTAATGTTATCATGCGTCTCGTGTTCTTTCTTGTCATGGCTTCTCGTAAACGGGTACATGTAAAGCATAATAATTACAAAATGGTTTTTAGAACAAGAAACATAAGCGAAATGGTCATGCAACTCAAACATAAATTTTATCCCTTTTAATATTAAATATGTCATTAATGAAGATTTGTATTCTTGATAATGTTCCATTGCATGTTGGTGGTTGGATGCTGAATGGTAGCATATGTGCGCTGTATCATAAGGTCTGTTATTGAGTTCGGGGTTTGTATGGCTGAATGGTTATTGCATCCACGCTGTATCATAAGCTCTCTCATTGAGTCAACTGGCGTGGTTTCAATTCCCTGGTTGTACGTGACAAGGAATAGGGTTGCCTGTCCAACCACGTGAGTTTTCTCCAGGTTCTGCTAAAGACCCCTACGCGCAAGTGAATGATCTCTCTCTCTCTCTCTCTCTCTCTCTCTCTCTCTCTCTCCATTGCATGTAGTGTTGTGTAAACTTGTGTTAAACTATTTTTTTGAAATCATGTACTAGTATATCATTCATTAACACAAGATGGTGAGTTTTTTCTCGTGCTGTATGATATTAGGTAAATATGTGACAGTGATGAAAATATTAAGAGAAGGCTGTAGTGCCACTGCTCGGGCAGAATTTCTCTCATAGCAAAACAGTAGGACGTTAAACCCCATTCCATTTCATTTTATTTCATATCACAGTGCAAGTCATATGCCCATTGTCAGTGAAGTGTCAAAAGGGTGTATCTCAGAATTTCTAAGATTAAGAAATAGAACCTTTTGCATTTCAAAATTTCCACAAATCAAGATACAAAATTGGACACATGATACCCAGAACAGTTCTAATTGGCGTAGTGATACGCAGCTTAGGCAGAAATGTGCATATTAGGGAGATTTTAAAAATGCAAAAAAGTGTATTTGACTAATTTCACGAGATACACCCTTTTGACACTTCACCACCACCATGTTCTAGCCCAGTACCCATTCCATGTCATGTGAAACAAGATATTGAGGTTGAAAGATCATTATCTGACAGTCCATCTTCCTTCCACCCAACCACCATAGACCTAACCTGTTTTTCGACCACTGAAGAGTAAAATATTTATTGAACCACTGCTTTATCAATGACACCTTGATGTTATTAAGAAAATTAGAAATTTATGAATTGTCTCTGCGCTGATGTTCTAGTGACAGACTCTGAGATTACATGTCATGCACATAACTGTAAGACACGAGCACGAACGAGATATATATATATATAGTTGGATAACACTCTGTTCGTTAGATAATTAATTAATAATAAACCTCGAAGAAACGTCTGATTAATTTGCTTTCGTTTCACACTCCAAGGCACATATCTCCTCCCGCAAGTAAAATACGAGATCTCTGTGAGATGGTCCAACGATAAGTCAGGTATAGTATTATATTTTACGACCTTTCCACCCAATTATTTCGCTTTTATCAGATTGTTTTTGTATTAATGTCTTCCGTAGATGAGAGGAGTAGTTCAGCCATATTTATATTCAGCCAATATGAGAAGTTTGATAAGTTATACCTTGATTAATTGAATAGATTGATTCAAGTTCCAGTCGTTAAAAATAGAAAATCTAGGATGAATTCTAGCAATTTTGTTGATGCGAAGGCGTGTAATTCAGGTGTGGATCCAGGATTTTTCGCAGGGGGGGGGTCTAGGTTTGATAATTGCTTAACTAATTGCGCTCAACCGATAATTTGGTAAATTAGATTCAATTTGGTTCATTCTGACGTATTTCCGGAAGGTAAATTCCAAAATAACAGGTCTAAATCGCCAATAAAATCGCATAAAAAAAATTTCAAGGCTGAGCAGGGGGGGGGGGGGTCCGGACCCCCTGGACCCCCCCTCTGGATCCGTCCCTGTAATTATGAAAACGAGCAGATTAATGTATATGTGTGTGTGTGTGAATATGTGTCTGTGGGGGGGGGGGGATGCACACAATGCACTTGGTTAACAATTTTCATTAATATAATTAATTTAGCTAAATTTAATTCATTCATTTAGTGATCAAATAGTGGTAGGGAGGGAGTGAGAGACTTGGGAGTACACACAATGAACAGAGGCTGGGTTAACAGTTTTTATTTATGTAATTAATTTAACTAAATTTAATTATTTAATTCATTCATTTAGTGATGAAACAGAAGTGGGGGTGGGGGGGGCACACAATGAACAGTTTTCATTATATTTTTAAAATTAATCTAATTTATTCATTTAGTGACGAAATAGAAGTCAATGATCTTAAAAATAAAAGAAGTTATCATCAATCCAATTTCTCAAACATCTTCCATACTCTTGATGAATTCATCTATTCATTATGACCAGATATAATTCTCTTATCTTGACAGCCATCTTGATTTGATCATCCAGACTCTTTCCTAATATTATGAACTATTGCCATATAATATGATGGACATAAAACAGATTGGTGAATTAATTGGTTGAAGGAGACAACTTTAAAGTATTAACTGATAACGTCTAATAGTTATTAAATATGTGACTAGATTCTTGATTATGGTAATTTTCTCTCATTGGTACTGGTTATTTCTTTTAGTTTTAATGGAGAGAAGGACATGATGTGGGGGGGGGGGGGGGGAGCGAGGGAGTGATCTAATTTGAAGAGAGTGGGGTGAGAGGTGTGATCTAATTAGGGGAGTGAACTAATTTGACAGGGTTGGGTTGGGGGCAGAGATTTAATTTATTTCTATTAGTTTAAATGAAGAGAGGGGTGAGGGGAGTGATGTAATTTGACAAGGGGGTGGGGGAGTGGTCTAATTTATTTTTATTTGTTTTGATGGAGAGAGGGGCGGGGAGTGATCTAATTTCTGTGCTTTAGATCTCAAGATATATCATTGAGTCAAGTGATATAGTTATTGAATTTGTGGAGCCACAGTGGCTCAGTGAGTATGTGCTAACTCGCTGGCCCGGAGGTCACAGGTTCGCTCTCGGTGTTGGCAGAGAAAGTTCATCATGATTTTCAGGCATGGTTTCCTCTTGTCAGTTGTGCAGGATGGAGAAAAACTGTAGCCCTGTGTACACACTGAAGTGCACATAAAAGAATTTGATGTAAGAGTAGGCCATGGTACCATTCCCTAAGAGTATACTGTTTGGCGAATACCCATCTTCATTAGCCTAGTCGAAGCAGAACAGGAGGACAATCAACACCATTTCATATATTAAATATGTGACCAAATCCTTGATTTGGATAGTTTTCTCACATCAGCACACACTTTGATGGTGTGGTCAAATGGCATGGTTCCGATCCCTCACTTGTATGTCTGCTGTCTGCTCAGCCCCATGACTTTCCTCAAGGTCTCACGGTGTCCTCCTTCTGATAAAGACCTCTAAGCACATGCATATTACTGGAATAAAATTAATGAAATAAAATTATTGAAAAAACAAATATGTTAGTCTCGACATGATCTTGCATCACTGACATGTGGGGGGACCATGCTATTGAGCCAGCGTGTTCCCAACTTAGCCACAGGGACACGCATAACCAGTCACATGATAAAAGCCAGTCACATGGAAGATGATTAATCTGAAAATCTATGCTGACGTAGGACCTTAAAGAATGTGCTGTTGCATCTGTAGAATAGTGTAGTTTCCCTGAAGAAACAATTTGTTGACCGTTTGTATTTAAAAGTAAATGCCACTTTCATATGATCATTTTAAATGCAAATTATAATCGATGGGGAAATCTGTAGGTGATTGATCAGGGGCCAGAACGAACGTGATGTGGGTCTGTAAGTTTTCCGGAAAAAGGCCCCAAGATAAATATGGAGACGAGATGAGAAACAATTTACTGACCTGCTGTATTTAATTTGTCTGATCTTCAGGTTATAATTAGAAAATAAATGAGTGTCTTGGTCTGTAAGCACTTTCATTACTATTCTCCTCGACAACAAATTAATTGATTTTAAAAGACTAGAGTCAGGGGTTTCAACCATCATTAAATCCTCAAAATCTGAATTTTATATTTGTTACATGAAATGAAATGAAATGGAGTTTAAATAACATCCTATTGTTCTGCTCCTAAACTGGGCTAATGTAGATGGGCTACGACCTACTCTTACATCAAATTCCATCTGCCAAGGGATCTTTTACGTGCATGCCAATGTATACACGGGACCTCGAAGGAACATATCAAAGTTTGAAAATATTCAACACACCCACTGACCAAGGTATATTGTCAGGAGATTTGAAAGATTTTTTTGAATTATACCAAAATCCGATTTAACAAAGCTGCTTCAATTTTATTTTGGAATTGAGATTTTATCTAATGTCTTATTCCGACTAATGAATTTTTGTATCCACATATCGTATCTAAAGAAATAATTTTTTTAATCTTGGCCACCCACCCCCTCATAGTGCCAAGGGAAATAAAGATATTTTACGTAACACCAAAAGCGGCTTTACTTCTAATTTAGATTATTGATTGGTTCATCTTGTGTGTTATTTCAATAATTTAATCTTCATCCGCATAGGAAAATAAGATTTTAAATAAGATTTTAAATAATTGGACACTTAAAATTTAAGATCATTGTTCCTCGCCCTAATAAAAAAAACCCCTCAATTATCGAATCTTCATCCGCATAGATCGGACACTTCAAATTTAACAAAATTTTTACCCACCCTAATAAAAAAAAACTCCACCTGTGTCCATGAAGCACGGTAATGTGAAAAGTGTTTTAACTCACAAAAAGTTTGAAAGGAGAATCAGTAATTCTTGAAAACATAAAACGTGCAGAAAATAACCTGAATTGTAAATAAAACTTGTGGCCGAGTTGAACAGAAATTCATTTAAAATTCTTGCAATCAGTGTTACAGATGTTGAGTAGTCAGTAGCCTCAGGCTTACAGATGTTAATAACAGACTTAAACCCATGAAAACCATTTCATTTTAAGAAATAAACCTGAGGGTTTGGAGCGCAATAGATTAAAAATATAGAAATGGTGTTGTAGACATAAGGTTTTAAATGTGATTGACCGTAAAACGAGAAATTCATTTACTATTAACCTCAAGAATAAAATATTACATCTGCAAAGAAATTGAGTCTAAACTTTTTTTTATTCGAGCACAGTATCTTGTGCAGTTGGATCAACCATGTATAATACAACACATTGAATAAATTGAAAATGGTATAAATAAATGGGTATGTGGGTGCGTTCACACTTTACGCTTCATCGCCATGATCCACCCCCAACATATGTTGTATTTATGAAGTCAACGATGATTTGATGTTACCTGATTGTGTTGACTATGATATGATGGTACTAGCTATGACGGTCATCACTGGCTTTTTGTGAACTATTTTACTATCATCTTGTTGATGTGATGGTTGCTTAAAAAGCCCTACAAGAAGCAAATTATTGAAATAAAATTGAACCATATGGTAGTCCCGAAATGACCCAGTTTGTGTCAAGTGGACTTTAAACCTCATCTCTCTCTGTTGATGTGATGTTGAATTATTGAGTTGACGGTCAACTCAGGATATTTGCAAACTTCATGGTACCTAATATCTGTGAGGAACTGAGCTATAATTCAATTTGTATCTCCTATAATTTCCCTTCCTTCGCTAAACAGGAACTCCAAGAGAAAAAAAATCACATTGTTACAAAACCTGTCATGATTTACAAAGATATTTCAAAAACACAAAAACAGTCTCCTTTGTTAATTGAAGTGTGAGATTGACGGCCAGTTTTTCTTGCCAATCAAGTTCAACCATCTTGTTTTTTCTGTGACTCAATTTCCGTGTGTTTTCGACAGGTTTAATTAGTGGAAGCCGAACCAGGTGGAGTGTTACAAACCTGTACGAGTAAGTGACAATCCATTGATCCAAGACGCTGAATCCTCGCCAGTACAAAAGGAAAAATCGGCATCAACTAAGAAAAACGTGAGTGACTTCTGATTGAAAATCACATGAAGCAGAAGTTAAAAGAATGCCTCGATTACGGCAAAACTTTAAAAAAAATATGGACTATAATTTAGTAGTTAATCGAATATTGGATAACCTTTGGTTGATTTATCAGGCTTCATTAGTTTTTATTTGCCAAGTGACTATTATTATCGTTATAAAACAATTATTCATGTTCTGTTGTGTTTATTACGGCTATGATTATGACAATATCGTAAATTGATATTAGATTGGCTGCGTAACCGACTGTGAATTTGCACTACGTAACCACGTCTGTTGCAGTTGGGAATATTAGATTTTTGTTCAATGCTATTTATTAATGGCAGTGTGTGTCCGTGCATAGCATGATATTTTTTTTTGAAAGGAATTTCTTCTGACCTGTTCTTTTGTGCCAAACAGTTTTTGATGCTCACTTTTAATGTCATTGTTTGTGCAAAACAGCGTGGGAACAGGAAGGGGATGACGATAGAGAGAAATGGGGTTAACATCCTCTCAACACAAACTGGGACTAACATTGTTCAATTTTATTTTAATAATTCACTTGCGCGTAGGGGTTTTTAGGGTTAGAGGAAACCCACAAGACTGGACAGGTGATCCTACCGAACCCACATGCTAACCATTCGGCTATTTTTTGCGTAGGGGTCTTTAAGCAGTGGGAGGAAACCCACAAGGTTGGACAGACGACCCTACCACACTCACATACTAACCAAATTAGGAAAAGAGGATGTGTATATGATGCTACTGTCGGAAATGTTTTAGGTTTGAGCAGGACATCACAATTTTGGCCTTTTATTTGTTTAATTTTAAGCCCAAACCTCAGTTTTAACACTGAAATATGATTTTATTTTGTATTATTAGAGTTTATACATGTAGTATTCTTTGTTATTCATTGATAAATCATTGTTCATTTGATTAGTACTCTGTCTGTTCCTTTGTTCTTTACTGGGTTGCGGGGGTATGGGGTTAGTTGAATGGAAACACAAATCAAACCTGTGATCTCACACATGGCGTTCTTACACTTCTTCCACCAGAATTCCCCCTAACCAAGTCAGAATGAAGTATATTAAAACACTCGAGACGACATGTACAGGACATAAATACCCCAGACATCGAAACGGTCACACACCAGACACATATTTTACATTCTACCTGAATGGTACAAAGTCATTATTAAAATTGTGATCCCACATATTTTTTTTAAAGGAGCTAACTCTCTTTTCTTAAGGAGCTAACTCTCTTTTCTTTGGGACCTAGAGAGAGAGAAGTGGGGCTTAAGTTTTTTTAAGGGAGTTAAATCTCTTTTCTTTGGGACCTAGAGAGAGAGAAATGGGGTTTAACATCCACTCGACATCAACTAAGTCATTTCGGGACTTACATATGTTTTAATTTTATTTCAATAATACGCTTGCGCGTAGGGGTCTTTAGTAGTAGGACCCAGAGAAAACCCATGAGATTGGATTTGGGACCTAGAAATAGACACAAATGGGTTGCAACGCATATAATAATGTAATATGAATGTATGTTAACTGATTTACATAAGAAGAGAATGCAAACAATATCCCAAAGGAAATTGCTTTCGCTCATTCTTATTCACATACATGTAAATTTGAGAACCTCTCTTTTAAAATAAAGGTACATAAAAAGGTACTTATGCTCTTTTTTACTCACAAACAAACAGGTTAAGCTCATTTTTATTCACAAACATATGAATTTGATATAACATCTCTTTAAAAAATATAATCCACAAATAAAAAATATTATATAGGCTTACAAACATTCATATTTACATCTTCATATTACATTAAACATAGATGAATATTATTGAAGATGTTAATAATTAGACAGTAATTGAGAACTGGGAGTTTATTTTTCTTGCATTAGTAACTAATTATTTCTTTAGCTACCATTTATTTTGTGAGGTAATCAAAGTATTTCGATATTGGCTAGGAATAGAAACATATGGTTTAAAAGATGAAACATAGGATACAAGTTGGATGATTAGTATGGGTGGCAAGGATTGTTTTTAAAAACCGATTTACCGTATTCAACGGATAAAGTTCCTTATGTGCTTCTGAACTGAATCCCAGGTAAAATTTGTCTTAAGGTTATTCAATAGAACAGAACAGTGTCACAGTATTATGAAGGCGTTGGTAAGAAGTGGTACCAGGGGGTTGGATGGTCGAAATGATTAGCACATGCTCCCTGTATTATAAGGTCTGTAATTGAGTCAACTGGCGTGGTCTTGATTCCCCAGTTGTAAGTGACAAGGAGTAAGGTTGTCTTTACTACCTCGTGGGTTTTCTCCGCTTCCTCCGGTTTCCTCCTACTGCTAAAGACCCCTACGCCAAAGCAAATTATTGAAATAAAATTGAACCATATGTTAGTCCGGAAATGACCTAGTTTGTGTCGAGTGGATGTTAAACCCCATCTTTCTTTCTCTCACCCTTTATTCCCTTGTTAGAAGTGGCCGAATAGTTAGTACGTGGGTGTTGTATGGTAAGGTCTGTAATCGAGTCAACTGCCATGGTTGCGCTTTCTGGGTTGTACATGACAGGGAGTAGGGTTGTTTGACCTCGTGGTTGTTCTCCAGCACCTCCGAACCATATGTTAGTCCAGAAATGACCTAGTGTGTGTCAGTGGACATTACCCCCCCTCTCTCTCTCTCTTTCTCAGTCTGATTATAGTGTTGCAGGAAAGGGCCTGGTATACCCCATTTCTCTCTCTTTCTCTCCATTTATTTCCCTTTTTTTCCTTTAAGCCTTTAAGGCTCAAGGGTTAATTTGTTCTGATTCTTATTGGCTTGGTGAAATATGGTATTACAACATATCAAGATCATATGTCTGATTGTGGTTGGCAAGCAGATTGAAAAAGTTTATAATTAAACTCTGTCTATATACATCATATAATAACAAACATATTGAATCTCACCTTCAAAAATACTTTTGGCAATTATTACAATATTCCAAGAAAAAAAATCATTTTTGTGTTAATATTTTATTACCTTATTGGCAACCTGTGGTTTAGTGATATGAAAATCATTCCAATAAATGTTCTCACACTGTACTGTGTGTACCTTGGTTTACCTTGGATGTCATTCGAACAATTGAAAGAATTTGAAGCTTAAAGTAGTGAGAGTGAGAGAGACATGGGGTTTAACGTCCACTGGACACAAACCAAATCATTTCAGGACTAACATATGGTTCAATTTTATTTCAATAATTTGCTTGCACTTTAAGGGGTCTTTAGCAGTGGGAGGAAACCGGAGAACAAGGAGAAAACCCACGAGGTTGGGCTTATGTTATCAATATATAGAATTCAAATTGTGTCCAATCTTAGCATAATGTAAAAACATAGTATAGTATGACCATTTGGAGATTACTGCATCTGAAATCTTCCCAAATATTCTTAATCTACTAAAATTGTATATTCAATTAGTACAATAAAAGGCTGATAAGGGATAATTAATTCATTATTCTGACTGCTATAGCCCAGTTTAGGAGTAGAACAGTAGAACATTAAATACCATTTCGTTTCACTTCTTTTTGTTTGACCGACGAAATTGTTTGAGGCAAGATATCTGAGTACTTTTATCTGTATTATATTTACATATAAATGTCTTCAACAAATAATATTCCCAAATTCTCAGTAGAATTCATTTTAAATCTGGTATTTTAAACTTAAAAACCGAGTAGAGTTCCTTTATATCTGGTATTTTTAGATATAAATATTTCAGAGTAGAAATAGTAAATTGAAAAATTTTACGTTTTCTGTGAAGAATGTACAAATTTTGAGGCTAGAGTCCTGGCGTGGAAATGAAATGAAATGGGGTTTAACTTCCTACTATTATGATCCGAACTTGGCATATGCCATACCGTGTGCTATGAGGGAAAATTTGCCCAGGAAGCGGTGCTAAGACCTACTCTTAATTATATCAAATTCTAACAGTCTAGGGATCTTTTACGTGCATGCCAATGTGACATCTCAGTTTTTTCTCCCATCCGAATGACTAAACAGCAGTCCTTGTCAGGCCCTCTGTCCTGCATCACTGACAAGGGAGACTCATGCCGGAAATTCTGGATGAATTATCTCGGCCAATGTAGGGATGGAATACCTGACCTCCAGGCTAGCGAGCGAGCTTCTTGCCCACTTGGCCATGTATCCCCCCCACCCCCGTTTGATGGACAAGATGATTGACAGATCTAATATCCAGATAACTGTATTAAATCCCATGTTGGATTTGTCATCTTAAGGTCATTGCTTCTCCTTGAATAGAAACAAATTTTCAGCTTAGATGTTCTGTTATCTACTTCAAGATAAAACCGTATCGTCTTTCTCCCTGAACCGTATCTCTACAACACAATCTCTGATACTACAAAGACTTCATTCCTGACTAACATTAATCTGTGACATTAAACAGCTACCGTCAGTGTGATCTACTTGTTTTTAGAAATTCATTACAAATGTCTGAAATTGTTTTAAGTAGATAAATGGAATAAAATGAGTTTTTTCTGCACCAACCTGACTAATGAAAATGAAGACAAGCATTTGCCATGTAAATTGCAAAAAGGGAAGTTTTGCCCTGATAGCAGATACTTTTCATTGAATTCCAACTCCCAAGGGTTCTTTTAAGTGTATGTGTACACATGACTGTTCTTTTAATTACGTGTATGTGTATACATGACTTCCGTTTTCCTTCCCATGCAAAGGACTAGACACTGTTTCTTGCCACATCCCCCATCTTGCTCCCACTAACAAGGGGACACCATGTTGGAAAAACCTTTGGAACATTGCACTGCTACTAAAACATAAAAGTGAAACAATAATAATACTTAACAAGAAACATAAATATAAGCATGATGTGGGTATCTAGTAGTCATACATAGCTACAGAAACAATGCTTGGGAATAAAACAATACTTTATTTTAAGAATTAAAAATTTATTTAAAAGTTGTGCTTTTAAAGTTGTGAAATAACATGTCTACGGACTTTTTCTAGGGGGACATACTGAATTGTAAGAAATAATGTGTTGGCCGAGAAAGTTCATTGGAATTTTAGGGCATGTGGTACAGGTCAGAGGGCTGACAAGGACAGATATCTAGTTATTTGGATGGCATGAAAAACTGAGGTCCCATGTACAAATCGGTGTGCATGTAAAAGATCCCTCAGCAGTTGTAGTTCAATATAAGAGTGGGCCGACGTAGCGCTGCTGTTAGGGCAAAATTCCCCTTATAGCACACTGTATGGCATATGCCCATCTTCATTAGTCCATTAAGAGCATAATGACATATGTCTATTTAGTGGGAAATGTACAACCATTAAAAAAGGAATTAAGACAGTATTTTAGAAATAAAACAAAACATGAGATTAACTCGATCATCCCAAGTGTAAATTTCAGTAATCTAATATATATTTTATTAACTGATCACCTTTCGTGTGTTTGTCTGTTTCACGAACCCCTGGGGTGCACTACTTCTCGATATAGAAAAAATGTATATTTTGATACATGGTAAGCTTTGCTTGTTTAAGATGTGGTTTATTCTGTATGAGTTTCAGCCTGTGGCGCCATTGGTCTAAAAAAAATACCAGAACACAATTAGGCATATTTTACATGTTCCTCTCTGTGTGATAGGAGATTGGGGTCGAAGGTCGTCAGCATGTCCGATCATCTGGTTTATAGCAGACATTCTCCTCTCAACTACCTAAATAATGGAACACAGAATTTTTTAAAAATGTAATGGAATCAGATTTAGGATTGATTAAATTTAAATATATGCCGGTGTGATAGGAAATTAGGGTTAAAGGTCGTCAGCATGTCGGATTTTATAAAAAAAAGGGATGTTTAAATAATAAAGAGTTACTAGGAGTTTAGGGGTTAAAGGTGGTCAGCTTTCAGATCATCTGGTTTATAGCAGAAATTCTTTTCTCAACTACAAAATAGTGAACAAAACTGAGATTTTAAAAAAGGGTTGAACTTTGATTAGATGATAAAGATTTACAGTGTGATAGGAGTTAGGGGTTAAAGGTCGTCAGCATGCCACATCATCTGGTTTATAGCAGAATTATTTTTCTCATCTACAAAATAATGATCACATGATTTTAAACTGAGATTTTAAAAAAAGAGTTGAACATTGATTAAATAATAAAGATTTAATGTGTGATAGGATATTAGGGTTTAAAGGTTGTCGGCATGTCAGGTCATTTGGTTTATGGCAGTAATTATTTTCTCAACTGCAAAATAATGCACACAAGGTTTTAAATTGAGATTTTAAAAAAAAGGGTTGAACTTTGATTAAATAATAAGTTTTACAGTGTGATAGGAGTCAAGGGTTAAAGGTTGTCAGCATGTCGGATTATCTGGTTTATAGCAGTCCAGGCCCCCCTGTCCTAAAAAGGCTGTAATGCAACAAATCAAAATCTTAAATATTAACGAAACTGTATTTTCCTTATTACAGGGCAAGCAGAATTGAGGATAATGTTGAAATTGGAATTGCTGAAGGCCAAAACGGTAAGTTAATTTGGATATTTCAGTTTAATAATTACTTTTATCTCATTTTAATATTCCAAATCAGCAGGTGCCCCTTTAGAGAAAGACATTTCTGGTGCATATATGTCGGAATTCAGTAAATAATTACACACCTGGGGTTCGTATCAAGTTAATAAATCATTATCAGAGGTATGAAAAATGACAAGCTTTAAATGATCCGCTATCGAGAAGGGGAGGGTATTTCACATGATGCAGTACATACCTCATTAATAAATGTGTTTTTACATCTCGCTTTCTATTCATACAATTTTACAAATCACCTGTAATGATACCTAGAAGTGACGGAGAAAAATTCCTTGGGTTTGGTAAATTGGCAATTTGTTAGTTGTTAACATGTGGTTCTACTCCACGTCTGTTAGGGTATATTAGATGTGATAGGAATCACATACAGGTCTAGCCTCCGGCAAGAGATACAAAATAATACCGATGGTTAGGAATTTGTTGATGAACACAGTGGGGGATACAATAGTTCATCATGTAACATTATAGGGTTGTTATATCCATGTCAGTTTGTTGGATCGGGTTACAGCTGTTAATTATTACCATAATTACTGCTGACTCCTGTCAAATATTCACAACATTTCAAATAGAAGGCCAGTTTCTAGGTTCCAGTATCCACAGACCTATTCTATTGGTACCTTTTAGATATATATAATAAGGATTGCCAACTGGTCATTTTTTTATGTTTACCATATTTCAAATTGGTAATATATTTTTGGTCAAATAATATGCCAATTCTTTAGCATCATTTTTTAGCATCATCCAAATGTTTTAATATATTCTTTGGAATTCTAATAGCATGCCATGTGAATTCCCCATTCCACTGCCAGTCAATCAAGACTGAAACAAGAGCCCCAGGATATTGGACACTGTATGATTTCCTTGTCACAATGTAGCCTGGTTGGAGTTGAAATGCCATAAAATTTTATTTTATTCATTCATTCTAGGATTTCCAGAATTTATTGATAAATATTGAATAATAAAATAAATGTTGCTTGAGAAATCAATGATTTCCCGAAAATGTGTTAATTTTTACCTGAAAATTCCTGAATAGTGTTATTTTTTACCTGAAAATGTTTTATTTTTACCTGAAAATTTCCCAAAATGTGTTATTTTTTTTACATGAAAATTCCTATCTCTGTACACATTTGTGCCGGACTACAGCTCCCCTGCCCATATGTTTGCTTTTTTGGTTACATTTTTTTTATACAATTTTGAACAAACAGATCCCAGTATTCTCTGATTTTGATAAAAAAAAACAACCCACATTTAGTAGATTTGATATTTGTTATAATAGAGAAATATGTTAGAGAATTATGTTTTATCTGGTAAATGATTGTATTGTAGAATATTGATAATATTTTATCATTTACTGACATTTATTCATTATAAAATAAAGATAAGCAGCAGACCTGTTAACCCTTTAGCACTTAGAAACCATCCTTACTATGGATGCTTAGACCACCCAAAACCGTCCTTACTATGGCTGCTTAGACCGCCAAAAACAACCCTTTTTCTCTTTGTTTTTTTTTTTTCAAATTTTACATTTTATTGCAATACACTGTACATTTATATTTATACATAACACAGTATGACACAGTAAAATGACACAGTAAAACTTAATTGTGTGTCTTTTTACTACAGCTGTTTAGACCACACCCCCATACCATCCTTTTTACGGCTCGTTAGACCACCCAAAACCATCCTGAAACCATCCTCACTATGAGTGTTTAGACCACCTGAAACTATCCTTAGACAGCTCAAAACCATCCTTAGACTGCCCAAAACTGCCCTTACAAGGGATGCTTAGACCGCTCAAAACCATCCTTACTAAGGTTGCTAGAAATTACCCTTATTGTAGGCTCCTTACAGCGTTCCAAACTGGCACATTCAAAATGGTCTAACTATATGCAAAGCTATTCATATCCCGGTGATTTGAGCCAGTCAAAGGAACAGCAGTTTCAGACCGTTTCTCTAATTTTCTTCTGGAACTGGGCTAGTAAATATAAGATTACAAGTACCAAGTGCTCAAGGGGTTAAAGTATTTAAGTGCAGAAGTATTAATGGATATTGATGAAGACATATGAATGTTGGTCGCCTCACTTATCTCAACAGTGATATGGATTTATTTATCGGGGTTTCCTGATTCTTTATTTGGAAAGTATAAAAGTTTTAAAATGTGCACCTGATTTTAATCTAGTCAGAAACAAATGAAATGGAATGGGGTTAATGAACATGGACAAACGTCAATGTGCTATGAGGACAGCAGCAGTGCACGCTGATTGAAATCCAAATCTACATTTCTTTTTTTTTATACTTTCAATGAAGATCTGACCTGTTGTCCTGGAAGGTCACGTCAAGGGGTCGTACAAGTGGCTTTTGACCCTATGCCTTCAAACATTGATCAATCAAATTGCGTGGTTTATCCACAGTTCAGGGCATCAAACGCAAAGAACTCGCCAAAACAGTGTAGTAAAGACAAGTAAAACAAAATTTTGAACTATAAAAAGCGAAACGAAAAAGGATCTGTGCTTTGGGGACAGCAGCAGTTTTTGGTCTCTTAGGAACAGATTTGTGACCGATGTTGTGCATGAGTTACTGTCCTTACTGTTTCTATGGCAGCTGATTGCACTTGTCTTTGGGCTCACCTGGAATAATGTTGTCTTGTCTCTGTTGTAGAACATCTGACTCAACTTGGCACAAGGGATCACCTGTGATCGGTCTGTACTTTGAAACACTTGATGCTTTTTGTCTCTGAGCTCACCTGAGAGGAACTGTGATATGGATGTTGTCTTTTGTCATTTGAATTGAAAGTTTGTGCCACTTATCTCACCTGTAAGCACATATGATCTTGGCAGTTTTGTTACAGTTGTCTGTGCCATGGAACACTTGATACCACTTGTTTCAGTCATCACCTATGAAAGGAATGTTGTCTTGTGGTGTTTTTAAGTTGATTCTTTATGGAACACCAGATACCACCTGTCAGAACTTCTTATGTCGATGTTGTCTTCTGCAGTTTTTATTGTCTGTGCAGTGGAATACCTGATTCCACTTGTTGTTATTATCACCTGTGCGCACGTTAGGGGTCACCTGTCTGGATCTTACAAAACAAGCAAGACTTATTTTAGTATTCCACTTCTTGTTCCAATGGCGGAGAAATTTGAGATCTTAAGATACAGCTAAATCTTGTTTCAGGTAAAGGATACGTTCTGTAATATGAGGTATTTTTATACAACATAACGTACAATTTATCATATTTATACATGTAACAGACTAACTTACGTTTAAAGTCATTCATCAATTCTTACACCCCCCCCCTTTCATCTTATTGCCCCATATTTTACGGCTGGATGAAAACGTAGAATACCGTCTGAAAAGAGATTAAAAATAATTTACCAGCTTCATGATTGATGGCCACGTTTATGATTTAACACTTCCATCTGTTGAGGCATCCTCCAAAAACACAGATTGACAACTTTAATGTTTCTTTCAAGATGATGATGTTAAAATGTTTCAGTGGTGTAATATTAATGAACTAGAAATTGACAGGTCCGGGGTTCGAACCCAGCCAGTGTTAGACGAGAATGTTTGTTTGAAGATGTTGCTGTTGAAATGTTTCAGTGGTGTAATGAACTAGAAATGCACAAGATACAGGGTCAAGGGTTCGAACCTAGTATATGTCGAGAATGTTCTTTAAGATTTCCCAGTCTGTGGAGCTGTGGGGGTTGGATGGCTAAGTGGGTAGGATGTCTGTAGGTCTGTCATTGAGTCAACTGGCATGATCTCTATTCCCCAGGTGTGTACCTGACAAGGAGTATGGTTGCGTGTCCAATCTCGTAGGTTTCCTCCACATCCTCTGGTTTCCTTCCACTGTTAAAGACCCATAAGCGCAAGTGAATTATATGTTAGTCTCAAAATCACCTAGTTTGTGTCAAGTGAATGTTATACTCCATCTCTCCCCTTCTCTCTCTCTTTTCCCAGTCTGATTATAGTATTTCAGGACAAAGGACCTGGTAAGGAAAGAACTCATTATAGATTCCTTAACAGTTTTGAATAGAAATAAGAGGAGACCATAGTGCAATGGTTGAGTGAGGTTTGTGTTGATAGAAAGGGGAGAGAGAGAGAAATGGGGTTTAATATCCACTCGACACAAACAAGGTCATTTTGGGACTAACATATATGTGTAGCGGTCTTTAGTAGCGGCCCTACTCCTTGTCACGTACAACCGTGGATTCGAAACCATACCAGTTGACAGGCTGGCTATATGATAGAGCGTGCATGTGCTAACCATTCGGCCATCCAACCTCCCTTTAATAGAGAGGAAGAATGCTTTAATTATGGTATATTTAGCGGTTGTTGGGTGAGGATTGTTTAATAGAAAGGAAGAATGGTTTAATTATGGTATATTTATTATGTAGTAGAGAGATTATTGATGTAGTAAGATATAGTTTATAGTTTTAACACAGGTACAGGTGGTTGTTAGTAGATAAATAAAAGGTCAATATTAGGTGGTTATATATAAAGTGTTTATTGTAGATATCACATATCTTATATCATATCCTTCCACTTCATATAATCAGAGTGAGAGAGAGAGATTTTACTTTAATATAATCATAAAGAATTTAAGTGAGAGAGAAAGAGAGAGAGGATGGAGTTAAGAGCGAGAAAGAGAGAGAGGATGGAGTTAAGAGTGAGAGAGAGAGAGAGAGAGGGAGAGAGGAAGAGAGAGATTTTATTCTACTGTGACATTCATGAGAGACGGAGAGAGAGATTGAGTGAGAGAGAAAGGAGAGAGATTTTTTTCTAGTTAAATATAATAGACACAGATAGATGGACATATATCTCATGCCTACTTTTATTTCAAATTCCAGCAACCAAGAGATCTCTTACATGCATATGTAAACAGACCCTCATACCGATACTTATTTCAAAATCCAATTTCCAAAGGATGTTTTACATGCACTGTTAACAGAACATCAATGTTTTCTTTACCACTGACAAAGGGGAAACAAGGCTGGAAAATTTTAATGTACTTCCTCTACCGACACTGGGATCAAACCAAGAACCTCCAAGTTCCGATGTAATCATAGACAACATTCACAGCTCCATCAATATATTATAATTTTGATTCTAAAACTATTTTCTTAAATGGAATCGTGGTACCAATTATATTTTATCATGGTCTTTAAATATTTCTAGTCTAATTCATCATAAAGTGGCACAACAAAGCTCCCATAGTAAATACCCCAATCACATCAGGAATTTGTTGAAATCTTTTCTCTAAATTGTATTTCTGTAACCAAATCACCAAACCCTAAACTGAGGTAACATTATTTTAGAAATCGTAGAATGTTGACAAAAAAAGCCATTTTGTCTTCATTGATGTTGTTTTTGTTAAACCCCGTGTTTACGCTTACGTCTTGAATAAGCGAGTTTTTTGTGTGATTTGGCTGGTCTTTGGTTTCGCTGATATATTATTCAAAGATTAACAAAACTTCCATCAACATTGGGAGAATTTTTTAGTCCTTCAATTACGGGTCAAATGAATTCTAAAACATTTTGACAGGCTCCTCTTCAATGCCTGTGAAAAAAGGAGTATTCTAAGTTTTTATTTTGTTGATGGAATGTTCAAAGAAGTAATTTGAGTGGCATTTTAGCGCTTTCCAAGAATCAGAACGTGTTGCAACACATTGTTTCAAGTATATTTTTTTTATTCTAAGTAAAATAGAACGTTGTATAATTGTATTGTATAATTCAAAATTTATAACAAGGAACAGTGTCAAGTCATTCGGCAAGGACAAAAAAAGATTCTATGTAGACTATGATGTAAAGTTGATGCAATCTGAAACTACATGAAACCATAAATTTCAGCAGCAGACAATTTTCTGCAGACCTGTGCAGAAGGCCAGCTTTGAAAAAAAAAACATAACTTTATTTGCCCTGCTTTTGCATTCAGACGACAAACTTAGAAGACTTAACAATCTTGGGCATTTTAAACCTTTGAAGGAAGAAAATTTAATTTAAGTTAATTTTCCCCGTGGCAATATTTTCTTCCGGCTACAGTCTGTATCCTGAAGATTTATTTGACCCCAAATATAAACAGGTCATATTTGACACATGTAATCTTTTGATGACTTAATGGAGCTTACATAAACAGGGACCTAAAATATCTTGAAACAAATTCTAAACAAACAGGTGAGGAAAACTAATTAAAACTGTTTATAATGTTCCAAGACATGGCAGTAATTATAAACTTCACTATTATCATGGCCTTAAAATGGCTAGTTAAAAGCTGGCACTAAACTTTTTATTATCATTTGCAACAAAATGGCCTGTCAAAAGCTGGCACAAACTCTTTATTGCAACAAAATGGCCAGTTAAATGCTGGCACCGAACCCTGATACTCCCCCTTAATTATCATTGCCTCAAAATGTCAGTTAAAACTTAAAAGTTAAACGCAGACATCGAAAGATAAATGGTTAATTTGTGTTAGCAACCCAGATTTACCCCCAATAGATTTTGTTTTACTTTAATCTATTGACATTGTGCCATATTTCACAACAATTCACAATCTGTTAGCAGAAGTAGTTCACCAACCACTGGCAGTCCTGTCTGCTTCAACAAACATCCATATCTATTTTCCTTTTGCTCACTTTTCTCAGGAATGGCCCCCCTCCATGGCAACCAGACCAAAAAGCTTTATACAAATATGATAATTTTTCTCAAAACAAACCAAATATTTTAAACTAGACCAAATCCAGTTACTTATAAATTCTTCTTTGTCCTCCTTTACCATATTTTTAATATCTAATTGACGACAGTGCACTTACAAAAACTGCTTACCTCAAGGTTTAAAAAACGTTCAGGAGAGACCGTAACAGGAATGTCACTGTCAGGGCAAAATTTCACTCTCGGCTTACTGCATAGTATATGCTCATCTTCATGAGCCCTAGATGGTGTAGTAAAAAAGGATGATGTCAAAGCCCATTTCATTTTATTTTGTAGATCATAAGGTTGGTTATTGAGACAATTGTTGTGGTTTCGATCCCAGGCTTGTACATGTCAAAGAATAGGGTTACCTGCTTAGCCCTTTGGGTTTTCTACAGGTCCTTCGGTTTCGGTACACTCAATCGAAACCATTTTTGATCGATACATACAGATTATGTTGTGTCACAAAGCTCTATATTATGATATCTGGTGGTAGTGGAGAACCCCAGGGGGGTCACTAACCAGGAGATTTGGGGTTAAATCCCAGTGTTCCCCCAGGAATTTCCAGCGTGGTTTCTTCTTGACCGTGCTCCAGGATGGAGCGACTGACAAGGACAGCATCTAGTCTTTTTGCTTGGTACAAGGTACACATTGGCATTAACATAAAAGTATCCTTGACACCTGGAATTAAATTGCTGTAAGGACAAAATGTACCACATAGCAAATTGAATTGCATATGCCAGTCATTGTCGACTTCATTTACAAATTGCTAAACAGTAGGACATTAAACCTCATTTCATTATTTCAATTTTGAGATACAGCTTACCTAGATTGAATAATGTAAATCAACCAGGATCATCCTGAATACAAGGCAGAGGCTTTGATTGAAATTTAAACATGACACAAACACGAGCAATATCATGATTTAGACTTGAGAATAAATCTTTTTGAAATAAGATCTAGAGATGGTCTTTAACACAATCCATATTTATCAGATTACGGACTCAAAATAGAAGCGTGACTAATGGACCTGTTCAGGATATATCAACATTAACCAATATAAAAGGGTGTCAGAATGTATTCGATCACATACCTTATGTTAAATCTCTAAAGGGATCTTTAACCTAGTTAATAGTATTCAAGGGACCTTGGCTTTTTTGTCCAATCCGATGACAAAGGTATGTGATCAAATACATCCTTGGCTTTTCAACCCATCTAAATGACTAGATTCCTCATCTTGAACCTCGGAGAAGAGGAAAGCAGGCTAGAAAGTCATGATGGAATTTCTCGTCTGAGATTGGCTTGGACTGACCTGAGTACCACTTGGTGATCGACTGAGCCAGCACCACAGCAGTAAAACTAAACCCATCTCACGTTCCCTGTTGGTGTGTGAACAATCCAGCACTTGGCGAATTCTGCTTGGGGTTGGGTGGCCGAATGGCTAACATGTGCACATTAGATCATAAGGTCTGCAATTGAGTTAAGTGTGGGGGTTTCAATTCCTCTGTTGTAGGTGACAAGGTCTGCCATTGAGTGAACTGGGGTGGTTTCTTTTCCCCGCATGCATGTGACAAGGAGTAGGGTCGTCTGTCCAATATTGTGGGCTTTCTCCCAGGTCCACCCGTTCCTCATACTGCTGACATAAAATGAAACTATGTTAGTCCCAAAAGGAAAGTTAAAATGAGTGATTATTGAGTTCTGGAAAGAACACTTCATACAGAGTTTGTGTGAAGTGCACTTAGGCTCTCTCCCTCTCTCTCTCTTTCTCTCAGGTATGAAAAAGAAAAAGGGTGATTATTGAGTTATGGAAAGAGAACTTCATACAGATACATTTCCATGTCCTCAAGTTATTGTTTATCAAAAAATCAAATAGTTTTAAGTATAAAAGTTAGTCATAGAAACAAGAATAGCTGGTGCTGTAATCAATAATGGTTGTTTTAGTTAGGAAATAAGTAAGGCAAATGGGGACGGATGTATCGACTTAAAATATCCTCTATTAGAATAAGATAAATATATATATTTGACGAGAAATGTTCTGTGAAGATATTTATCAATGAAGTCAAGTATTCTATATAAAGGCTATGCTTTGTTCAAACCAATTCTTTCAGTGCGGATTTTTGTGTGTGTTCACACTGCGTTACAAAGTGAAGTGAATTTGTAGTATTCTATAGTTTTGATTATTGCAAATATAGTAAGTGTACATACAAAAATAACACCCAGAGTATAAAACATGTGCAAATTATAGAAACAAATGGGATAGCATGGTCAAGCTCACACTAAAAATTATAAACAAACAGGACACTTATTAGCACACAGAGAATAAAAACACACAGGACACAAAGAAAAAAAAAACATGAAGGACTCCAAGTGCACACAAGGAATAAATAACATTCAAGACACCAAGAGCACACAAAGTATTAAAAAACTCTAAGTGCGCCAAGTGCACACAGAAAATAAAAACATGCAGGACATCAAGTGCACACAGAGAATAAAAAAAAACCTTCAGGACACCAAGCGCACACAAAGTGTAAAGAAACACCAAGTGCACACATAGATATAAAACACACAGGACACCAAGCACACACAAAGTATAAAAACACCAAGTGCACACATAGTTATAAAACACACAGGACACCAATCGCACCAAAAAGTATAAAGAAAACACGCAAGACACCAAGTGCACACAAAGAATAAAAACCAAGTACACACATAGATATAAAACACACAGGCCAGCAAGTGCACACAGAGAATTAAGACACACAGGCCACAAAGTACAAAATAGGACACTAAAATCATATATAACTACACACAGGAAAAAAAAACCCACACAATTTTTCAGCACACACAACCAGAAGAAGAAAAGATGATGACATTTGCAAGATATAGATATTATACATTAAGTTATTTGCATTATTTACAAAGGAGTTTTCTTGTTGATTTGACAACAGCCCCATAGTGTGACCTTAGCTTTAGAGGCAAGTGGAGTAGATACAAGATTTGACCACAGCCTCATAGACAACAGTGTGACCCAAGCTTTAATGGGAAGTGGATGAAGTGGATATGATATTGGAAGACAACAGTATGAACTTAGCTTTAGAAGTAAGGGGGGGGATATGAGATTTAACAAGGACCTAAAAATCAGCAGTGTGAATTTACCTTTCGAGGGAAGTTGGTGAAGTAGACATTAGATTTGACAACAACTTCAGAGACAACAGTGTGACTCTAGCTTTAGAAGAAAGTCAAAGGGGTTGATATGAGATTTAACATGGTCCAAAAAAACCCAGCTATTTGACTCTACCTTACAGCTAGCCCCCAGATTCAGTCACTTAATTTGATATGTTCGTTTATTTGGGATCTCTGCATATTATGTCTTGTTCGTAGATTTGTTGTTGTGTAAATTATGTGTGGTGGTGTCCCCCTGCACTTATTATTTACAGGCAAGTGGATGGGGTGAATGCGAGTTTTGAAAACAGTAGTGTGAGCCTAGCCTTAGATGAAAGTGGGTGGAGTAGTTATTATGAGGTGTGTGTTATTGTTATAGATTATGATACATGCCTGTTATTTTAGTATCCTGTCTATATTTGTTTTTAACTTGTAGAATTTATAAATATAACTCTGCCATCGAATATTGACTCAATGTTCCGTTACATTTCAAATACTGATATTTATAAAAACATTTTTTCTTCCTCCTATTTTTAATGATCAACTTTTTGTTGACATGAAATGTTGGCATAGTGAATCATAAAATGATCTATCAACACCTGCAAGACCCTGAGAAATTTTTTAATTTGTCCATTTTTTTCCCAAACAGGCGTAACTTACCTGGTGGGCGGGGTATGTTTATATTTCTTAAAGTTATGGAAACTAGGACTCCAATTATGGTAAAGAATTGTTGTCCCTGGGTGTTTCTAGAACACAGGAGACATGGTGGTTAAGTACCTAAGACACTGGCTCACTAACCAGGAGGTCGCATGTTCGATTCCTGCACAGGCTGAGAAACTTCATCAGGATTTTCCAACATGGTTTCCCCTTATTGGTGGTGTAGGATTGATGGCCTGACAAGAACAGCTGTCTAGTTGTTTGGGTGGGACAAAAAAATGAGGTCTGTGTATACATTGTGTATGTTTAAGAGATTCCTTTGGCCTTTGAAGTGCCGCTGCCTAGGCAAAATCTCGCTCATAACACACTGTATGGCATATACCGGTCTTCATTAGCCCAGTTGGAGCAGAACAGTAGAACGTTAAACCCATTTCATTTCAATTCATTTTACTTTCTAGAACATCTGTTATGACTTCTAATTGATTTAAACGTTAACAGTTCTTGTTGTTTTTTTATAAAAGTTTAATAAATTTTATGAATTTCTAGACACCTAGCTGGTTTGTGACAAGACCTAAACCTCTAGCTCAATAATATTCAAAATTGAAAACATGAATTTCAATTTTACATCATATGTTAGAAGAAGAATAAAAGTTACACCAGTGTTGTCATCCAAAACCTGATTTAGACAATACTGTCACATTACCGTGAAAACATTGGATTCTCATATCAACTATTTAAGACACACTGATCAAACATTTTAAAATCACTACGCAAGTCGTGTATATTCTTTGGATATAATGGGTTTTTCAAGCACAATTTGTAATAGAAAAAGAAAAACATATCCCAGAAGACAGAAATGAAAATAAAGCCCATAAAATTAAGTTGAAATGAATCGCTATGGTAATGTAATCATCCAATGAGTATATTAATTATAAACAATTGCTGGTATTGTATAGGTTGTATGTTAGATGGCCATCAAATCTATCTATTGTCTGTGCTTGAGAGACCTGTATAATTTCATTGTGATATTTCCTAGCTCCTCTTAATGCATAAATAAGTTTGTAAGTAGATTGTTCTAAATGTTATTTTATTGCCCTTCGATGTACCGTCCCTGGGGACAGTCATTTCCATTAGACAAATACTATCATAAAGATACGGAAGACAATGAATTTGTTTGCAGGAACCCATTTGGTATATCGGAATCAAGATGCGATTCTGTAACAAGAATGCACTTAGTTGCCATGAATAATATGTTGTTGATCAATTATATCAGATTTTTGACAATGTTCGAGTGGATTCTTTGTAAATTGAACAGTTCATTACCAACAAACAAAAATGTCATTAAGGTAAAAAAATCAATAAAATTGTTATGCAACTGAAAAAAACTTGCTGTGTCACATGTCTGTAATAGAGTGGTGTGGATCTAGTTCCCTAATTGTCAATGCTTCTCTTTGGTCATTTTGAGTAGAAAAAATATGTCTACTTTCAACGAACAATTTCAGAGGAAAGATTCTCTCTTGTCATTTTAAGTGAGAGAGAGAGAGAGAGAGATTGGACTTGACATCCACTCAAGATAAGTCATTTCAGAGCTAACAAAAATCATAATTTTATTTCAATAATTCGCATGCATGTAGGATTCTTTAGCAGTGGGAGAAAACCAGAGGATGCAGAGAAACCCCGGAGATTGGACAGGCAACCCAACTTACATACAACTGGAGAATTAAAAACAACCCAGTGACTCAATGACAGACCATATAATACAACCGACACACACTAATCATTTGGTCATCCAAACCCCTTTGTAATTTTAGCTGGCTCTGGGGTGAGATGAGAGTGTAATAATATCTTCACGGGCTACAAGTGAAGAGGACACAATGAAATGCTTGGCGTCGTGGTCTTTTAAGTTTTTGCATCTTTTTCTCGAATGACAATATCACATAGTTTTAATGAAGTTCAGATATACTACAAATCAATTATTAGCATGTTCCACGTCATCCAAATGTCGTATGCCCATCATCATTAGCCCAGTTCAGAGCAAAACAGTAAGTGCATCCTGGACAACTGCCACTCACTGTGTGACCGGCAGGGCTCACACTGGCTTTCATTTTTTTTCCGCCAAAATGGATCCTAATTTTTACGTAAAACAATGATGATATTTTTTTTCCGCCAACTTGAATATTTTATCTGTCAAAAATATAAAACACATATTGTAATAACATAATATTTTTTTATTTCTTTAACATTCTTTAACAACCATATTTACAATTTACAGGATTCTCCTTTGCTTTACATTAGCCCATTTTTTAAATGATGTATTGAGATCAGGTTGATTTTTTGTTAATGTGATAGACATCAAATTTGACAATGTGCTGGGTTTTAAACAATTTCTGCTGGCTCTTTTAATATTTTGTTTACTGAAACCTCGTTCACAATCAACTGTTGCAACTGGTATACATAATAATCTGCTAGCAATTTTATATACATTGACAAAATTTGATTTTTCTTTTAGGGCAAGCTTCAACACATCATCAATACTATTTATTGGACAATGAACATGGTTTAAATAACCCCTGAAAGACACAATCTCTGATACACAGTCATTAACATCAAAATCAATTGTTTGGAAAAAATTAATTAATGAACTAATGTAACCCAGATCTACATCACAATTTACATCAAATAACTTACATAATTTATCTAAAACAACACTATCCCCCTTTTCCTCAAATCTACATTCTAAATTATTAACAACATTCCTAACAAATTTCATTCCTATTACCCTAGCATCTTCCCTTTGTTTTTTCCCATCCCTAATTTTTTGATCATTGTACAAAAAATGAGCCTCTCCTAATGTATCAACATTAACTGCTGTAGGGACTGTGTCCAATAAATTTAATACATTAATACCATAATTCCCAGTTTATATGCCCTGTAACTGTGAAATAGTTGAAGCCAACAGAGGATTTACATTTGAAAAAACAATATCACTTCTCTGGTAACATTTGGATAATCTACATAGTATTGGCAATACATCTGACAAAAAATGAGTAATGTACAAAAATTTAAAAAACAAGTGATTGATTTCAGCAAACCAACAGTTTTTGGTGAATTATCTTCTAATAACACAGTTATTAAGCTGGAATAGTTTCTCAGTAACGCAGTCACGGATCCCTCAAATGATAACCACCTAGTATTTGATATTTGTTTTAACCTGGTACCCGAATCAGCATTAACAGAGGCAAGAATTGCCTGGATTTTTTCAAGTCTGGATAGGTTTTTGGGTGAATTTGAAAAATATTTATATATGCAATTTACTAGTTCCTGATATTTTATTAGATATGGTATAGCATCTGCAGCACCGGATGAACATAAGGCAAGTCTATGTGCAATACAATGTGTACTCAGCAATCCTGGAACTAGTTCCTTAAATCGTGTTGTCAATCCACTCCTACTTCCAACCATAACCGCAGCACCATCAGTAGCAATCCCACACATCTTTTTTACATCAAGTTCATATTCAAACAGTAAGTCATTAACTTCTTTAAGAATTTTATCAGCAGTTGCTCCATCCGAAAGTTATCTGATCCCCAAAAAGTCTGTTCTAACATTATTACAAAATATATATCTCACATACACTATTAAATTCTGGTCCACTGAGACATCGGTAGATCTTCACGTACTGTGTCAGCTATTGCTGCTTGAAATTCTTGGACACTTTTATTATGTGTATATTATGATGTATGGTTATCAACTAACAAGTCTTTGAATTGTTCAGCCCCCTGAAAAACATAAATGAGTAAATTTGATTGAAAGGGAGAAAAGCAGGCATTGAATGAGCAAATTTTAATGGAATGGGAAGCATATATCTACATGTAACTCTAAGTAATTGAAAGTATGATAACTTACCTGTTGTAAACAGAGTATTCAAATCTGAAAGTAGCGAGTTGGGTAAATCATGCTTTGCCATGAACATGACATTTCTCATGGCTGATAATATAGCTTCTTTGGATTTCGACACCGATTTCTCTCTGGCCTTAGCCATGTCATTGCCATTTTCAATAATCATTAACGCTGCTTTGTGGCTAGATGGACCTGATATTGATATTATTGAGTCGTAGATATTCTGTACCGGTAACAGGATTGATATTACTGATATTGAGTTGAATTTCTCATATAAAATCTTCACATAAATTCGTCAACATATAAATCAGCTTACCTTTTGCAGATAGATGAGTGTCAATACTTTCTTTCTTCAGAACAGTACATCCAGATGTAAAACTATTGCTGACTTTCGAATTTTCACATATTGAACAAAACATCTTCTGTTTATATACGTCAAATCTCAGCCAAATTTCCAGTTTTCTTTGAATTTTCGTTTCGCGTGTAAAATAGGCCTATTGTTGATTTCGGGTACGGTCACGGTATCAGCATCTGAATCGTTAATCGTAGTATCAAGTTCATTTCGTCTAGAGGAGCCGACGTCAGACTCTTCGTTAACTTTAGAACACTTCGGCGGCGGTAACGAAAAAAAGGCAGACAGTTTTCTCACTCCGGAATCGTCGCTATTCAACTCACTCTTTGGTTTTAGACCCATTGCGATATATAATTTGGAATAATAATGTCCAATTAGGGGGGGGGGGTGTACTGGGAGTTTAACGTCCACATCCACCAAAGGTGATATCGTAGACTAATTGTTTCCTAGGAAACTAGCCTGTGCCAGCTACACAAAGGGGGGCTAGCTTGGCTGTTTGAATGTCCAATGTCCAATTAGCCATGCTGTAATATTTATACATGATGTATGAAGCCACGTACAGTAAACGAAATTCAACTATCAAATCATGTAACTCTCCTTCAAAAGAGTTGCCGGCAATGATCAGCCATTTTGATTACTCCCCTTTGTTTTCATTACACGACATCAAATAGTCACCGCTAATCTATTTGTTAGGGTTAATTAATGATGAACAATGGCCAGATATAGGCTATATGATCGACAATTATCAATCAGCTGAAACCATTAATCCTAGACAAGTGTGTAGTGTTACTCATGACACGTTCGGGATTATCAACAAGTTGATTGATTTATAGTTTGCCGCTATATGGTTAATCAAGGATAAATACGGTTTGAATTTTATAAAAAAAAAAATTTGCCAATTCTAAAAAAGAATCGCCAGTACCCCAAAACTTTATCGCAAAAATTTTCGCCAAAATGAAAATTAAATCGCCACTGTCATAATTTAATCGCAAATTGTGACTTTGGCGACCGACAGTGTGAGCCCTGGTGACCGGCGTAATGTAACGCCTTGCAGGTAGTTTCCCCAAACTATTCCCCAATCAGGAATAAAAAGGTCCAAAAATGACGATTTTCGTCAGATTAATTACACAATAGCCTGTAGTTACCGTTTTGAAAAGGTCACGCATAACACGGGTTAAACTCCATTCCATTTCATTTCATCTTATCTTAAAGAAAAGAAACGTGACAGTATATCCGCGTGTTATTGTGTATAAATTCAACAAAATTGTAAAATTAGCAAAGGTTCACATATTTTACTAGGATATCAAATTTAACAATCTGTTTCAAAGAAAAGAGTTTGTGATAAAAACCAACAACTGATATAAACAAAAAGTTAAAAGCTTTGAGTAGCATTTTTAAAAATCTTCTTAGATTTCTTTTTTAAAAACAAACTTGTAATGGAAGCTAAAGAATGGTTATTATTGTAAGCGGTGAGGAAGCCATGTTGGGAAGACGGACAAGAAGCTCTGTTGACAGGATCAGATGATATCGGAAGATTGGGTTACTGGGAACAAATTCATTGTATACACAGGCATGCAATCAAATCTTGACATTGTGCATTTATAAAGAAGATATCCTTTCAATCTTCACCAAGTTCAGCAATTATCAGTAATTTTGGTCAAATGCCACCGTCATAAAAATACTGATACCAACGAAATTTGTTTAATTTTTCTCTAATTGTTGTGTTGAAGAGAGCAGATGTCAGGTTTATCTTACAGACAACTATAATACCTCATTCAGAGGGCAAACTATAAGCTAGTATAATAAACACCAATCTTTTTCATCCAGGGTGTGTAGTGCAGGGAGAAAGAGAGATAGCACTCTACACAAATGAGAGGAGAGAGAGAGGGGGAGAGAGAGAGATAATTTCCCTTAGAGTCAGAACTAAATGGTACAATTTAATTTCAGTAATCTGTCCTGTACCATAACATGGGGAAACCAGGAATGAACCCAGGATTGAGCAAGCAGCATCCTCACTTGGCTATAGGGATTTACAAATATATAGTAATTTCCCTTTATAAATGGCAGTTTTGTTCAACCAGGCAATGTAAAGAAATGAAATGAGAGAGAGAGAGAGAAATGGGGTTTAACTCCACTCAACACAAACTAGGTCATTTTGGGACTAACATATGGTTTAATTTTATTTCAATAATTCGCTTGCACGTATGGGTCTTTAGCAGTGGGAGGAAACCCACGAGGTTGAAAAGGTGCCCCTATCTCCATGCCACATACGCTCACACCAGGGCTCAAAACCACGGCCGCAAGCCAGAGGTGACCAGCCGGCTCGAGGTCGAAGCATGGCAGTCTAGTCCACTAGGAAATCCCAATCCCCCCATAAATGAAATGGGGTTTAATAACGTCCTACTGTTCTTCTCCGACTTGGCTAATGAAGATGAGCATGTGCCGTGCAGTGTACAATGAGTGAAATTATGCTGGGCTACAGCCTATCCTTGTGTCAAATTTCAACTGTCAAGGGTTCTTTTACGTGTACTATTTTCATGGGGAAACCAAGATGAAAAATCCCTTGGAACTTAAAAAGCAAAGCTAGCGCCACAGTCACAGAAATATGGTAGAATATTGCATACATATTCCACAAATAGTTTTCAAATACCCTTGTCCAAGCTACATGAAGCTGACCCACCCAGACTGCAAAGACACATTTAAGGACTTCTTTGTCAAATAGCAAGCACCACCCTAACATGGCTACTGGGATTGACAAACAAATAGTTAGTTCCTCTGAGCACTGAACATGAAGGATATAATAATAATGGTCTGTAGTTCTGTATAAATACTAGTCAGACATTAAGTTATGTCATATATGACTAATATGAATTCATAAATACCAAACATAAGATAGGTTCAAATTTTGGCACAGAAGGTGACTACCATTGTAACTGATATACTTTCTATTAGGCTTGCCAATATCCATTCCGCGCACAGTGAACTACCTACTTTGGTAATAGAGCTGTGTCATGAATATCGGCCATATTTGTTATGCAATTCTCTCTGTTTAATACACACAAAAAATAAATAAACATTTTCAATTTTATTGCATATAACAATGGAATTGGAATAAATTTTTATCCAAATTCTTGAAAGGGGAATTACAATGTTGGTTAGGGGGTTGAATGGCGGAATGGTTAACACATGTGCTCCGTATCATAAAGCCTGTCATTGAGTCAACTGGCATGGGAGTAGGATCTACTGTCGCAAGCAAATTATTGAAATGAAATTAAACCATATGTTAGTCACAAAATGACCTAGTTTGTGTCGAGTGGACAGGAAACCCCATTTCTCTCTCTCTCGGAATGAATTTTTATCCAATTGTTAAAAGGGGAATTACAATGTTGGTAAGTTTAATATATTTGTTTTACGACACTATCCATTCAATAAGGCTACCCACAGTGACTAAATAAATATTTTCAGTGTCATTACGTATAACAATGGAAGCATGAAAAATATTTCTCAAAAATCGTGGAATTGGGAATTAAAATGTAGGTTAACAAGCTTTGTGTTTGTTCTCAAACAGAGCTAATTTCAGACAGACAGCAAAGGTTTTGTATAGCCAATATCATAATACCAACACTAATATATCATACAGCAGTAATATTCCCAGGATATATTTGTACCATATGAAAAAAAAAATCCAATTCCATTAAGTGCAAAAGTTCCCACCAATTTATCATAAATTATGTTTATTTAAAATCAAATTAATTGTTTACAAAATTCACACATGTAATAATTTCATAGCGACAACTTAACACATGGTTCTTAAAAACTTTAAAACACCAAACATAGTCAAAACATAAACAAATTCACTTTTGAATGTCAGAGATAAATGTTCACCATATGTTTTAAACACTACTTTACTCAGCTGAAATTTGGTCGTAGATTTTTATTTTTTTGTATTTTGTTGAAATTTTAATGTCGAACATGATGTATACTGTCAACTCAATATGTCGTATTTAATGACCTATTGCATATTATAAAGTTTTTTGATGTAATAAAAGACATTTATATGTTGTATTATAGCTTTAATGTTTGTTCAATATAGAAAATAGATACCAATAAAAACATATATATCATGTTTAAAAACAACAACAAAAACACATACTTCTGAAAAACAGCTATAAGTGTATTTCAAGAATATGGATAATGTTGAATTAATACTCTTTGAAGCACCACTTTAAAATACTCTAGTAGCTGTTTTTCCATAAGTATGTGTTTTTGTTTTCTCTATCCAATTACTAAATGCCATTTAAACATATATTATTTACTTTTAAATGTTTTATTTTTTTGTATGAAATGCATCAAGTTTGCGTATGTCTTTGTAAAGTGCCACAGAGCAGTCAACTGGTTGAATGTTCAGTGCCCTAGAAAATGATTCTTATTATTAATTAATATGCATATTATATACAGTATGGGACCCATCAGCATTTAAAAAGGGATATATTCTGGATATTGTCTATCACATTTAAACGGTTTATATGTCAGTATGGTAGATAAATAGATTTATTTCGCGCAAACATAATGAAACATTATAAATCATGTATATATTTATTGTACCAAATATCTTTAGAACTAATCTGCGGTCCTCGTTATTTTTAGAACTAATCTGCGGTCCTTGTTATTTTTAGGACTAATCTGCGGTCCTCATTATTATTAGGGTAGTGGGTCCTGTCTGCATCCTTTTCTGCCTGCCACCGTTTAATCCAGAATCCAGGTCTGTTTAAGACTCTGAATATTTCTCAGATATATTCATGTTCTATATTGCGCTAGCACTGCTGCTGCCCAATTTTGAACAATTCCTCATGGAATTACAACTGCCATGGTTTCTTTTATGTGAATGCCAATCAATGTGAATACAGGACCATTGTTTTTGTCCCATCTGAATGACTACACACATATTGTTTCTTGCCAGGAACTTCCTTGGACAGGGTTATTTTGTGTGAGCAGGAATGTACACATGGTACCATGGTGTTGTCCCTTGTCAGGCCATCAGTCCTTTACCACTGACAAGGGGGAACCACACAGGAAACTCATGATGAACTTTCTCGGCGAACATCATGACCTCCATGTAAGAGAGCCTACACGGCTTCCAAGAACTCTTGGAAAACCAGGCAATATACATTAGGACCTAAATAAAAACAAAGCAATTCCCTGATGCATTTTCTGCACTAAACAATTATCACAATCTCTGAATGTCAACAAGTTCATATTATTTATTGTTTATCTATAAGATCTATTAAGTGCACAATTTATCGCAAAATACAAAATCTGAGTTGAATAAAGACAAATTCCATTTCAAATTCAAGACATTGTTTTAAGAAAATCATTGTTACCCTACAAAACCAATCCTAGCACACCAACACATTCCTTTTTTTTTTGGTTACTTGAAAAATATTCTTACATCTTGAATAACAACAAATTCTATTTCTAACTCAACACATTGTTTTGAGGAAATCATTTACATGTAATTCCCTGATGTAGTCATTGTTGCACTAAAACAATAATAATAACCATGTCAACAAGTTTGTATTTTATTTTCGATACCCAAAAAAATATTCTCTGTATATACATATAATAGTAAGTGCAGGAGGACCGCACTACACGCAAAACTAAAACCTATAAGATTAACCTGCGGAAAATATCAAATCAAGTGAAGCTTGCATGATCTTGTAAACATTATGTAACAGAGTTGAATGAAGACGAATTCCCACTTGTACGTGTCAAGGAGTAGGATCAACTGCCCAACCTTGTAGGCTTTCTCCAGGTCCTCCAGTTTCCCCCCCCCCCATAGCTAAAGAACTCTTTGCTCAAGTGAATTAATGAAATAAGATTGACCATGATATTCGTCTCTCTCTGTCTCTCTCTCTCTCTCTCTCTCTTTTCCATTTAAAGATGCATTATGTAAGACTTTGATAAACAGCTGATCACTAGATAATAAAAAATGAATATATGGAAATTACTGTATTCTGAGCCATGTATGTTGGAAGTACTTGTTGCTACGATAATAAACGAAGTATTAATTTTCCAGATAATCTAATCTACTGAATATCTCAGCCATCCGATGGTCTAGAGAGTTAGTTATAAGCTTGTCATGTGAATAAATAATTTATATTTGAAAAAAGATCTGTAGCAGGTAGATTTAGCTCTTACATAATGCACTTTAACCCTTAATTGGTCAGGGTCGCATATTTGCACCACAACGTTATATCCAAAAGTGGTCACGGTCGCATATTTGCGACCATAGCAAGAACCTTTTTTATAAGCCGCATTTCAGTATTTGGTTTCGTATTTAATTGATATCGTCTTGTCAATAACATTGAGAAAAACATGTCCTTGTTCAACAATTTTTGACAAAAAATGTAATTTAATGATGACGGGAATGTTAAAGACCCTAAAAGTCATTGAAATGCCTATTTATGATTCTGACTCTGATTATATCGATTACACCGATTCTGAAGACGGGTGAAGGTTTAAGAAACTCTATTAGCAGAAAGTACAGTAAAATGTAAAGAATGATGAAAATGGCTAAGATGTCGGTTTATTTGTTTAGAAGTATTTTCTGTAGTTATTATAGATCTATTAATAATATTCTATAGAAAGATTGAATACGTACTGTGAATAGTTTTATTTTTTATGTTCTCATGCACTCATTTGACAGGAAATAACAGAAATGAAACAGGGTTTAACGTCCTACTTTCTGCACTGACTGGAATAATGAAGAAAGGCATATGCACTGTTCAGCAGTCTTGGAACTAGTTTGATGCTATCTTTTAACTGAAAGTGCTCAAACCTGGCTTGTTACTGGCTTAAAGCTAACTTTATCCTGAGTGAAAAACTCAGAGCCAGCTTAAGCTTGTTGCTGGCTTAAATTTTTTTTAAAACAACCTTTTATCCCAAGTGAAAAACTCAAGAGCTAGTTTAAAGCTAACTTTTATCCCAATGAAAAACTCCGAGCTGGCTTGACTCTTGTCTAAAGCTAACTTTTATTCGAAGTGAAAAACTCAAGAGCTAGCTTAGTGAGTTCAAATGAGTTAGCACTTAGGGGAGGGGCTGAATGATTTAATTTGTGCACTTTAGATAATAAATCTCACATTGAACACTTGTACGTGACAAGCAATAGGGTCATCTGTCTAACCATGTGGGTTTTCCCCCACTACTGAAGAATCCTACTAGCCTGTCCGCTAACCTTGTGAGTTTCCCCCCGCTACTAAAGAATCCTACACGAGGGTCTAACCTTGTGGGTTATCCCCGACTACTAGGCTCAAGCGAACTATTGAAATAGTTAAGTGCCAGTCAATGAAATAAATATATATCAAGTGGAATTAGATCTTATAAAAGATCCCTTGGCGATTAGAATTCGATGTAAGAGTAGGCCGTAGCGCCACTGCCCGGGCAAAATGTCCCTTATAGCACACTGTATGGCGTATGCCTGTCTTCATTAGTCCAGTGGGAGAAGAATAGTAGGACGTTAAACCCCATTTCATTTATTTCCCCAGATGAGTAGAAATTGTTGAGCTATGAATTCATATGTGTGTGATAAGTTGGTACTAGTTGTATGAAAGAGTCGAGGTGTGTTGTTAACCAGTATCAGTCTTTCACTAGATATATCATATGTACGAACATCTAATGTTCACTTGTACACTACCTATAGTATATGATAGGTCTTGTATATTATTTACTCTCTCTCTCTGTTGAACATAGATAATTATTTATCTACTAACATAGGAATATAGACAGTATTAACTTGTTTAAAGGTAAACTAACTGCAGGATATTCTTTAATTTGTAAGTACTTTTATTTATTGCTTTTCTGGGGTTTAAGTTTCATTATTTTTGTCCGTGGCCTGTATGAGTTACATATCATATGATCATTGTTGGTTTTATAAATATTTCTAATTTATTAACTTATGGGAGTTCACTGAAATGGCATGGTCCAGAATAGCCACAAATCTGTTATTTTTAAAAGTGGTCTCATGGCTTTACACTTTGCATCAACATGCCATAGTTATACCAGTGTTAATAGATCTCATTTGTTTTCACAGTTTAGAGGGAGCAGATCATGTTTTTCCTCTCTATCAATAGCAGACTCAATTCTGCTATTTTTCACAAAAAAAAATGTCTCAAGACTCTATTTTTTATATCAGCATTTGAAAATTCATTTTAATGATCCTTAAATGCGAATTTTTCAATAAACAATCTTTTATTCATAACTGAAAGGGATTGGTGCCTCCCACCTTAATGCCAATCACCATGGGGGGGGGGGGTTGGATGGCTGAATGGTTAGCCTGTGCATGAACCAACTGGCATGGTTTTGATTCCCTGATTGTCTGTAACCAGGAGTAAGGTCGCCTGTCCAACCTTGTGGGTTTTCTTCGGGTTCTGGGTTTTCCTCCCACTGCTAAAGACCTCTACAAGTGAGCGTATTATTGAAATAAAATTGAATCCTGTGTGAGTTCCAAAATGACCTGTGGAGTGGATGTCAAACCTCATTTCTCTCTCTCTCTCTCTCTCTCTCTCTCTCTCCCTCTATCTCTTAATGTCAATAAATACCATATGATCACCTGTGTTATTGCTTTTATATATTATATAATTTTATTATTTATATCACATGAAGACTTAAAATATAGACAGGGGCGTTTTAAGGTTTATCATGGCGGAGGCTATACTATTTTGAGGGCCCTCTTTCGCGGGGGTCCGGGGGAGGGGGGTCTTGATTGATGATTTTCATACCAGTGCAATGCAATGCATTCTCATTCATTAGTGGATTCGACAGTAACAGTGTAAAGTAAACTATTGATTCGGACACGGAGGCCCTTTCCCTTGGCCAGAGGGGCCCTTTTGTCTGCCTTAAGGGCCCTCCTTAACTAGGATACATTTCATTTTTCTCATCAGTTTTAGCATTTTTCTCCTGTTTTATTTCTTCAACTTCTTTGATTTTTTTTTCGCGAGGAGGCTAGCGTCTAAGTTGTAAAACATCTTTGAATATAGACTATGTTCAGAGTTATTTTATACTTTTATCAAATTTATGCACACACTTAGAAGTTTATTCCTGTTACTAAATGCCACTTGAACAAAAGACTTGTTTTGACTACTTATTGTAAAGGACCACTGTGAAACTGACTGAATGTTGAAGCCTATAAAAAGTTATTATCATCAGGAATGTTGTCCTTATCAGTATATGAAACTACCATATAAGATCTTTTGAAGAAAGCCACGATAACCTTGTCACACTCTTTATCTAGAAGCTATTAAGGTTACTTTTAGGAAGTTCTCAAAAACAGGACATTAAAATGTCACATGTCAAAAACAATTGTTTTCAGTTTGATTGGTGGATACACTTGTCATGGGGTGGGGCCTTTAGGGAGTGGGTTGGGAACTGTTTGTGTGGAGTGCGATGGTATTGAGTGTGGTGGGGCTGGTTAGAGTGTGGTGGGGCTGGTTAGAGTGGAGTAGTGTGGAACTGGACTGGGACCTTCTAGTGTGGAATAGGGTGGTAATAGTCTTAAAGGGACAATAACATTCTTGCTGGCTTGGTAGCTCCAGAAAATAAATAATACCCTTATTCTAAGTACTAGATGTTTAAATGTCCTACCTGTTGTGTAAATTATCCATTACAACCTATTTTATTTGTCCAGAGGGTTCGAAAATATTTTAAAATCCAAGTCACATTTGAAAAGGTTCACGTTAGACTTTTCAAATCAATTGGTTGAATTTTTCCATTTTTTTAAATTAGGTGTGTTAAGATGAAATTTATATCATCATTTAATTGGAATATTCTAAAATAATACAATTTGTTGACCAGAATGAAGATTGGGACATATTTTTCAGTTACATCAAGAGTGTTATTTGGGCTTTAAATGCATCTAGTTATTGGATAAAAACTGAGGTCCTGTGTATAATGTCCTTCACAGAACCTTAAAAATCCCATGACAATTGGAAATTAAAAATATTAGTAGGCCATAGCACTGCCGTCAGGGCAAAATGCCCATTAGGGCAAAATGCCCATTAGGGCATTCCCTTTATTAGCACATGAGTGAATGCATAAAGTAAGACATTAGATGCCATTTATTTTCATAAATTTCCGTATAGAATACTATGATGTAAAATGACATCTCTGTCTTGTAATAACAGGAAAGAACAGTCCTTATCTTCAAACCTTGGATAACCTTTCTCTGTATATCTTAACCTTTTTGTGTAGGGTTAATAAAGAAATAGAGCTGTGATAGACAGTACACAGGATCATAATTAGTCCAGAGATGATAAGACCACAATCACCATAAATGTTATCAGATAATAACGGAATACATGCTTATTCTGCATGTATAAGGAATAGAGAGAGAAATAGGGTTTGACGCCACCTGACACTAAGTCATTTCGGGACTAACATGGTAAAATTTTATTTCAATAATTTGCTTGAGGTTTTCCAGACAACAGTTATGTCATTCGGATGGCTGAAGAAATGAGGTCCCATGTTAGTGTTCACTTAAAAGATCCCTTGGCAGTTGAGTTCAATATAAGGATAGGCTGTAATGCCACTGCCCGGGCAAAGTTCCCCTCATAGCACACTAGCCCAGTTTGTGGGGTTGGGATGGCCTAGTGGTCTAGAGTGCCGCACTTCAACCTCTAGCTGGCCGGTCACCTCTGGCTTGCGGCTGTGGTTTCGAGCCCTGGTGTGAGCATATGTGGCATGGAGATAGGGGCACCTTCTCAACCTCGTGGGTTTCCTCAGGGCACTCCGGTTTCCTCCCACTGCTAAAGACCCCTACGCACAAGCGAATTATTGAAATAAAATTAAACCATATGTTTGTCCTGAAATGACCTAGTTTGTGTTGAGTGGACGTTAAACCTCATTTCTCTCTCTCTCTCTCTCTCTCTCTCTCTCTTCTCTCTGTCTCTCTCTCTCTAGCCCAGTTTAGGAGCAGATATATAGTAGGACGTTAAACCCCATTTCATTTCATTTCAGACTATTTAATATTTGTAACACAACATTAAGCAGCTGTGGTTTATAGCTGTTGTACAATTAGTATATATATGTGTTACACGTGCATTATTTAAGTTAGTTAATTTGTCACTATCTTCTCGTATTATTAGATAATATTATATGACTGTCCGTTTAATGAAGGCTTCTAATATATAGGTATTATAACTTGTGAATGGCTGTTAAATACTAATAAGGTTGTGGATAACACCTTGGCCTTATAAATGATCTCAAGTTAGAAGCTTAAAAGAGAGACGATGAAAGACAATCTTATCGAGAGGCGGCAGGCCGGAGACTGCTCCACAAGACAGAACGAGGGCATGTGACAATGGAAGCAGACGTGAATTTGGACGCTGGTCATTATGACTACAAACTAATGTTATGTTCCTGTGTGCTGTATTGGTTGTAGACTGATAGATGTATTTGTAATGTTCGTTCCTAAACTGTTATAATAAAGAAGTCCAATCCACGGTTATTATCTGATTATGTTACATATTAGTACAGCACCAAACAAATCATGACTCTATATAACATACATACTTCAGCTTATAGTACAGCACCAAGCAAATCAATCCTTTCTTATAAACGAACAAACGCTGGCAGCCGTCTGCCCAGATCAGGAAAAAAAAAATAGAAAAAAGTCACACCTAAATGTCAAAATAATAGTTATCATTATTTGTCTATCCATTAATATTATTGAAAATTGTTTTTTTATGGCAACATTGACAATTTAGCTCATGGAAATCAAACCACATTATTATTGATATTTATAAATGAGTAGATTTAGTTATAAAATAGCGTCTGTTTAGAGAAAGAATTTTCATGTTTATGTCGAACTTTAATCTGTTTGCAGAGTGGACAAATTACGTGCAGAAACTAACTTTTCACGTCATTAGAAACTCGCAGTAACAACGCTTTTGTTAATAAATCAAATTTATACAAATTGTGAACACGAATGATTCTATTTATGTCAATTTTATGCTGATTTTCTTCTTTTAATTCTTTGAAATGTGACTAATTTGCAAATAGGGAGAGGCCGCAGATACAGGCTTAGGCAATCACGATCTGTAGAAGCGCTACACTTTTGAACAAAATTATCTGAATTTTCTGTAACTTGAACGGAAAGAATCTTATTGAAAACACTGATGAACAGATATAGACTTTGATATTCACGATCCGAAGCTGTGACACTTCATATCTTATCAAAAATATATGCATTTTTTGTAATTTGAACTCAAACAATCCATTTAAAAAATACTGGATTCAAATCATTTCGTAAAATGTTTGTAAATTCTTTCTTTTGAACATCAGAATCTTCATAAATTTTCTCCGTTGGATGATGAAAAAATAAAATCTTCGGGGAGAAATTGGGAAATTCTTTTGAGTCAACCTAACACTAACAGATCAGCATGGCGTGAATTCTTGAAACCTGTCGTAGAATCACAGTTGCAGGGATAGCGATATAAACATTAGCATGGTTCCTATTAAATTTATCCCTCTGTTTATTTCGACCTTTGACCTATCGAGATTTTGAAACTGTAAGAGATATCACTGTTTACATCAGAACAAAAAAAGATGCAAGAAAAAAAAAACACAAAAGAAAGAAGGATATCATAGCTCCCAGTGGTGATTGAAAAGAGCGCGGTTATCGGGATCTTTTATAAGTACATGTGGGAGACAGAGTCAGAGTGTGTAAAAAGAACAATAAAAGCATATGTCCATTAGTATAGGTAGGAAGGATCTAGTCCAGGTGTGTACTATATAGTCGTACAACGCTCATCTCCACCACATATCACTCCATATCAATACAAGCTGTATAAGCTACTCTATAACTAATACGGCTCACCAAATAGTTAACCAAACGGCTCACCCAGGTTGTGATATGGCACGTTAGTTATTTGGTTTGGGAGGATTGTTAAGTGATAGAGGAAGGATTGTGTATATTTCATCACCATGGCCTTATTAGTTATTTACTTATTATTTATCAGCAAGCTTTTTTATTTCGGGACTAACATTTGGTTTAATTTTATTTCAATAATTCGCTTGTGCGTAGGGGTCTTTAGCAGTGGGAGCAAATCTGAGTACACAGAGAAAACCCACAAGGTTGAACAGGCGACTCTACTCCTTGCACGTACAACCTGGGATTCGAGAAACCACGCCAGTTGACTCGATGGCAGACGGTATGATACAGCATTTTTGCAGTCTTTTAAAGGAAAATCCAAAACATATTTCGACATGTATACATGTCACAATCAAGATGTGAATCTAACAAACAGGATACGCAGGAACCACGTTTTTGTTTTATTCAACCAAATTACCACAAACTTCTTCGTGACATTTTCGCAGTCTTTGATAGGAAAATCCGAAACATATTTCAACAAGTTTGTATGCACCCTCTTACTTCGACGGATATGTCGGAACTCCAATTTTTTTTCATGCCACCCAAAGACCACAAACTACTTCATGACATCTTTGCAGTCTTTCAAAGGAAAAACCAAAACATATTTCGACGTGTTTTATCGCAGGGATCTAAGAGTGTTGGTTCTTAGTTTAATGCAACACAATCCGAGAATTACATAATGATTGCCTTTTGATATTTCCTATAAATAAAGGTCTTCCGTTTACATTCTCCGCAACTACTACCATAAGTTATAATACATGTTTTAACAAATGGCATCTATTTTTATACCAGGAGAGAAAAGATAAGAGAAAGAATATATCTCTTCATTCTGCTTGATTTATTTCACGCAGTTCAAAAGATATGTCTACGGTCTGTAATACTGAGACAAATAATGAATGGAGATGGATATACAATGGTTAAAATGGTGTTATCTCATTTGAAAAAAAATATATTTTAGTGGCTTCTGGGTCACTACCAGAAGAGCCTGATAATCAAAGAGAGAGAGAAATGGAGTTTAACGTCCACTCGACACAAACTAGGTCATTTTGGGACTAACATATGTTTTAATTTTATTTCAATAATTCGCTTGTGCGTAGGGGTCTTTAGCAGTGGGTGGAAACCAGAGTACCGGGAGAAAACCCACGAGGTTGGACAGGCGACCCTACTCCTTGCCACGTACAACCTGGGATTCGAAACCACACCAGTTGACTCAATGGCAAGCCGTATGACACAGAGCGCGCTCGCTAACCATTCGGGCAAATGATTAAAGATGCATTATGTAATAGTCCATTCAAACGCTTAAGTTAAACTGGTTTAACAACCCTGGTGATCGTTAAACCAGTGTAATTTTCTCATCTGAAGGCAAATGTAAAGCTGTTTAAATCCTCAGCTTGCGACCTGTCTTCGTGAAGGCTTTTTATTTTAAACTGGTTCATCTTGGCCATCTGAACAGTTTGGCTTAAAAACCCCGGAGATTTTGAACTAGTTTAAAAATAAACACCTGAACAGTATCTCAGATAAATATAAAGGGCTAGCCATTCCTGCTATATTAGTTCGAAAATAGATAATGTAAAATTAATAATTTGAAAATTTCATTCAAATTACTATATTGATAGCGAAGATATTAGCCTTTGAAGGTTTGACAAGACATGTGCATAAATTGCAACCACCATACTGGTTGTTCGAAGCTAAGTCTCATTCCTCCATTTTAAGATTAAATTAGAATATGGTTAAACCATTCTAATCTACTTCATATCAGATGGCATCAAGAGTTGATTATGGTCTTGTCATGTTAATGAATTCTAATTAATAGTTTAACATTTCAGGCCTAAAGAAAGACCGGCAATAGGCAGAATTAGCTCTTGAATAATGTATAGTTTTATAATATATGTCTTTTTATACAACAACTATCATCAAAAAACCAAAATATACAAATGCCAAGAATTTATCCCTCTTCATTTTATTTAAACCAGAATCTTTTAAAGAAATTCTCATTCTTAACGCAAAAACCACTATCAATATTTGTCATTAAACTACAAGTAGTAAGAACAGATTAACTTGGAGTGTGTATTTCTACAGAAAGAATCCACTTAAAGGATAGAATTTGATAGCAGTGTATCATGTTTGTGGTTTCAAGATTCAATGCAGATAGTAAGTAAAGCAGATACAATTCCACTTCAACCTGAAATTGGTGGCATTTTTTCGGCCCGTCATAGATTCCAGAACCAAACGTAAAGAATTGGAGAATATGGTTGATGTTCAGACTGAAACGAAAGGATTTTTACGAATTTTTAAACAAAGATTTTTAAATTATACAAATGTGAAAAAAAATCAGTGCTAGATGCACAAGATTAAATTATGCCCAGGTTACTGTGTTAACATCCTACTATTCTGCACCAACCAGGCTTACATGCCATGCAGTGTGCCATGAGGTGGAATTTTGACCAGACAGCAGTGTTTATGCCCACTATGCAACATATTTCAACTGTCAAGGGTTCCTGTCTAATCCTAATGACTAGACACTTTTTCTTGTTAGATGCATTGTCCTGCGCCACGCTCCAGGTCTTCTGGTTTCCTCCCACTACTAAACCCTTTGCATAAGCAAATTATTGAAATTAAATTAAACCATATGTTAGTCCCAAAATGACCTAGTTTGTGTCCAGTGGACCTCTCTCTCTCTCTCTCTCTCTCTCTCTATTTCCGCTCCCTGCACCATATGCAATGGGGATGATGAGTTGTCTGTTACGCTTTTACCCTGTCTAACACATTTGCTCTGGATTACACTTTCTGAATATCCTGGCTCTGACTGTAACATGTTTGCCATGTCTGTATCACCTTTGCTCTGTAACACTCTGTCTTTTGCAATGTCTTTAAACCTTTGCTCTCTTTAATAGTAAGTGCAGGGGGACTGCACCACACACAATTCTACACAAAAACAAATATATGGACAAGACATCATACTCAGAGACCACAAACATAAACAATTCAAAAAGAGTGAATGGATCCAGGGACTAGCGGTAAGCGTCCACTGCGCTGTACAGTCCCGGACCTGTGGTAACACAGACTTCACTCATATTTGAAAACAATTGGGAATACAACCCAAAGAAATAATTATATAATGTCAGCATGAGTCATGATCTGTCATATGTTGCAAGCATATTGTTGTATAAATTCCGCTATACAAGTAACCACACCGTTAAACGTATCAGAGAAGTAGGCCTAGTTCAAAAAACTAAATGCACTAAATCAATAAAGAAGAGGATTGGATGCATATATATTCAAAGAGTTAACTATAAGGTTCCTATCATGTAATCCGGTGTATCAAATAGCAGAATCGGGAATATATCACTAATAATAGTTGTAGTTTCATATGCCCTGTCCCATCCAGTCCAAGAGCTGTTCCATGGAAATCAAAATAGATGTATGAGAGTTAGAAAAGTAGGACGATAAATCACAATTAATTTCTTCTTCAAAAAATGTTTTGTAACAAATTATTAAGTTTTGAAATTTAGACAGAAAATTATGGAACAAGATGCACAAAGAACGTGAAATTACATAGCCTTTGCCTTAAATAGACAATGTAGAAGAACTGAACAATGAAAAGACAAAGACAGACAGAATAAACAAAATACAATCTGTGGTGCTATTTGTATTTATACAAGATGAATGGATCTAAGCATACACAATTCTCTATCCTTGGATTAGGCCGATGCCAATAGGAAATTAATTATGTCAAACCAAAAGAAAGACAAACTAATTCAGTCAATAAACCAACATCGTTTTCCTTTGTTTATTTGTTCAGAGCAGACAGAACAAGAAAATAGAAAAATATGTGAAATGTTTTTTGTGAGATTAATGTCATTTAAGATTTGAAACCTTTTGTCCTTGGAGTAAGCTAATGTGGATACAGAATTAATTTTGTCAAACCAAAAGTAAACAAATGGACTTTCTTTGATGAGATGGAAATTAATTGCACCAAACTTGTTCATCTCTTATAAAAATTAAACCTCATTCATACTGTGTGGGAAGGGGTGAGGGGGCTACATCAGAGAGTTGGGTGTCTGAATGGTCTAATGTGTGCACTTGAGATCTTTTACTGACTCACTTGGAATTGTTTCCATCTCACAGTAAATATCGCAGGCTTGACATCAAGAGTTGATTATGGTCTGGTTACGTTAAAATAGCATTATGCAAGAGCAAAATCTGATTTTTACAGGTCTTTCTTTAAGCCTGAGATGTTATCTAAATAATCAATTAGACATTAATTAACATATTCAGACCATAATAAACTCTTTATGTCAAGACTAGCCTTCGATGTTGGCAGATTAAAATCGTATATGCCGCTTAATGGCGGTTGATAATTAAATCAATCAAGTGGATAATCGAGACTATGCTGTTTATATTAATGATTTGAGTAATGATGACCGAGGCTATGAATATTTCAAAAGCTTTTTTCTCGGCTAATAGTGAATCAATTTGACTGAAATTTGCAGCAAATTATCTTTACACTATCTAGTTTTTAACTATTGTAGTGAGAACTGCCATCTCTTTATCTTATCTCCCATAATGTAACTTTAATTAATGTCTAATAATTTAGATAACGTATCAGACCCTAAAGAAAAACCTGCAATAGGCAGATTTACCTCTTACATAATGTATGTTTAACTTTAGTTAAGCCAAATTGTGACTATGCCCAGCTCTGACCTCCTGGGTTTCTGCCACTGCTAAAGACCCCTACCATGCACCAGTGAATTACTGAAATAGAATTGTACCATGAAATTACAGTCCCAAAATCGCCTAGTTTGTGTGAAGTGGATGTTAAACCTTAGTTCACTTCCAAATCAAAGGAATTCTGCTGATCTTTGCAGTCATATTCTGAGATCTTCATAAAATGATGTATTTTATCAGTTTTATGATATGGAGAAATTTCCTTTATTCTCAAAGTTTCTTGCATATTTATGAGACTACAATAAAAGATGCCATTCCTTTCAGCCTAAGTAGCAGCAGATAAAAAATACTCCTTGTTTTCATGTCTATTTATTTATATGGTTCCTGCAATGTCTTAGATCTATTTCTGTCCACAGAGTCCTATTCTGTGTAAATTCTATTCCATGGTGCCCAAACCTCCTGAGGCCAAAATGTCTCCCATTATATTCATAAACATGAAAAGAGTTATTGAGTTTGTTGATATTATTCATTGGTACATCATGGTCATGCAAAAGGCACAAAATAAAATCTGAATGTGAAGCAATTATTTTGCAATTTTTTAGATCTGCGAAGATATTACCTTATATTTTTGTGTTTGGTTCACTAACTAGGATATCCTGTATTTGATCAAGAAGTTCCTGGTGATTTTCCCATCTACTTTGCTCATTATCAATGGTGAGACAAAACATCTTTTAGTTTGGATGGCATGATGCTGGCTCACTAAGATGCTGGCACACTAACCTGGAGGTTGGGTGTTCGTTACCGGCATTGGCCAAGAAAGTTCATCTTGATTTTCCGGCTTAGTTTCCCCTTGTCCGTGGTGCAGGATGGAGGACCTGACAAGGACAGATGTGTAGTCGTTTGGATGGGTGAAAAATCAACATCTCATGTATACATTGGCATGCATGTAAAAGATCCCTTGGCAGTTGGAATTTGATGTAATAGTAAGACATAGGGCAGCTACCCGGGCAAAATTTCCCTCATATAACACACTGTAAGACGTATGCTTGTCTTCATTAGGCCAGTCGGAGCATAACAGTTTAACCCCATTTCATTTCTTTATATCACTTTTCTCTAATTGTTTTCAAAGAACCTAGCTAGGTAGTCACTATCTACATACCAAGTACCAAAGGGTTAAACCCGGTTTTCACTATCAGCACCCAAGTACTATAGGGTTAAACTGTTTTTTTACAAGAGCTTTGTTGATAAACCTCGACAACATTTGGATATTGTCAATTTTATACTCTGAACAGATTAACAAACAGTGGTTGTTTTATATCAACTTGATAATATAATGTCACTTTAAATTTGTGTGCAGACAAGTTTTTTTCTGAATACTGAAAATGACCAAACCCTGCATGTCAAATTTACCTACAAATAGGTATTGTTCACATGTGTTCCATATCAATTTCTGTGTTTATTTTTCTAGGAAGTTTTTTCGTGGGTAGTACATAGAGGAACCGTGTATGATAGCAGTAAAATATAACAGTATTTCATAACACACATAATATTCAGTGTGGCTGCATTGTTATTTTTAGATTTTATAGCTTTTTTAGTTGTTTTTTGGGTGGCAATAGAATCATATTGTGTAAAAACAGTAAAATATGAGGTATTTGGTGCAGTGTGACAATTTTCAAATAAAACTAAAGTTGAATGCATGGAGAGAAAGTAGTAGATAATGGGTAACCTTCAAGGGGCGGATATACTTTAAGTTTGCTGTCATTTTGAAAACTCAACAGCAATTTTACCATTCTGTACAACTCTGTCAGATCTGAGCATCAAACAGTAGTTAAGTTAAATGACATCACAAGATGGTTATGGTCACATGACATCACAATATAGTTGATGTCACAAGTTAGTTAACATTACTGGTCACATAACATCACTAGGTGGTTAATGCCACATGACTTCCCAAGGTAGTTGACATCACTAGTTACTGGTAGTTAAAGTCACATGTGCGTCACAAGTTACTGGTTGTTAATATCACATGACATCACTAGGTAGTTAATGCCACATGACTTCACTAGGTAATTAACGTCACAAGTTACTGGTAGTTAATGTCACATGAACGTCACAAGTTACTGGTAGATAACATCTCATGGACTAGTGAAGTAATTTTCTGACGTGGTTAGTCACCACACCTCCTCCGCTCCAGACTAACATTTTCCATCAATAGAATCATTTGTTGTATGTGATGTGAAGTTAGGATGTTAAAATTCTTGAAATAGTTTGTGATGGTGACAGGGTTAATAGTTTGTCTGGGTCATTGAACCATATTTATAACCATCGAAGCATATTGATCAATAGGTAATGGGCAAATCTTAAAGATACATTATTGGTGATAAGATAAAGAGCTATAGTTCTTACCATAATGGTTAAAAACTAGATAATGTAAAGCGAATTTGCTGAAAAATACCCAAGGTGAGAATTTACAGATTGAATATTCGGTCTAGCGCCGATCATCATTACTAAAGTCAGTATGTTGAAAAACATAGTCTTGATTATTTATTTTTTGATTGAGCAGCAGATCAGGTTCTAATCCAGTAAATATTGCAGGCTGGTGAAGTCATAGAGAGTTGATTATGGTTTGTTTTGTTAATTAATGTCTAATTAATAATTTATGCAACATTTCGGGCCTAATGTATGTTTGAATATTAAAATGTGTGTTTTATTTAACAGCATTAATAACCAATGTAAAAACAAAATTTAAGTTCTACTTTGAGAGAGAAAGAAATTGGGTTTAACATCCACTCGACCTAAACCAGGTCATTTACGGGACTTAACATATGATTCGATTTTATTTCAATAACTCAGGGGCCTATTTCACGAAATTTTAACTAAGATAAGATCCCAATTTTAGTAATTTGATTGGATAATATTTAGATTGATTTTAGTGCTTAGCCAATCAAAATTGAAGTATCTACTAAAATTGGATTTTATCTTAAGTTAAAATTTCGTGAAACAGAGCCCTGGTTTCTTCCCACCTTACGCACAAGCCAAGTCTTGTCGAGTGGACATTAAAACCCATCTATCTATCTCTCTTGTTTAGATATTTAAATTGTGATTGTGCGTGGAATATTATTCCAGTCGCATGTCATCTGATTTCCCATTGGTACTGTTACGTTTCATTTCTGTATTATTAATAAACCTGTGGTGTGTCCAATTTTACAATAAATAAGGTAAAATATAATTTAAGATCAGACAATAATTAAAATTCCTGATTACGTCTGCAAGAAGGATGTAAATTTATTGTTCGGTCCAAGGGGAGAACCTATTCAGAAAGGCAGATGTACATTACACCTACTTAAACCATTCTTGACCAATTGCCAAATTTGGAGAAAGTCTCCCCCTTCTCTCCAACATCCAAAGGGGGGTTGGGGGTTTTATCTTTATACCTACTTAATTCTGGGCAAAGATAGTCTGTCGGTAAGGGTAAACTGTGACCTGGGGCTAGTCAGGATTGGTTAAAGACTCCCTCATATGTGTAAGGTCACAGTTGTGATTTCCAACAAGAGAATTCTGTCACATTAAGTTACACAATATGTCTGATTTCTTTATTTAACGATTCTGTGGTTAATAAACCTATGTCATGTCCAATTTCAGTAAATAATTTGAAACCTGATTTCTCATCAGGCGTTAATTATTACATACTACTGAATATATGATAGTTTGTATTGGTCAGACGTCAATTCGGCAACCTCAGGCATGTAATATATTAGCCTGTACCACCTCTGATCCAGTCAGTAGGAAATATATTTAAGCTCATGATGGCAAAGGACACCTACTCACTAGTCAGCACATTTACTCAAGATGGTTCCAGAGAGATTCCTTTTTGTGGATTGGTTGATCTTGTGGTTTAATACTTATGAGAGTCAACTGGCGTGGTTTCGATTCACTTCTAGTATGTGACAAGGAGTAGGGTTGCCTGTCCAGCTGTATGGGTGTTCTCCTCTCCAGACCTTCTGATTTTCTCCCTGTGCTAAAGACCCCTATGGGCAAGCGAATTTTCTCATGGCTTATTACATGCTAATATGTACTCAGATTGACTATTTGACCTTTAATTAAGATAACATAATCAAAATATCAACGCTAGATAATCGGGGTGGGGTGGGTGGTAGATATTGGATGGCCGAATGATTAGCGTGCGCACTGTAACATACGGCATGCCATTGAGTCTACTGGCGTGGTTTCAAATCCCCTATTGTATGTATTGTCGCCTATCCAACCTCGTGGGTTTTATCTGAACACAGACTCTGAACGTTGAACAGCATATAAAAACACAAAACATATTATATACTCTCCCAAAAAAGAAACACAAATCCTCGCTCTACTATCGCCTTGTTGCAACAAGAACGGCGACACGTCGCTGAACCAAACTGCTCTCCAGTGTTGCTGTGACCATACCCTCAGTGCCTGAACCCATTAAAGTTGGATTTCATGGTGTCGGCGTATTTCAAAACAGAAGCTCTAACAGGGACGTTTGCCTCGTTATTCGGTTCCACGTAGGCGTTTGCCTACTGTCTACGCCGTCCGGGAATTGCTGCTGCAGTAGAGGTCGCTGTTGAAAACCATTTACGCCAATGACGTAACTGGAAGTGACGACCCAGGACAAGTGGGACCACACTTGTTTGGCCTGAGCTAGGGCGTTCACGTGTTGAACTTCGCTGTCGGTACCTATCCCAAAGGCGAGAAATGGAACTAAGGGAAACATTCAGCAGCCTAGCTACATCTGTCTTGGAGTCACCTGCTTGTAATCCACCAATAGCGTTGTTGCGTTGGTCTTCGTTAGGATGTGGCATCACTCGGGTCTGTGAGTGTTTACATGTGCAACTGATTCGGAAACCGAGAACCCCGGGATTTTAAAGACCTTAGATTTAGGTTCCATGCGAAAAGCTGGCAAGTTGTTAAATTCATGTTTCTTGGTGCAATCAAGCGATAAAAAATTTCGACAAAAAGGATGACCAGTCACAATTAGTGACCCTACCTTTAAAATCAATAATGAATTTATTTTATCCTTACATAATGGCATTAAAAACAAGTAAGACCTGGTTCAAATAAAAAAATGATGAAAAATGGGTTGTGCGTTTCTTTTTTTGAAGAGTATATTTATGGGTAAAACCCTGCTTCATATACAAACAATAACTTGAAAGAATTTGAACAATCTTTTTAAAGAAAACAAAAATATCTTTATTTACCTAATGTGATGTTTGACTTATTTCTAGAATGAATATTTCACATATTTTTTTCTCATGAAGCAGACGAGTGTAAACATTATGATTATGATTTGAAGTAAAAAGTCTAATTTATGACCCCAGGAACTGTCATTTCTACATCATAATTCCCCTATCTATGGTAGGAAGCCCTGTATTTTTTGTATCAGGAGAATTTTGTTTGAGTGGCAGCTAAGATAAAAAGATAGGAATAAAGAATTTTTGCTCGAGGGTTTGGAGTGGATTTATGATTGATATCTGTAAAAGAGGTTGGGTAGGGGCAGGAAAAACTCGAATCAGTTTAAAGCGAGAGTGCAAGTTATATGACTTTGTACTCTTTGAAAATTTTAAAATGATCATAGGATAATGTTGTAATAAGATTGTTTAATCTAAGATTATTTTTATAAAAGGAAATGTGGTCAGCCATATTGGAATATGGTTAAATTGTCAGCACCTAAAACTGTCCATTAACACCAGACAATTGTGGATACTCAGAGGCTAAAGTTGTCAATTGATTGACCGTAATTCTATACACAGGGTTTAAGATCATGAGATAAAAAATCCTATTGATTTTGAAGCGATATCACCCTTAAATAATTAAGAAATTTTTATATATATTTTTTAAAAAAATGACTAAACAATCAATTGATAAGACAATAATCAACACTCAATGTCATCTGATAGGTCTGATTTTTCAACAGATTGTATCGGATCTGCAGTTGAACGAAGGTTGATGATCAACCATAAAAATGAATAATCAAGACTTTGTTTATTATCGCAACATTGGTAAAAATGACAATTGAGGCTACTGTGTTATTGAAATGGGGACTTCTCTCAGCTCAGAGCGAAGTAATTTTCAGCATATTCACTTTACATTATCTATTTTTGAACTATTATAGCTAGAACTGTCAGCTCTTTAATTATCTAACCTCCATGATGCCACTTTGATCATTTTTAAAGAAAAAATATTGTTTTTATTGAAGTTCAATAGACCCAGGAACTATGAAATAAACATAATTCAAACGATTTAAGAAATAATAAAAAAATTGTGACTAATTATTACTTGAACTACTTATGATATACTTTTGAATGTTTAAATACTTCAAACAAATTATACAGATTTTTTATGACTAATTCATTAACTGATTTTTAACTCTTTTTTTTGATGGTTCAATGATGGTTGGGAATTAAAGCAAAATGTTCTTTTGAAGTGTTTAAGCTGCATTAAGTGGAAGTTTAGAATCTTGTAAAGTCTACTAAATTATTTTGAAGTAGATAAATTTGGAGGTGTTGAAAACAGCCAAGTTCTATTAAAGCATGATAAGGAGAATTGATTGCAGCTGTACACAATTCAATTCTTCTGTCGTTTTTCTGTCTTGCACACATATTCTTTAAAGTGAATTGAGCCATTTTTTGCAATGATATTAGAGATAGAGAGAGAAATGGGGTTTAACATCCACTAGACACAAACTAGGTCATTTTGGGACTAACACATGGTTCAATTTTATTTCAATGATTCACTTGCGCATGGGGGTCTTTAGCAGTGGAAGGTAACCACAGGACCCAGAGAAAACCCACGAGGTTGGACAGGCCACGCTACTCCGTGTCACGTACAACTGGGGAACCGAAACCACGCCAGTTGACTGATTATATGACAGACTTTATGATACAGCGTGTGCATGCTAACCATTGGGCGACCCAATTCCTGAGCCGTTTTTGGATTGATATTAGAAATGAAATGATGTGGGATTGAGCGTCCTACTATCGTGCTGGGCCTGAAAATTATAATATAATGAATTGAAGGATGGTGGTGATAAATTAAGTTGTTATCACAGATTTTATATCAAAATAACATGATTGGTCAAATCTGTCATAAAGGGGTAGACAACTCTTCACACTTTTTCTCGTATGTATGTGATTGATGTTCGTAAAACATGCAGGTAATTAGAAGCAGGTGTATCAGGTTTTTTTTTTCTGCTCGTTTGTTGAACTTATCTACAAGTGTTAGTGATATGATCTGTTGAATTATTATAGCTATACTACCCACATATCTTTCGTTTGTATCGGGACTTGGAATTATTATCATACATCAATAAGACATAAAGACAAAATTGTTTCAAAAGTACCAAAAAAAACCCTTGAAGATCTTGAATAAGTGCACAATTGGAATATACAGATACAGAAAAATGATATAAGATAGTGTTTAATGTTCCACTTTTCTGTTCCCACCATGCAAATGAAGTGTGGTTTGTGGGAAAGTTTTGCATGACAGCAGAGTTTCTGTCTGTTTGTCGTCATATTCTGACATCGAAGGGCTCTTTTCTGTGCACACCAATGGGTACCTTGTGTTTTATTTTGGCCCATCCTTCACTACTGACACGAGTAAAATAGTCAGGAAAATCCTGGGGATCTCGCTCGACCAAAACCAGGATTGATCCCAGAATCTCCTGGTTAAAGTTCCAGGGGTTAGACACAGAGACCCCATAGCTCCTTTCAGACGTGGTTACCCTTGTCACTGATGCAGGACAGCTATCTAGTTGTTTGGATGGGACGAAAAACCAATGCTTCGTGTACACATTGACCTTCACGTAAAAGATCACTTGACAGTTGGAATACGATACAAGAGTAGGTTGTACTACTGCTACCCTGGCAAAATTCCCTCATATCACACTGTATGGTGTGTGTCCATCTTCATTAACCCAGTTCAGAGCAGAACAGTAGGACGTTAAACCTCATTTGATTTCCCATGGCTCCTTAGGGTCTTAAATGTGCTCTACTGTGTCGGGTCTTGGCGTCGAGTGGTTTAACACGTGTGCTTTAAATCATAAGGTCCGCCACTGAGTCAAGTAGTATGGATTAAATTCCCTCCTGCTTGTACAGAACAAGGAGTAGGTTCACTTCTTCAACCTCGTTGATTTTCTCTGGATCCTCCAGTTTGGTCCCACAGCTATAGACCCTTAGGCACATTATTAAAATAAAATTGAAACCTTATGTTGGTCCCAAAATCACCTAGTTTGTGTCTAGAGAAAGTTAAACCCCATTTCTCTTTTTGTCCACTTCTGAACTGAAGACTTCCTTAGGACTTTTATTAGATGGAAGGATGGAAGTTGTAAAAAAGACTAGAGGGAGTGGGTGATAGTTTCATGGCTAATTTAAAGCTTGATTATCAGATAAACCGGACCAGTTTCTAAGAGTTAATGATTCATTAAATAGCCAGCCATCTTGCATAGCGATACTAATTGACATAAAAGAAGCATTCACTCTTGATAAAATTCCCTTTGATATTTTTTTTCAGGGTTGTTAAAAGAATCCTATTTACCCATGATTTCTTTCATTAAAAAGAAAATAAAGCATTCTGTTTAGAAGTGGTGACCCGTTTGCCCTTGTTCTATGTTCATTTGTTTTGAATTTGAGAAAAAAAATATTTTTTATGATTTAATGAGAAAATTGTATTTCTGTGTACGAGTTGTTTATTTATTTTTTCATGCAACGAAAAGACTTTTTTAATTCAACAATTCAGCCTTCTTTAAAGTTGCCTTCTCTATGTTTATTTAATAGCTAAAAGAAAGAGAGACAGACAGAAACAGGGTTTAATGTTCATTTGATACATACTAGGTCATTTTGGGAGTAACATGTTTTAATTTTATTTCAATAAATTAATTTGGTTGAAATTTTATATATATTTCTTCTTAACTATTTGTTTGTTTTTGAATATTATAGCGAGAATGACCTGCACTTTATCAAAATCTTACATAATGTATTTAAAGGAACAAAATCATGTTGGATTAAATCGGATTAATAGATGTAAACGCAACTCATAGGCTTGTGTTGACTGAATTTGGAATGCAGAGGCGGTAGACCGGTTAGGCAACCCTCTTAAAGGCAAAGACAGCGGAAACCGAAAATGGTTGATAATGCTTGAATTTGATGAGATTTTCTACCAGGGTAGTAGAGAAAGATCTCCCGGACAAATACATCCATCGTACCCTTTTGATATTTGACCTTAATTTGGCTGAAAAGTGGAAGTCAGTTGTTATTGTACTGTATTATGATTCATATTAAACATCATTTTGAATTTGTAATTAAACCCACTTGTTCTGTTCAAGTCAAGCGTTCTCGTCCAAAAGTTTGTTTTGCATTTTATGCAAAAAGACAAAAATGTGACATAGATCGTTCTTCCCCTGGACTCTTCAAATGTAAACAAATTTTCAATTTTATCATCGTATCTTACTTCCTTTACAGACTTTAATTTATCTTTAATTTGGTGAAGTCTTTTAGATTTAAGATTTGTACTTCCTGCTTTATTTATTTATTCATTCGAATAAAGAAAACAATTTTTATTTGGACAGCATGACCCTCTAGAATACTTGACATATTCGTTTATTAGACAGCGGAGAAAGAAGATCTTCACGTGTATTAGCAGTAATCGGAAAAGGAACTTGACTTTAATTAGGAGCCTGACAAATTTTCTTTAGCTTCAAGACGGCGACTTGGGGACTTCAAAGACTAATTTAAGATGTTAGCTCGATTTATCCTAAATCTGCGTGTTTGATGCGGATGAAATGAAGAACAGATGAGCTGTATGCCTGAGATTTCTTCATCATTCACAAAAACATGTGTATCGGAATTCCTTTAATTTTTCAAATGAACCTAATTTAAAATAAAATTTGTAGCAGGTTTAAGTGGTTAGAAGAAAATTCTAAGTTTTATGGTAATATTTTATTTCATTAACTGTAATTTCAATTCAAGGACATGCAGCTCAATATTAACGACATTAAAAACATGAATTTGAATTCAGTATTGGTCCATTTCAACCAATTATGGAAATGAAATGAAAGGGGGTTTAATGTCCTACTGTTCCACTATGACAGGGCTAATTAAGAAGGGTATATACCATACAGTGTGCTATGAGGGCAGTTTTGCCCAGACAATAGTGCTGAGGCCTACAGGATCTTTTACGTGTATGCTTAAAAAAATTGTCCACAATTTCTTAATTTTTATGGATTAACTCAGATCTTTGAAGATTTGACATCGTTAAGGCTATAAATCTTGTACATAATTATTTAGCCACAGACATGCAGCCAGGCCTACACATTTTTTATTCCTTGAAAGCTTAATTGTCAAGAATTCATTTTTTTATATAAAATTAAAAGTTTTTAGCTTTTAAGATTTGACTCCAAGGCTATAAATCTCTACCCTAATTATTCAGGGACAGAAAGACATTTTTTATTCTTTAAAAGTTTAATTGTCCAGAATCTATAGAATTTTATAAAATCAACACTTTTTTAGCTTTTAAGTTCTGACTTCCAGGCTATAAATCTGTCCTTATTACTTAACGATGGAAATCTGTCCTTATTACTTAACGAAGGAAATAAATTCTATATTCTTTTAAAATATATATGTAAAGATACATTATGTATGTGCTGTATCTGCCAAGTGCCGATTTTTTTTTCTGGGTATATTATAAAGATTATTATTTCGACATTTATTCATGACAAACCTACAATCAGCTCACTAGATCATTAGATGGCTGAAATTTTAACAGGATATAATTGGTAAATGTTAAAATCTACAAATAGACTCATTTTTCATTTTCTATCTTTCAACTATTATAGCAGGAACTGCCAGTTCTTTATCTTATTTCGCAAGGAGTAGGGCTGCCTGTCCAACCTCGTGGGTTTTCTCCGGGTACTCTGGTTTCCTCCCACTGCTAAAGACCTCTATGCACAAGCGAATGATTGAAAAAAAATTAAACCATATGTTAGTCCCGAAATGACCTAGTTTGTGTGAAGTGGACGTTAAACCCCATTTTTCTCCCTTTCTTTTATCTAATTTCGAATCTGCGGTTGTACGTGACAAGGAGTAGGGGCGTCTGTCCAACCTCGTGGGTTTACTCCAGGTCCTCCAGTTTCCTCCCACTGCAAAGACCCCTTACGTGCATGCTAATTATTGAAATAAAATTAAACAATATTATGTTAGTCCCAAAATGACCTAGTTCTCTCTCTCTCTTTATCTAGATCTTACATAATGTATCTTTATTTGTCAGGAAATTATACAGTTTTTTTTAAATTAACAAGATATTTGAGCTTTTGACATTTGACTTTAAAGTTTGAATCTTGTATATAATTATTTTGTGTGACATACATTCCTTGAAATTTTAATCATCAAAATTTTTATAATTTAACAAGATATTTGAGCTTTTAACATTTGACTTTAACACTTTGAATCTTGTATATAATTATAATAGTGCAACATACATTCCTTGAAATTTTAAGGGTCAACATTTTTGACGATTTTCTGAATTAACATCGTTCCAGCTTTTAAGATTTGACTTTGAAACTATAAATCTTGAGCGTAATTATTCGGCGACATAAATTGCATTTTTATTTCATCCTTTAAGCATTCTTTTGAAAGTTAAAAACATTAAGGGTATATTATTTCTGTCGGCTTTTCCTGTTTTTATCTGCAACTCACCAATTAGCCAAATAAAATATATGTTATATAATGAAACACCGATAAAAGGAAGCGATATTAAAGGGAGACATAGACATTAATGAAGTTTTATCGTGGAAAACGAGCCACACAGTGAGTTATAAATCTGCTATCAGCACCTGTTTGGGCTTGTATTTCATAACTTCTCAGTCAAAATATAACTTGCTAACTATCTTACTCCTTATCCAATAAACAACAGATATGCTACAGGTTTTATAGAGTCGAAGGTGCTGATAAACTTCTGGGTCAGTTTTCTATTATTGGTGTAAATATTTCATTTTCTATTTCTGGACACATTTAATATATAATCGTAGATAATTATCAGGAACAGTTTAACCTAGATGTAGTCTTTTACTCAATGTCATACAGAATCTGGAATGGGAGGGCGCAATGTATCTATTCCACTGAAAATTTTTTTATCATAAAGTATCATATTTCAACAAGACCTAATATTCCAATCAAGTCGTACCGGAACTTGGAACGGCAGGGCTCAATATAATGCTGACCCATATATTCTGCCAACCACAGGCTAGTTGTTTTTTTTTTCATTTTGAAAACTCTTTCGACAATAGGGGTCAAATTCAGACAAGACATAATATTCCAAAACCTAATATTCGAAGACTTTCTTCTTGAACTAGTGTCACCAGGAGAAAGGGTCACTAGTGGTGGTTAAATCGATATTCGGCAATAAATTATCACAATAATGTTTTACTGCAGTCTTATTTGTTAAAATATGTTTTTAAAATACCAGGTAGTATCTTGTGGACTCTTAAGGACAAAAGTATTATCCACTCCGCTTTATCCATTGTTCAGACTAGTCGGACTAAGAAGCCTCTTGAATTCTGCATTTTCTCACTTTGCAGAATGATTGAGATTTCAGAAGCGATTAGTTTTCAGCAGTTCTTCTGTTCAGAGTTCCCCATTATGATGAAAGCTTAACTGGAGATTGGTTTTGATCTCTTATAAAACTGCAGCATGACTACCAACCCCATTCCCCTTTTTTGCCTTTGCGTATTGTACTTGGAGTTCAGAAGCCAAGAGTTCTTAGTAGCCTCAGGAAAATGGTCACTGGCAGAGTCACAAATAAATTATGACCTTGTCCACAATTCCTTTGCATTCACACCACTAGCTTAATTTAAAGATACACTATGTAATATCTAGAAAAAAACCTGGTGTTTCTTGCTCTATAATATTTAAAAAAAAAATAATGAAAATCTCATTAAAATTACTTTAGTCAGTGTAAAGCTATGACTGTTTGAAGATGCAGTGTATATCATTGATTATAGTAACAATGGTACATGACAACCAAGACTATGTCTTGACAATCCATTTTGTCGTAAAATTTTAAAATCTCATTGGCCATCCGATCATCCTGTGAGTTGGCTATAGCTTGTCATGTGAATAAATGTCTAAATAAAGATTTTATAAGATTTAAAGCCAAAAAAGAGATCAGCAATAGTCCAAATTAGCTCTTAAACATGCTAGAATGTAACCTTGGGAAAATGGTCACCGGCAGTAAATTATGAGCTATTTCACTGTTCCTTTAAGAAATAAAAAGAACATTTATTTATTGGGTGTAAAGATAAGTAAAGTGTCAGTTGTTGTAGTTTCTGGGAGAGGAAATGGTTTCCTTCTGCAGGATGTTGTCAGCTGTGTGCCGTCTGCCAGTTTTAAGATTATCTAAATTTGAACAAGATTAATGGAGTTTACACATATTGTTTAGTACCACTATTTATCTTACCATCGTTATGGTAACTAACATTTCGTAAAGGTGTTGCCATGTGTACATCGTAGGGTGTTAGATTTTGTAATGTGTTTATGTTATAATGTAAGAAGTGGATGGGTGGTCGAATGGTCCATCGCCTACACTCTGCACTCCAGATCATAAGATCTGCCGTTGTGGCCTGGTTTTGATCCCAAGCTTGTGTGTGACCAGAAATGGGTCTATTATTGAAATAAATTATGTCATTTATAGTCCCGAAATGACCTGTTTTTTTCATGTGGAGGGTGGGTGGTCATGGTCCATCGCCTGCACCCTAGATCTTAAGATTTGTCGTTGAGTCAAATGGCATGGTTTCGATCCCAAGCTTGTAAGTGACAAGAAAAAGGGTCCTCCGCTTTCCTCCGACAGCTAAAGACTCCTGTGTGTAAGTTAGTTATTGAAATAAATTGTGTCACATGATAGTCCCAAAATGACCTGATTTTTTTTCAGGTGGATGTTAATTCCTCTCTCTCATTAGGCCTGTTATCTATGCAAGTCATGGGTTCAATGCCATAAATTTGTGTGACGAGGAGTAAGGTCGCATCCCCTAACCTCGTGAGTTTCCTCCTGGTTTATAGACCTTTGGCATGACAATTGTTGAAAAAAACAAATGCACCATATGTTAGTCCCAAAATGGCTAACATTGGAATCGAACCTGGAACGTTTTATCAAGCACTATATCTTTATGTAAGATTAATAGTGATCTGATTCCATTATATAGCTAGTGGTCTGATACCAGAAGGTATAATAGTAAATTTGATTTAAGGCAGAGTGACAACTGGTGATTTTGATTACTGCCTGTTAAACCACATCTGTTTATAACTTGCAACCATTATTTTTTTGATTTACCGTTTTAAAATTTTTAAATCAGAGGTGATACGAGGAGGTCTCGTTGAGGGGGGTTGGTTGGTGCACCCCCTCCCTCTTTAATGAATAACAGTGGGGAAAAAGATAAAACATGTTGTTGGCAGAAATGGTAAACGATAGCCTAGAGAATTGTGCAACAAAAACTGGATTAAACATGCTTTGCATTGTGAGATAGAGAGAAAACCACGCGACACAAACTTGGTAATTTCAGAACTAACGTATGGTTCAATTTTATTTCAATAATTCACATGCGCTAGGGGTCTCCAGCAGTGGGAGAAACCTGTGGACCTGGAGGAAACCCACGAAGTTGGACAGATGACTTTGCATTGTGCAATAGTTTTTCATCCCATCTGAATGACTGAATAGATGCTAGCCTATCAGGTCCAGCACATTAAATAACCAACTAATACTGGAGGAGCCATGGTGGCTCATTGAGTAAGATGTTGGCTAGCTAACCTTGAATTTTCTGTCATGATTCCCTCTTTGTCAATGGTGTAGGAAAAAGGATCTGAAGGGGAAACAGTGTATAATTGTTAAGATAAGAAGAAAATTAGCATCCCCTGTACATGTTTGTGTGGAAGAGTAGGACATTAAACCCCATTTCATTTCAATTCATTTCAGGGTGTTGGATGGCCGAATGGTTAGCATGTGCGCTCTGTATCATAAGGCCTGCCATTGAGTAAACTGGCGTGGTTTCAAATCCCCAGTTGTATGTGGCAAGGAGAAGGGTCGTCTGTCTGACCTCTTGGGTTTTTTTCAGGGTACTCTAGTTTCCTCCCACTGCTAAAGACCCCTTGAAATAAGATTAAAAGAATATGTTAGTCCCAAAATGACCTAGTTTGTGTCGAGTGGAAATTAAACCCCATTTCTCTCTATCTCACTCTCTCTCTCTCTCTCTCTCTCTCTCCCTCATTCAATTCATTTTCTTGATTCTGATTACAGATATATGAATGTATTTATTGTTGACCATATGATATCTGTATTATTTTTATCAGTGATAGATTGATCAAACATGGCAGTCGGTAATCATGCCAAGATGTCTGTTTATAGTCCACTTATCATCCCTTCAAGACATTTCATCAAATAGATTTCTTTTTCACTAACATAGATCTTGTTTTAATAAATATTTTACATGATTTAAATAATCAAAATGACATTTGTTTTAAGAAAAGGAACCAATATCTTATTTTGTTGATAACAATGATTTGTTATGATGAGAATCAGAATTGGTGTTGGGGTCATGGTGCTCGCTGACTCAATTACGAATTCCTAAGGATTTTAAGGGAGTTGGGTGGCCGAATGTTGCACCGTAAGATCTGTCATCAAGTCATGTGGTGTGGGTTTGATTCTCCGCTTGTACGTGACAAGGAATAGTGTCGCCTGTCTAACCTCCTGGGTTTTCTAAGGGTCATCTTATTTCTTCCCACTGCTCAAGACCCCTACGTGCAAGCATTTTAGTGAAATGAAATTGAACCATGTTAGTCCCAAAATTACCTAGTTTGTGTTGATTGGGTATTAAACCATATTTCTCTCACTCTCTCTCCAACCATTGGCTGAACAATGAAGATCTGACAGAGATATCGAAATGGGAGTTGGCAGTCAAGATTTCCCAGCATACTGCATGATGTGTACCCATATTCATTGGCCAGTTGATTGGTACAGAAAAGTAGGATGTCAAGGCCCATTCATTTCCCAAGGTCCATGAAATATTACACTAATTTGTCTTTTTAGAAGACTCGACTGAAGTTGATTGAAATTAATGATAGATTAAAAGAATAAAATATACTGTCTCATTTACTTTCTATAAACAAATGTACATTTAAAAAAAAGTGATATTTTAGAGTACAGTTTTTAAATTTGAATGTCAGAAACGTGAATAGAAAGAGTCCTGACGTGACTTGTAATATCCCAAGAAGTCTGACCCTTGCTACCATATTGCCCTTTCATTGATAAAGCCACATACATGTTCCATAAATTGAAAGAAATTTATGACATTAGGTTGTCTTATCTTGTAATTCACAAAATAAATCACATTTCATACAAGCCTTATGTCTTTATCAATTTAAATACAGACAAACTGATCCCCAGAAATAAGAAATTTTACTCTAGGTTTAAAGACGATAAAGAGTTAAATGGTTATTATTTGACAATATTAACTTTTTATCCATGGAAATAAGAAATCTTATTCCAGGTTTCAAAGAATATAAAGAAATGAAAAGGTTATTATTTAAAGATATCAACGGTTTTTATCACAGTAGATTGAATTATTAAACTGTATCATTTACTGTTAAAGCTCAAACAGTATGAATAAAAGGTGACAGTTCAGTTTAATAAGGTTATCTATAGAATTCATCTGACCACATTAATAAAATTATATGAATTTATCTATTCCAATTATTTATTATTTTAAAGTAACTGTTTTCAATAAAAGTGAATAAGGGTTTTGTACAAAGGCATAAAATGAATAAAATGTGACAGTTCCAGTTATTTTTTCCGATTATTTATTATTTTGATGTAATTGTTTTAAGAAAAAGAGGAATATTGGCTTTGTAGTTGAATATCCAAAAACATTTGAATTTTATCAAAAAGACCATTTTTAGAAATCTTCTGGCCACATTAATAAAGTTCTATAACTTTTATCTTTTTCTGATTATTCATTATTTTGGATGTAACTGTCTTAAGAAAGGGGGAATAAAGTCTTTGTGGTTGAGAGTCTCAAACAATTTTGAATTTTGAGAAAAAGACACCATTATAATTCTTCTGACCACATTAATAAAATTCTATAACTTTTATCTGTTTCCGATTATTCATTATTTTGGATGTAACTGTCTTAAGAAAAAGGGGAATAATGTCTTTACGGTTGAGAGTCCCAAAAGAGTTTGAAAATAAAAACTTCTTTGGTTGGAATGAAATAAAGGATCCTTATCCAACTTTGATTCAGAAATGGGTGGACATTTTTTCCGGTTACAGTGCACCATGGAATGCATGGTAGATATGTGTGATTGACCTCACTGACTTTGGTTAAATGTAATGATACAGAAATCCTGCCAAAAATTAAATGTCAAGAGAAAATAATATGATTAGGAAATAATATTTATTGTGTTGTATTTGTTGTTTGAAGTCACTTTCTGTTGCATGGTTTGCACAGGAAACATTTAACCAACACCAATGGAGAGAGAAAGAGTAGAGAGACACATACTCGGTTATTTCAATAATTCTCTTGGGTGTAGGGGTCTTTTAGCAGTTGGAGGAAATCAAAAAAGAAGCCTGTATAATCTCGAAAACATTGCGTAACAGAGTTGAGAGAGAGAGAGAAATAGGGTTTAATGTCCACTCGAAACAGACTAGGTCATTTTGAGACTAACATATGGTTTAGTTTTATTTCAACAATACGCATGTGCGCAGGGGTCTTTAGCAGTGGGAGGAAACCGGAGAAAACCCACGAAGTTGGACAAGTGGATAACAGAGTTGAATGAAGACATGGATGGTTGGGTGGCCGAAGTGGCCGAATGGTTAACATATGCGCATTGGATCATAAGGTCTGTCATTGAGTGGAGTGGTGTGGTTTTAATTTCCTGCTCGTACGGGACAAAGAGTAGGATCACCTGTCCAACTTTGTGGATTTTCTCCAGATCCTTAAGTTTCCTCCCATTGCTTTAGATTCGGATCCATTCTTGTTCAGATTCGGATCCATTTCTTGTTCAGATTCGGATCCATTTCTTGTTCAGATTAGGGATCACGGTTGCTAAGTGGGTAAGACGATGGCTCACTAGCCAGGGAGTCGGGTGTTCATCAGTATCCCTTGGCAATTGGAATTCGATATAGAAGTAGGCTGTAGTGCCACTGCCTGGGCAAAATTTCCCTCAAAGCATACTGTATGACGTTTGCCCACCTTCATTAGCCCAGATTATGCCCGATTGCGACCCATGTACTTTTAAGGACAATAATAAATTGTTATGAAACCAAGTTTAATGGAAGTTTATATAATCATTTAGAATCAATATGGCTTCTATATCAGCTAATTACTAGATGAGTTTAAAGAGTACTTGAACTACTAAGAACAAATGGTGCCAAACTCTTAAACGATCCTGCTTTTCCTTTTCAGTGCGGTAAAAGCCTTAGAAATGTGTACGGATAACTCCAGTAACTTCCATGACTAATGATAAATGGATGATACAAGTACATCTGAACTCGATAATATTTAAAAGGTATGTAATTTATGTTTCTGTTGCATTATAAATATTGATTGCTGTCTTAAGACATTATCTAGTACACCTTTCTTGGTTTCCACGATAACATACCTAAGGATAAATTCACACAGGGTTTTTATCAGAAGGTGATATTTAGGATATAAAAACGCTTCCTGATTCAAAGTTTGATGGGTATTAGTATTAATATCCATGGTTAACATTGAATAGCACAAGCCCGGATCCAGGATTTTGTCGACTCTACATACTGACTCTAAACAGAAACTAAAATCTGGGAATCCCATTGCTGGCTGTAGGTGCTGGTCTAAACAGTGATGACCAGTATCACTGGGGTTAAGTGGGGGGGGGGCAAGACCTACTTTTAGTTGAATAGATTAAAAAAACTGCCAAGTTCAGTTACTTTTGATTATTTCGTAGTATAAATTGTAAGTTGATGGATTTAAAAAAAATGGCCAAATAAAATTACTTTTGAAAATTAGTTAAATAATTGTTCATTCATAGTATATATTTGTAGTTGAATGGATCAATAAATACTATGAAGCTCAGTTACTTTTGGAAATTGATTAAAAATTATTTCTTTGAGTGGATAAATAAAAACTGCTTAGTTATGAGTTATTGTGAGAAATTAGTTAAAAATTATTTTGTAGTATATATTTTTAGTTGAATGGGTTAATAAAAACTGCCAAGTCGAGTTACTGTCAGGAATTAGATAAATCTGTTACAATACCTGGTATATATATATTTTTAGTTCAAGGGAGTAATAAAAACCAACAACTTTGAGTTAAATCTGGTACAGTGTATAGGATTAATAAAAAAAGAATGTCTGTCAGATTGTGTTAACCATGAGACTTAGCTAAAGCTGGTACAGTAATATTTTTAGTGGAAGAGATTAATGAAAACCTGTCAGATTGAGTTAATTATTCAGCTAACGAGTTTACCAATTAATAAGAAGCAAAACAAGTCGATCATAAAAATTACAGGACGGCTTTTAGCTAATTCCTTATAATGTGACGGTAATCCGTGTCCTAGGAACTCAACATTTTTTTTGTTAATCAATAATTTTTGACAGATTTATAATTGAATGATATACTGCGTTGAGGTCTGGGTAAACTTGCGTCCAATAAAAAAAAAATCTAAGGATATTATCTTTTGTGTAAAAAGGAACTTTTTAAGATGGTTAAATTTATAAAGATGCCATTTCTGAAGAATTGACAACGTTATTTCATCAAGAGAGCAGTAGAAATATCTTGAGATGTTTAGCACCAAGACATGTTTGGTTTTTGAAGTGAAAGACACATTGATAAAAATACTTCGTTCATGGCATTGAAGGATTTCCAACTGACACTTGAAGGTGAATAATTCTTCTGTTGGGTGACGCTAAAATCAACATTATTTTCATTTACCGTCAAAAACTCAAGATGTCAGATGATAATCATTTCATAATTCTTATCCACAGAAAACACGAGAGTAAGATCTTCATCAAGAAAAGTTTTTTTCTTACATGGAAAAAGTTATTTTTGGTTCCAACTTTATGTAATCATTAAATAGGCATTGTCACTTTACAATTATAGCGATTGATTGTGCATTTGTACCCAGTTCTAATTGTCGCTCATGTTCTCTTATGAAAAGTACATATGTTACTGCAATAAACCCTTCAAAACCACAACTTGACAAAACTGGTTGTGCATTTGTACCCAGTTCTAATTGTCATTCGCTTTCTCTTATGAAAATTTCATAATGACAACTTGACAAAAGTGGCTGAAAACCACAGGAATGTTCTTCGCGTAGATTAAAGAGGAATTATCATTCTCATCAAAATTATGATTAAACCGGTTGATCATGCACTCTTACACTGTGGAGTTAATCACAGCTTGCATTCTCTTTTCTACTCATCTTGTGTACGTCGTCTGTGACCAGAAGCAGCTATTCATGACCACAAATTGAAAAAGCTTGCAGACTACCACAGTGTTGTTTTAGATGCATTCAACTGGCTAAATCTATGCTAGCATGTACCATTTATCATTTTATTAAGAAATGAAATGAAATGAAATAAAATGAGGTTCAGTGTCCTACTTTTCTGCTCTGAACTATGCCAATGAAGATGGAATTGATCCAAAAAATTGATAGATTATCTTAAGACTTGGATTAAGAAGAGGCCCATCAAATGATTTTACCTTGAAAAACTACTAAAACCTATACAGCTAATACAGTAATACCATCGTTGCAATGGATGGACAGATCGGTATCAAATTTTGCGCACGATCCATTCCGAGAAATTTAAAATTTTTGAATTTTGTTTTACTCAACTGGTTCAGATCATGGAAGTGTTAATGCCTCTTTAACAACATGTCTGTGTTAAAAGCAATGTTTGTAAATATGTTTGTTAGTTAGTGCGGAAGCTGTCACTATTGGTATGTTAGACAAGACAAGATATGTTCTGTAATAATGTTTGTAACTGGCAGTTGCCATTTTACGCAACATATCTCTCATATTATAGATCTCCATCTTGATCTTCTGGTGGCACAGAGTTATCTCACCCGGTTTCACCTGCCCTTTTTACCTAGAGACGACAATCTGCAACCTAACGCTGCCTCGTCATCGACTGCAAGCATTCCTGACTGACATGTAAGACCTTGGTAATGTGATCCAGTTTGTTTCTCAGCTTGTCATCACATTGTGCAACCATCTTGATAGCCGTCTGCCTTATAAACGCACGTTTGTTATACATATACCTATGTTGACGGTGTCGAGGTCGTAGGGGTCACGATATAACAGTTTTTCCACAGTTTGTTGCAGTAATATTACCTATCTGATGCCAAGTTAAATGATACAACATGTTCTTATGTACATGTTTACATAGTTTGTATCGATGTTGCCCTCTCGTTCACATGGGATAAATATCTTGAGGGAATTATTAGTGTTTTTTTGTTGGTTGTTTGAGGTGCAGAAATATGTTGTAAGAAAAACAATGTGATGTCATCAATCCAACCTTAATTACAGCAGCACATCTTTTTATCAGACGCGTCTGCTTTGTGGACCCATTCCTCTTTCATATTTTCTGAAAAGATAAAAAGTCAGAATTTTTTTTGTTAAAGGACAGATTCTGGCACACATTATATTCCTGTATTATTTTACATCGAAATATCTGCTCTTGAATACAACATATGGATGGTGTATGGTTCCATGCAGGTGCACGGATTATTACATATTTTTTATAACTATTGGAAATAATGCCATCTCAAGGACAGACCTTATGATATAGCACACACACACTAACAATTTCGGCCATCCAACCCCCACCTACAGAAATAAAGTCAAATGGTCGTGGTTTGAAGGTTCTTGTGCAAGTCTCACAATGTAAAAGAGAGAGAGAGAGAAATGGGGTTTAACGTCCTCTCAACACAAACGAGGTCATTTCGGGACTAACATATGGTTCAATTTTATTTCAATAATTCGCTTGCGCGTAAGGGTCTTTAGCAGTGGGAGGAAACCGGGGTGCCCAGAGGAAACCCACGAAGTTGAGAAGGCGCCCATATCTCCATGCCACATACGCTCACATCAGGGCTCGAAACCACAGCCACAAGCCAGAGGTGACCGGCCAGCTACAGGTCGAAGCGCGGCACTCTAGACCACTAGGCCATCCCCCCCACCCCCGTCTCACAATGACCTAAGTACTATTCATAAATGAATATGAAATGAAATGGAGTTTAATGTCCTACTGTTCTGCTCTAAACTAGACTAATGAAGATGGTGCTATGAACAAAATTTTGCCCAGGCAGCGGCACTATGGTCAACTATTATATCAAATTCCAACTGCCAAGGGATCTTTTACATACATGCCAGTGTATACACAGGACTCCATCCGAATGACTAGACAGCTGACAAGGGGAAACCATAGCATTGAACTCAATTCCTGCCTTTCGAAATTGTCCTCTAATGTATGGTTGATAAGACTAAAGCTAGTACAAAATTTCTGAGAATTACAATGTTAACATTTATGAAACGGTTTCTGTTACATTATACATGTGCTCCGTTTTAAATTGAAACCATTTACACCATCTGTCGAAAACCGAAACTTAATTTCCAGTTAACTGTTTCACAGTTAGGCTGTGAAACTCAAATTATTGCCAATTGAATAACTTAAAGCTATTTAATTTCGGCTCATAAAAAACCGACGTATTTTAAAGTTGCAATGAGTTTATGTAAGTCAGAATAATTTCTGGTCATCCGTTAATCAGCCTTTAACCATATTAAATGTAAAATATCCAAATATTAATTTAAAGCGACATTATTCAAGATTAGATAAAGAGCTGCCAGTTCTCGCTATAATACTTAAAGATAAATACTGAAAAGAGAATATGTTGAAAATTTTCATCAGATTACTTAACTCTGAACCAATGAATTAGATATAACCATAGGCTAGCCTCAATTGTCATTAATACGTACCGTTGTGACAATAATAAATAAAGTCTCAATTATCCATTTCGATGGTAACTGCATCCAGCATCCAGCAAATATCGCAGGCAGTTGGATGAAATCGGAGGACCCGGAAAAAACCCTTGAGGTTGGACAAGTGACCCTACTCCTTGTCACGTACAACACGTGAATCAAAACCACGCTAGTGAACTCGGTGACAGACCATATGTACTAACCATTCAGTCATAGAGTGTTCAGAAATGTATTTTAGTAATGCAATGGTTTGTAAGATTCAATACTTTTGTAATTGACTATAATATTTTATGTATGTTTTAACACCGTGCAAAGGCTGGACAAAGTTGAATTTTATAAATTATCAACATCTACCGGTTGACCCGAGTAGCATGAGTATAGCCATAAACCGAAAGTTGCATAACTCAACCTCTAACCCATGTAACTTCTTGGTGTGATCTACCCCGTGCCGGATTAAGGCTCTGCTGGCCCTAAGGCACATTTTGATAGGTGGCCTGAAAATACAGATATGTGAGTGGAATGCGACCCAATATGGCACTACAAGCCATTTTTTTTCTTTTACTTTATTATTTTGTGGCCTGGATTTTTGGCTGGCGCTAAGGCACGTGCCTTATTTGCCTTATGGTTAATCCAGCACTGGATCTACCCCTATACATCAAATTTCAACCTCGGAAAAGCCCTAGTGTAGCCACCACCAACCCTGAATGAACAGATAAATAAACCACATCACCAATATAAGAATAGATATTGCAATTTTAAACACGAAATCTCTCTCTGTTTTCAGCAAATTTGTTTTTACTTTTTTTTAAATTAAAGTGAATTGATGCACCGAGAAATTTGATATTGGTGCAAAATGATAATACAAAAGTTTATTGCATGTGTACATTGATCTGTTTAAAGTAAATAATAATTATTATCGACACGAGGTAAACAATTCCTAATGACTTCTCTTCATTAATAATAAAATTCATATTATATTACCGAATAATGCATTAATATATTATTTCAGAATTCCATATTAAAATCATAAAAGTCTGTAATTACATGCCATGATTAGAATCCAGAACATTATACCAAACTATTTTTGATTTTTTGATGTTTATCATGGAATAATTCCAAATAATTTTATGAATATTTTTTTTTTATGTGGAATTATTATTGTAAAGTAATTGAGAAGATCATATTAAAATGTTGCTTGTTTAATTGGAGATGTTTGTTTAACATTAGATTCGTAATGTGATAGGTTCAGCCTAATAATTATTCCCTGGTTGTTTTTATAAGTAATGTTATAGGTCCATTACATGAGTGAAGGAAATCAAGTGGTTTACATATGTACTGTTAACCTAATAGATTGACACCTGTCAATCAAATGGTCGAGTTGATGTCAGTCTCAGTTTATTAGTAGTCGACAACAACACATGGAATAACAGTACTTTGGTACAAGATTTTTGTTATGATTAAAACAAAGAAAATCACAGCATAAAGAGTGTTTTAGAGCAGATTGCTGGCAGACATAATCAACCAAAATTATACTGCTTTGTGGGTATTTTATTCAAAAAATCCTGAGAGACAGCCAACTTAACCAACAAAAAAATATCCATTCACTGTAGGTTCCAACCCCCGGCCCGTTCCATGTCATTTGAAGTCATTTCAAAACGGTGCATTACAACACAAAGACTAACCCTTGGGGTAAACCCATAATTCGCTGCTTCCAAAAAACTACGGTAGTGGATTATTATTAGATCTGTCATCAATGCAAGTGCAGGGTACTCAACCCCAGGTGTGCAAGAGACAAAGACCAGGATTTTCTACCCAATTCATCAGTTTCCTGCAATTTCCTTCCCCAACGAAAGATGCCCGCAAACTTCTTGCAAATTAACAAAATTATCAAATTAATTCCAGAATGACTTGGCTGTGTTAAGTGGATGTTAAACCCCATTTCTTCCACATCTTGTAACCATTTATAGATAACCGGATATCCATTACATCTCAATAAAACAACTTCAACTTGAATTACTTTATTAACACACTAACAATTAACAGGTCTGTAATTAAATGTAATTAGTGTGGTAACATCAATGAAGATCTGATAAGACTTGTACCAATAGAGATTCAATTCATCATGCTTCTTGGACAGACACTGAAATGAGGCCAAACAATTTAATTTTCCGAATATCAATATCAAAAATTATGAACATGAGAAAAGTTTTCATTTGACTATTTGTTGTTATTTATTTATTCTTTTATTACACCAAAAGGATTTAGGTGGGTGACTTATAGCTTCACTTTTGGCTTTTTTGATCAATTTATAGGGGCTATGAAGGAAACTGAAGGAATCCTAGAAAACACGAGACTTGGGATGGGAAACCATTCCATTTGACTTAATAGTCAACCTTGGCAGACCACTTTGGTATTGCCCTCACCTTACCATATTTCACACAAATGTTCACTTGAATTAAAAATGTGTATGTTTGCTTGTGAAGCATAAATTGAAAAAGTTTTGTCTGATAATGAAATGAGGATGCGATCAAATCCAGTATCCGCAACATCAAGAAAGATCAGGATTATGTTTTAGTTAATGGATACTGGAATCACAAAAATGTTCACTTAAATTACAAATAATGTGTACTTTTGCCATGTGGTTGGATGAGCGGCCGAATTGTTAGCATAATGTCTGTCATTGAGTAATAAAATTGCCTGTCTAACTTTATGTTTTTTCCGGTCCTCATGTTTCCTCCCATTGCTAAAGACCCCTACGTGCAAGCGAATTATTGTAATAAAATTGAACCATATGTTTGTTCCGAAATGTCCTAGTTTGTTTTGAGTGGCCTTAAACTTCTGTCTCTCTCTTTCTCTCTCTCTTGCCTTGTGAATCATAAAATTAAAGCTGTGCGGCCTGATAAAAAAAAAATCAGGATGTGGGAGTACATCAATCTTTGATCGTATCTCAAGGTGTTGTTAACTAACCTGATTATTTTAATTCATCATGCTGCTATAATGTGTCTTTAATGTAATGAAAAGATGACATAGCAAATAAACTTACACTCAGATGATATTGTACAATCTCAACATATCACAGATGTGGTACCAGGTGAGCACTGCACTTCTACACATGGACTCCATTTTCACTCATAACTCTGTTTTTATTAATTCTTTCTTTGCCGGTCTTCATCTTTTTTTTAAGGTGAGAGAAAGAGAAATAAAATAAGATTAATTGAAATGGGGTTTAACCCTTATGTGCCCAATCTCGCAATTTTGCGAGAGGCCCAAAGTGACTGAGAATTCCCAATCTCGCAATTTTGCGATAGGTAAAAATGGCCGAAAATTCCCAATCTCGCATTTTTGCGAGCGATGAAAGATGGCAAAGTATTCCCAATCTCGCATGTTTGCGAGCGATGTACATGCCTCAGATATTCGTTCCGTGTAAAAAAGCCGTTCCGCATTGTAGTCTGACACCACTATGACTGCCTTCGCCTGTTCGCGCACTTTCCAATGATCTATAAATAACCCAGTGTTTCTACAGTACATTTATGAGTAAACACGTGATGAAGTTCTACTTTTGATTTTCTGCGTCTTTAGATATCAGGGTGGCTAAAACATTAACTGAAGACGAAATTAGGGAAATGTTTATAGATAACGGTTCAGGGGACTCATATCTCGACACAAATGACGATGAATTTGGACTACGAACTAATTTTGGACAGCTGAAATGAGAGTTACAGTGATCGTCAAAACCTGAGGACAATGGCAATGCCTATGTACGTAGGATGGACGGACTTGCTCGCTTTATGGAGTAGTCACCAGATAAACAAAGGTCCTACGATACAGTTTGTACTATTCAAGTAAATAACAAGTACATGCCCCGAAAACAGACCCAGAGTCTGTACAAAACTTGCGTGCTAAACATCCCGCTTTGCGATATTACTTTTTTGAATTGACGTTTATCGATCATTCAAAAGTAGACTATAAAGGGACAATATATACAGTATCTATTTCTATGGTAGGCTATAAGTAAGACAAAAGTAGCACATAAGTAATATTGCAAATTCTTCACATTAATTCGTGAAATTTCCAGGGAAAAAAATGTTTAGGGGATAAAAATCATCAAAATCTGGTGGTTTTCGTGAAAAAAACACATTTTTTCGCTAAACATTTCACATGTTTGAAAATTAACAATTGTCAATGTATAGTTCAACTAATACGCTAGATAAGTTTCAATTATTCTAAAACTGTATCTCCATAAATAAAGGAGTCACAGGCATTCAAAATGTTATAGCTCATTATCATATTTTTTAAAAAAAAATGGCGGGCAGGCTGGTGACTATCTTTAACAAAATGGCGGGCATACTCAAATTTTTTTGCACCAAAATGGTGGACCGCCTCAGTTGTTTTACGGAAAGTTTGGTGGGCATGTAAGGGTTAATGTCGTATTTGTCTGTACTAACCGACCAGATGGAGTCGTATGTCATGCAGTGTGCTTTGATGGTTATTTTGTCCCTGGTGTTAGGAGCACAGGAAGAGAATAAACTTATCCATCTTCAATTTCAACAGTCAGTTTTCAATAGTGTCCACTCAACACAAACCTGGTCATTTCGGAATTAACGTATGGTTCAATTTATTTCAATAATTTACCAGCGTGTCAGGGTCGTTAGCAGTGAGAGGAAACCGAGGGACCCAGAGAAAACCCACGAGGTTGGACAGGCAACCATACTCCTTATCATTTACAATCGGAGAATCGAAACCACACCAGTTGTTTCATTTCTAACAGGGGCGTGGTGAGGGCAATTATTGAGAAGAAATTATGAGTAACAAAAAAGATTTTGGCACAAAAACCCTTTTACTGACCGCGGAGCTGTGGACGGCGAAGCCGGCCACCGCGAGCGCCGAAGGCGCGAGCCCGCGGCGGGGGGTTCAGAGGGCCCTCACCCGTGAAAATTTCGAAAATTAGAAGCCCAACTTAACTTGACTCTTTCAAAATTTTTTTAATTGGGTCAGATGAAACAATTTTTCCACTTATAAATGTTTTTCATTTTTTGAGTAATTTGATTGTGATTTTGGCGCAAAAACTTTTTGGCGCATGAGTATGGCTACTCATGAACTCATTCTCACCACGCCCCTGATTTCTAATAACACAATGAAAAACCAAAGTCTTATCTAAAACCAATAACTTTGTTCTTCGTCTGTCTGTATCTTCAGGTGGAATCCATTTTGATTCATTTATCAATTGAACTTTTTATAAATTTTATTTTTTTCTTTGCCATTCTATCCATATTTTAACACAGACAACGTGACCCCCAAACTTCGTTCTTCACCTGTCAGCACCTTTTTTTTTAAGAAAGAGGCCGCTCTCCAGGTGGGCTCCATTTTGATTCAACACACAAGAACATTTTATTAATTTTGTTCTTTTCTTTACCCGTCTACACATGACATACCTGGTTTTTCATACCCAATAAAATCTGAAATGATCCTAGTTTTCCTCTGTACATAAAAGAATTAATGATATCTTTTATCTTGCAGCACAAATTTGAAAATCTTATTATCAGTATCAGAATCTGTAGAAAAACTTGAATAATTGTGTCTGAGCAGATATCTACATCTTTATAGAGTCTTTATTGCTCATGTGTCAGCCGTTAGATTTAGGAAATGTCTTCTTTTAACTTTAACTCATTCTTGTGGCAAAAACTTTTCTGTGTTTTGATTCTTTTACTTTACCCATTCTTGTGGCAAAAACTTTTCTGTGTTTTGAGTTGCAATTCTGGTTATCCAAAATATAAATCTGTACAATGAAACAGAACTTTAGGCCTTGTAGTGATATATATGAATCATGGCTCCCCTATAGTCACCCCACTTCACAAATCGCCAGGGTTTGGATGATCAACGCATGCACCTTGCATAATAAGGTCTGTGATTGAAACAAGAGGCAGGGTTTCGAATCCCAACTTGTATGTGACTAGAACTGGGTTGCCTGTCCAACTTAGGCGGTTTTCCACTTCTAAATCGTGTAACGGCCAAGAGAGTTCCACTTGATTAATCAATCTGATTTCCTCATGTCAGTGGCGCAAACCCATTTCATTTCAATTGAAACCAGGCCCGTAGCCACGGGGAGGCTAAGCCCTCCCCCCAAATCGAATTAACCCCCTCAAATATTTCGCCAAAAATAGTGATTTCTTAGGAGTGTTCTTAGCCGGCCACATCCTCAACCCCTCCAAAACATTCCGTAGCCCCCCCCCCACCGAATTTTATGAGTTGGTTACGGGCCCGATTGAAACTATTCGTTGGAAAAACCTGATTATTAGATGATGTTAAACCCCATTTGAACCAATTCGTTGGAGAAATACAAATATATGCGACGTTTAACCCAATTTCATTTTTTTAAGTCGTTTTTTTGAGAAACCCGGGGGTTGGGATGGCTGTGGTTTCGATCCATGGTGTGAGCGTATGTGGCATGGAGATAGGGGCGCCTTCTCAACCTCGTGGGTTTCCTCCGGGCACTCCGGTTTCCTCCCACTGCTAAAGACCCCTACGCGCAAGCGAATTATTGAAATAAAATTAAACCATGTATGTTAGTCCCGAAATGACCTAGTTTGTGTTGAGTGGACGTTAAACCTCATTTCTCTCTCTCTCTTGGAGAAACCCGAATATACGTGACGTTGAACGCCATTTTTATTTGAACCTGTTCATTGGAGAAACCTGAATATAGGTGACGTAAAACCCCATTTCATTTGAAGCTATTCATTGGAGAAACCCGATTAAACCCCATTTATATTTGATGCTTTGTTCTGTTTAAACGGGGGGATGGGGTGGTCTAGAGTGCCGCGCTTCAACCTCTAGCTGGCCGGTCACCTCTAGCTGGCCGGTCACCTCTGGCTTGCGGCTGTGGTTTCGATTCCTGATGTGAGCGTATGTGGCATGGAGATAGGGGCGCCTTCTCAACCTCGTGGGTTTCCTCCTGGCACTCCGGTTTCCTCCCACTGCTAAAGACCCCTACGCGCAAGCGAATTATTGAAATAAAAAATTAAACCATATGTTAGTCCCGAAATGACATAGTTTGTGTCGAGTGGACGTTAAACCCCATTTCTCTCTCTCTCTTTTACTGTTCTGTTTAAACGCACACAAAGATATTAAAGTACATGTAGTTTATAAAATCTACCTGACATTTTCACAGCATGCCAATCTTTCTGACATGTGTTTGTGGTGTCTGCCGGTGCTAATTACAGATGGCAGCATTTTCTTCCCTATAAAAAAAATTGTATTGAAGTTTTGGTAATTGCAGCAAATTGAAACAAGCGCATGTATAGTTTTATCTATTGCAATTTCAGTTTAATTTCTACAAGATTTGGTTTATAAGGATTATTTGTCGGAATTAATTTCAGAAAATTTACTTTATTTGAATTATTTGTAGGAATTAATTTCGATAAGTTTGGTTTATTAGAATTATTTGAAGGAACTGTAATTATTGTTAATGACATTTAGTTGATAAAATAACGCTGCAATAAATGTTGAATAGATCAAAGTTTAAAAAGCAGTCTGGTAGAACAAAATGTGGAATTTTCTTGGTTGAGAATCTGGGTCGTGGTCCAAACAGAAACTTTGTGAGAGGTTGTTTTACATATTAAACTTATGGTGTCTTGACTACAATTAGCTCCACTTGAGAATTAAACAGACACTAAAGTAGTTGACCACCATTATAAGTCACAAATTGATGATTTTGGCCGAAAACATTAAGTATATTTCACGAATTTTTAGAAGTATATATTCTGCTTTCATTTAATAAAATTGAAAAGGTTAAATTAATCTTTTTGTGTATATGGATGTGAACTGGAGTAGAACAGTATTACAAAACAGTATCATAATTGTTAGATATGGCAACCATTTAGATCAGAGATCTATTCATGAGGTAGAGAGAGAGAAATGGGGTTAAACGTCCACTCAACACAAACTAGGTCATTTTGGAATTAACATGTGTTTCAATTTTATTTCAATATGTCGCTTGCGTAGGGTTCTTTATAAGCAGTTGGAGGAAACCGGAAAATCCAATTGAGGTTGGACAGGCGACCCAACTCCTTGTCATGCCCACCTGGGGAATCGAAACCTCACCCGTTGACTCAGTGACAGACCTAATGGTACAGCTTACACATGCTAACCATTCGGGCATCCTCCACCCCTGGAAGAGTAAATAGTTCTCTGTTTGCAATGGTAATTAATAATTGTACTGGAAATACAGATTATGATAACTGTTTATTACTGGATGACATTTCAACAAGACTACTCTAGTCTTGACCAGACATGTTAAAAGTGTCTAGTTGTCTGGACAATGTCTTACATCACTGATAAGGGGGAATCGCACTTGAAAAACCTGAAAAAAATTTCTGTTGGTGTTGAACACCCGATGTTAAACCCCCTCACTTTGCACCAGCAAAATATTGAAATAAATGTGAACAATATGTTACTCTGAAATGACTGGCTATGTGTTGAGTGGACATTAAACCCCCCCTCTCTCTCTCTCTCGCTCTCTCTCTTTCTCTCTCTCTGTCTCTGTCTAACCCTTCTTATATCTGTTTATTAGCATGTAGATTTGACATTTGAATGTAATACTGGTGTAATATTATCATAATATGGCCCTGTAACAAGAAACCCCTCTATTTATGTTGTTTAATGATTTTCATATATTTATGTTGGCATTTCATTGGGCGGAGAAAAAAAAATCCTTTAATTTAAACAAAATATCAGATATCAGTTGAAAACCAAATATGACTTCAATGATAATAAAATCTTACAATAATTGAAAAAATAAACTAGCTGTGAGCTTTGAAATATCATGCAGGACCACAGCAATCGTGTTGTGAAGGTTTTGGAAACTCAATAAGCAAGTATAAAGAGCTGGAATCACTGGGTAGCCTAATGTACCTTATTGGTACTCCCTAGCCCAATTCTTTGCTTGTGAGGGGTAAAAAAAAGAGAGAGAGAGAGAGAGCAATGAAATTTAATGGCCACATGACACAAACTAGTCATTTTTGAGACTACCATATGGTTCAGTTTTATTCCAATAATTTGCTTGCACGTAGGTAGGGGTCAATGAGTCAATTTTCTCTCTCTTCAAGAATTTGAATATGAAGATGGATCCATGAAGGACAATTTAGGTAGGAGATGCAGAAAACAGGGTACATTAGTCACAGTTTCATTAAAGATACAATATGTAAGATTTAGATAAAGAGCTAGCCATTCTTGTTATAATAGTTCGAAAGAAGATAATGTAAAAAGAATAATTTGAAAATTTCATTCAAATTACTCTATTGCAAGCAGAGATATTAGCCTTTGAAGTTTTGAAAAGACTTCTGCAATAACTTCAACCCCGGTACTGGTTGTTCGAAGCTAAGTCTCACCCTTCCATTTTTAGCTTAAATCAAAATACGGCTGAACTGAAATCTGATGCCATCGAGAGTTGCTTATGGCCTTGATAAGTTAATTAATGTCTAATTGATAATTTAGAAATCATTTCAGGCCTAAAGAAATAAAGATTGCAATAGGCAGATTTAGCTCTTGCATAATGTATATTTGATATCTACAGTAGTAGAGGTTGCTTGAAATCTCTCTATTCTTTTTCATGTTTGAGATAACTTCCCTATGACATTAACACCATATGGAGATTTCTTTCACTCCTAAAAAACAGAAAATTGAAGTAATTAAATTCTGTTATATTTTTTTAGACGAGAATATGTGGATTTATATTTAATTCAAATAAGAAGTTTATCATTCAATCAGATATAACATTTCATCTATATGCTGAGAATTTTATGGAAAAAGAAATTTGATTTTGTATCAAATTGGAAAAAAATTGTGTTTTTCTTCCTTTTCTAAAGTTCAAGATAGAAGAAACCTTTTAGCAAGGGTTATTTTTTTAATACGTTATTTTGATCACAGATTTAAACCTTGAAGCACGAGGTTCTGTGTAAAGCATTGGCATCATGCTAAAGATCCACTAGAGCTGATATTGGGAAATTAGAATAGAAATAGGCTGTAGCTCCACTCTCTGGGCCAAGGGGGCCGGGATTGGATGGCCAAGTTGTTAGCATGTGCAGGCTGTATCATTATAGGTCTGTCATTGAATCAACTAGCAGGGTTTCAATTTCCTGATAGTTTATGACAAGGAGTTGGGTTGTCTGTTCAATCTCATGACTTTTCTCCAGGCCCTCGTGTTTCCTTCCACTGATAAAGCAGGCCCGTAGCTAGTCCAAAATTGTTAGGGGGCCAAAGGCTTCCGAGGGTGCCGATGTACCTACACTATTGAAGGGTTTATAGAGTGCTCTCCATAGGCATACGGGGGTTCGGGTTAGCCTAGTGGGAAAATTTGACAATCGCAAACGCGTTTTCTTGCTATTCCAGTCCCTGAGACAGTAGATGGTCTGATATAGCCTAACTTAGATGGCCGAGTCGAATTCCAATCAATCGTTTATATTCCTTGTCCATGGAATGAGGCACCCCACAAATCATGCCGTTTTTGAAGTCCCATTGAACAAGTTGTGGGCACCCAGCATTATGTACTATTTGCGGCCCAACATTTTTAGGCGCCCCACCATTCATGTCATTATGGGCGCCTCTCCGGAACAATGCACCCCACAGTTTTGGGCGCCCAATACATTTGTGGCCGCCTAACTAATCTCAGTAGCATTATATCATGGGCGCCCCTCCTAGATGGGGCACCCGACAAATCACATCGTTTGATTTTTGAAGAGTATCAAGCCGTTTTAGGTGCCCAAATCATTCATGGACGCCTAACCAATCTCACAAGCATTATATTATGGGTTCCCATCTTGGAATTATACGCGTCCCTCTGGGGTGAGGCACCCCACAAAACATGCCGTTTGAATTTAGAAAATCATCACGCCGTTTTGGGCTCCCAACTCATTTGTGAGCGCCTAACCAATCTCACTACCATTATATTATAGGCGGCCGTGATCGTGGCATTATGAGCGTCCATGACCTTGGCATTAAGGGCGCCCCTTTTGACTAAGGCACCCCGCAAATCATGCCGTTTTGGGTGCCCCATTGATCTAGTCGTGGGTGCTGAACCAATCTGATTCAGTATTATGCATTATGTGCGGCCCAACATTATAAGGCGCCCCACCAATCATGTCATTATGGGCGCCTCACCGGGATAAGGCACCCCACAGATCAAGCCGTTTGGGCACCCCTTCTGCTGTGGTGTTAATCGTCTGGGTCATTGTAAGGCGCCTCACCATTTGGCGAGGCGCCCATAAAACCAAGCGGCATTGGTTTGGTGCCAATATCGTCATAGGCGCCCAACCAATGTCACTCGACTTTCTTTGGCGCCCATACTATTATGAAAACGTTGATTGTTGATCTTGTATTGCGTCATTTGGCGCCCATTGAAGGAGCCGATTTTTCCCCAAGGGATAAAGGGCGCCGAAATTTTCACAGGGGGGCACCGGCACCCATTGCCCCCCGCTAGCTACGGGCCTGTAAAGAGACCTACACGCAAGCAAATTATTGAAATAAAATTAAACAATATGTTAGTCCTGAAATGACCTAGTTTGTGTTGAGTGGACCTTAAACCCCATGTCTCTCTCTCTCACTCTGGGCAAGGTGATGTTGGATGGCTGAATGGTTAGCATGTGCGCGCTGTATTATACAGCCTGTCATTGAGTCAACTGGCATGGTTTCGAATCCCTGGTTGTATGTGACAAGGAGTAGGATCGCTTGTTCAGTCTTGTTGGTTTTCTCTGGGGCCTCCGGTTTTCTCCCGCTGCTAAAGTCCCCTACGTGCAAGCGAATTATTGAAATAAAATTAAACCATATGTTAGTCCCAAAATGACTGTGTTTGTGTCGAGTGGAGGTTGAACCCCATTTCTCTCTCTCTCTCTCTCTCTTGGCAAAATTTCCTTCATAACCCACTATGCATATGGCTGACTTCATTAACCATGTTGACCACATTTCATTCATTTTCAATTTTTCATGGACCTGAAATACAACTGTTCTCTACATTTTGTCAATGCAGCTGTAACATACGAAATTCAATTATTCACTGGAAAATATCATACAGCAGGAAATACTTGTCGCTGATGAAACCCATTATAACTGGATATCAGGATCTAGTTTCATTTAATTTTAATTATAAGAAATATATCTAAACAGGTGTGATATAAGCCAAGGGGGGGCATATGCCTGGGGGTGGGGGGTGGTGGTCGTCACATTATTTTACTGCATACCAGAAATACTGAAAACCAGTTCATATTTCAACAAGTAGAGGAGTTAGAATTATGATTTTCCCAAAATATATTATAGGGTTTTTTCAATCAAATGGCTGGTGTAGAGGGGGGGGGGCATAAAGAATTTACTTGTAAGTCGATTTAATAAATAGTTATTTAGATAAAGTGTTAAAAGTATAGAAAAATTGGTGTCCCAAGGTCTAGTTTCATTTAATTTGGTTTATTAGTTTATAAGGGATGTATCTATGTGATATAAGAGTTTATAGAATGGTCTCTCTACAGGTAGTGATTACACAGACAAATAAATGGTGTATTTGACGCTTCAAGACCAGCATTCCTGATGAATCCGTAACTTAAAGCTAATTGCTGACTACATATAACAGCGGGAGAAAATATATTTACTTTTAACACCGTTCCATTGATCTCGTAGCGCGCACCACATATGTTTCCAATTCTTCTGATTGTAATGGAAAATCTCTCGTCTAATGAGATAACAGATTTTTTTTATGGTATATTAGAGATGAGGGTTTATCGTTACTAATACTCGGACTGTAAATAGCCGTCTGCTGTCACCAAACTCATTACGTCTGCTCTATTGGGCTCTTTATTGAAATAAAATACGCCAAAAGTGGTGAGTGTTATTTATTCACAGATGAAGAGTGTATTAATGTATATAAATGGCCAAAGAAAAGGTGTTTCTGTGCCACAATTTAGTGCCTCCGATACTATTTGGCTCTGTTTTTTATTAGTATTTTAATTGACGCTCTTCATTAAGTGTTATTAATAATGAATGACCTTTTACAAATAACAGCAAAGTGCTATCAATAAAATTCGAAATAGAGGCTGATTCAGCCCTAGCAAAATGTTCACCGATTCAACTGAACCAATGAGTAGCCAGATTAACTGTAACCGATGCAATTGATTTGAGTAGAAATAAAGATCCAATTAACAATCAACCCTAATGATTTCAGTGTTGATAAGGGGGGTTGGATGGCAGAATGGTTAGCGAGAGAGAGAGAGAAATGGGGTTTAACGTCCACTCAACACAAACTAGGTCATTTCGGGACTAACATATGGTTCAATTTTATTTCAATAATTCGCTTGTGTGTAGGGGTCTGTAGCAGTGGGAGGAAACCAGAGTGCCTGGAGGAAACCCACGAGGTTGAGAAGGCGCCCCTATCTCCATGCCACATACGCTCACATCAGGGCTCGAAACCACAGCCGCAAGCCAGAGGTGACCAGCCAGCTAGAGGTCGAAGCGTGGCACTCTAGACCACTAGATCATCCCTCCTGAATGGTTAGCAGGTGTGCGTTGTATTATAAGGACTGTCATTAAGTCAGCTGGCTTTGTTTTTATTCCCCGCTTGTACGTGACAAAGAGAAGGATTGCCTGTCTAACCTTGTGGAGTTTTTTCTGGGTCCTCCAGTTCCCTCCCACTGCTAAAAGATCAATACACACAAGCAAATTGTTGTAATAAAATTGAACCATGTGTTAGTCCCAAAATGACCTATTTTGTGTCAAGAACTTGTTAAACTCTCATTCTCTCTTTCTCTTTTTGAAACACAACCAATAATTATATGGAATACAATTGGAAGACCTGAAATGTATCCAGTTGTTTAATTACGGAGAGAGAGAATGGGTATTAAAGGTCTACTTGACACAAACTAGGTCATTTCGAACTAACATATGCTTCAATTTAATTTCAATAACTTGCTTGTGAGTAGGCGTCTTTAGCAGTGGGAGGAAACCGGAGAAAACCCACTAGTCTGGACACCTGACCCTGGGGCATCCAAACCTCACCAGTTGACTCAATGACAGGCCTTGTGATACAACATGCAGACTCTAACCATTCGGCCATCAAACCCCCTCCATGTTTAATTAGATAATATTAAATAAATAAATATGGTACATAATGACTTCATGATGCTACTTTACTTTTAAGTTATTTATTATTTGCTGTGTACGTTAAAGAACCCTTTGACAGTTGGAATTCAACGAAGACCAGTCGGAAATGCTGCTGTCCAGGCTAAATTTAATCATAGCACATGCCAGGGTAGAATCTCGTCTTCATTAATTTGGTATGTGCAGAAAAATAGAAAAAATAAAACAAATCCCATTGTTGGGTTTCATAGAAATAAAACGGAAACATTAATAACAATAAATAAGATGTTAAAAGAAGCGAACTGTGTGATGTGATAGTTATATTATCATGTCCTCATAAATAGCGGAAGACTTTGATGCTGTTAATACATGAAACCTGATCATATTGACCATTTATTTAATTATGTTCTAATGATAAACGGAATATTGTTATTTTATTATGGATACAGTTTACCTAATTTGGTTACTGGCTAACTCGATCAATCCAAAGGAATCAATTTATGCTTTGGCCCATCTTTTTCTCATGTAAGAAGTCAATAATTGCCAAAGAAATTTCATGATTTTATTCCCTTTTGTGGGAGGGTTGACACTTCTTATGTTCTTTTTTGTAATTGTGCGTTGTAATCATTCCTGTCGGTCATTAGAGTCGTTAATATGACAGTTTAACGAGATGTGTGTTTTGATCCCTGCGTCTTTAATGCACTTGGATGTCTAGATCTCGATATAAAAACCATGATATTTTTGGCAGAATATCTTGTATAATGGACTAAATGAATTTTCTTTGAAGACTGGCATCAATTCTGAAGGGAATTATCATGAAAAGAATAGACTTTCGGAATAATTTCAGTGAGTGAAAAATGTTATTAACCTTCAAAGAATGAATGTTTTGTTTGCTGAAAATAAAAAAAGGAATACATTTTCTCCAAAGATTTCAAAGCTTTTTAACCAAAAGATAGGAAACAAAATTAAAAACAATAATTTTCCTCTTTGCACCCGTTAAAAAACATTATACAAATCTCAAATTTCAAAGATGTTGAAAAAAGGAAAAAAATTGAAAATGCCAGAAAAATGTATCCATTGAAATACTACATTTTTTGTAAAAACTTTTTGTTTTCCATCTAAATAACCAAGTGGACTTTTGTTGAATTCAGAGCCTCACATAGAATTGAACATGGTTAAATATATCTAGTTGTTCGTATGGGACAAAAAACAAATTTCCATATGTGTACTTATTGGAGTGCACGTAAAAGAAACTTTTTCAGTCGGAAATTGATAAGGAGAGGCTGAAACACAGCTCAACCACACTGTAGGATGTATACACCCTAAGCCCCTTATTTCCTTCTGCATCAGCACAGTTGGTGCAGATAAATGGGATGTTAAACCCATGGCATGAAAGTCTTCTCTTCTGTCTGATACTGGAATACAGTTGGAACATCACTTATTCTGTATGACGTAGACCCCCTTCCGCATCGGCATAGTTGGTGCAGAAAACCCTGGCTTGAAAGTTTTCTCTCTGATGCTGGAATCTCGATATTTTAAAAATAAAATCTGTTTCCATATATCATGGTATTAGAAGCGACTATATCTGAAATAATCGTATTAGTTGAGTATTTGCTCAAGGTTTCTGAGTATGATAAAAGATATTCATTTCATATCTCCGCAACCTGAAGGCAAGCAGAAGTCGTAGATAACGTAATCATTCTAAAAGCTGCTACAGGAATCAATTCTTAAAACTATTCTGTTATCTTAAATCGTAGGTACCACAATATATTCTCGAACAAGAGAGTAATCTTAGCTAAATGTCATGGATAAAGGGCAAGGAATGGATAATCGAATCAAACCCCATTTACAAGTAACTTCAGCATGTGTTACATTTTACATAACAAGTAATGGCCGCTTTTAAGATATGACTCGCAGGTAAAAACTCAATTAACATACATAAGTCTCTAAAACGCAGGTTTCTGTGGTGAGTCTGGGTGAACTTATTCCTAAGAGATTTACCTTTTTGAATACTTCATCCTCAATCGTGAGTAATGGCTGCCTGCCTTTTAAGATATGACCCACAGGTAAAAACACAATTAAAGTTTGCAAGTCTCTAAATCACAGATTTCCGCAGTGCGTCTGGGTGATGCACCTCATGAATGCTTGACCTTAAGGAATACAAATCCTTTCTGAAACTATTAATGTTTTGATGATGTTGATGTTACATCCAGAGAGTAAAAAGCAATCTAGAAATTGATATATCTCAGCTTCAAACGCTCCTGATCCTCTTTTTGTAGAGTTGCATTCATTGAGATTCGAGTGACTACACTTAGAGGCAAACGTGAAAATTGACGATGGGTTATATCTCTTCTACCCAGCAGGATGTCGTATATTTTTATAAATGGTTATCTTTTAAATGGTTGTAGCAGAGAGATTCATTTAAAGATATCTGCGTATTTCATGTTCCCAAAGATTACGAACCCAACGAAGTATTCAAAATTTTATGGTATAACACATGTAAGTGATAATGTCGAATTTGATTTGCATGGTAATAACAAAATATGTATTTATATGATACATTACTCAAAAGAAGTTAAACAAATTATGTTTTTCTTACATTTTCAAACCGATTTGAGGTTGTTTGCCATAGATGTAATTTTGCAAAGTGATTTCCCCAACAGTATGAACTGTGACTGAGGAGTATGACAAAGAGTAATGTTGCTTTTCGAACCTTGTGAGTTCTCTCCTGATCCTCTGACTTCCTGTCATTGCTAAACACTCCCATGAGCAAGTAAATTATTGAAGTTTAAATCGAACCATATATTAGTCTCTCTCTCGCAAGAGAATTATTGAAATAATCTAGTTTGTGTCAGTGGACATTAAGCTCTCTCTCTCTCTCTCTCTCTCTCTCTCAATAAGGTACACTAGGCTACCCAGTGATTCCAGCACTCTACTGAGTTAATGAGTTTCCAAAACCTTCCCTCTCCCTCCCTCTACCTACCTCTCTCTCTTTTATATAATCTGGCACCGATCCTTCAATCCTTGGGGGGGGGGGGGGCGATGGCTGAATGGTTACTGTACGCACCACGCTGTATCATACGGCCTGCCATTGAGTCAACTGTGGTGGTTTCGAAACCCCAGTTGTACGTGGCAAGGAGTAGGGTTGTCTGTCCATCCTCTTGGGTTTTCTCCGGGTGCTCCTGTTTCCTCCCACTGCTAAAGACCCCTATACGCAAGCGAATAATTGAAATAAAATTAAACCATGTTAGTCCCGAAATGACCTAGTTTGTGTCGAGTGGAGGTTAAACCCCATTTCTCTCTCTCTCTCTCTCCCTGTGTAATTGAGCTCAAGTTTCTCCTCTATACAATGTTTGAGTTATTCTATGAATAAATCATCTGATGAATGATGAAAGCCGATTATTGTATACTAATTAATTGATACTGGGTATTGTTCTCGCTTCATATAGATCTCATCTACAAATATATACACCATGATATTTCTACTGGGGTGGATCCTGGTGGAGGGCTACAGGGCTGGGGACACTGAATACAAATATATACTGAGTGATATTTCTACTGGGGTCGATCCTGGTGGGGTGTGGGGAGAGGGGTCTAGGGCTGGATTAAAAATTAAATGAAATGGGGTTTAACGTCCTGCTGTTCGTAAAATTATATTTATTATATAAATACAATAACTAGAGCTAATTTGGGGGTCCTTTTGATATTGGGGTAAATGACTGAAATGTCACTAGGGCTCTTGAATCAACAGTAAAAAGGGGAGTATTAGATTTATTTGGCACAAACATTTAAATAGAGCTAATTTGGGGGTCCCTATAATATTGGGGTCCCCGGAAATTTTTTATAAACAAAATCCACAAACATTATTCTGTTGCCATGAATTTGAGCTTTTTGTTTGTTGGGGTGATATTGCTGAGGAAATCGAATGTTACATTAGCGTCTTCATATGCTCCACAAGTCACCATTGGCACCCAAACTTTTCCAAATTTGCAGAGACGAGGACCCAAGAGCACTGCTCCCTTGTTCTCGGACCCTCTGTACCCAATATTCTGCCTTCGCCACTGTTATTTCTTTATGGTCTACTTTTCTCTACGAGTACATCGTGAATAATTAATGAAATTTGAAATGAATGAAATGACTCATCTATGGGCCATCTTTATTAAGTTTATTTGTTTTTTTGTTATTGGTTCAGTAAGGGCAGTTTGTTAGATGTTTATCTTTCCGAGGTTTCTCTTTTAATTTTGAGAGTCCAGTAAAATGTCACTGTGTAGTCACTGGATTAGGTGCTTGACAAGGAGTGTCTAGTTGTTGGGATAAGACAAAAAAGTCCACATGTACATTTGTTGGTGTGCTCATAAAAACCTGAATGTAAGAATTTAGATTGATTGAGATTATGCCATTTTCTGTCATTTGTCTAGAATTTAGTTCTTTGTAAAACAAACTTTTTGGGTTTTATTGGGGTCCTTTGGTTTCCTCCCACTGCTAAAGACCCCAACCTGCAAGTGAATTATTGAAATAAAATTGTACCAAATGGTTGATGTGAAATTTCATGTGATCATTAAACCCCATTTCTCCCTCAAGACCCTGAAGTACTCAGAATTAATTTGAGTTGGCCTAGTAATGATTTCTGTATTAAATAAAGAAGTTTTTAAAACGGAAGGTTATTAATTAGCTCGCAGAGTTTACAAGAAAAAATAACTCCCCATATTTTTATTTTTGCAGGATAACCTTGTGAACTGGGAAGTAATATCAGTCACAGTGATCAAATGGGATTTAACGTCCACTCAACACAGGTCATTTCAGGACTAACATATGGTTTAATTTTATTTCAATAATGCGCTTGCGCGTAAGGGTCTTTAGCAGTGGGAGGAAACCGGAGTACCCGGAGAAAATCCACAAGGTTGGACAGGCGACCCAACTCCTTGCTACGTACAACCGGGGCTGATAAAACAGATAAAGTAGGAATTATAAATCAGGAATTTGATTCATAACAATTCGAATGCAATGACCCTTTCTCTAATAAAACTAAAAAAATATCCTATTCTGGCCTAACATTGTAAACTGTTCTATCAGTCAAAGAGTTAATAATATATGACTAGAATTTATTTTATTTTGATACAAGCCATTAAAGAGCACCTGCAGGTTTTATGTTGGTAATGAGTGCAGGGTGCGTTATGAATAATTAAATTATTAGACACCGTGTACCTGATGGTCTCCCATATTATGAATGAGTAGATTGTTGTAAGGCAAAAGCAATTTAATTTTTTTAGTTCTTCAAGGTCCTAATTATAAGTCTTGTGAACAATAAGGTCTGTCATTTAGTCAACTGGCGTGGTTTCATGATAAGGAGTAGGGTCGCCCGTCCAATCTCGTGGGTTTTCTCTGGGTCCCCTGGTTTCCTCCGTCTCAATCGAATGATTAAAATAAAAATGAACCTTGTGTTAGTCCCAAAATGACCTATTTTGTGTCGAGTGGAGGTTAACCCCATTTCTTTCTCTCTCTCTCTCTCTCTCTCTCTCTCTGTCGCTTATACATAAGGTGTATGTAATTAATAAAACTGGGTGAAAAATGTACACACCTTTAAACTGATATTTAAGCACAGGTATTTTATTAAAGAGTTACCGGGGAGTTAGTTGTATATGATATTAAAACCTGGACCTCAGTGTTTCTGGGGGAGTTGTATATGATTATAACACCTGGACCTCATGTTTAATCCATTACCTTTAATAGACTAGTAGATAGAAAACAAATTAACCTTTTATCGGCTAATAGATTTCTCCGTTTAATTTCCATTGCACCTTCCTTTATTTTTTTTGTTATCGTAAAACGATTAAAATTTATTGGTCTTACTTTTAGATTAATGACATCCATTAAAGAGGCTCTTGAAGAAACAATAGAGTTAAGTGTTACAAAATATATTGTATGTTAGTTGAATCAATGTACAGCTATAATTATTTCCAATATCTCTAGGAGTAGTGGTTAGTAGCCCATTGAACCATGTATGTATTAGGGAGGGTCATAGGCATACAGGGAAAATTTTGACTGTGGGGGCAGTGGTGGTTGGTGCCCAAAAATGTAGTTAGGTTCTTAGAATGTTAATCGTGGCTTACTGTACTCCAAACAATAGAGGGTTTGAGTCTTAAGATTTCTATTTAATTGCCAAACTATAGACACTCTTAATTTAAATTCGCTGTTAAATTGGTCACATTCAAGAACACAATATTTCTTTATACAACTTTTACAAAGTAAATTTGTGTGCCGCCCCCCCAACCGTCTATGGGGAGGGTCACAGTGGCTAAGTGGATAAGACACTGGCCCGCTAGCCTGGAATTCGGGTGTTCATTCCTTGCATTGGCTGAGGTCATCTAGATTTTCCGGCGTGGTTCCCTCTTGTCAGTGATGGAGGGCCTGTCAAGGACCATTGTTAGTTTTCTGGGAGGATGGGGCGAAAAACCAAGGTCCAGTGTACACATTGATGTGCATATAAAAGATCCCTTGACAGTTGGAATTCGATATAAGCGTAGGCTGAACGGTCAAAATTTCCCTCATAGACCACTGTAGGGTGTATGCCTGTCTTCATTAGCCCAGTTTTGAGCAGAACAGTGGGACGTTAAGATTCCATCTCACCGTTTACACATGCTTAAATCACTACTTTTAAGGAGTCATTCATCAATTGAAACACAAATAAAACAATCTGTTTCTAATCTGGATAATAGAGTTTAAACAAATGAGTTTTTATCTGTGACTTAAGAATTCTTTCACAAAGCACTACATTTAAGGAGTTATCTCGTTAATAGAAACACAAATACAGCAATGGGTTTTAAGCTGTGACTTCAAAATGGTTAAAATTTGAGATTCTCTAATGATTATTAGTAACCAATCTCAATTTTTTGCCTCTTTGATCATTTCCTACTTGTATGTGGTTCCTTCCAGTGCTAAAGCCCTAGTTTGTAGTTGAGTGGATATTAAACTCCATTTCTGATCGGTGCAGCAGAGTACCATTCAGGGAAGATGGTGGTCATTGCACCAAGGGTGTCTTCTACCAAGGCTCTATTCATCCCCCCACCCCACTGTTATAACTAAACTTTGCCACTATTTCTACATGATTTTCAAATTAAGCAGCTTACAGTTCTTGTCCCTGAAATACCAGTTTGATTTCAAACAGTTGTTTTCTACCAAGTTCCCTATTCCTTATTACCCACTGTCATAACTTTAACTTTTCCCTTATTTCTACAAATTAAAGAATTTACCATTCTTGTACCTGAGAAACCAGTCATATTTCAAACGGTTTATAATTGTCAATCTGAAATGTCAGGGTTTGATGATAAAATTGCCGACAGGAAGGCCATAAGGAGTATTTACAAGACAATCAAACCCATCTCTTGAAATATTCATTCATTTATCTTTGATGTGAATTGTTCAGTATGAGGTTTTACGTCACAGATTGCGACATTATGATTCAATTAAAATGTCTGCTTGAATCAATTGTTGCATGGTCAATTTGCTTTTATGATTAACGATGGAATCTTAAAAAATACATTTTAGAGAGGAAATTATTTTTTGACATCGACTAATTGTTTATGGGTGTGTCACAAAGAACCTGGAGGAATATTGACGCCTGATTGACAGTTATGTTTTCCAGTCCTTGTTGCAATCACTCATTTAGTGCTGACAAATTGTCAAACAAATGGGTCAATGAAGGGGAATTTTGCCATGACAGTGGCCTTTCCATCTATTCTTCAAATTGAAATTCAATTGTCACAGATACTTTTATTATGTAAACACCGTGCAAATACACAGATGAACCATATTTTTTTGTCCTATCCGAATGTCGAGATGCCTTTTCCTTGCATGGTGTTCCAACCTTTAGCACTGGCAAGAGGAACCCAGGCTAGAAAACTCTGAACATATTAACACAAGGTACAATTTTATGAATACACAATTACTGAGTTTAATACTAAGCGACGTTTCGAAAGTATCCCCGTTGAAACATCGCTTAATATTGAACATATTAACACAAGGTACAATTTTATGAATACACAATTACTGAGTTTAATACTAAGCGACATTTCGAAAGTATCCCCGTTGAAACATCGCTTAATATTAAACTCAGTAATTGAGTGTCCATACGATTGTTATTAAGATCAATGAAATGGTATGAAATTTAAATGAGTTTGATAAAGACGAGAGTATCCCCATTGCAACGTCGCTTAGTAATTGTATATCCATACCATTGTTATTAAAAGCAATTAAAAGGTATGGAATTTAAACGAATGTGTCTAGATCGTCACCACATACTTCAGCTGCACGCCGGTGTAGCAATTTGTTATAGATGATCATTAGATGGCTTATATGAGATCTGCCCACGGGGGCTCGTTAAGTTGTGTATTATTTATTAATTATGTGTCTGTCTCCGATTGTCTAATGATATAAAGTAGGATGTATTAATTATGAATCGTTGTTATAGAAATTAAATCATGGCTAATGAGTTATGTCAGTCATATCTGTCTGGTCATTTTCTTGTTTTTTCGCTGCGATGTGCCAAGTGGCAGATTTTGTTATTTGGATTTAACAAGAATCAGGAGTTCAAGTTTTTATTAGGCAGTAATTAAATGATTAGATTAATAAAATGTCTTTTAAATATGTCAACTTTAGTGAAATATTATTCAGCCATCATCTATTGCTCTTGTGGGGGGGGGGGGGAGTGAGGTCGACTTTAGATCAATGGTCTGTCATGGTATGGTTGGTGGTGATCCCACACGTGAGAGACAAGGAGTAGTTTTTAAGTGTACAATCTCTTGGATTTTTCTCTTGGTCATCCGATACTTTCCAAAACATTGACCCCAAAACAAATCTCTCTAAAATGTATTTTACTCAAAATAAATAAAATTTTACTACCAGTATTTACACACAAAAAAATTTAACCTCATGACCCGGTATTGACCTAAAACAAATTAAATCTTACGACCCAGTATTTACCAAAAACAAATTAAATTTTATGACACTGTATTTAAATAATTACATGTCGCTATTTTACCCAAAGTAAAATTCAATCTAACTTCCCAGAATTTTCAATACCCCCCCCCCATCCCACCTCAAATTATATCTTACTATTTACCTACTACAGATTTACCTGAACACCTCCCTTGTATTTCTATATTTTACCCAAAGTAAATTAAATCTTACTGTCTACATATTTAAATAACTCTATTATCCCGAACCCCTTTCCTCCCGAAATTATATGTTACTTTTCACCTACTACAGATCCACCTGAACACTGCCCCACATACTCGTATTTCTATATTTGATTGCCCAGTATTGTTAATACCCCCCACTTTATCCACCCCATCCCATCCCAAATTATATCTTACCTGAACACCGCCCTATATACTTATATTTCTATATTTTACCTCACATATTAAAATCTCTCCAGTGGTGACTTGTAAACTGGCAGTAATGGTGATGACATGCTGGTATTTCCTCATCTTTTAAAACATCTCCTGACGTTCATATGTCGACCATGATAACACTCCTCTACTAAGATAATACAGACATTTTTACCTACTGCCTGATTTCTTCTAGAGATAAAAACATCCACTCAAACCATTATTTAGCTATTATACACCTAAATTTGTAAGGTAAAACAAAGTCTATTTAGCTATTTTAGACTTACATTTATAAGGTAAAACAAAGTGTATTTAGATATTATACACCTACATTTGTAAGGTAAAACAAAGTGTATTTAGCTATTTTAGATATACATTTCTAAGGTAAAACAAAGTGTAAAAAAATTGTTACACACGAGTGCAGGTCTGTCTTTAAACTTACTCAGTCTGTGTGGTTTTTGGTTTCCAATCATTACAAAATTTCTATCCAACAGATAAAATGAAATGAAATGGGGTTTAACATCCTATTGTTCTGCTCCTAAACTGGGCTACTGAAGAGGATATACACCATACAGTGTGCTATGAGGGAAATTTTGCCCAGACAGTTGCACTATGACCTACTCTTATATTGAATTCCAACTGTCAAAGGATCTTTAAAGTGCATGCCAATGTGTCTACAGGTCCTCAATTTTCCATCCCATCCGAACAACTAGACAGCTGTCCTTCTCAGGCCCTGAGAAGGGGGAACCAGGCTGGAAAATCTGGGTGAACTTTCTTGGCCAATGCCGAGAACCTCAACACTCGAACCTCCATGTTAGTGAGCCAGCATTTACCCACTGAGCCACTATGATCCCTGTATTGAAAATCAAGCAACATTAGGTGTTGTTCAAAAGACCAGACACAAATTCCATTTATGGTGCTCTATGATTTTATTTTTCACAATGCCATAGAATTTTACGGAATATAAATTGTTTGATGGATAAATTTGCCAGGCCAGGCAATTTCAGAACTGGAAATAAGAGTCCAGGCTAGCGGTGAGGTGGGAATTATTAAGACAATCAAAATTCACAATTACAAATCATGTTGTGAAAGTTCTCCAGAAACAGGATGAAAATACTGACAGGATTAGTTTCTAGCCATTCCGTTAGGTGCAAAAAGCAAAATCCTGTCTATGAGTTGGCATGCATATAGAACTCTTTAATTCGATAAAACTATGCTGAAACACTGTTGCCCAAGCTAAATTTCCCACATGGCACACTGCATGGCATGGGCCCATCTTCATTAGCCCAGCAGGAACACAACAGAAGGACGTTAATGCCCATTTCATTTTCTGGACTACTAAAATATATATAGGTTACAAAAAACAACAAACTAAAAAGAACTGATGCATCAGTGTAAAGGAGAATCCGTGATCAAATAGTTTTCTGTTGTGCTTTATCTTTGTCTCAGACTTAAATAGTTTCTTTTGTAATTTCAGATTCCATTAGCAGACGCCGAAAGGTCTAAAAATAAGTGGTAAGTACCAGCATTTGTTACTTCACAAAACTATGTTTCAAATTCAGTTTAATTAATGTTATGTGCTTAGAAAGCGAAAAAAGAAACAACTGAAGACCTACCTGGAATCGTGTCAGCTCAAAAGTCGTTTAACAAAACTGGCATTTCCTAATGGCTAAATACTTCTCATATAAATGTCACCTATTATTTTGCAAAAACAACTGAAAGAAAACTAATTTCCACAAAGGTAAACAGCGAAATAGTTAAAGAATTTAAGTGACAACTGCCAGTAAACCCAGTAAAAAATGTGAAAATTGTCATTTTCAAAATGGAATCGGAGTTATATTGAAAAAGTTTGGGGTTTAATGGGCTCGGATTGTTTTCAATATGTCATTGTGGATTGATGATGTAGCCAAAGTATACAGAAGCTATTTAACTTCAAAAGATAATGGGTTACTAAGTTACTGCCATCTTGCCGTCTGCTTCTAGTCATCTTGTGGGGTCGAAATATACAGAAGGGTTAGAATCACACGAACACAGATGGTGTAGCATCCAGTGCACAAAACACAGAATGGTAGCCGAACTTCACCTTGGCATGTATTTATTCAGGCTGTCGTCCTACCATGCACATTGTCAGATTTCTTCTGAAATTTTCTTTTGGTTTTTGGTTTCTAAACTAGCGCCAGATGCATTCTATCACTTACTGATAAACAAGATTCACTAAATAAAAAATCCTTATAAAATTTGAAATGACTCTTATTACCAGTTCTGTCCTTATTAACATGCATGGGGCACATTGTTCAAGCGTTGGATATAGGGCATATTGTCCCTGCATTCAACATAGAGCATATTGTTGATAGGGCATATTGTTCCTGCATATAACATTGGGCGTATGGTGCCTGCATTTATGATGGGGCATATTGTCCCTGCGTTTAAGATGGGGCATATTGTCCAGCATTTGACATGGGGCATATTGTCCATGCACTTATATAAGGGCATATTATGCAAGTGCAAAACATTGGTCATATTTATATGTGTTTTGCATGAGGCATATAAATACTGGTTTCAAACAATAATTGTAAACCTGTCAGTGAATTGTCACTTATGTTTGAGAGAAATGTTTGAATTTTTATCCATAATTGAACCATTATTTATTGATCTAATCAGTTTGTTTATTAATGGATATAGATTTGATAATTTACTGGCAAATTTATCAGTTGAAATGAAGGTGTGTTGAAATACAAATAGATTAACAAAATTCATTAAACAGTATTTGTTGTTTGTCTACTATGGGTTCCAGCTTCTTTGAAGGGACATTCTACCCACAGACGTACATAACAATTTGATGTAGGGATTAATTGGAAACTGGCATTTTCAATTTTAGACCCCAAATATGAGTTTCAATGATTATTTTCAAGGATATAAGATGCTTGGTATGATGTATTAGAATATTGAAGATTCTTGTTAGAATTTGACCCCTAATGTTAAAACAGTATGAATATGTAATAAAATGGATTCAGCACCTACAGGGCCCCAGTTTCTCGAAATCTTGACAAAAGATAAAATCTAAATTTTATTTGCACTAAAATCAATCTAATACAATCCAATAAAATCACTTAAATTTGGATTTGATCTTAGTTGAAATTTTGTGAAACGGGCCCCTGGGCGCTGATGAAGATTTTGCTTTGACATTGGTGTTTCTGTCAACAGAATTTTAACTGTCTAGGGTTCTTTTACATCCATGCTAACATCTACATGCAAACTTTTTTGTTTATCACATCCTGAAGACTATAGACAGAATTTTTATTTTTTAAATTTCTTGGCGGGGTGGGGTGGGGGGGTTGGGGCAATTATTAAATGAAAAAGTCCTTGTTGCTCTTTTCTTTAGAATATTGAAATTTATTGAAGCAAAAAAAAAACAACATGTTCACTACTACACCATGAGGAATTTGATTTGGTATAATTTAGAATTTTCATCAGTTAACAAAAAATTGGTCAGAATATCTCTTTAAGTATTACTTTTATTTTTTATCTGACTTTGTTTTGATGCCTACTGTTATCTATAAGTAGTGCCATGTTGTTATCAGGGCCAGGTGAGGTCTGTCATGGTTGCTTGCTCATGGTACCAAGCAGAACAATCACTGGTTAAAACTGACCAGTTGAGGTCTGTTAAGTTGGCTTGCTGGGGATAAATATCAATGAGTCTAAACTTGACCAGGTGAAGCCAAGGAATATATATCAGAACTGACCAGAATAATGAATGAATGAAAGAATGAATGAATGGGATTTAATAGCCAACTTTCTAGCATAAAACATGTCTATACCATGCAGTGTGCTATGAGTCTAATATTTCCTCTGAATTCCAGCTGTCCACTTAGTCAACTGTCCAATCCCAACTTAATTTTTATTCCCATCTTAATGACAAGACACGCTGTCTGTGCACTGCTGACAAGGGGAAACCACCCTGAAAATTCTGAATAAATTTCTCGGCCGATTCCTCGTTAGTAATCACAGAGCCAGAATAACACAATTAAAGAAAAAGCTTCAATTCAACACAAAATGTCTGGTGTTCCATCTAAAAGCTTATTTCAATGAAATCCTTTCAATTTTTTTTACACTGGATTCTGCGTTCATTCCCAAGATTTTAAGACCGGAAAATAGAAATTCATTTGGTTGTAGATCTTACTAAAAGACCCATTTCCGTGACCATTTATTCCGACAATGTGGCATTATTCTTGGAGTATTTTTTTTTTTTGACATCACGTTTAACTCTGACAAAGTAACAACATTTTGAGGTAGTTGGTTATAAATCTTACTTATGATCACAAAATTTCCATGATCATTTATTCTAACAATATGGCATTGTTCTAGTTCCTGGGTTTTTATTTCTTTATATAAACACTTTGCTATGTTACACAGAATTTCGGGCCATTTATCACTAGCAGAAAAAATCTAGACAAAATTCACTGGTTTAGAAATATTGTGGGAATCGTATGTCATTTATCAACCAGAACAACTAATATTTCTCTCTCTTGCGGGACAAACGGAGGGAATTTTTCGCTGGGAGATACAATAGATTAGAAAGGAGAAGTAGGTTTCTAAATACAAGCAAGGTTATGGAGAATCAATGAAGAGCTTATTGATAAGACGTGTTGACAACTCCTTCTTTCAAACGCTATTCATATTCGCTATTCAGGAGACCACTTCTGATTGGCTTGCAGACCAATCGCGTGGAATTAGACTTCATTTGCAGGTCCAATATTAAATTAAACAAATATAGAACAAGTGGAGGCCTGTGGCCGCGAATACCAATGAGAAAAATTCTTAAAAGCTAGTCAACAACATTTCTATTCACTAGATGGTGCTTTAGTCCAAGTGGTTTTACTGATCGCAATTTAAGGCGCTATTCTCGAAGACGACTTTTTTTTCTCGAGAGCTTTTAACTTCTCTTTATAGGAGATCTGTTAGTCGGATAAACAGTTGACTGAATCTGGCCGTGATTCATTCGTTGTTCCTAACTACTCACAGCTTATCAAAACTTTACTTTCTTTGTCTGATTGAATCGAGGGAAAATATTTAGACTTTAACGATAATGTTGATGTTCTGCTAGATTAATGGTGCAACAATAACTAAGGTACACACACTCTAATGGATGATATAGACCAATCGTTTATTGGCTGTCAATAATGTGATTTTTTCTTGTCACCGATCCACAGCTTTTTTATTTACCCACGTCTGAGATTTGACAAATAAAGGAAAGAAAAGAAGAAAAAAATTGAACTTTTGTTCTTCTCGTGGATGTAAATGATACATTTCGTAAATATATATTAATTTTTGAAAAGTAAATACAATTTTTTTATGTTATTTGTTATAATTTGGTGTTGTTCAATACAGTTTTAAAAAAAAGAATTGCACATTGAAACACATGATTTTACAGCAACAAACAAAAAGGCCTCGGAAGAAAAACTTATTTTATCTTTGATTAACTTTCAATATAATGAAACAAAAAAAATTGTAAATATAGTTAAATTTTTGGCACCAAAAAATAGACACAAATGGGTCACAAGCAACACATATTATAATGTAATATGATGTATATAAACTGATTTACATTCAGTCACTTCTGTTGTTACTCTCATTTCTAATCAGTTATGTTTGGTGAAATAAGCGAAGAGTTCAAATTGAATGGCAGTCTTTGGCATCTGGTTATTCCAGTCTATCCTGCTATATGGTCTTCCCTTGTGGGATATATTTAGCCTCATACATCCAGGCACTTCATTACTAATTTGGGCTCACGATTCCTTTCTTTAATTGTGTTATAAATATTGGATACCAGAAGTCCATCTTTCCACAGTAAGATAACAACATCAATGTTGATTTAAATTGAGCTATAAATCATTTTTGAAATGTTGAAGACTGTGGATGATACGGAGTTACAGATTTGGCTACTATAAGAAAAAAAGTTGAAAATTTAAAATACATGAATTTACAAAAGAATAAATGAATTTACAAAAGAATAAAAGAATTTACAAAAGAATAAATGTATTATTCAAAAGAATATTCTTTTCTTTTTAGTATTTGTTAATGATTTGTTGTTTTTCATAATAACTTATTAAAAACTAGACCTGCATGCAGGAATGACGGGTTTCACTGGTGCCATGTTACCTTTGAACTTGAACTTGTGTCAATTTCGGTGCCACGTTACTCTTGAACATATGTCACTTCCGGTACCAATGAAACCAATATACAGGTTTCCACATAAGAATTGCACACATCAAATAAAATGGAAACAGAATCAAACAAATCCAGCAATATCATTTCATTTTATACATTTGTTACATGTAATTGATCCTGACAAAATTACAGTACTTCCGGTGATAATGTAAATGTTCCATTAGTTTTATGAAATCAGAAATGGCATAAGGCATCACATGGTGAAAATTTTATGTAAATCGAATAATAATTGCCACTTTTATAGACCAAAAACCTTGAAAAGTGACGTGTAGAAAATCGTCTATTTCTCGGCAACCGTACAAGTTAGAAACCATTTTTTGGTATTTGTATGACTGTATGGGTTTAATCTATTTGTTGATTGGAATCAAATATCATAATTGTATAAACATTACAAATCAGACTCATTTGAATAAAATATCGGCTTTGAAGGCTTAAAATACAGTTTTTGCCAAAATGACGTTACTTCCGGTGATAATGAAAACTTTAAATTAGTTTTTTAACATCGTCTATGACATAAGGCTTCAAAGGGTGAAAATTTTATGAAAATCGAATAATAATTGACACTTTTATGGGCCAAAAACCTTCAAAAGTGACTTTTAGAAAATCGCCTATATCTCGGCAACCGAACAAGTTAGAAACAATTTTATGATATCTTTTTGACCGTATGAGTTTTGTTAATATGTGAATTTAAACCAAAAATTAATTTTATTATTATATGTGACATAATTCTTGGTTGAAAAAAATATCGATTTTAAAAGTTAAAAATTGAGTTTTTGACTAAATGACGTCACTTCCGGTGTCAATTTTAAATAGTAATCAACATGATATGACGCAGACTTGCTTTTTGAATCAAATGATGTCACTTTTGTGAATATCCATTAATAATTGACTATTTTACAGGCAAAATTACAAAAACAGTGACTTATGCAAAACTGCCCATTTCTCGGCAACTGCTTATTTTAGAAACTAATTTTAACATACATTCTCTTCGTATGGATTATAGTTACAGGTTTATAAAAGTTAAATAAAAATATTTTAAAGTCTGAAAAGCCTGAATGGGTTGTAAATAGGTCAATTTTACGCCTTTTTTCACCTCTTAATCCAATTTGCTAGAAAATGAAATAGAAATTAAAAAAACTGCTTCCGCCATTTTTTGCGCCTTGAAAGGACACACTCTTTGAGTCATATAATTTTTCCAAAAAATAATATTTGTTTAAGAAGAAGGAAACTAACCGTCAAAATTGTAGTTTTTGGTAAAATTATGCCACTTCCGGTGCCGACAGATAACACTTTTGGTAATAAAAAAAATGACAATTGAGACAACGAAGCATATGAACTTTGTTTTATACAAATCGAACAATAAAAATTTAATCTAGGACTGAAAAAGTGAATTAGCCAATGGCGGCCAAGGAAAATTACTGCGACAAATTTTTTTAACATTTTTGCGCTAGTCAGACGACTCTTTAATTCTGTGCACAACACGACTAAAAAATATTTATAAATAAAAAAGTTTTTTGTAAAATTTTAAATTTTCGAAATTTGGCGCCTAATATCTTCGAAGATTTGCCGAAAATCAAAAATCGAAAGTAGCGTAGCTATGTGCCCTTTCTCCGGCTATGCCAAAATGTATCGAAAGTTAAAATCCAATGATTATTGTTAAAATTACTGCAATATTTTCAAAAACGATAACTTCGGTGATTTCGGACATTTCGCATTGTCGCAGAACGTTCAAAATAGCTTTATCCTCTAAGTCACACCCACTTTCCCAGTAAAACCGAAGAAATCGTAACGATGCGACACGTAGTTGCTGAGATCTATTCAAATTGGAATCTGAATAATAATAATAATAATAATAACTAGACCTGCATGCAGGAATGACGGGTTTCACTGGTGCCACGTTACCCTTAAACATGTCACTTCCGGTGCCAAGTTACCCTTGAACATATGTCAATTCCGGTACCAACGAAACCATTAAACAGGTTTCCAAATTAACATTGCACACGAATAAAATGGATGCAGAATCAACCAAATCCAGCAATATCAATTCATTTTATACATTTGTTACTTGTAAATGATCTTGACAAAATTACATTTCTTCCGGTGTTAATGAAAATGTTCAATTAGTTTTATGAAATCAGAAATGGCATACGATATCATATAGTGAAAATTTTATGTAAATCGAATAATAATTGCCACTTTTAAAGACCAAAAAACTTGAAAAGTGACTTGTAGAAAATCGACTATTTCTCTGCAACCGTACAAGTTAGAAACCATTTTGTGGTATCTGTATGATCGTATGGGTTCATTTTATTTGTTGATTGGCATCAAATACCATAATTTGAAAAAGATTTCAAAACAGACTCATTTGAATAAAATATCTGTTTTGAAGGCTAAAAATACAGTTTTTGCCAAAATGATGTTACTTCCGGTGATAATGAAAATCTTAAATTACTTGTATGAAATCCTAAATGGCATTAGGTATAACATGGTGTAACGTTTATGAAAATCGAATAATAATTGACACTTTTATGGCCCAAAAACCTTCAAAAGTTGCCTGTAGAAAACCGTCTATTTCTCGGCAACCGAACAAGTTAGAAACAATTTTATGATATGTATATGACTATATGAGTTGTGTTTATATGTGAATTTAAACCAAAAGTTAAAATTATTAATACATATTAAGTAATTCTTGGTTGAATAAAACATTGATTTAAAAAGTTTAAAATGCAGTTTTTGACAAAATGACGTCACTTCCGGTGTCAATTTTAAATTGTAATCAACTTGATATGACGCTACATGCTTTTTGAATCAAATGATGTCACTTTTATAAAAATCCAATCATAATTGACTATTTTACAGGCAAAATAACGAAAACAGTGACTTGTACAGAACTGTCCATTTCTTGGTAACTGCTTATATTACAAACTAATTTTAACATACATTTTCTTCGTATGGATTATAGCTACAAGTTTATAAAAGTTACGAAGAAATATTTTAAAATCTGAAAAGCCTGAATAGGTTGTAAATGGGTCAATTTTACACCATTTTTAGCCATTTAATCGAATTTGCTCGAAAATGAAATCGAAATTAAAAAAACTGCTTCCGCCATTTTTTGCGCCTTGAAAGGGCACACTCTTTGAGTCAAATAATTTTTCCAAAAAATAATATTTGTTTTCGAAAAATGGTACCTAACTGTCAAAATTGTAGTTTTTGGTAAAATTATGCCACTTTCGGTGCCGACAGATAACACTTCCGGTAATAAAAAAAATGACAATTGAGACAACGAAGCATATGAACTTTGTTTTATACAAATCGAACAATAAAAAATTAATCTAGGACTGAAAAACTGAATTAGCCAATAGCGGCCAAGAAAAATTACTGAGACAAAATTTTTTAACATTTTTGCACTAGGCAGATGACTCTTTAATTCTGTGCACAATACGACTAAAAAATATTCATAAATAAAAAAGTTTTTTGTAAAATTTTAAATTTTCGAAATTTGGCGCCTAATATCTTCGAAGATTTGCCGAAAATCAAAAATCGAAAGTAGCGTAGCTATGTGCCCTGTCTCAGGCTATGCCAAAATGTATCGAAAGTTAAAATCCAATGATTATTGTTAAAATTACCGCAATATTTTCAAAAATGATAACTTCGGTGATTTCGGACATTTCGCATTGTCGCAGAACGTTCAAAATAGCTTTATCCTCTAAGTCACACCCACTTTCCCAGTAAAACCGAAGAAATCGTAACGATGCGACAAGCAGTTGCTGAGATCTACTCAAAACAAAAGAAGAATAATAATAATAATAAGAATAATAATTTTAACAAAAACAATAGTGTTTCACACAAGCTTCGCAGTGTGAAACCCTAATAAGAATAATAATTTTAACAAAAACAATAGTGTTTCACACAAGCTACGCAGTGTGAAACCCTAATAAGCTTTAAAAAAGAAAGTTTCAAAAAAATTGAAATGCATGACATTACAAAAGAATGAATGAATTTCAAAAGCAATTTTTTTTATTATTATTATTTGTTATGATTTGCTGTTTTTACAATAACTTGTTAAAAAATGTTTAATACTGCTTCGAAAAAAGAGAGTTGCCTGTGCTAAAAAAAATAAATTGGTCCTGGGAAGAAAGTGCTTATCTATCATAACCTTTCACAATAACGTGTCAAAAAAAATACAGTAAAAAATTTAAAAGCATGACTTTACAAAAGAATGTATCAATTTTTCAAAAGTCAAATAACTTACGAAATAATGTTCAATACAGCTTTAAAAAAGAGTTGCCAATGGATATGTGTTTTTACAATACAATTTTCCTTGGGAAGAAAGTTTTCATCTTTTGTAAAATTTCATAATAAGGTGTCAAAAAAAATATTCAATGGAACTTTAAGAAAGAGAGTTGCCTATGGATATGACGTTAATGAAAAAAAAAACGTAATCCTGGGGGAAAAAATTATGTTTGATAAACGTTTGTCTTATCTGGTGTGATTGAATTGATTTTAGAAAATAAAAAAAATGTTTTTAATCTAATCAATTAAAGCTATATTCCCTTGAACATAATTTGGTCATTTATTGAACAGATCAATTGAAAGCTATGTTTGTCTATTCAACCTATGAAACTTATCTTTGTATGAAAATATGATATTTTTGATAAACAGAAAAAAAAGTAGATTAGGTCATTGATTATCAGAAGAATAAATATTCCTGGTTAAAAAATAGAGTTAAAAACAATACATAATCTAAAGTTATTATGGTAATTAAGAACAATATGGTTGAACATGAAATGTGGTTTACTATCCTACTGTTCTGCTCTGATTAGGCTAATGAAGATGGGAATACAGTGTGCTATGAGGGAAATTTGCCTGGGCAGTGGCACTATGGCCTACTCTTATATCGAATGCCCAGGGATAGTTTACGTGCACACCAATGTATACACAAGACCTTGGTTTGTCGTACCATCTGAATGACTGGACAGCTGTCATTGTCAGCAGGCCCTGCTCTTATCCACTTACCCCCCTTGGCTTCCCTATATGGTCAAAAGATTATTTAAAATTGATCATTCTTCATGAAGATCATTTGTACCCACAGATGTACTTTATTAATTACATAAGTTATGATTTAAAACAGAGATGTAAATTACGATTTTTATACATAGATGCACTTCTTTAATTACATTATACAAAATGTTTTGAATACACAGATGTAATATGATACGATTTTGATTGTTTGAAATATATGTCAATGATCTGGATTGTTGTACCTTAAACCCGCTTGTACGTGGCCAGGTGTAGGGATGTCTGTACAACCTCGTGGGTTTTCTCCGGGTACTCCGGTTTCCTCCCTCTGCTAAAGACCCCTATGCGCAAGCGAATTATTGAAATAAAATTAAACCATATGTTACTGCTGAAATGACCTAGTTTGTGTTGAGTGGACGTTAAACCCCATTTCTCTCTCTCCCTTTTTTGTACCTTAAATCATGCTACTAGATAACTTATGGAATCATTTAAAGTTCCAATAGCATATTTTCTAATAAAGTCAAAACATAATTATTTCTATTTCTTTTGCTCAAAATGTTGTCAACTCAATATTATACGATCATGGGCAAAATTTCATGGGGGTTAAAATGGTTGAGACAGGCTTATTGAGGAGATAGTAACTCAATTACCTCCCTTGTTTTCCCATGCCTCTCCAGGGACGGCCATCTTCAAACGTTTGAATTTGAAGTTGAAAATGATATTTGTGCCAATTTCTCAACTGGCAATAGTGAATTATAGGATTAATAGGATTATTCTTTAACAAGGTAGGACTGTTTATAGGTACAATCTATTTTAGGGCTTTATTTTAATACATTTTAAAAATATAACCTAAAAATATGCTATTGGAGCTTTAAGTGTAGAATTAATTGAAAAATACTGAATAGAATGTTTATAGCTCTAATTCTAGTTTGATACAAATCAATAAAAAAAAAGACGAATTTTAATATGTACATCAGTTTCAGGATTACGTAAAAAAAAGGGGATAATGAAAAACATTAAAATATAAAATATATTATACACTTTTTGTCTTGTATAAAGCATCACAAAGCTTTTATTTGTTCTGGAATTATAACCAGCCAGTCTTTATTTTTTCTCATTTGTTTGGGCTTTTGATTAAATTATCAATAAAATTAATCCCTTTAATATTTACTGTTAGTCTTAAAAGAACGAAATAAAAATAACATGTGCTTAATCAGATTATAATTGGAAACTGGTTTGTTTTTGCGACGATAATATCTTTTTCTTTTCATAGTCTTTTAAAATAAATAAAAATGTAGAAAATACAATACTGCAGATGTGTTCAGTTGATAATGTTAAGACGATAATTATTTTGTTTCCTTTATTCGGTTGTGTTGTGAGCGCGATTGTTCGACTTTCTTTTCGCAGCGTGATTTCTATAGATTTATTACCCTAATTACGTTTAATTGAGATTAATAAGGCCGCATGATTAATTACGATTTTTATAACTTGGTCATTTTAATAAAGATGATTATCATGGTTTGCTTTTTTCAGACATTATAGGGGGATCACGATGGTTAAGTGAGTAAGACGCTGCCTTGCTAGTCTGCATTGGCCGAGACAGTTCATCCAGATTTTCCGGCATGATTTCCCCTTGTCAGTGATACAGGACGAAGGGCCTGACAAGGACAGCTGTCTAGTTGTTTGGGGGGGTTGGGATGGTCTAGTTGTCTAGAGTGCCGCGCTTCGACCTCTAGCTGGCCGGTCACCTCTGGCTTGCGTCTGTGGTTTCAAGCCCTGGTGTGAGCGTATGTGGCATGGAGATAGGGGCGCCTTCTCAACCTCGTGGGTTTCCTCCTGGCACTCCAGTTTCCTCCCACTGCTAAAGACCCCTACGCGCAAGCGAATTATTGAAATAAAATGAAAACCATATGTTAGTCCCAAAATGACCTGGTTTGTGTCGAGTGGACGTTAAACCCCATTTCTCTCTCTCTCTCTAGTTGTTTGGATGGGACAAAAAATCAGGTTCCTGTGTACACATTGGCGTGCACGTAAAAGATCCCTTGACAGTAGGAATTCGATATTAGAGTAGGTCGTAGTGCCACTGCCCGAGCAAGATTTCCCTCATAGCACATTGTATTGCATATGCGCATCTCTATTAGCCCAGTTTAGGAGTAGAACTGTAGAAGGTAAACTCCATTTCATTAGCCTAGTTTAGGAGCAGAACAGTAGGACGTTAAACCCCATTTCATTTCATTTCAAACATTATTCTTTATCTCTTAATCTATGCTCAAATTGATTATTTCAAATTTAATTAAGAAAACAAAATCGAATCAGAGTTGCTGATTGTCTTTTGCATTCTTCCACAAAATCTAATTCTTCATGACTGAAGCCACAATAAAAATGAATTCAAATTGGATCCATTAGCATTTAATTAAGCAAAGAAAAGAAAAGTATCAATGGTTTCATTCAAACAAATTAAAAGGCGACCCAGAAAAAGATTTTTTTTCAACAAGCGCATACTAAATGGAATTAAACCAATTTTGGATTGACAATTCTTTTAGAGATGCCATTTTCACATTTTTGTAGATCGCCACCTAATCCCTTGCATTCAGTTCCCACACGGTCTTATTAAGTTTTTTTTCCAAAATTTGATTTTACCTTTGTTAGAAACTGTTCTTCAGTATTAACAGGCTTTATAAATAACAATATTATTGTTATTATTTACTATCTTAAAAAAAAACAAAAAATAACATCGCAAATAGAGACTGCAGTATTCCGTCAGTTTGCCATGTTTGTCTTGATATGAAAAAATTCGACCATTATTCTTTTATAAATGTCAGCAATGACCACTGTCCCAAATGAATTAATGGACTTTTGATAAGAGCAGATGATTCATTTCTCATCAGGTAAACCAAGGTCAAGGTCATTTCTTATCAAAGGTGAAGGCCACACACCTGAGTTGAGCTATTTTTAGAAAGAAATGAGTGTCCTGCATTGCATGAGTCAGGTGTGGGTAATTTAAAAGAATTAAAGAATTAATTGACCTTAAAAGAGGTTTTAATCAGTTTCCTGGAGACTTTGACTATGTGAGACAGACAACAGTGTTGTTATTTAGGGAGGAATCTATTTACCTTTGGAGAAGAAGTAAGTTGTCCTTTGTCACATTGTTTACATTTTTCTATACACCTTTCAAATATAATCTGGGTCAATTCTCTCGTTAACTCGATCCCAGGTAATACATGTATAATAGTTATAATGTGATATACTACCTGTCTAAAAGTCAATATACAGGTAATGGAGTTTTTTTGATTGATTGCAATATATTCCTAATTATTTGGCACTTTACTGGTAATGTCAATGGTGGTGAGATATAAATTACATTTATTTTGGCGATCATGTTTGATCTGACTCCCTTTTCTATTTCCATCACGGTTAGTATTCTGTACTGTGTCCACATGGAACTTCCAAATTTACAATAGGGTTAGGGTCAGGGTCAGATAAAACTCAAGATTAAAAAGTACAAAAATGGGAGTCACATCAAACATGAATGCCTTGGGGAAGGTAAACTTCAGAGCCTGATAACCAAATATTTGCTTTCCTTGTGCAGGTATATTTTTTTTCTGGACCAATTTTAAGATATTCCTAATCCTTAGTTAAGTAATCTACTGGAAAGATACAAATATATAAGGTTTTTTATTATGAGGAGAACTTTAGAGCATTTTAACCAGATAAACCTCCCTTGCTTCATGGTTTGTTGTCCACATGTCTTGTCGGAGGTTGAAAGATTCTAAGCCCCCATTGAAAAAGCATTGGTCTAGCTTTCCTCATAAGGTCTGCCTTTGAGTGAAACAGAAACATGGTATCTGTGAGGTGTTGGGGGATGTCATTTGTTTTCATTGACCCCTCACCCCACTTCAATTTCGAAGCAAAACTCACTACTAAGCTTGAAAACACTAAATAGTCTAAAGCCTTAAAACACTTGATTTATACTGGTTTGATCAGGGGGTGGCCAAATGATTCAACGTTTGTGCTTTATATCATAAGATCTGTCATTTAGTCAAGTGGAGTAGTTTTGATTCCGTGACAAGGCAAAAAGGTCACTGGTCAAACCTTGCGGGTTTTCTCCAGTTCGTCCACTTATCTCCCATTGCTCTAGACTGGTACACACAAGCAAACTATTGAAATAAAATTGAATGATATGTTAGTCCCAAAATGATCAAGTTTGTGTTGTGTGGATGTTAAACCTCATGTCTCTCTCTAAAAGTCTGATTTAACAGGTAGGGTCGTCTGTCAAACCTCGTGGGTTTTCTCCGGGTCCTAAAGACTCCTACTCGCAAGCATATTGTTAAAATACAATTAAACCATATTTTAGTCCGGAAATGACCTAGTTTGTGTCGAGTGCATGTTAAACCCCATTTCTCTCTCTCTGATTTAAAAAATAAAAACGATGAAAAGACGTACATGAACTACAATTACTGTAAATAGACTTCAAGTATTTAAAGGATTAGGAACTAAAAACTTTTAACAGTCAGTAAAGATTAATTTAAACCCTGATTTAAAAGATAAAACAATGTCAGGCATAACAATGATTATGTTTAATAGTATTCCAGTGTTTTAGAGAATCAGGAACTAAAAAAGGAGGCTAAAAGTGTGGAAGAGTTAAGCATAGATTAAGTTTTTGATCCTGTACATGGAAGCTACATTGATGCAGACTATAACCCAGTCTAGCGTAGACAAGCTGCTAATAGCTGGGATTACTGTTAGCATGAGATGTTTTTAAAATGATTTTACTTCAGACAAAAATAAGATTGATTCTTTTTGTATTTTCACCATGGATTCGGTGAGTGCTGAAGGATATTACTTGAAATGGCCATTTATTGATATATCTTATTGATAAATGACAAGGTATAAAAATATATAAATATGATTGTACTGAAATTTAAAATACACTAAACATATATAATATAAACAATAGGAAATGAAATAAAATGGGGTTTAACGTCCTACTGTTCTGCTCCATCTGGGCTAATGATCACTGGCCTATGCCATACACGGTGATATGAGGGAAATTGTGTCTGGGCAGCGATACTATGGCCTACTCTTATATCAAATTCCAGCTGCCAATGTATACGTAGGAACTTCTTTTTTTCATACAAGCAATTAGTACCCATTGTGTAAAAATATATTATTTTTGTTTTGCTGTACATACAGTGCACGTGGTAAGGAGTAAGGTCGCTGTCCAACTTAGTGCGTTTTCTCTATGTCCTCCGCGCAAGCAAATTATTGAAGTAAAAAATGAAATCATATGTTAGTCCCGAAATGACCTGGTTTGTGTCAAGTGGATGTTAAACCCCCCTCTCTCTCTCTCTCTCTCTGGGGGTTGGGATGGCCTAGTGGTCTAGAGTGCCGCGCTTCGACCTCTAGCTGGCCAGTCACCTCTGGCTTGCGGCTGTGGTTTCGAGCCCTGGTGTGAGCGTATGTGGCATGGAGATAGGGGCGCCTTCTCAACCTCGTGGGTTTCCTCCGGGCACTCCGATTTCCTCTCACTGCTAAAGACACCTACGCGCAAGCTAATTATTGAAATAAAATGAAACCATATGTTAGTCCCAAAATGACCTAGTTTGTGTCGAGTGGACGTTAAACCCCATTTCTCTCTCTCTCTCTCTCTCTCTCTCTCTCTCTCTCTCTCTCGCCATTTACCATCCTACTTATTTCAGTTTTTGTCATTAAACAGAAGAAATTCTTGGCCAGTCACGCTATTTTACCAAGATTTCGTCCAATAGCTATGACGTGTGTGCGCCAGCCAGGGTAAGCTTACTCTTTCGGACACCTGTTACCACTGTTTGTCGTGTATTTTGTACACAGTGAACAGTCCATTAGCTGATTACACTACTTTGCCTACATGTATATCGTTTTTTAGGACTTCGAATTTTGTCTAATGGTTTGGATTGTTTGTACTTAGTTTTATTTTATTTTTATTCATATACATTTCATGTTTTTCACAAGTATGATTAATATTTTCACTTGCATTCGATTTGCAAGTAGTCCACATGTGTGTGCATTTATTTTTACTGTTTAAAACAGATACAATAACTTTTACAAAACTATTTATCAATTTGGGCATCAATAGGTAGGTCATTACAAATCCATATAATGGCATACAAAAATATTTAAATAGTTTATACTTAAAGATATTTTATGTAAGATTTAGATAAAGAACTAGCCATTCTTGCTATAATAGTTCAAAAATAGATAATGTAAGTTGAATAATTTGAAAATTTCATACAAATTACTCTATTGCAAACGAAGATATTAGCGTTTGAAGGTTTGAAAGACGTGTGCAATAATTTCAAACACGGGGTACTAGTTGTTCGAAGCTAAGTCTCGCCCTTCCATTTTTTGCTTAAATCAAAATACGACTGAACTGTTCCAATCTATATAATATTGGAAAAATCTGATGCCATCGAGAGTTGATTATGGCTTGGATAAGTTAATAATTTAGATAACATTTCAGGCCTAAAAGAAAGACTTGCAATATGCAGATTTAGCTCTTGCGTAATGTATGTTTAATCCATAACAAGGCACACTTAGATACATTGGGGGGCTGGATTGCCGAATGGTTAGCATGCGCGTGCTGTATCATACGGCCTGCCATTGAGTCAGCTGGCGTGGTTTCGAATCCCTGGTTGAAGGTAGCAAGGAGTAGGGTTGTCTGTCCAACCTTGTGGGTTTTCTCTGGGCACTCCGGTTTCCTCCCACTGCTAAAGACCCTACGCGCATGCGAATTTTTGTAAAAATTAAACCATATGTTAGTCCTGAAATGACCTAGTTGGTGTCAAGTGGACGTTAAACCCCATTTCTCTCTATCTCTTAAATACATTTAGAGTTACATTGAATCCTACAATAAAGTTATTCATACACTTAATTGTCTATATCATTTTTGGTTTGATCACAAGATATTGGATTACCTAAATGTAATTCTAGAGTGAAGATGTTTATCACCAAATTTAATTGGACAAGCACTCGTATCAGGTTTATTATCATATCTAAATATTAGAAGCTTACTTTTATCGGGGTTAAATTTGACATCGTATTCATTATAATAATACTCTGCAATCTTAAGTAATTCTTGTAGGGCCTTTCTTGTTGGCGTGATTAAGGTGACGTCATCTCCATATACCAGGGCTCCAATATATACATGTCCAATGGGAAACCAGATGTAAACTAAACAATACGGGAGATAGAACCCAGCCCTACATTGTATTTCACTCCATTTGAAACAGAGAGGTGTTCATCTCAGAAATTACCCCATCTAGTCCTGATTTTTTGATTAATATACAAATTTAAGAGGAATCTAGCAATTACATAACATATATTGTTTCGTAATTATAATCGAAACAGCTTTATGTTTTTCAACCGATCCCAAGGTGAAGGAAAACTTCTTTAAAATGAAAATAAAAAGTCATTATGATAAAATATGTAATAATATGCATAAGTTTTATTCAAAAGCCTCTCCAAAGTATTGCCTAAATTCCTGCTCCCCGATTATCATTATCGCACCAGAAAGCAGTACTCAGATTGTCATGATTTTATTATTATTTTTTTGTGAACCTTAGGGCTGCTTACTTGGTCCCAATAGCTCCCCCCTCCACAGGCCTGTTGTTATAATATATAATGTAGTAGGGGGGTGTATGGTTGAATGGTTAGCACGTGTGCATAGTGTCATAAGGTTTGTCATTGAGTGTCATGCCCAGTTGTATGTGACAAGGAGTAGGGTCGTATTTCCAGCCTCGTATGTTTTCTCTGGGTCCTCTGGTTTCCTCCCACTGCTAAAGACCGCTTCGCATGCAAGCGAATTATAGAAAAATATTAAACTTGATGTTAGTCCTGAAATTACCCTGTTTGTGTCGAGTGGACTGAAAATTATACTCTCTCTCTCTCCCTCTCTTTCTTTCTCTTTCTCTCCCTATGCTAAAGACCCCAACGTGCAAGGGAATTATTTTTAAAAAAAACAAAAAAACTAGATGTTAGTCCTGAAATTACCTCTTTTGTTCAAGTGGTCTTGAAATTATACTCTCTCTTTCTCTCTCTCCCTCACTCTCTCTCTTTCTCTCTCTCCCTCACTCTCTCTCTGTAAGTCCTGAAATGACCTAGTTTGTGTCAAGTAGAGGTTAAAACCCATTTGAACCTTGTGTTAGTCCCAAAATGACTTAATTTGTGTTAAGTGGACCTCTCTCTCTCTCTCTCTCTCTCTCTCTCTCTTTCTCTCAATAATGATCTAGTAATGATGACTATTATATAGTGATGTTGTAAGGAGATATAAGAAGACATGATAACAGATTGTGTGTGTTTGATGTTTGTTGTTGATGATACAGATTAATGGCTGGACAGTTTGTACAGACATAATCTAACATGTTGATAATTAGTTCCCTTATTGATTCATACTCACAAATTCTTACTCAGCTTAAAGACAGTTTTACATTACACAGGTCAGTACATTTTTGGATCTTATGAGGTCTGTCATTGATTCAATGGACGTTGTTTCGATTCCCTGGTTGTACATGACAAGGGTTTTCTGCGTGTCCTCTAGTTCCCTCCCACTGCTAAGACGCCAAAGCGCAAGCGAATTATTCAAATAAGATCGAACCATATATGTTAATCCCGAAATGACCCGATTTGTGTTGGTTGGATGTTAAACCCCATTTTTCTCTCTTTTTTCTGATCTTACAGAGGTTATGCCAGCCAGGTCTTCTATCAAATATCAGGGGCGGATCCAGGAATTTTTGCAGGAGGGGGTTTGCCAGGTTTCTGTTACGGGAATCTGCCATCATCGTCTCTAAATTACATAGGCATACATACAAATTGAGCTTTTTAAACAGAGAAATCATATTTATACTGATGTAGGATCACTTTGTGATGTAATTTCATTGATGCAATGCATTATTTTTTTTTATGTAGCTGAGTGGGGGGGGGCGTTTGGACCCCCAAACCCCCCCTCTGGATCCGCGCCTGAATATCAGTACATTTTCTGATCTTACAAGACAAACACAGGTTCTAAAGTAAAATATCAGTGTATTTTCTGATCTTGCTGGGTGGGGGGGGGGTATGACTGAATGGTTAGAGCGTGCCCTCTGTATCATAAAGCCTGTCATTTGATCAACTGGCGTGGTTTCGAATCCCCAGTTGTACGTGACAAGGAATAGGGTCGCCTGTTCAACCATGTGGGTTTCCTCTGGGTTCTCTGGTTGCCTCCCAATGCTAAAGACCCCTAGGCCTAAGCGAAGTATTGAAATAAGAAATTAAACCATATGTTAGTCCCTAAATGTCCTAGTGTCGTGAGGACAGTTAACCCTATTTCTTGCTCTCTCTCTATTTAAGACTACTTTCACTTTCAATGATTATAAATCTTATCTCTTACATATCCTGTTTACAAATTGGGTGAATAAACTAATAATTTCTTATCACACTTTACACATTTAAAATATGCATCAAAATAGAAAAAAAATATAATTTTATAAGGTTAATTTTTTTTCATATAATAGTTTATCTTTAGTGGTGATTAGAATAAAATTAAAATGCATACGAATAACTATGTGTTATCAGGGAATGTTATCAGATGGTATGAATACAGAATTTGGAGGTGTTATCAGATGGTATGAATACAGAATTTGAAGTGATTTTGGAGGTGATCTATTTTGGGAATATTTTATGATCATAAGGTGATGATATTCTTCATATCAGGGCTGAGAAGAATGCTAGGATTTTTCAAACATGGTTCCCACTGCTAAAGATCCCTATGGGCAGGGATTAAAATTGAACCATATGTTAGTCCAGAAATGACGGAGTTTGTGTCCAGTGGACCTTAAACTCCATTTCTTTATACCCCTCTCTCTTTACAATGAGAAGATAAAATGAAAAGTCTTTTTTTTTATGCACCAACTGGGCTTTGTTGAATTTCAACTGTCAAGGGTTCTTTTACGTGCACCCTAACAGTTGCACAGGACCTCAGTTTTTCAACACACAATAACTTCAAAGTTTCTGCTATAAAAACCTGGGTACAACATAGATTTTATAAGTTTAAACAAATAACTAGGATATATATCACCAGAAACCGCATGCCACATATAAATACATCGCCAACTTCTTTCATCTTTTTATTTGTTGAAACACAATCTGTGCAGTTTGCACTGAAGCGTACTTGTAGTTGTTGAAACCTACAGCTCCATGTGTCTGATCTGGGTCCATCAACCCCTCGGTCAGTTGGTCAGTCTAATTACTTCCTGATAGTAAATCCATCTGTGTAATTCCACTGCTCCAGTGCAATTTGCTGATTTTAATCTGTTTTGTATTAAGTGTAGAATGTCTTTATCAAATTGTTGTCAATCAGGTCCCAGCAGTGTTTGTAATAAGTAGACATTGCTGATTGACTTAAAGTCAACCAAGTGTGGTCCGTTATTTGATACGCAAATTTCTTCATTAGGCTCCCAGGAATACGTTATGTTTCACATGTAAAATTATTAAACCAAATCTGTGGATTTTTATCCCTCTAATTTATGTCTAATATAAATGTATAAAATTGTAGATGTGTGAACTCCTCAAAGAAAGGATACATTTTTTAAGCTTTTTTTAATGTGCTTTTCAATAGAAGTGTTCTTCTTTTAAAATTAATTAAAAATTTTGTGCAGGTTGTAAAAGGTTCTTGTGTTGTTTCGTTTCTCCGGTTGTACAGGACCTAAAAACTCTGCATGCAAGTGAATTATTGAAATAAAATTGAACTGTGTGTTAGTCCTAATATGACCTAGTTTGTGTCAACTGGAAAAACCCCTCTCTCTCTCTTTCTGCCAGTTTTCATTAGCTGGGTTTGTGTGACAAAAAATTTTGACCTTAAATTCATCCATTCATTAACACAATTCTGTTCTACTCCAGCAAGGTTCTCATTTCTATCCTGCTGAGAATTGTGGCCAGTCTGTAATAGAAAGAGCCAATATATTTTTATTTTGGCCTAAGCTTTAGCTTCCATTAAGGAATTTTGAAATGCTAAAGGTACCTGATCAGGGGTTCATCATTTAATACATGAGTAACGTTCAGGTATGTAAACATAAACAAGTGCAGATAAGGTGAGAGGTTAAAGGTCACACCCTGACATGTTAAATACCAATCAAGTAAAGGTGTTATAATATTAGGACTATGTACCTTGTAATTGGTTTCTGATTAACACAGGTACACATGTTCAACATCATGTTTACCAGATAAAGGTAAAAAATAAAATAAAGTGGTGTTTAACCAGGAAGAGAGGACTAACATATGGTTCAATTTTATTTCAATGATTTGCTTGCGCGTAGGGATCTTTAGCAAGGGGTGGGGGGGAAGGAGAACCGGAGGGCCCAGAGAAAACCCATGACATTGGACAGGCGACCCTACTACTTGTCACACACAACCGGGAAATTAAAACCAATCCAGATGCGCTAACCATTCGGCCATCCTAGTCCCCTCGTTTTTAATGTGTTAATGTTGTGCATCAACCGGAGAAATAAAGACAGGCAGACGTCACACAGTGTGCTATGGGACTAAGGTCTATTCCCCAAAATTCTCATTTATATAAAGGGGCCTTTAAGGACACAAGAAAAACCTGAACCTCCCCTCCCGGCCTACAATTAAAATCTCCTTACTTGAATTTTGGATGGGGTAAGAACCAGTTTGTCTTGAAATAACCAAAATATTATTGTTACAAGACTTTTATCTCCATTCCTTAATTACTTGCACATTTTTCTGCTACCCCTAAACACCCTTAATCCTGGATTACTAGACACATGTTTCTACTAATCTCTTTCCTTACGCCGAACAGACAAACATGGCTACCGTACTAATTGTCTCTACTCACGGAATCAAGACATCTCGGGTTTAGAATCAAGATGTCCAGACATCAGGCCTATCAGACATTTCATTTAGTTTATTTTCTTTCACAACTGGACATGGTGAAACATGGAGTTTATCAAGAAGAATCAGTACTTCTGTTCTTATCATCATGGCCGCCTACTTGCAGACGCTCTCCAAATTTTCTATTATCTTACTCAGGGAAATTACATCAGCACACTTCGGACAGATGAATGTCTTGGGTACTCGAATGAAAATTGAAAGATGTAATTTTGTCCATGGGATTTATTGTTCTTGAAAATAATAATATGGCAGGAGTAAGATTGGTTTCATGGGTTTGTGTGAATCTTGGTAATAAACTAGTTCTGACGATGATATGAATCATTGCCTTATGATAACTTAGTTTCAAGTATTGGCGAATCATGGGTGGCATTCCCAAATTTAGTTTTAAAAAAAAAAGTATTAAAAATTTAATAGTGGTAATAAAAAAAAAGTAATTAAAAATTAAATTCTTTAGTATTTGCCAAAGTATTTTGTAAATTTATAGATATTACCTTGTGTGAAAGTAGAATATAGAGGATCTCATAGAGGAAGTTTGAAAAGTTCACGAAAGTTGTTTTGATAACGTAAGAAGATCATTTCATTATTGTAGTTGAATAAAAAGAGATTTTAATGCCAAATGTTCGGTACCACAGACAAGTATTGCCACCATTAGAATACGTTAGCCAGATTTCAATTGATTTTTTATCATGGACTTCACGGCTACTCTCCCTGCTTCAACTCTAAGTAGCTTTTATTAGTTTCAATTTGACGAGTAAATAACTTCGAATTAATGTCTGTTGTCAACTTGTGTTGGTCAGTTCTTTGTCAAGAAATCTTCGCTTCACTTTGCCTGATGGTTTCTGCAAAGTCTGAAAACAAAATAAAAGCACTCTCCTTGAATTAAAAAAACGTTCATCTTTGGATGACTCTTAAAATACCCCATTCTGAGTTTATCACGTGTTTGCGAGATTGTCATTACCGACATGAAAAAATGTGTCTCTTTTGTATCGTTCTTCTTAAATTCATTTTATACACAGTTTAATTTTTATATTTTACGGAAAGTTGTTTCCCTATGGCACAAAATAAATTACTTTGCATCTACATAACTAACTTTTAAATTCACAATGTTTCATATTCAGGACCTTTTAGCACGATTCTCACGGCTAAGCTAAGTGGAAGTTTTAAAAGAAAATGAATTATAGAAATGTAGAACCGCTACAGTTTCATTGTTTATAGAGTAAACCTATTATAAACCGATCTTTTAACGTAAATATACTTTCTTTTACGCTAGCTGCTACCATCAGGTAATGGTGTCAAAATATTTTTTCTTCCCAAATTTGTTACGTTTTTCTGCTTATTTGCCAAACAAAGAAACCGGCCAATTAAGTTATCATCGCAGGAGATGTATATGTGTGTTGGAAGGAGATAAATGATGAATTACAACTTTTGTGAATGGAATTAGCAGCTCAGGTAAAAAGAACGACTTCCTGAGTTTCAGGTGTCGGTGAATAACGATGATGTCAGGATTATAAAAGAAGGTAGCAACTGGTTTTTTTTGTTTTATTTTCTCAACTTCTGTAATTTACTAGCTGTCTGCTGTCTCGTATATTACAGAAGCGTTTATTTCATGTTAACGAAATAATTAGGATTTATGACTGTTTGAAGTTAAATTTGTATTTTTTTGATTTGTGGCTTTTTAAGGTTTCTTCATCAATAAAATAAATGATTTTGAGCAAATGAGCTCTTGAAAAGTACAGTTGATTTAAATTAACTAGGAATTAAAATACCATGTCCAGTTCAGACATGGTCGGTCATGGTGCTGACTGGCTAACTGACCAATTGGTACCCAATCTGAATCAAACTCAGATCCTATTTTGTTTCATTTTTATAGTTCAAAATTTCGTTTTACTTGTCTTTACTATACTCGGATCTGAAAGACTTGTTATTTAACTTGTGTTCTGCTTGAAATGATGGGTCAGCCAATCAAATTGTCTGTCGAATCGAGGGTTTGACCTTTTTTGCGCAGAATTGTGGGTAGGCATTATCAGCGATAGAAATTAAAACAATGCAACAACGATTCTGAGGTTATAAGGTCAAATGTCGCGTGCTTGACATCTGAACTGGCTGAATGTGACCTTCCACTATAACTTGTTAGATCTACATGTAGGCCATCGAAATTACAAAACTGAAACGAAGCCTAGATCTGAATTTCAATTAGATTGATTGGTACCCAGGTTTGATCCATGATCAAGAAAGTTGCTCAGGATCTTCAGATTACGCAGGGGTGGATCGTGGTGGAGGTTTGTTGGGTGGTCTGGTGGTTTAATGTGTAACGTGTATGCGAAACCATCAGGTCTGTCATTTAGTCAAGTTGCGTGGTTGCGATTACCCGCTTGTATATGACAAGGTTTATAATGTCATTTTTCTTGTTCTTTCTCCTTCCAAGCTAACCCTGTCTTGTTAGTGGTACAGGCCAGAGGTCCTGTCAAGGTATAGTATCCAGTCGTTTGGATTAGATTAAGTACACAAGGTATAGCATCTGGTTGTTTGGGTGGGACTAAATACCCGAGCAATAGCTTTTAGTTATTTAGGTGGGATTAAATACCCATGTTCCGTCCACCCATGGAGGTAACCCCCATTTCATTTCCAACCATGATCTGTGCCTCCGGTTTCCTCCCATTGCTAAAGACCCCTACACGCAAGCGAATTATTGAAATAAAATTAAACCATATGTTAGTCCCGAAATGACCTAGTTTGTGTCGACTGGACGTTAAACCCCATTTTTCTCTCTCTCTGTCCGATCTGTGCCTTTTCTGTATCTAGAAGTGAAATGAAAAATAGTATCTTACTTTTCTGCGCCAACAGAGCTAAGGAAGATTCAGACATGTTTTTAAAATGAAATAAATTTTAAATTTTAATATCCTACTTTTCTGCGCGACTGTTCTAATAAAGGCGGGCTGTATCAATGTATCAATATGTAACAAGTTTTTTTTATAGCTTAAACTTCCTGTCATAAATTATCACGCAAACAGTTTTTCTAACAAATAAAGATAACTCATTGTATTATGTTACAGTAGAATGTTATTAACCATAATACAACTCGATATTACTGAGAATATTTTAACTCCCCAATCTGGCTTCATCTTATTACTAGCAAAATATTTACCATTTTTTGTCGACCAGACCCTTGAAATAGAAAGATATAGATATGGTTAACAAGACCTTAGAGAATTGCCGAATCACCAGAAGTATGTTCAAAGTTAATGATGTGAGCTTAGGACGATAACAGTATCTATTTGCTTCACTCCTCCCAATAAACACATGTAAACCATTCGGCAGACAGTAGTCAAAATGTCTTGCCCCATTTCTGCACCCTTTATCTGCCACAATGACAGACAAGGGACACCTTATTCATTATCAATTTGAACACTCTTCTATTTTATTAGTTCTTGGTGCCAAAAACATATCTCTAGCTTGATATTTTCCTCTCAATCTTCAATATGAATGTATACAGTTATTAAATATAAGATATGCCAAAATACCATTTGTGTACGTGGGAATTACATAGATCTGTGGCCTTATTCATGAAATATTTTAAAAAATAAGCTCTTGACCAATCAAAACTTTTTAAAAAAAAATGTAGTTTATGTTGTCTTTAATAAAACCCCTGGACATTGAGGGATTGCAGAGTTAAAGGGGCTCTATTTAGGGAGGGGGGGGCCACTTTGCCAGACAATGTCTATTCTACTTTGGTTGTCGAAAAATGGCTCAATTGCCAAATTTATTCAATATCAATTTTTTTTGTTTTTTCTATACATAAAACTCTTTAATAAATATTTATTTTGGCCACCCTGACCCTCCCTATTTTTTATTGATGGAAGGACCCCAGCGATATTTTCTGCCAAGAGGCCCATTGCAGGGTATTAAAAGAAAGGTCTGGAGGCTCTGACCTATAGTAATTTTTATCCAGTACTAGTTGTGAATGTTGTGAATCGGGGTGAAATTGAGTAAAAATAATCAGGACTATGATTAAATATCATTAATTATTCAGGCAATTACTGAATGGCTAAAATAGGAAAAAACACATTTCCCCTTGTTCTTACAACTCTCTTAATACTATTGTCCAGTTTAATGAATTCACGAACACAGAAACTGATTTCCTCTGTAGGAATTTTTTATGTGTTATACATATTACAGAAAGCATTCCTTGGGTGCGAAAAAGAAAGTTCCTTTTTATGGTGTTTCATTATACAGTTATACATATTACAGAAAGAGAGAGTTTCTTGGGTGCGATAGAGAAAATTCCTCAGGATTTTCCAATCTGGTTTCTGATCGTCATGGTTTGTGTGTTGTATAGCATGGTCTGTCATTGAGTCAACTGACGTTGTTTCGATACCCCGGTTGTACGTGACGAGGAGTAGGGTCGTCTGTGCAAACAAATTATAATGTGTCTGAGAGTCCACTCATGAATCCTAGTACCTTCCTAAATCGAAAAATGTGCCTTGGCGTATGACATATGAGTCACATGTCATTCCAAATTATTAACAAAGATAATGGTGATCACCTTTGAAGAGACAAAATTTTGGACCCCTTGTTTGTAGTTAGTTGTACAAATGACAAGATAAGATGACAAAACCACGCCTGTCCAGGCAAAATTCTCTTCCTTACATATTGCACACTTGAGCATAGGAATAAAAATGACAACATGTTAGTCTCAAATAATCTTTTTTCATTAGCCCAGTCAGTGCTGAACAGTAAGATGTGAAACTGCATTTCATTGCTAAAGGTAATCTTTTGACAATGTGCTGACTTCATTTCTAGAAATAAAAGAATATACATCTATATCTTTCAACCTCTTTTCATGCACACAAATTGTACCCTGAAATTTGCGATATCAAAACGATAAAATTGTTAAATTGGCATGCAGTCGACATAACAGAGTTACGCCTTATTTTATGTCCCTTGACCTTACAAGTATTTACATGTAAATATGGCATGTGAGTGTAAACAAACAATCTAGATATGTCTTCGAATATTAAATCTGTAATACGAGAAACAATTGTAATGTCAATTTAACTCGAAACTTTAGGAGGTGCATATTTCCTGTGTCTTTAAATATTAAGTCAGTAATATGAGAAATAATTCTTATGTCATTTTAACTCGAAACGATAGGCACTGCGTTTTTTCAGTGTTGTCAGACATGTTTCTTTGTTATGATATGATGTCATCCACATGGGAATTTCCTCCCGAAACTTGTTTTGAATTCTTATAATAGTTACTTTTTGTGCTACATGTGTCATAATCATGGCAAGAAATTGACGCCTTCATCCACTTCATCCATCTTGTATAAATTCCTGTTTTCACTAACAACACTTGAATATTTGTTAAGAATTTGGCCTTCATGTTATTCAACAGAGTTGCTGGAATTGTAACAATATTGGCACTGATTCTCAGATTGTGATTCCTGCAATTACGTCTTCTCGTCAGATCAAACAAGTTGTAGGAAGCCGTTTTTTATCAAGTTTATTTATTGAGGAATTTTTGGGAACATGATCTCCGGCATGCCACCTTGTTATGGTCTGGGGTTTTCATGCTCGGTTGACGTTGTATCTGAGAGTCTGAAGAGATTTTGGCACACCATGTGTTTTATTCCCAGGATGAAAAAACGTCTAACATTGTAATAATTTGAAGTAATGTGTGAAATTTTTCACGGCTCCTGGAATTTTGTCAAGTGTATCATTTAATTGAGAAAGAGCAGAACTCTCTGTGCAGGTTATCAGATGTATCTTTCTCAAGTTTATTGAATTTGAATTTGACCTTTCTTGATTAACAGATTTGTTGATAACAAGACCTGTGACATGTTTCACCACTGCAACATTGAACAGCTTTTTGTCGTACGGCACATTGCCGTGCACATAAAAAAAAACAGGCCCTATTTTCATTCATGAAGAAAATCGAACTTGAGAGAGAGAGAGAGAGAGAAAGAGAAACAGGGTTTAACGTCCACTCAACACAAACTAGGTCATTTGGGGAATAACACGTGGTTCAATATTATTTAAATAATTCCCTTGCACGTACGTGTCTTTAGAAGTGGGAGGAAACCGGAGGACTCTGAGAAAACCCACAAGGTTGGACGGGCAACCCTACTCCTTATCACACACAGCCGTGGAATCAAATCCACTAGAATTAAGAGGATGGTGAAGATTTATGGGTGGCTTTAAGAAAACATGAGAATAAAAGCAATAAAATATGTCCAGTTTGTAAAGGGTTCATGATAAACATGAAAATGACTACAGTAAAAGATGTGTAGTTGGCGCCGCTTCATTTAATACGCGTCTGTATAAATTAAATATGATTATTTTACAGACTACAGTGTGATGATATTAACATATTCCTTATACTCTCTCCAACGTCTTATACAGGTGGAAGCCATAGTGACTCGGTGATTAAGGTACTCGCTCTCTAACTAGGAAGTTCCGGGGTTCGACCTGCTGTTGGCTGAGAAAGGTCCCCATTATTCCAGCATGGTTTGGGGGGTTGGATGGCTGGTTTCCTCCCACTGCTAAAGACCCCTACACGCCACGCAAGCAAATTATTGGAATAAAATTGAACCTTGTTTTATTCCCAAAATGACCTAGTTTGTGTCAAGTGGACTTAAATCCCATTTCTCTCTCTCTCTCTCTCCCTCTCTCTTTCCCACAGCCCAATGATTAATTAATCCTAAGCAACGCCAGGTTCTTCAGCTAATTGCTTCATAGTTCTAATAAGCACATATATTTATAATGCTATCTAATTACATTTTAATTACAAGCAGAACCCATGCTACGGTCCTCATTTAGTAAATGACATTTTATACCAATCATCTCATGTTTATTTGTTTCGAGGTTGTGTTCTCCAGGGTGGAGAGCACAAAAAGGATATATGTGTACATTTAGGGGAAAATATGTTTGTTTTTAAATGACAATTTTACAACTGATTTGTTTTTCTCTAATTATAACAATAGACGAAGTTACAACCTGCTGTTAGGTAATTACATCATTAATGGACCCAGGGTTTATCAAAGGCATCCATTACCAGCTAATTAATCTCCCTTGGGCATTATTTAATTGTACTGAACCAGGGCTACTCCATAATTGATTTGGTTATGTTAAAGGGAGTTGCAGTGGCTGAGTGACTAAGGTGCTGGTTTAAAGATCAGTAGGTTCGAACCCGTTGTTGGCTAAGATTACTAAGAAGTTCCGAAGGATTTTCAAGCGTGGTTTCACATTTTTTCCAATGCGTATCTTATAAACTGTTCAAAATATCTTCATTAAACTTCATACACATTATAATAGCTGTGCCTTTTGTTAATGTGTGATTAGCATATGTGCGCGCTGTATCATAAGGTCTGTCATTAAGTCAGCTGGCATGGTTTGATTCCTCGGTTTTATGTGACAAGGAGTAGCATTACCTTTTCATTCTCCGGATCCTCTGGTATCCTCCAACCGCTAAAGACCCCTACCCATAAGCAAATTATTGAAATAAAATAAAACCAAGTGTTAGTCCCGAAATGACCTAGTTTGTGTTGAGTGGACATTAAACCCCATTTATCTTTCTCTAATGGGAAATTACTCTGGTTTAATAATTTGTGTGTTTTCATTGAAAGATTTTTTAATTTATTTTTTTTTTTTGGGGGGGGGGGGGTCCTTTCAAGTTGTTCTTTGTTTTCGTTTTTAACATCTGATATCACTTCTTAATTTTCGAGAAGCTCACATAGCTAAAATATTTAATTTCCACACTTGTTATAAATGCATCATTTTAATTGTAAGACCAGATGTTCTATGTTGATAATATTAATTCTGACCAATACATCATAAAGTAGCCATTATTTTGACAAGCAACAGGAGAGGTAAACCCGATCATCTGCTAGTGTGAAGGATAAATGTCATATCAAAGCCGAGAGATTTACTGAATTCTTGATATTATGGCTTGAGATCTGCAATATGTAGGTAGGAATACATATTTGAAGTCTTGTTCATTTTTGCGCTGCAAGTTTTGGTGTCGTTTTACGCTGTGTTTAATGTTATAATTGAAAGGTGAGTGAAGTGATGCAGTAAATGAATAGCTTAGAGTTTATAAACCATCTTTGATTTGACTCTTGTGTGTAGGGTTACTCAGCAGGGAGCATGAAGGGAGGAGAAGCACTGGCTTAATCCCTCTTAATTCTATTTTCTAATTCGGCTTTTTTCAACCTTCTCATTCCACTTGCTTCATCCTTCTAATTCCTCTTTCTTCATTCGTCTAATTCCAATGTCTTCATCCTTCTAATTCCACTTACTTCATTTGTATAATTCCACTGTCTTTATCCTTCTAATTCCACATTTATAGAAAGATTTGTGTAGAAAAATAAAGTACATGTATACACATACATGTATCAATCAAGGCTTCTATTTCCTTAGTTTATGCTACCAGACTCTATGCAAGCTGTATCATTTACATGTACATGTCAGAGGGTTGGAATATTGTAGAGTAGAATAAATGAACACATTCCCAGCAGTAAAAGAATCATTCAGATTTTGTAAACTATATTTTTACACTGTGTATGTATAGTCGCTCAGTGTATGCATAGTGGCTCAGTGTATGTATAGTGACTCAGTGTATGTATAAGTGTATGTATAGTGACTCAATGTATGCATAATGACTCAGTGTATGCATAATGGCTCAGTGTATGCATAGTGACTCAGTGTATGCATAGTGACTCAGTGTATGCATAGTGGCTGGCTCCAGTGTATGTTTAGTGACTGTGTATAAGGTGCTGACTCATTAACCAAGAGATCCAGGGGTTGGCCGAGAAAGTTCCACAGGATTTTCCAGCCCAGTTTCCCATTGTTATTACTGCAGCACAGGTAATGAAGTGTCCAGTTGTTAGGATGGGATGGAAAACAAAGGCCCGGTGTATATGTTAGTGTGCATGTAAAAGAACCCTTGGCAGTTGGAATTCAACAAAGAGTGGGTAGAAGCCCAGTTTGTGCATAAAAGTAGGACATTGTATCCAATTTCATTTTATCTACTCATTGTAAGGTCCTGTCTTACATGTTTGTGCAAGCCTGGAAATAAGGCACCTGTCACTGACAACGTCAGACACAGATTCAGGTTTTGTTTTTTTTTGAATGTATTATTTATTTATACATGTCCGGCACTGATTTGAAAATGTCAGGTAATATTTCATTAGTGCCTGACATTTTGTCAGGTGCATCTAAAACCGTTATTTCCAGGCCTGTGTATGTGTGTGTTGTATGTGAGAATTGGAATTTTATAGTTTAGTATAAATGAATACATGGTACTGAACGATCACCAATCTCATTACTGAAATGTATAGGACCCTGTGTACATATGTGAGAGGGCTGGAATTTTTTTACTACGGCAATAAGTTCGGGGGGTGGCGGGATGGCTTAGTGGTCTAGAGTGTCGTGCTTCGACGTCTAGCTGGCCGGTCACCTCTGGCTTGCGGCTGTGGTTTTGATCCCTGGTGTGAGCGTATGTGGCATGGAGATAGAGGCGCCTTCTCAACCTTGTGGGTTGCACTCCGGTTTCCTCCCACTTCTAAAGACCCCTACGCGCGAGCAAATTATTGAAATAAAATTAAACCATATGTTAGTCCCGAAATGTCCAAGTTTGTGTCGGGTGGACGTTAAACCCCATTTCTCTCTAGATCTATATATATAAGTTCGGGGGATTGGAATCCGGCAGTATAAATTAAATGTATTCAGGCAGTATAAATTAAAATGATGCATTTATAACAAAAGTGGAAATTAAATATTCAGCTATGTGAGCTTCCCGGAAAAGTGAGAAGTGATATCAGATGTTTAAAAAACAAAAAAAATAATTTAAAACAACTCATTCATCAACATTCATAAGTTTCTATCAACTATATAAGTGTGAGGGTTTGAATCAGGCAGTATAAATTAAATGAACACGTTTATAGTACTTGATAATCTGGACCAAAACATGTAAACACACAGGTTAAACAACAGTCGACTATATAAAACAAGATCAGTTAGAAATACGATCGGCAGAAATTTACTGATAAGTTCCAAAAGTCAATTAGGCTATCAGACGACTCTCTTTAATGTTTACTTCTGAAAATTTCCTCTGATCCTCTACTTTAAATAAAAAGATATATATCTTAGTTGTTTATAGTCTTCAAAAATATTGGGATATAACATTCACTTAGGAAAATTAGCGTTAAAAACGAGATAACAGTTTTGATTGTATATTGGTATGAATTTTGTTTCTGTCGTAATTTTTTTTCTTTGCCATATTTGACTAAAACTGTGTTTAGTTAATGTTTTTAGTCTTAGTAAAATTAGGGTAAACAAAAATAGATAAAGTTTTTTTGAGAGAGAGAGAGAGAGAGAGAGAGAGAGAGAGAGAGAGAGAGAGAGAGAAAGAAAGAGACTTCTTGTCTTGTACAAGTGGAGAATAGAAACCACAAGAATATGAACAACTTGACTCAAAGACAGAGCTTCTGATACAACCGGCATTTGGGTATCAGTTTCTGTTGTTGGTTTCTTTTTATGACACAATATTCCTGTCTTAAAGAGAAAAACAGACTTTCATAGCATACACATAAATGATCATAATGACACTGGTCCATAAATGATCATAATGATACTGGTCCATAAATGATCATAATCATACTGGTCCATAAATGATCATAATCACACTGGTCCATAAATGATGATAATCACACTGGTCCATAAATGATGATAATCATACTAATCCATAAATTGTTGGTAGGTAGATGAAGTGACGTATCTTCATACCATAAGTAACTGACGATAAGTCACTTTGTCTACCTTCCAATGAAATGATGATAATCATACTGGTCCATAATAATTCCTTATCATAATCATACTGGTCCATAATAATCCCTTATCATAATCATACTGGTCCATAATAATTCCTTATCATAATCATACTGGTCCATAATAATTAAAATCGTACTGATCCATAAATGATCAATATCTTACAGGTCCAAATTATCAAAACTGATCATTTCAAAAGGTCTCATTACTTTCTATCGCTTTCATGACCATATCATTTTCTGTCTTAGAAAGTAAGCCAGCTACTGAAGCTTTAATTCTTTTCAATCCATAGTCATAAAGATGAAGATAGCATTTTACATACATTTTTTTAATTTAATCGTTTAGATTACTTTCTAAAGAACACTTTTCAACCTCTATATTTTATAAATGAATTGACTGACTCACTGACTGAATGAATGAATGATATAGGGTTATATGTCCTAGTTGATTGATTGAAACAAAGAAATGACTATTAGCTTACAAATACATTAAAAATTTATTCTGTATTTAAGAATAAAGGCACACACCATGCACATGTAGTTATCTTGTGGTGGTTAGAATGAATGAACAAATGAATGAATGAATGAATGAAATGAAGTTTAGCCTCCTACTGTTCTGCTCCAACTGGTCTTTTGAAAACGAAATATGTCATGCAATGTGCTATGAGAGGAATTTTGCCTAGACAGCAAATGAATTCCAACTGACAAGTTTGCTTTAACATGAATGCCTCAGTTTTTTTTTCGGTCCTGGTGGTTATAAATACATGACACATTATAAAACTAATATTAACTCCCATCAAACAAATAGAACCAAATAATATAGATATTAATATAATCAATCTATTGCCAATACCTGGAATTATTGATTCATTACACTACATCAGATATATCATTTATATTCGCTGTCAATCAGAGTTGTTATATAGTTGTTAAAATTTCTACTGGTGGTATAGTCAGACTGGCGTATCAGAGGCTACACTATACACTCCACACCACTGCTTCTAGCTAGCTACAAGTACTTCAGTACAGCTTTGAACGCTGTCATGTTAACATCTATGGGACTTAGCTCTAGTGGATTTACTTTACTGGTACACGATTGTTCTAGGATGCAGTTTTATTCATGTAAGTTTCTATGTGATTTTTGTACTTTCGTGGTATTTCTTGAAAGACTTATTGTATTTTCTATATGGGATAATTATGCTAAAAGAAATATTTGTGACTTTTTGAAGCATAAGATCTTCTTGTACATGTACATGTAGAGCAGTTTTATTACTATAAGTTTTCTATATAAACTTTGTACTTTTGTAGCATTTTGGAGAACTTTTTGTGAATTGATCATGATAGTTTGACTCATGAATTTTGTAACTTGCAGTTTTATCAACCAAAGTTACTAGAAATATTTACTAAAGACTTTTAAAGGATTTATTCCTATAGGATATATAGTATTGCTTAAAGAGTTGCTCATAACTTTGTGTAAGATGCTACAAAAGTTTCTCAACAAACTTTTGTACTCTTGTCATACATTTCAAAGATATGTGTATTTATTTCTGTATAATTGTATTGCTTGAAAAGATGCTCATAACTTTGGGTAAAATAAATCTTGTCTTTATTTATGTATGTCTCTGAACAAACTTTGTACTTTTGTCGTAATTTTAGACACTTTTTTATGAATCCATTTCCAATATAATAGTTTTACATATTACTTGGGATTGCATAAGATATTTTGTCTGTTGAATGTTAAAACTCATTTCATTTCATTTCCATTTGTCGTTGGAAAGGTGGCAGGATTTTTTTTTTCTTTGGTGTATTTTCAATCTGTTAACTTTTAAACATATGCTTCCCGCTTTTTAAAGCAATCTATGTTAAAGTTTATACAATTACAATAGTTATAAGGTGGCATTTCAGGTTAAAAAGTGAACAATTTATTATAATAAAAATAATGCTTCACTACACAACTGCATGGTATATACACATGAGTATGGTAAAACATACAATACAAAGTACAATATAATAAAAAACATCAAAGAACATAGAATAAGGTTTGTAAAAGTATATTGAATTTTATCAATAATGCTTGTAAGTTATTTATTAGGCCTTTCAAAGCAAATGTTATTTAATGTGTATTAAATACACAAATGTATTAAATACACATGTACAAATGTTGCAACATCTTGTTTGCATTTATCATCCTTCATTATAATATTGAATCATTTATCATCGTTTATTATATGTATTATTGAATTGTAGGTTTATTGTAACTTTCAGGTGATATCGGGCGCGGATCCAGAGAGGAGCGCACCCAGAGCACGCCCCCTCTATTTTTTGAGGTGGCGAACAATTTTTAGCTTCATATATTCTCACAGGAAAGGAGAAAAAAAAATAGTTTAGGTTGGAAATAGTAATTTACAGTACTAGTATGAAATTAGTCCTTGTGGGCATTTTTTCCACTCAAAAATCACGGGCTGGGCTTCACACTCCCAAATGGGTACAGCACGCCCCCCCCCCCCTTTCTGATATTTCAGGTTATAAATTATTGATCCAAGTTTTTAATTTAATTAGTTTGATGGGGATTGTTGTTGTATAGAAAATTCAAATGAGTTGTTTTTAGTTTGGTTAGTTTTAGAAAGTCAGTATAATGTAAAGGAATTACTATATATGGTAAATATAATATAAACTTCAACAAGTTGGAAAGGCATTAATCATTTCATATGTAAATACAATAATAAACTTCATTCAACAAATTGGAAAGGAATTAATGTTTCCAGACCTGAGTTCACAAAGCATCCTCAGACTTAAGTTAAGAATATACTCATCTTTCGATCACTATTTATGTTATGAGAAGTATCTTTGATTCAAAAACGCAAAACTTTGTCCATAGTTTACAATTGACGTATTCAGGATACCTGAGTTAGATGCTGGCTCACTAACCAGGAGGTGTCGGATCATTCCCGATGGAAAACGTTCCTATGGATATTTCCATGTTATTTCTAACAGTCAGCAGTGTAGGAATTGGGGGAGTGGAACGGGGGCTGCCAAAGAACTTAGAAAAATTGAGGTCTGGTCTGATAATACGCCACTGTCTGGGCAAAATTTCACTCTTTGTACACTAAGTTATTCTGTGCATAGAATAAACCCCAAAGATCAAAGAGATTTACCATTATAGGTTTATAATTAAACAGAATTTCTCTCCCTTTCTCTCATCACCTGAGGTGAAATTGAAGTGTAAAAGAGAGAGAAATTGATACTATAGACATTGCTGACATTTTACAACATGTCTGCCCTAATTTTTCACATTGTATTTATTCCAGACTGTTTAATAGTCCCTGGTACCCAGTACATAGAAATGTCATTCTGGGAGCCCCGGGGGGTAATATGTAATAATGATGAAATAAGATGATATGGGGTTTAATCTCTTAATGAGAAACAAGCATTTGGTTGTCAAATGGTTAATGCATAGGCGTTGCTTCATCAGGTATGGGGGGGGTGGGTGTGATGGCCTAGTGGACTAGAGTGCATCGCCTCGACATCTAGCTGGCCGGTCACCTCTGGCTTGCGGCTGTGGTTTCGAGCCATGGTGTCAGCGTATGTGGCATGGAGATAGGGGCGCCTTCTCAACCTTGTTTGTGTTGAGTGGACATTAAACCCCATTTCTCTCCCTCTCTCTCATCAGGTCTGCGGGGGTGGGGTGGATGGCTGATTGGTTAGCACATGCGCACTGTATTTAAAAGCCTGTCATTGAGTCAACTGGCGTGGTTTTGAATCCCCGGTAGTACGTAACAAGGCGTAGGGTCGCCTGTCCAACCTCGTGGGTTTTCTCTGATTCCTCCAGTTTCCTTCCATTGCTAAAGACCCCTACGCGCAAGTGAATTATTGAAAATTAAACCATATGTTAGTCCCAAAATGACCTAGTTTGTGTCAAGTGGATGTTAAACCCCATTTCTCTCTCTCTCTCATCTTAATAAGGAACAAGCGTTGAGTGGTGGAATGGTTAACACATACGCCTTGCTCCATAAGGTCTGTCATAATGCCTAACCCCAACGCATAAGTGAATTATTGGAATAAAATTGAACCTTATGTTAGTCCCAAAATGACCTACTTTGTGTTGAGTGGATGTTAAACCCCATTTCTCTCTCTCTCTCTCTCTCTCTCTCTTTCTCTCTCTCTTTCTTATTACAAGGTAATACATTGTGTAAAAAAAGAACATTTCTCTGGCAGATCCAGTTAATATTTTTTTTTATGTAAAATATATTTTAATTCATTTATACACAAGAGTAAGAGCACTTGCTGTGTTGTGATTAGTTAATTGTGGTTAGTTTCTAGGTAGATGTATAGTGTACTGATATATTATATGTTTATTTACCGTGATATATCAGGTGTAAGCTGTGATATATACTATGCTATAAATATATTTTATTTTTAAAAAACAAAGAAATTAGAAGTATAACATAGATAGCTTGGCTTCCAGTCAATCAAGTATAAAGGTATCGTGAGGGCCTGTAGTCTGTGTGCAATGAGAAATAAATCAAGTTTTATGGTACCGGTGAGTGGGGGTGGGGGACATTGAGGGCCTGTGGAATGAGAGGTCAATCTACTACACTAGGATCTGGAAGAGTTTTTATTGACATGTTCTGTATGATGTAAGGAATTAGCCAATGAAACAGTCTTTTGCGGCGAGTTCTTGGCCTATTTATACACGGACCTGTGGGTAAACCACAAGAAACGCCAACATGGAATGATTAATCTGACGTCATAGGGTCAAAAGCCGCTCGTTTGACCCTTGATGTGAACTCCCACTATAACTTGTCAGATCTTCATGTAGTGTAGGCCATCGAAAGTATAAAAAAAGACAAAACGTGATATAGATCTGTATTCAGATTGATGTAACCACTGATATTTGTAAGCCAATTTAACTTAAAATATCTGTGTCTGAAAGACACTTCAGTCTTTTTATGGTTCATTCAATGTTAAATGGATATTTTTTTAGTTTGTCAAACTGAAGTCGTCTGCATCAATATTTGTGTCTATAATTTTAATAGTGTTGTCAGTTACATACAAAAATAACTTGTCTGTATTTTTGTTAGAATGTGTCATATCCAGTATGGCGTATGACAGTAAAAACTAGTGATGCCTGAATAATATTAACACCACGTGAATATTCCGTCTATTTTAATCATAGTTGATGTCATGTGTCATATAACTATACACAATCACAAATGTCAAACAGAACGCTACATTTAGACACTTTAGAAATCAACCTGTTGATATTTTCATAAGTCATACAGTGATAGCACATGTCTTTTAACTATACACAGTCCGAACATTACATTTAGACACTTAAGAAATCAACATATTGATGGTATTGTCATGTGTCATACAGTGATGGGATTTTGACTGTATATTCCGGACATGTCCCACGTTATTTTCCAAACGTCCTAAATTGTCCGGCCAGGAATATGCCCAATCAAACATCAATTCAAGGTAAATAATGTGAACACCACATTTAGACACTTTAGAAATTGATATATTGGTATAGATGTTAAAGGACAATATTGGTGCCAGTCATTATCACATATGTGATAGAACAGATTAAACACTTTCCAAATATAATATTAGCACAGAGATCATCGCTACCATAGAGGAGTAATAAAGGATTCATGAATCGGAAGTGACGAATGCCAAAGGAAAACACGAGTTATCTCTCTATGTGAATGACTGAAGTGACGAATGATGACAGATAAACAGCGAATTTCTGCTCACTAATGATATGTGTATTTGCGTCTAGTTATATGACACTGAATACCATTTTCAGACACATTAGACATTCAAATATTGATAATATCCAAACCAGTTTGTTGTAATATACGTTTATCTTTTTTGTGTCTCAGTGAGTAAGGTGCTAGTTCATGGACTAAAACTATTCAAAGTGACATGAAATGAAATGTCCTACTGTTCTTCTCTGAAGGGCTTTTTATTAACATGGTTTCCCTTGTCAGTGACCTCGTGGGCTTCCCCAGGGCACTGTGGTTTCCTCCCACTGCTAAAGGCCCCTACGCGCAAGCGAATTATTGAAATATAATGTTAGTCCAGAAATGACCTAGTTTGTGTCGAGTAGATGTTAACCCCATTTCTCTCTTTCTCTCTCCTTCCCCTTGTCAGTGGTGTTTGGCTGAGGCTCTGGCATGGAACAGTTATTTGGATGATAGCAAAAACAGTGATCAAGTATATACATTAACCAGGAAGTCGCAGGTTCAATCCATATATTGACTGAGAAGCTGTGATTAGTCATTTGGATAGGACGAAAAAATGATATCAAGTGTAAAAATGATGCACGTAAAGACTTTTTAAAGAAGAAGAGTAGGTAGAAATGCCACTGCCTGAGCAAAATGTCCCTCACAGAATTTTCCTGTCTTCATTAGCCCAGTTGGTGCAGGAAAGTAGGAGGTTAAACCCCATTTTGTTTTATGTCAGATGAACGTTTTTCTCCTCTGATGCCGACCATATTTTTGGTGTTGATGTAAGCTATGTTTTATAGTATGTTTCACGCTGCTACGGAATGGATGTGTTTATCTCTCTATAAGATTATGACCAGAAACCACATTATGACACACGATAAATTTCAGTTTACGATAAATTTCATTCTAAACTTTTCAAATTCACCACGGCAATTATGTGTTTTGCGATAAAAATAATTATTACTTCTGCAGCTGTTGTAACGGTTTTCTCTTGTATGAGAACACATATAAGTGTATTTGAAATGTTTGCTTTACATTAAGGCAACCAAGGGGATAAGGCGTTGGCTCGCTAGTCTTTGAGGTTGCATGTTTTGATCCCTGCATTGGCCGAGAAGGTCCATTGCAGTCAGGGGTGCAGGATGAAGAGTCTTGACAAGGACAGCTGTCTACTCTTTCGGATGGGACGAAAAACTGAGGCAGAGTGTTTACATTGGCGTGCACATGAATGATCCTTCGACAGTTGGAATTGGATATATAAGACTAGGCTGTAGTGCCACTATCTTGACAAAATTTCCCTCATACCGCACCGTATGCCCGTCTTCATTAGCCCAGTTCGGAGCAGAACAGTAGGACGTTAAACCCCATTTCATTTCTTTTGTATTATCGGGTTTTGTGTGTAATGCGGTTGTCTTCACTCACTATTATAACCACTGACATGTCTTACGTCATATAAACAAGCCATCCCTGGCATGTAAAACCTGTTTAATTTAACTTCATATGTTAAATACAGGCAATTTTATACAAGATTTTAATAGCTTGTCAACAAGTTTAATTGCTCATAAATTTCTGTATGTGTTGTAATTGGTTAATTTGAAACATGTTTATTCTGCTGCCGAGAATAAACTCTTGTGTTGATATTTTTAAGATGTTTAAATTCTTTAAGGTTGTAGATCTTAACTTGAAGAATGTATTTTAAGTAAACAGTTTACAGGAAGATATATGTATTGGGGGTATAGAACTACTGGAATATCAACTGCTCAGGCAGGGATGGATGACCAAATGGTGCACATTGTATAATAAGGTCTATCAATGTATGTACCCGTAACAAGGATAGGGACGCCTGTCCAACCTAGGCCGAATTTACCTTTAGCCTAAGGGGAGTGGATGGCTGAATGGTTCACGTGTGTGCATGTTGTATTATAAGGTCTGTCATTGAGTCACTGGTTGTACGTGACAAGGATAGTTTTGTCTGTCCAACCTCTTGATATTTCTACGGGTCCTCCAGTTTCGTCCCACTTCTAAAGACCTCTAAGCACAGGTGATTTATAGAACCATATGTTAGTCCCCAAATGACCTAGTTTGTATCTTGAGTGGACATTAAACCCCATTCCTCACTTTAAAAAATATCAGAGATTCTATTGAGAAGGGGCCATGGTGGTCAAGCAGTAAGACACATGTCTCTCAAACTAGAATTTACTTATTTGAACCTGGAATTGTTAGCTATAAAATAAGACAAGATCTTTATTGCATCAAAATGTCCATTATGGACAGCATGCATACATACACTTAGACATAGTCATACACATTTAATAATACATCTACATGATTGACAACACAGGGGAGTTGGGATGGCCGAGTGGTCTAGAGTGCCGCGCTTCGACCTCTAGCTGACCGTTCACCTCTGGCTTGCGGCTGTGGTTTCGATGCCTGGTGTGAGCGTATGTAGCATGGAGATAGGGGTGCCTTCTCAACCTCGTAGGTTTACTCCGGGCACTCCGGTTTCCTCCCACTGCTAAAGACCCCTACGTGCAAGCGAATTATTGAAAAAAAATTAAAACCATATGTTGGTCCCAAAATGACCTAGTTTGTGTCCAGTGGACGTTAAACCCCATTTCTCTCTCTCTCTCATAGACAACACAATACATGTACATTCATACAAACAATGTACTACATATGAACTAGCTAGTTGAAAAGTGTGGTGATCAGGTGTTCAATTGGGAATTGGCCTCTCCAGCAGAATTTACAGATTTTAATCCCTGCATGCAATAGCCTTTTACTCTGTAAAGAACGTAGGATACCACTTTTCACTTACTGATATTTTATTGTGTACTTTGTATTGAACTGTGATATGTGAAATTGTAATGAATGTGTAGGGTCTTTTATTTTTGTTTTGTGGAAGGTTGATGGGTTAGGGAGGAGCTGGTTTAAGTAATCAGCCTTGCCTACGGAAGAATAATTATTCTCTGACAAGTCAAAGGCTCTGCACCCGTGAAAGTCATGTACTCATATCTGTACCACAAAATCCTTTGATCATTGCATTTAATTTTATTTCATTTTCTCTTTTCAGAAACCACAGAATAGTTATGTCTCGTTATGAGTAGAATCCATATATTACCTTTGATGTCGTCAAGGATGAAGTTTTGGCAGCGTCTGATTATCTTGTGCGGGTCGGCATTCTTCACCCTCTTCGTTTACTTAATGGTCAGCGAAGAGTCAACATGGGAAGATGCACACATTAAAAAAGCTCGCCTTGTCCAATCACGTCTGTGGCCAAAGAAACCAAACGAGTCGTTCGTACTTCATAAAAATCAGGAAATGTGTAATTTACAGTCCTGGGAACAGTCGCAGTCTCGGATCTCAACATTTGATGTTTACCAGAGAACAGAATTTAATATGAATTCCGATGGATCGTATGAAATGGCTACTCCTCCTCCCGATTATCCGAATAATTCTGAAAATGAACTCGATCACCTTGATGTGATCATAGTTCCGCACTCTCACAATGATCCTGGTTGGTTGAAAACCGTTGAAGAATATTATGTGGATCAAACTAAACATATTTTAACAAATATGGTGAATAAATTATTCGAACATCCGAATATGACGTTTATTTGGACGGAAACAGTGTTTTTTAGCATGTGGTGGAATGAGTTAGATGATGATGTCAAAGTTCATGTTCGTCGTTTGATTCGTCGTGGACAGTTAGAAATTGTGTTGGGGGGATGGGTCATGCCCGATGAAGCCACGACCCATTATGTGTCTGTCATTGACCAGCTTCTTGAAGGTCATCAGTGGTTATGGGAAAATCTTGGCGTGAAACCGAAAAACAGTTGGTCCATTGACCCGTTTGGATATTCTGGAACGATGCCGTATATTTGGAAGAAAGCCGGAATGGAAAATATGGTGATTCAGAGAGTTCACCAGGCGGTCAAAAATACGCTGGCAGAGACGAAAAGTTTAGAGTTTTGGTGGCGACAGATGTGGGACGCTAAAGGATCCTCAGATATTCTTTGTCACGTAATGCCATATATGTTGTACAATATTAAATTTACTTGCGGGCCAAATCGTTTCCATTGTTTGTTGTTTGATTTTAGACACATCACCAATGAAGCAAGCGAATCACGAGCTAAGTCTATTAATGTTAATAATATTGAACAACTGGCTACATATCTGTACGAACAATATCGAAAGAAATCGTACTTATATAAATACAATACCGTTCTAGTTCCATTGGGTGATGATTTTCGATATGATATGGAGATCGAGTGGGATCAGCAATACAATAATTATCAATTTCTCATGGATTATATGAATAACCGAAAGGACTGGAAAATAAATGTACGATTCGGAACGCTGAAGGATTATTTTAAAATAGCGAATAAAAAAAATAAAAAGAATATCCTTAAGCATCCAAACAACGGTTTCCCTGTCCTTAGTGGGGACTTCTTTCCATATTCTGATCAAGAGAATGCATATTGGACAGGATATTATACGACTCGGCCATTTGACAAAAGGTTTAGTAGAGATTTACAAGCAAATATACAAGCTGCAGACATTTTGAATACATTAGCTTATGCACACTTGAAGAAATGGGATATGAACTACAAAGAGCAGTTCTTTCAGTTTTCTACGCTGCTGCTGAAGGCACGACGTGCCCTAGGTCTGTTCCTACATCATGACGCCATTACTGGTACTGCTAAGGAATTCGTTGTCATGGACTACGAACAAAAGTTAGCCGAAGCCTACAATAACACACAGATCATAATGAAAACAGCCATTCAGATTTTAGCAAGTAGCGGAAAATTAATGACTCCATTGGTGTTCCGACCTGAAACAATACGACCAGCCCATAACGAGGAACCACTGAAAAAAGTCTTTAAACTCGCCAACACAAACGTACGTGTCATGTTGTTCAATCCCCTACCGCAATATCGACAGGAAGTAGTTCGATTTCTGGTGGATTCTAGTATGGTTATCGTCAAAAATGAAAAATTCCAAATCGTACCCTGTCAGGTCAACCCAATATGGCAAGATCGGACAACTGTCAGTCCCTCCGTCTTCGAAGTGACATTCGTCGTAACGTTACCTCCATTTGGTATCGTACCGTTCATGTTATTTAAAGCAGAACATTTAGATTTGAACAATGTTTTTCCATCCAGAATATCTATCTACAATAGAGATGAACTTAATGTTCCCAAAGATGTGAAGTTTTACATTCAACGGCCAGAACCCAAACCAGTAAAACCAATCATACTCGAGAACGAACACATGCGGATTGAATTTGATGCGACTAAAGGAATGATGACGAGTGTATTAGATAGAGAAACTGGTAATAAAACAGATATATCCATGGATTTTTTTGCGTACAAATCGCAAGGTAGTGGAGCGTACATTTTCTATCCATCGCCCACGGATAACACTAAAGTTATTTATGACATTCCAGTGATAAGAAAAATATCGGGCCCCATATATTCGAAATTGGAAGTTGTGTTTAATCACTATTTGAAATATTCTGTCACATTGTATCACGTGCCAACTCTCCAGGCACAGGGAATACATATCGAAAATCATGTAGACATTCGACCTTTGAAAGATCGAGAATTTGTCATGCGGTTCAGGACAAGCATCAATAACCGAGATGGATCGTATTTCACGGATCAAAATGGATTTCAGTTGATCCGCAGAAAAACTAATCCAAGTTTACGCATCGAAGCGAACTATTATCCGATGACTTCGATGGCCATGTTGGAAGATAGCACGCAGCGCTTGTCGATATTGTCTGCCCAATCTCACGGTGTGGCGAGTTTAGAGAATGGGTGGCTGGAAGTGATGTTGGATCGTCAGTTAACATATGACGATCATCGCGGATTAGGAGAACCCGTGGAAGACAACAAACCAGTGACTAGTAATTTTGTGTTACTGTTAGAAAACAGAAGTGGTCCTAACAAGCACCAAAATTCGCATTATGCATTACCGTCGCTATTAAGTGTCGCGACCAACGACTTTTTACAGCAACCCGTAGTGAAATATTATAGTACTATAGATTCCGATATCTTCCACAAGACTGTGTCACCGGTATCATTGCCGTTACCCTGTGATATATCAGTCGTGACATTTAGAAGTTTGGCGACAGCTAATTTCGTTCATAATGGAACGAGTCTAATATTACATCGGCGTGGTTACGACTGTGATTTCCCGGACGTAGGTTTACAGTGTTCTGTAGATAATCAACAGTTTTCTCTTCAAACTTTGCTCAAAAAATTTCCTATTTCCAGTATAAGGGAAACAACTCTAACCCATCTTTATGAAAAGAGGAAAATTCATGCTAAAAACGCAATTGAAATCCCCCCAATGGAAATTGCAGCATATCACATCAACTGGTAGATGAAAAATAACATTGTAGAAAAATTATTTTGATTTGTTAGAATTTATTCGCCATTCTCCAAAACCCCTTCACTATCGTATCAACCAGAGCCATCCAAAGCAACCTTTCAGATGTCCATACATGTATTTAGTATCTGGATACAAGCCACATGTACCAAATGTTTTGACTTTTGCCGTGTAACAAACAATGGAGAATGGCCGTTAACATATATTGGTTATCTATTGATAGTCATCATCAGTTTATAGGTATAGGTAGTTCTAGATAAAGTACTTCACTTTAAAAAACAAAAAATAATGTCAACATTCCAAATGAGCAAAATTACAAATATGTGAACTATGGTATATGCTGTAAATTCTGACATCTTCAATACAAATTTTAATTTCACATTTTTTTCATTTTAGACTACTTGGGAAACAGTAAATCAACAAAATGTAATTTTATGTTATTTTAATTTCCATTTACATTATCTTCCTCATATAAATGTAGTACTCTGAAATCCCTCTTAGAACATACTAGAACTCAACTGATGTGATGTGGCATTATCAAAATGTCCTCAGTAGTAGCTACAATTAAATAAGAGTTCATGATATTCTAAAGATTAATACCTTACTAAATTTCAAATAGTATCAGTCCTTGCATAGAACAGTGAACTATAACACATAAACAATGACTTGTTTTATTTTGGCAACATTTTGAAGAGTATTCCCTCTGCATTCTCTTCAAAATGTTGCCAAAATGAAATTAATAATTGTCTTTAATAAGGATGTGTTAAAGTTTATTAAACTTTAATATAAATACGTTATAATCACGATTAAAATATTTAATAAGAAATTAATTGATGTATATATTTAAATAAGAGGTTGTCTATCAGATGTAATTAATTTAATATGGACTATATGTTACCAACTTATATATGAAGATTATTAGATTACTGTTAAATGAATCGTGAATTGAATGGGGCCGCATTCGCCCATTTTCTCAAATGTATGACTGTTGACAATGAGCTAACATGTAATGGATTGTTAATCAAGTAATAATTAACTCTTTCTAACTGAGGAGAAAGTTGAGTAAATTGTCAGTTGGACCAGATTTACAGGGCCTTGAATATTAGCAATGAGTACAGGAGACCAAAATCCCTGTTCATCGGATCAGCGCATGCTACCCAGTGACTACACCCATGTAATTATCAGTAGCCTCTAGTAGAAATGGATTAATGCTAAATGATAAGTCAAGCTCAAGTTAAGATGTAAAGCGGGCTAGTGCTAATCCTAACCCTAACCCCGGACCTAGCCTAGTGCTAACCCTAACTTTAACCTACAACAACGTGCTACTGCCCCAACGTTATTTACATCTCAGCGACTTCGACAAAAATTGAGCTGGCCTTAACAAATAGATATAGCCATAGCAATAGGCAGAGGAAGCTGGTTACCATAGTGACCAATAACGAAAGAGTTAATTACATACATTATATATCACCTTGTTGGTTTTAATTGTCAAAAGATTTTTTTTTATTAATAACCATTTGTATATTTTGATTTTTATTATTTTGTACATGAAGTCGTGTGTGTGCTTTTGTTAATTGTTTGCCGCTTGTGTAAATGAGTACAGTTTAATCAGTAAATTTAAGGCTTTGTTTACGTTTTTGAGGAAATGTGTGTCCGAGATTCAGGAAAAAGATGAACTTGATGTAAAAAAGATGGTGGTTCTGACTAAGCAAGACTTCCATTTTAGGCATCATTGGAGCTGAGGCAAAAGCTTCTTTCATGAGTTTATCTTTTCCTTGACATATATATAGTCCTAGCCCTAATCTAACGTATGCAAATTTAATTCCGGTGCAAATAATTTCTTTTGTCCAAATAATTTCTACTGTCTGTTTGTTGCAAAAAGTTGTTTGCACATACAGAGTTTAGAGGAAGGGGTGCTTTTAAACATGCTTTGTAAAGCTTAGAATAATCCATTATACATGTAGATAATAATACAGTCATTTCACATATAGAAATGAATTTTAAGGAAAACAGGATTTTTGAAATAAAATATAAATAATTTGTCAAATATTTTATTTTGAGAGGAATGAGTGGTTGTGGTTTATTTTGACGTAAAATTGATGTAAATATTTAAAATAATAAAATATTATAATCTTTCATTCTTGTATAATAAGACATTGTAATACAATAGTAATCTTTTATATATAAATCATATATATATATATATATCATTTTAAAAGGGTATGGTGTGAATAAATTACTTTTGATTCAGATGTTTTTTTGTCTTGTAATTTGAAGGAGGGGGGGGGGGGTAGCCGAATGGTTAGCAAGTGTGCAGTGTATCATAAAGCCTGTCATTGAGTCAACTGGCATGGTTTTGAATCCCTGGTTGTACGTGACAAGGAGTAGGGTCGCCTGTCCAACTTTGTGGCTTTTCTCTGGATCCTCTGGTTTCCTCCCACTGCTAAATAAAGACCCTTACATGTCGGCGAATTATTGAAATGAAATTAAACCATATGTTAGTCCCGAAATGACCTAGTTTGTGTCAAGTGGATGTTAAGCCCCATTTCTCTCTCTTGTCTTTTAATTGTGTTAGGATAAAGGAAAGACTGGAGAAATTAAATTAGATGGGCTAAGAAAGACGATCTACACCATGTATTGTGCTATCAGTGAAATTTAGCTATGGCCTTCTCTTATTTTGAATTCTGTTCTGCTGGGCTAACATCCTACTCACTGAGCCACTGTGGCTCATTTATTTTTAGAAGTCTAATATCGGTGACATTGAACATTTGAGAAGAACTTGACCTACTGAGGTCACACAGTGCCATACAAGATAACAATAGGTCAAGATCCAGCGGGGGTGACTTGATTGGGGGGTCCACAAGGGGATGATCTAGCCAGATTGGACGACCTTGACTCATGCCCCCAGTCTGGGTTGGCCATGGCCCAGTCCAAATTTGTATCCTCAGAAGTAAAGGCCAGGACAACTAACTCTCCACCTATCAGTTTTCGCCGACTTCTGGTCACCGGGAATCCATTTTGGGGGTACCGGGCGAACTCCCGAGGTCAATATACATGTAGTTAAAGAATTTATTGTGTGCAATAATGTGGAGAAAGGAGAATTTGGGGGCAAATAATTGTGGGATTGTGGGCACAACTATCAAGGCAAATAACGAAGATGAAAATGGTGTATAATAATAGCAATATTTATTGATAACATTACAAGGCCAGTTTTTATTTAATATCATGTACGTCTTCCACATTACATCATGCACTTACAATACAAAAATAAATATTTATATATATGTACACCAGTTGGCTTTTGATTGGCCTGTAAGTCGGAACATATAGTTATAACTAGAATTATCGAGGAAATCAAATTTTAATAGCTACTTACATTTTTTATTTAAAATTCACTAATCAAAATAAAGGTCACAAAGTCACAGTAATTGTGTTCTATGAAATTGCATACTGTGCATAAAACAACATTGTTCTATAATAGTTCACATAAATGAATAGACAAAAAAAAAACCCTTTAATTGTATTCCATGAATTTGCATCCTGTGCATAAAATAACATTGTTGTATAGTTCACATACATGACTAGGGAAAACACCCTGTGAACTTCCACCCTATATTAATAGTTTTCATGTCTGAATGGAATTTTTTATTAAATAATGGGATCAGTGGATACAAAACAAGTAGCTAGACAAATGAGACACATTTCTAAGCACACAAAATAAATGCAGGACCCTTTTCACAAAATCTTAACTGACATAAAATCCAAATTTTAGTAATTTGATTGGATAATATTAAATTGATTTTAGTGCTTAGCCAATCAAAATTGAAGTATTTACTAAAATTTGGATTTTATCTTTCCTTAAGATTCGAGAAACAGGGCCCTGAAAACATAAATATAACAACAAAATAAAATATTATCGTTGATAATTTGATATTTTCTCGATCAGAATTTGATTAAAAAAATTGGCTAGTCTACAATAATACCTTGACTTGTGAAATAAGCACCGATTTATACTGAAAACATATTGACAAAATCGTTATTTTATATTCTTAGTAACATCCATTTGTGAAAAAATACCACGAAGATTTAAGTGTAAAATACAAAATTATTACCCCAGAATATTTGTGAAATGAAATGGGATCATATAATGTGCTGTGAGGGCAATTTTTCCCAGACGCTTTTCTGTCCTATCCTATCAACTATAGAGTATTTCTACGTAGTTCAACGTTATAAACCCCATTCAATTACATATAAACTTTTTATAGTGAGATACAAATAAAAATTCAGACACTTTCAATAAATTAAAAAACATATGGGACTATTCAATGGTAATATAACATCTGATACAAGTAAATATACACTACCACAGTTCCCAGAAAAAAATAGGGAAAAATGATCTTTTTGACATTTCAGTTTTGTAGCTCATTAACTGTCCAAAAATACTGCTCCCACATCTTTTCTGGGGATGGGGGGGGGAATGGAGATTAACAGCCATGCGACACAAACTAGGTCTTTTCAGGACTAACATATGGTTCAATTTTATATGGTTCAATAGCTGCGAGAGGAAACTGGGATTGGTCAGATGGCCATACTCCTTGCCAAGTGGACAATTGAAACTAAACCACTGGACTCAATGACACATTTTAAACCATTCGGTGACCCAACCCCCAGAACTGGTTCACATGTGAGCTGATAGATAGAGCAGTAGTGTCAAACAGGTTTTGACTGTCCAGATAGATCAAAGGTAGAATACATAGCTACACATGTAAGTAAAATAAATGAGCATAAAATAACTACAGCACATTGTGCAAATCAAAACATTTCACTTAACATAAAACAAAACTATAACAGAGCACTTTTCGTTTCTATAACATTCAATAATTGACATATGTCAAAGGAGTATTGTTCTTCTTGCATTTTTGGCAGATGCATAAGTTTTAAGCAATGGAAGAGCAAATCTACCTCTAAAAAGCACTTTATTTTGTACATTCCAAGGGAGATAACCACATTTCTGAGTGTTTCCAAATGAAGCTGGAATAATTAATTATATATATATACTTCCAATTTTTAATCTACACGCAATTTGTAAAATATTTTCCAAAATGTAGATGGCTTATATAAAAAAAAAATATAGAAATATAAATCTTACTCTGTGAGAAAATTAAATTTGACTGACCATGAACTGACAGTTATTGAAGATGTTCAAATAAGATAGGAAACATAAACATTTGATACATGTCAGCCAATCTATCTGTAACATATCAGCTTCCTTTGCTGGTTTTTCTTATCCTATTCTTTATGAAACTGATCCTAATTCGTTTAGTTTTTATAATTCAAAAATTTGTTTTTACTTATCTATACTAAACTAGGATCTGGAAGAATTGTTATCATTGACATGTTCTGAATGGTGTGAGGGATTCCCCAATGAAACAGTCTTTAACGGCAAGTTTTAGGCGTGTTTTGCAAGGAACTATAAGTAATCCACTAGTAACATCAATGCTGATTGATTAATTAATGTCTGGCAACATGGTGTCAAAAGCTGCTTGTATGACCTCTGACCTGACCTATCGCTACAACTAGGCCCGAGTTCACAAAGCATTCTCAGACTTAAGTTAACAATTTACTCAACTTTCAGTAGTCACTGTTTATAAGAAATATATTTGATCCAGAAACACAAAACTTTGCACATAGTTTTATTGATGCATTTGATACATTAAAACAACAAAAGTTTTATAAAGGACTATATTTTAGTTAAAATAAGTTCTTAACTTAAGTCTGAAAATGTTTTGTGAACTCGGGGCCTGGTCAGATCTTAGTCTAGGCCATCGAAAGTATAAACGATGAAATGAAATATAGATCCGATTTTCAATCAGATTGATTCTTTATGCAGGTAAATAGTAACATATTTTCAAAATGAATACTGCAGAAACCAAAACATCAGCAGAGGTTTGTGAACAATGCCTCGAATCCAAGCAGGCAAGTTCCGGGTTTTACTATAATTAGCCAAGTTTAGAGTTATTATGAATAGGTAAAATCAATCATATTTCTATTTTTGTATTTTCTATAATGTAAGGTTATTTTGAAAATGAAAAAAACAAATTAATTACATTTATTTTCTTCGTAAAAGGTTTTAAGGTCTCTTTAATTTTTAATGATGTCATTTGTATATTTTGGAAGATATTAAATAACGGATTATTAAACAAACATTATTCAAGAGCTAATCAGACTGTTGTAGGTTTCATTTTAGGCCTCAAATGTTATTAACATGACAAGACCATAGTCAACTCTTGATCCATTGAATGAGTATGATTCAATGGCTGTTCATGATTAACTTCAGAGTGAAGTAATTTTATTGAAAGCGTTAAAAAATTCCCTTTTCAGTATCTATTTTCTAACTATTATAGTGAGAACCGTCAGCTCTTTATCTAATCTTACCTAATGCAATTTAACATCTAACATAAAAAAACCCCCAAAATCGGAATATCAATAACTTACGCAGTGGATACAGAATGTCGACATTTTTGAACCAATATACCCTTCTAGAGATTCAATTTTCCCAGTATTATACCAGCAGTTTACTAGGGATTCAAAATCCCTCAAATGAATATCACAGAACATAAGGTACAATTTTATGGATAACTATTACTGAGTTTAATACTAAGTGACATTTCAGAGAGGATACTTTCGTCATTGTTGCTTATTGTAATAGTGAATCTTGCATTTTGATTGGTCAATTAGACACTGTCTATTGGACAATAACACCCCTTTGATTTAGTAGTTTCTTTTAAACTCCCAAAGAGCAAGTCTTGGGTCCTAATGATCTCAAGACATGTCTATTGGACAATAACACCCCTCTAAATGCGAAACAGGAAGTGTGTATCCGTAAAAATGTAGCTTGTGTTAATATGTTTAATTACTAATTGTTAATCAAAGATGATAATCAGAAACTTTAATAAATAAAATACAGTTGGTCACATTCTGTCTGGGGAGAGAAAAGGGGGGTAAACCTACATTCAACACAATCTAGGTCATTTTTGGACTAACATCTGGTTCAATTTCATCTCTCATACATGTACATGTAGGGGTCATTACCAGTTGGAGGAAAACAGTGGACCTGGAGAAAACGCACCAGGTTGGACTTGTGACCCTACACCTTGTCACGTACAAGTGGGGAATCAGAACACTTCACCACTTGACTCAATTGACAGACCCTCTCATCCATTCAGTCACACCCCCACCCCACCCCTGGAAATATGTCTGCCATACAAAAATAAAGTTCTTTGAATAGATTCCTTGTAAACACTGAGTATTTCAACAACAACAAAACAAAAAAATTCACGATCCATTTCCTTGGCCATTCACTGTAAAACTCCTTAAAAGGTTTACAGGTACGCGTACACACTGTTCAACAATAACATGTGATATTTGTAGCAACAGTGCTATTTGGTCCTCTAAAATATGTCTGGATATACAAGCACGCACACGCAGTTTGTCTGGATTAACCAGGATGGCAGTAGACATAAACCACATTCTTTCACCAAAGTATACACAGAATAATATATAACAACTTGCTCTTTAAGAGCGCGAGTGCACCAATAAAAACATTTCTCCCTTATAAACAAATGCTGAGACAAGACGCGATTTCTGTGTGTGGAACTATTGACGATCAAGAGCCGAGAGTAAGTCTGGTTCATAGACCGCGATAATAAGCATGATCCCTGCACCGAGAATCATACCGGCACATTGAAACACTAAATGACAGTACGGATTCTCACCATGCTTTGTTTCTACAGAAGTCATTTCTGGTAACTGAAAGAAAAGAAAGTTTGTGTTATAAATTGTTTATTAAAAACTTGAAAATTCACAGTTGTAAATGAGAGAGAGTGAGAAATGGGGTTTAACGTCCACTCGACACAACCTACATCATTTTGGGACTGACATATGGTTTCATTTTATTTCAATAATTCGCTTGCGCTTAGGGGTCTTTAGCAGTGGGAGGAAACCGGAGGACCCAAAGAAAACCCACGAGGTTGGACAGGTGCCCCTACTCTGTGTCACGTACAACCTGGGATTTGAAACCATGCCAGTTGACTCAATGACAGGCTGCAAGAAATAAACAAAATATCAAATCAAGTGAAGGAATCCAATCTGATTAAAACACAGATCCTATTTAGTTTCGTTTATTATAGTTCAAAATTTTGTTTTACTTGTCTTTAGCCAATGAAACAGTCTGTTACGGGCGAGCTTTGGGTGTGTTTCACACAAAACTGTGGAAAAAGCACTTATCTTTTATCTTATCCTATCTTTACTACACTGGGATCTGGAAGAATTGTTATATAACCTCAGTTCTGCTTCATGTAAGGGATTAGCCAATGAAACTGTCTACACTGGGATCTGGAAGAATTGTTATATAACCTCAGTTCTGCTTCATGTAAGGGATTAGCCAATGAAACTGTCTGTTACTGTTAAATAACTAGAATCATCAACGCTGATTGGTCAATCAATGTCTGACGTCATAGGGTCATATGACCTCTGACATGACCTTCTACTAAAACCGGTCAGATGTTCATGTAGTGTTGGCCATCAAAGTACATAATAAACGAAACAAAATATAGATCTGGGCTCTGTTCCTCGAAATTTTAACTGGAGATAAAATCCAAATTTTAATATATTGATTGGCTAAGCAATAAAATCAATTTAATATTATCCAATCAAATAATTACAATTTGGATTTTATCTTAGATAAAATTTTGTGAAACAGGCCCCTGTATTTTAGTCATATTGGAATGGATCCGTGGGACTCAGTACTCACCATATCCACTAGAGCAATATACAGAAACATTCCACCAACACAGGCAAATATCCACAATGATGCCTCATTTAAATTACCTAATGCCACGCCTATAAACATGCCTATAAAACAGAGAATGGATGACACACAGTTGTACATTATAGCTTGCTTTATATTCATCCCCGCTCGTAATAACACCGCAAAATCACCTGAAAAAATAAATGAAAAATAAACGATTATTACACCATGAAAAAATATACAAATACATGTATCATATAACATATTTAATAATAAAACTGCACAAACTTTTGTAAGTCGTGAAAAATTACTGGAAACAAATTTATCTGTGATATTTTATCCCATTTCTATGATTTTGCCCCCCCCCCCTATTACAGCCTATCAAAGACATACATGTATTCATGGAGAGAGAGACACCCAAACACAAACTAGGTCATTTCGGGACTAACATATGGTTCAATCTATTTCAATAATTTGCTTGTACGTAGGGGTCTTTATTAGCACCCAGAAGAAACCTGAGGTTCCTGAGGAAACCCACGAGGTGGACCAAGTGACCTTACTCCTTGTCACATACAACCGGCTACAGAAATAGAGAGAGAGAAATGGGGTTTAACGTCCACTCAACACAAACTAGGTCATTTTGGGACTAACATATGGTTTAATTTATTTCTTTAGCAGTGGTTGAGAAGGCACCCCTATCTCCATGCCACACACGCTGACACCAGGGCTTGAAACCACAGCCGCAAGCCAGAGGTGACCGGCCAGCTAGAGGTCGAAGCGCAGCACTCTAGACCACTAGGCCATCCCAACCCCCGCTACAGAAACAAGAACAAGAGTGTGTTGTAAACTCAACTTTTTAGTTTTAGGTGATAATGAAAAAAAAAAAATATTGTGATAATAATTTATCATATATCACGATAAACAATATTATTGTGATCATTTATACATGTGTCTTTATGAAGTCAAATCTTGAATACATGGACTGAAAATTGTTCCCCTGATGTCAAATCATTGTTGCTAACATCGGTACACCAAATAATGGAAATTTTCCCTAGACCAGTTGGTACTTTATAATGATATTTCTAATGATGAATTTAATTCTAGAGAGAGAACTGGGGTTTATCGTCCCAATTTAATTCTATCAATAGAATGTCATGGGTGACACGATAATTTTCATATTGTGAAAATTTTGGTTATCACGATATACCGATAGCTTTATATAAGTCTGATATGATAAAATCGCTGATTATTTGATCACGATATACTGAAAAACCAGTATATTGCCCAACCCTTAACAAATAATAAGTAAAATGAATCACTTTTTAAGGAAAATATTATTTAAATATACTTGTACTGACATTTATTATAAAAGAAAATGTTTTGTTCAAATATATATATTCATCATAAAAGCACAATAAAACTTATTTCAATAAATAGATAGATTCAGGTGATAAAACACACAAAGCCATTAACCCGTTAAGTGCGTTTGGTGTTATATAACATCCTGGACAACTGCCACTCACTGTGTAAAGGGCGTAATATAACACTGTGGAGGTATTTTCCCCAACCTTCATGTATTCCCCAATCAGGAATAAAAAGGTCCAATAATGACGTTTTTGTCAAATTAACTATACAATAGGGGATAGTTAAAGTTTTAAAAACATCACGCTTAACGGTTAAAAATAAATTAAAATGACCTATTTTCACTTGTCATCCCTTTCACATATGATACAGGACATACAAAGTGATTCACATATCAGTTTTTCTTACTTTATATTTGTCTAATTGGTATCTTTGACGTCACTATCTTAAGTCATTGACTGTCTACTAATGTAGACTTAAACATGGTTTTTTAATACTGTACTTAAATGTGTTTCCTCATTAATTGGTTTAGTGAGAAAGGCTATTTTCAAATGTGTGACACAGACAAAACAATTTTCTAGCTTTATTTGACTAGTAAGTTCAACACTTAGTCATTGATGTAAAAATTACCAGTTGACCCAATGATAGAGCTATGATGCAAAATTCGCTCGTGCTAAACGTTCAGCAGGAAGTCTAAGAAGAAATTTAGGAAAAAACAGATTTTTTTTCTAGGCCCACTTTCTTATGGAACTCTTGTGGTGAAAAACACCACAGACCCAAAACACTCTGAATATTATTCTAATGTGAAAATTTTGTGGAATGTATTTATTTTCATAAACGCAATATCTTGTAGAACTGTTGTGGTGAAAAGTTCCACACAAATGCCCCCAAACCTTGCCATAGATGGGCCATCCGATTCTCCCACAGGGAAAAGGAGTAGTCAATATTAATGTGCAATCTGATTAAAATACAGATCCTATTTCGTTTCGTTTTTATAGTTCAAAATTTCGTTTTACTTGTCTTCACGACATTAGGAGTGTAGGCCGTTGAATGTATAAAAAACGAAACGAAATCGGAGCTGTATTTTAATAAGATTGTATTAATGTGTGTACTAGAGAGTTAATTGAGTTTTCCTTGTTATAAAAATAAATTTTTGACTATGATAAGTCTTACCTATTTCATGGGGCAGTTCATGACACATGACTGCTATGGAAGTACTAACACCACCGGTAATGCTGTTGGCAAACGCTGCACCTATCGCTAAACCATCACTAAAATTATGTATACCATCTCCCAGTATAACCATCCACGCAATCGCTGCTATCGACTGGGACTTCACATCACCAGAAATAGTATGGGAATGACCATGTCCATGGTGGGAATTAGATTTAAGGGAATGAAAACTTTCGTCGTCCTCTGGAATTCTGCTACTGGAATGATGATGATGATGACCATGCAACAAACTATCATGTGTGTCGTCTGCCAAGTTTCGTAATGCTGAAAAATAAATTACAAACTCATGAATATACTTCATTTTTCTGCATTCATGTAAAAAAAATTTGTAGTTTCAAATACACAGAAGATATATTATATCAAAAAGTGTTTTGTGTTCAGGAAGAAAAAAACCTGCTTTTTTTTTTTCCATGTTTCTGTGTTCGACTGTTAGGAACATTAAAACTAGAATTTAATATCTGTTGTTAAATTTCTTCATTTCAAATTGTAGTAAATATTTATTCTACAACAACTATCATATCACATACAGGAAAATAAAATAACAAATGCATGTTTAAAATGAAACAATTCAGACTAGCCGTTGTTTCAAGTTTGAAATGTGTACATTTTCACATTAATGAAGACATTTCAATCATTTTTAATTTATCTATATAAGTCATCATGCAAAATTCATCAAAATCAACATTACACATATGGCATTCCCAATTCAACATTTGTTCATAAAAATGACAGTCATTAATATGGATGAGTTTCTTTTTTTTTATTCAATTATACAGGATATTTTTGTATAAATTTGACTAAAGGTGATTTTAGGATTATCACAATTTTCTAATATGTGAATTCATTTCCACACAAAAATTACAAATCTAACTGTATTTATTGTGTTTCAAAGTTAAATTCTTTGTAATTCAGATTGTATGACATATAAATTGACTGACAGGTAAATTCTCGAGTTGGTCATATTTCACTACCAGTAAGTCAAGATTGGTCAATCTGATTCAAACCAAAGCCCTGTTTTAAGAATATAAGCATATCAAAATCATAGTATATATAACAGGATATTTGACAGGAAATATATGCATGAATATAGATATGGGCGTGAAGGTGATAAATCCAGTGCCAGATTTAGAGGAAAATAGTCCCTCTACTTTCGTCCCTTCTTCGCGATTTGAGGATGATGAAAGTATGTCTTAAACACATAGGTGCTAGATATGTCACTTACAAGGTCTCCCAATGAATCACCCCACCCTTGCGACTTTAACTCACTTGACACAAACAAGGTCATTTTGGGACTAACCTGGTTCTCTTATTTCAATAAATAGCTTAAAATTGGGGGTCTTTAGCAGTGGGAGGAAAGCAGAGAAAACCCACAAGGTTGGACAGGTGACCCCTACTCCTTGTCGCACACAACCAGAGAATCAAAACCACGTCAGATTTTATTATATAATCACACGTGCTAACCATTCGGTCATCCACTCCCACTAGCCTAAAGGTAAATCTGGCACTGGATGCACCTGATGATAGCTGTGCATGATGTAACAAAGGTAATTATAATTACATTCTCCTTAACATTATATTGTATATTGACAGAGAAAATGTAAGCTGATATAGACTATATACATTGAAATATGTCTTAAAAGTCATTTGGTTAGAGATAAATGTTTATTTAGATATATAGCAAACATTTAGAATGAAAGGATTATACTGGTCACATACACTTATAAATTGAATACCCCAGGATTTTCTTGGGGACTTCACACATTATGTATAGATATATGTCATTTGCTTTTAAGAGATAGATGTTTATTCAACAATAAATGGATTAAACATATCCAATATAACTTATAGTGGAGGTGCTAGGATATGGTGTGAAGGGAGGAGGAGAAGGGGGAGGGGGGTGTCGACAGAAAATAAAATGTAGTATAAGACACAATCAATAGAAAAAACTGCATTTTGGCATCGATCAGAAACAGACAGACTTGGCTTGCTAATTTTGACTGAAATATTTTGAGTTTGATGGGGGTAAGGTGCCCCTGACACTGCTTTCAAATTTCGACAAATTTTCAATAATTATATAAAAGTCAAATTTTGGGTTATATATATACTGGTTGAAAAATAGATTTAAATAAAAAAAAAACCTTAAAATTTGAAATGCACACATATTTTACTTTTAATTTCTTCATCCGATTTTCTGCAAAAATTTTAATTATATAACAGTGCTGTAATGTTTTGGGATATATTAGTCAAAAATTGAATTTTCGAAGAAAAACTCTTACAGAATGTTATGTGAAATCAACTACAAATTTAGACTATAACAATATTTGTAAATATTCCAGACATTTGCTAATATAAATACCCCTCATTCATCAATGCGGTATCAAAATATATTGATGTGAATTTTAAATTTTTATAACCTTAATTCAACTTTTTATTTAAAAACTATAAAAAAAAAGGTAGGTGGTCTAATATCCATAAAACACAAACTATCTGGTATGCCACTTTTGGACTGGATTTACACGTTGTTTCAATAATATCCTTGCACAAATATGAGGGTCTTTATAATTGGGAGGGAAGAATCTTGAGGACCTGGAGAGAAGAGAGAGAGAGATAGAGAGAAATGGGGTTTAACATTCACTCGACACAAACTAGGTCATTTTGGGACTAACATATGGTTTAATTTTATTTCAATAATTCGCTTGCGCGTAGGGGTCTTTCGCAGTGGGAGGAAACCGGAGTGCCCGGAGGAAACCCGAGAGGTTAAGACGGTGCCCCTATCTCCATGCCACATAAGCTCACACCAGGGATTAAAACCACAGCCGCAAGCCAGAGGTCACCGGCCAGCTAGAGGTCGAAGCGAAGCACTCTAGACCACTAGGCCATCCCCCAGGACCTGAAGAAAACCCACATCATATAGTATTCAATTTTATTTCAGTAATATTCTTGCATGAGAGAGTCTTTAACATTAGGATACAGAGAAAACTCAAGAGGTTGGGCAGATGACCCTACTTCTTGTCACATACAACCGGGGAATCGAAAACCATGCCAGTTGACTCTTAATGACAGACCTTATGATACAGCTCTACCCAAATAACTATTTGGAGAATGTTATTTTAAAAATCAAATGAAAACAAACATTTTAAAATCATTTTTGGAATAACATTTAGCTCAGCCTTTAATTCATTCTGTTTAATATTGTTATAGTTTTTTTTCGCTGCATCGACCCAAATTATAATTCAATTCTCATGTTAACAAAGCCCCAACGGAATTAAAACATCAATCAATATAAAATTGGATTATTAATGCGAATCTTATTACTATTTTCTATTAAGCAAAGCAAATTGTAAAATTATCTATAAATCTTGGCAATTGCTTAAATGTCATAAATTTAGTAATTGGACAACGGCAGTAGTACGATGACAACTCTTGTAAAATGTGGTCTGAGATAGCCGGAAATTAGTGATTGGTAGAGATCTGTATTGCGATCTCAGCAATACATAAGAGAAGAGACACAACCCCTGTAACCAGTATAAGTCAGACGAACTCCATTGGTATGATGAAGAGGTTTATCCATCTTACAAATATAGTAATTGAATTGGAAACACACAATTCTATGAAATAAAATTACTGCTTAAAGAGTCATTTTGCCAAGAATTCTGTAAGATAGACAATTGTTGCTCATTAAATAAACATTAATTGGATTCCATCAAATTATGCCCTGTGCAATGACATTAAAAAGATACTAAAATTGTTTATAAGGAAATGTTTTGAAGTGAAGGCTCTACATATAGAGGAAATATCAAATCTAAATATAAGCCTAACACTAACATGACTATTTGGCAAGACATGTATTAGATGATCTTAGCTTGGGTCCAATCTTTTAAATTATAAACTGTTTTGTTGAGGCAAGCAAGATAAAATTAAACTAATAATAATGAGAGCAAAAACAAAGCAAACTCTCGTCAACTATTGTTGCAGCAAACAAATACAACATGTGACATTTATTTACCATTCTGCATTTAGTTATTCATGAATTTGATTGTCCTATTTCATTTCCTGTAGCATGCCCTTTGGCATGTTTGAGGCCCCTTCTTATTTCCAAAAATTCAAGTACATGTATATAATTTAAATAATGGTCTTATTTCCTGTGGTATGCCCTTTCCCTTTGGCATGTTTGAGGCCCATGCTTAATTCAAAAAACTCAAGTACATCTATAGAATTTATATAATGGTATTCGTAACTATTGCATACTTTATTTCAAATAAAATAAAACTGTATAGGTTTGGGCCAAAGCGATCAACCCCTTGTCAATTTATACACAATCATAAATGTGTTTTCATGGGACAAAACTTTATATTATAATCAGCAAAACAAAGAAAACAAAGTGCTTGATTCTTAAAATTATTAAAACTAAAATGTTGTATTGTTATCTTATTGGCATACATTAGTTAACAAAATAACAAATTCATGAAACTAGTACCCAAGAATTTATATCCATAAAACTGTCTGAACTATGTAGACTTTTATTTTGCCAAGATTTGAAATGGTGAATTAGAAATTATATGCTGCATTGTGATGTTTTTGGCATTCGTTAAAAATAATTATAATAATAAAATATGAAACTAGTACCTTGGAAATTATATCTTTACTTTTCAATTTATCTATTTTGTTAATACTTTTAATGAAAATGAAAGTGATGTCACAAATTGTATATACCATGAATAAAAAATATGAAATTACTTTGCAAAGTTTTCGTGCGTTATCAAAAATGATAGGTAGTGAATATTTTGAAGTGGAAGCCCTGGAGAAATGGAGTTTAACGGCCACTTGACACAAACTAGGTCATTTCGGGACTAACATGATTCAAGTTTATTTCAATAATTTGCTTGCTGGTATGGGTCTTAAGCAGTGGGAGGAAACTGGAGGAGGAGTCTGGACGGCCAACTCTATTGGTCACCCAATATCCATAAATGTTTACAATATTCATAAAATATTAAACCTTTTGAGCATCAAGGCCAACCATAAAAGGGACAATAATACTCTTGCTGGCTTGCAACTCGAGAAAATAAATAATAGCCTTATTCTAAGTACTAGATGTTTAAGTGTCCTACCTGTTGTGTAAATTATCCATTACACCCTATTTTACTTGTCCCGAGGGTTCGAAAATATTTTAAAATCCAAGTAATATTTGAAAAGGTTTACGTTAAGACTTTTCAAATCATTGAATTTTTCCAATATTTTAAATTAGGTGTGTTAAGATGAAATTTTGATCATCAATTAATTGGAATATTGTAAAATAATACAATTTGTTGACCAGAATAAAGATTGGGACATATTATCTAGTTACAACAAGAGTGGTATTGAGATTTAAAAAAACAAAAGAAACCTTAACAAGAACAAGAATGTTTTGTTAACATTAATCCTCTTAGAATTACATATAATATTTGTAATTGAAAGAAGAAATGGACTGATATCAAAATATTATAAATATATTGTATAGTGTATCATAATTAAAAAACAGATCAGATACTAAAATATAGGCTTTACATATAAAGGAAGGTTTTGTGTTAATTTTTGGAGAAAAAGCTTTGCAAAGCCTTGTGAAACTTACAGCCTTGTTTTTCGAAATATGCAGATTCTGTAAAAACATGCACAATTAAATAAAAAACATTGTACATTAAACATGCTAACTGAAAAGGGGATACAAGGGAACAAGCAAAATAAAAGACCGGGGGCCTGTTTCACGAAATTTTAACTAAGATAAAATCAAAATTTTAGCTATTTGATTGGATAATATTAGACTGATTTTAGTGCTTAGTCAATTAAAATTGAAGTATACTTAGCTTTAGTTAAGATTTGGAGAAACAGGGCCCAGAACAAAACAAAAAATAAAATTCATAAAATAGAAAAAGAACTTGGTATAAGTTATGGTTGTGCCGAAAATAAATCTGTAAAAAGCACTGCAAGATTTTAATATAAAATACAAACTAAAAACAAGGATAACATACATCTGGATGTCATTCTAAATAAGGCTGTTCACAGAATAAAAAAAACAATACAGAATATTACGGCTATAAAAAAATAATAAGGCTGTTCACCGGATAAAAAAAAAAAAAAGAGAATATTTTTTGATGTTCAGAAATCAAAGCAGATAATAATAAGGCTGATCACCGAATAAAACAACAGAGAATAATAAGGCTGTTCACAGAATAAAAAACCCCAAAGAATATTAAAGCTGTTAACATAGAGAGAGAAACAGGGTTTATTGTCCACTCGACACAAACAAGTTCATTTCGGGACTAACATATGATTTTAATTTTATTTCAATAATTTGCTAGTGCGTAGGGTCTTTAGCAGTGGGAGGAAACTGGAGGACCCAGAGAAAACTCACAAGGTTTTACAGGTGACCCTACTCCTTTTCACGTACAACCGGGGATTCATAACCACGCCAGTTGACTCAATGACAGGCTTTATGAAACAGCTCGCACGTATTAACCACTTGGCCATTCAACTCCCCTGGCTGTTCACAGTAGATCACAAAGTACGTTTACAGCTACATGTATGGTATGCCTATAACAATCATTGTTCTTTCGATTTTTCGACTTTATTCATTGTTCAAGGATCAATGAACTTCAACAATGACAATTTATTTGTTGACATTGTACACCTTAAAACACTTTCTAACTAAAGGCGATTCAGTGCATATCACTAAATAAAGCAGACAATTTCTACTACTTTTGGTTCAATATTCAAGTATCGGTTGATTTTCGCTGATAAATTGGAGGAAAAATTTTAAACTATCTCTTACATCACATACATGTATATTATCTACATAATCTTAATGTTTACGTCAGTCACATTGAATCATAAGCTAAATTACTATTACATTAAATGGGAGTTTGAATATATCTAGATTAATATCAAGGTGACCCTTTTAACACCCCTCTCAATACTAAACAGAGAGTGTTGATCTCTTCAATTGTACACCATCCTTATTGTTAAATAACTTTTTATTTTAATCTTAACCAGCAGTTGCCATGCAAGATATGCCCCCATTTTGCAAGAGATGGGCATAGTGTCCACAAGCTAAAAGCGTCATGTCTCGTACAATCAGGGGCCAGAAATCCATGAAATTATGGATTTATACATGCAAATTCGAAAGGAACCAAGATCTTTAGGGGATAGACCAACATTTCAATTTACAGCAAAATCGGTTAAAAATTATCACCTATAGACCGTCCACAAACAAATTTTGGAAGAATGTCTAGACAGACAGGGTCGAAGACAATATATATACAATATATGTTCACATGATAATAATGGGTGTATAAAACGAGTGCAATTTTTATAACATCTTGTATTATGAATATAAATAGGATCTCTATTATTTCAGATGTCTTTGTAAACGTGTTTTCCCCATTTATTCGTTGTGATATTTTCTCCATTAATAACAATCTTGCGTTACTTGTATAATTTAGATATATTCAAGGTGATACTGCTTCATTCTTCATGCAACGATTAGCTGAGCAGAACCATTTTCATACAGGGAATTAATTGATCCTACGATATTACTAGTTGAGACTGCAGTATTGACAAAAATCTACAATACTTTCAGTAGTTTTAAAATGTCTTTGCTACATAGTGCATAATTTATAATTAAAAACTTATGCATGTACATATACATAAAATCATATAAAATATCCTTGCAAAGAGATAGTATAAGCTATATAGAGCATAACTTATAATCAAAAACGCATATAGACATGTGCTTGTGTTGAATTGAAGATCCAATAAGAAATAATTGTGCAGAAACCGAAAGTTTTCTCTATCGTGAAAATCATTTTGGATATTTTGCCTTTCTTCTCTGTTTACACGTATGCTATTTTTACACATGTGGAAACTAAATGGGACATGATATGTTTTGATACAGCAACATCAGCACATGCCATGAGTTCGGTAGTTTACATACATGTAATCAGAGCAACATGTAGTCCAGTTTATATAAGTTTGGAACAATTGTATATGGTCCAGTTTTATAATATTGGTGCCACTACATATGGTCCAGTTTAAATGTTCAATGCAATATATATGGTTCATTTACATAAGTTCAATACAACTGCATATGGTTAAGTTTACATAAGTTTGTTGTAATAGCCCAAATTGTATAAGCTCAATCAGTGCAACTGCATAGGTCCTGTTTACATAAGTTCAGTGTAACTGCATATGGTCCAGTTCACATAAGTTCAGTGCAACTGCATTTGGTCCAGTTTACATAAGTTTTGTGCAACTGCAGATGGTCCAGTTGGTATAAGTTAGCTGCAACTGCATATGGCCCAAGTTTACATAAGATCAGTGCAACTCCATGCGACCCAGTTTACATAGGTTTGGTGAAACTGCATATGATTCCAAGTTTACATAAAATTGGTGCAACTGCATATGGCCCAAGTTCGGTACAACTGCATACAACCCAGTTTACATGAGATCAGTGCAACTCCATGCAACCCAGTTTAATTAAGTTTGGTGCAACTTCATATGGCCAAGTTCAGTGCAACTGCATATGGTCCAGTTTACATAAGTTCCGTACAACTGCATATGGTCCAGTTTACATAAGTTTGGTGGAACTGCATAGAACTACATAGGGTTCTGTTGATATAAATTTGTTGCAACTGCATATTGCCAAAATTGTATAGAGTCCAGTTTACATAAGATCAGTGCAACTGCAAAGGTCCAGTTTACATAAGTTCAGTGCAACTGCATATGGTACAGTTGACAGAAGTTCAGTGCAACTCCAGTTTACATAAGATCAGTGCAACTCCATGCGACCCAGTTTACATAAGTTTGGTGCAACTGCATATGGTTCCAGTTTACATATGTTTGGTGCAACTGCATACAACCTGGTTTACATAAGATCAGTGCTATTGCGTAGGTCCAGTTGATGTAAGTTTGATGCAACTGCATACAACTCAGTTTACATGTCACAAGATAAGGCCAAGTTAACTGCATAAGGCCAAGTTAACACAAGTTCAGTGCAACTGCAAATAATTCATATCCATAAAAGAGCAAATTTTGTGAAATGTTCTTACAAAAAAAGTAATAGTTTAGTGCAAAATCAATTAGTCAATGTTTATGACTCCTTATTGTCCAAGTTTAAGAGAATACTTGGCATGAATCTACAATACAACCAAATTCTACACACCCACATGGTCTGTGCATGGTAGAATTCCATTGTATTGTATGTGCATGATATTATACCAATTTCCAGCTCCCATACATTCTTGTTGAGTTAATCTCATTCAAACACAGATCCTATTTCACTTCGTTCTTTATAGTTCAAAATTTTATTCTATTTGTCTGTACTACACTAGGATCTGGAAGAGTTGTTATATACCCTGCGTTCTGGATAGTGGGAGGAATAAGCCAATGAAATCATCTGTTACGGCAACTTCTTGGCATGCAATGCACAGAACAGTGGGTAAATTTCAACGCTGATTGAATAATCAATGTCTCGGGTCAAAAGTCGTTCGAATGACCCTTAATACACAACTAGTCAGATCTTCATGTAGTATAGGCCATCAAAAGTATGAAAAAACGAAACAAAATATAGATCTGTATTTTAATGTGCTTGTTGTTGAGTGAAACTAAATCTCTTAAAATACTTACACTGATCTTAAGATAATTTAAATTTAATCAAAATAAAACAATAAACATTTCAACATAATGTGAACGATTAACTGCTATATTTTGGTCATTGTTAGTTAGTAAAATCAATAGTTAAATAAAATGGTAATCAAGAAAATAATTGACTACATTTTACTATTTAAATAATCAGAGTATATTTTCTTTTACCCAAACCGATCATTTTTCCATTCAATTTGAATGACAATAGATTTTTATTTTTTCTCTTTCGGTTGGAATGTTCAGCACTATAGCAATTCACCATTATTAATATTAAACGACAATGAAGATATCGGCCAATGTTGTAAACCTAGTTCAACACATTCAAAATATAGTCTTAACTAATCTTAACACAAAAATCTTTGCTACATTTGATACATATAGGTAACAAAATTCGAAAAATGAGGAAGTGTCACAAAAGAAGGAAAACATGAGTTATCCTTTCAATATCCTTTATGATATATTCCCACTGTCTTACGATGCTTTACGAAAGGAATGTACCTATAGCCTCTACGATCTGGTACGTGTAGATGCCTTTTGATACCATTAAGACAAGTGCAATGATCAGACCTGATAGAATCACCACGATTACTCCACAACTAAAACCATGATTTCAATCGCAGCACGAATCGTGAAAGTGGAAACCTAGCATTAAACAGATCATCAATATATTTATTTAGGCTATTTAATCCTTTGTCTCTCCTCCCCAGTATGCTCCCCGTTATTAAACATAAAAAAAATCTACCTTTATTAGGATGTACGATCATAACCATTTCTTCACATGTCTGGTAATCGGAATCTGTATGTGTTGATAATTTAGCACCAACAGCCTTATCACTCTCCACTTGACATTGTTTGTGGGGTGTCTGATTCTTTAACCTTTTCTGTAAATGTAATCAAAATGAAACGAAATAAAATGGGGTTTAACGTACTAATTTTCTGCTCTGAATGTACTAATGAAGACAGACATATGCCATACCGTGTGCTATGAGGAAAATTTTTGCCTGGATAGCGGCACTATGGCCTACTTTTATATCGAATTCCAACTGCCAAGGAATCTTTTATGTGCATGCCAATGTTCACACAGGATCTTTTGCGTGCACGCCAATGTATACACAGGATCTTTTGCGTACACGAAAATATTTACACAGGATCTTTTGCATGCACACCAATGTACTATGGGATCTTTTGCGTTCACACCAATGTATACATGGGACCCTGTTTTTTTGTCCCATCCAAACGACAAGACAGTTATCCTTATCAGGCCCTCATGTCCTGTACCACTGACAGGGGAAACCAGTAAATACAAACAGTATACATATTTTTACAGTTTTGTATACAAATGGGACTGAGTTTCATGTAGTAGGAGCCTAGATGTAGGTTCAGGCGCGGATCCAGAGGGGGGGTTTGGGTGGTCCAACCCCCCCCCCCTGCTCAGCTACATAAAAAAAATAATGCCTTGCATCAATGAAATTGCATCACAAAGTGATCCTACATCAGCATAAAAATGATTTCTCTGTTTAAAAAGCTCAATTTGTATGTATGCCTATGTAATTTAGAGACGATGATGGCAGATTTCCGTAACAGAAACCTGGCAAACCCCCTCCTGCAAAAATTCCTGGATCCGCACCTGAGGTTATGATACAAATAAACTGTTGCTTATTGCAGTAGTGGAGTGGTCTGACACATGAATGTTGTTTGACCCATTATGCCTGAGACATGTCCTCCTTAATATGGCAAACGTCTGACCTGGAATATGCCCAATCGAATCTCAAGATATGGCTTATCATATTCAAAATCACCAAATATATTGTCAGTGCTAATGTCGATTGCCATTGATAAAAGGTGAAATTGGGCGGTCCATAAAGGTTGATGCAATGTGAATTATTTGGAAAATAAATAGCAAGATATTGTAAGTGGTGACAGGACTGGCACATTCAGTTGGTGTAATATTTATTTATCACAACCAAAACAAAGAACATCCATCACTTTATACAAAGTAGATCAATGACACATACAAAGTAGAATTATTTCAATAATTCGCTTACACAAAATGGGTCTTTAGCAGTGGGAGGAAACCGGAGGACCCAGAGAAAACCCACAAGGAAGTTGGACAGGTGACTATACCCTTGTCACGTACAACTGGGGAATTAAATAACCATGCTAGTTAACTCAATGATACATGTAGACCTTAAAGGGACAATAACACTCTTGCTGGCTTGGCAGCTCCAGAAAATAAATAATAGCCTTATTCTAAGTACTAGATGTTTAAGTATCCTACCTGTTGTGTAAATTATCCATTACAACCTATTTTACTTCTCCAGAGAGTTTGAAAATATTTTAAAATCCAAGTCACACTTGAAAAGGTTTACGTTAGACTTTTCAAATAAATTAGTTGAAATTTTCCAATTTCTTAAATTAGGTGTGTTAAGATAAAATTGTATCATCAATTAATTGGAATATTGTAAAATAATACAATTTGTTGACCAGAATGAAGATTGGGACATATTATTCAGTTACAACAAGAGTGTTATTGGGGCTTTAAGATACAGTGTGCACATGCTAACCATTTGGCCATCCACCTCCCCCTAACTTGAAAAAGAATAAATGTCTCACCGTTTGTTTACGTTTTCTTTTCAGATCTGTCATAATGGTTAAAATTCTCTCCATTAGGAAGAAGAAGAAAATACCAGTTAATGCTATTAGACCCTTATAAGTTGATTTAAGATGGCCGCCATCACCTTCTCCATGTCCATGATCATCATGACCTTGTGCACTGTGACCTCCACCAATAGCCTGGATAGAAAAATAGAAAAAATTGCGGTCATATTATTTTCATTCAGTCAAACTCACTCAGAAACCATGAGATTCTGGAAATAATTGGGAAAATTGTAATTTAAATTTGGATATCGCTTGCACTCTCATCTCATGTTTTCAGAATCGCTGGTATACATTGTAAATAATAATTGACATTTGACACCAACACTAGTGTTTTTTAATAATTAGGATTGCCGGTGCTTCCTACAAATCTAAATTTCTTACGCTGGGGTGAGATGAGATGAAATGGGGTATAACGTCCTACTGTTCTGCTCCGACTGGCCTAATAAAGACCGACATAAATGATGCAGTGTGGCACTAAGAAAATTTTGCGCAGACTGCGGCACTACGACCTACTCTTACATCAAATTCTAAATGACAAGTGATCTTTAACATTCACGCAGGTTCAATTCCCACCACGAGCAGACCTAATCTTACATCAAATTCTAACTGCAAAGGGATCTTTAACATTCACGCCAGTTCAATTCCCACCACGAGCATCGTGTTACGAGGACAATTTAAGTCAATATTGTTTGTACTTACGTGTGGCAGTAAATGAAGAAGTGCATCTCCTGATAAAGCACCAACAGCAAGTGCCACCAAGAACTGTAGAAGATGGTTATAGAAGACTTTCTGCATTATTGGAATAACAGCCACACCAAGCAAACCAGCTAGACTAATCACCACTACAGCTATGGTACTATATCCCCACACTACAAAATAAATTAAATATAGTATATATTAAAGATAGGTTGCCAGGCAACGAAACATATGCCCACAGCAGCTAAATTGTCCGGGCAGTCAACAAGGGTTGTATAAATTTAAAGTCAATCCGATATTAACTTTGGCCTTTAGAACGTCCACAAGATTTTTTGAAGTGATCAGGGCCATAACTCTGGTAATTATTATCAGAAATCGCTGAAAAACAATAGGCTTCTTCGTCTCATGCCCTTAAACACTGTGTATAAATTTAAAGTCAATCGAATATTAACTTTATCCTCTAGAGCATCCACAAGCAATTGTGGATGCCGGACGGACGGACGAGGGCGAAGACAATATACGACCACATTGAAATGTGAGCGTATAAAAATGAAATGAAATGAATAAAATGGAGTTTAACGTCCTACCGGGAATTCTCGTATACATGTATGTATTTAAGTCATGGCCTCAATAAAGAGTCTCCATTTTAAATTTTCAAACCACATGGGGTTGGCATTGTTGGAGTCACCTCAAATTGGTATTACATTATACTTTTCGACATGGTAAAATTCGAAATGGAGCCCAGGGTTTAAATACGAGAATTCCCAGTACTGTTATGCTCCGACTGGGCTAATAAAGACAGCCATGCGCCATACCATGTGCTATGTGGGAAATTTTTTTCTGGATAGCGGCGCTTAAGGCCTACTCTTACATCGAATTCCAATTGCCAGGGTACATGTGACATCGTTTTTTTTTTTATCCTAATGACTCAACACCTGTCCTTGTCAGGCCCTCAAACATCATAAAATTCTAATGAATGCAAATGAATGTGGTTTACAGGCCTACTGTTCTGCTCAGTCTGCGATAATGAAGATGGCATTCGCCATACTGTGTACTATGAGGGAAATTCGTGCATGCTAAATATTCAAATATACAGTTAAATTGCAGATTTAAGTTTCGAAACTTACCTTTAGGAGCAATGTTATTTATATCTTTAATTGTATTCATTATAACACTGGAATTACTTTTTTTATCATGATGGTGGTGATTGTGGTCATGGTTGTCATGAAGCGGGCGTCGCTTTCCTACATCTCTACGACAACTGTCAGTCTCTATTTGAAATAGTAAGGCTGGGCACAGGTATATAAAGGATTCTTCATCGATAAGATTTTTTTCGTCGTAATGAAAAGTTTTTAACAATTCCATTGATGATAAACACTGTAAGTAAAGCATAGAGGAAGCATGTTAAAAAAAATGTGAATTACGATAATAGAAATGTTCAATCATCTTTGATAAAATAATAGTAACAAGATTTTCATAATCTTTAAGTGACATTTAATGTAACAAACAACAATGCAATTTGTTTGTTTCTTTGGTATTCAGCAGTTTATAAATAGATTATCATTACAACATTCCAGCCTGTTAGATGCTACTACTGGTAGCTACATGTATTTTTTTTAAAATGTGCAGGCTCGCAGGTTGCAGGTGTTGGCCGAGAAAGTTCATCGAGATATTCCAACTTATAATACAATGTATGAGTTATGAGTGATATCAGTCTCAGTACAGTTAACACCACATTGTGCAATATGCATGTACATGTATGTTTGCTCAAATGTTTTTCGATATACAAATATTGAATCTATTTCATGTGACTATTTTCCTTTTGCTTTATTTTTGAATTTAACAAAAGTACCAGTTGGCCGTAATTAATGTAATCAATATTATAGCTAACTGGGTCCAAGTACCAAAAGTACCAGTTGGCCGTAATTAATGTAATCAATATTATAGCTAACTGGGTCCAAGTACCAAAAGTGTATTTGTTCGGTGGCACAAAAAACCCTTGCTATGCCACTATATTTAGACTATTTGATTAGGAACAATGGGAAAGACCATGTGTACTAAAATCATATTGATTAAAATTTAAAGATGCATTTGATAGAGAGCTGGCTATTCTTGTTTTAGTTTTAATAGGTGCTTTATCCTGAGCAAAATTTTGACAAGTTTTAAATGTGAGTAGAAGTTGAAGTAAATTATTTCGACATTGCTAAACAATCAAAGAGAGGCTGCCAGGCAATGAAACATACACCCACAGCAGCTAAGTAGTCAGGGCAGTCAACAAGTGTTCAAGCCTTCAGAGCAATGTAAATAGTATGGATTATTAAGTACCATTGCCACAAAAATAAACAGTCTTGATTATCTATTCTAAAGTGGAATAATTACATGTATATGGCATGACTGTTCTCATCCAATAATATCTCAGACATGTTGGGGGAGGGGGGTGAATAGTTAGCGTGCGCCCTGTATCATATGATGGCCTACCATTGAGTCAACTGGCGGGTTTTCGAATCGAGGAGTCCAGCTCATGGGTTTTCTCCGGCTTCCTCCCACTGCTAAAGACCCCTAGGCGCAAGCAAATTGTTGAAATAAAATCAAACCATATGTTAGTCCTGAAATGACCTAGTTTGTGTCAAGTGGACGTTAAACCCCATTTCTCTCTCTCTCTGAGACATTGGGTGGTCTAGGGAGTTGATTATTGGCTTAACATGTGAAGAAATGTCTAAATAATTAAATCATATAACACAAAAAGCTAGAAAAATCACCTGTAACAGGCAGATTAAGATCATACATAATGCATCATTGTCATATTTATAGCACGGCTCTCATGAGTTAACAGGTTTAAATATTGAGGCGTAAGCCAGATGAGATGTTAAACCTATTAACAAATGAAGCGTGCTATAAATGACTTGTAACACGGACGCCTGCTCAACATACTTGTTGTTATTGCACAGAAAACCCACCCCACTTCTCTATATGATTTCTACTAAAATTAGCGTAAGCCAGCAAAAGTGTGCAATAACATTGAAAATATCTAGTTATTGCACAGTTACACTCCAGTGAGTTTAGCAGAGGTAAAACAATCTGCTACTTCAACGAAAAGAACAAAGGAAGATCTCATTCTGTGTATTATATCTTTATAAATCTTATCATGTAGATAAATTTGTTAGTAAATATACTGATAAATTATTGCATAGTACAATGTACATGTATTGTTGTACATGTGCTTGTGGGTCAACCATAATCATCATGAATAATAAATAAACTTAGTCATCATAAATGTCTCTGACAATGTCACTTGATTTAAAGAATGTCAATTTATAAATCATTAAATTATAAATAAGTATGTCATTTGAGTTAATAAAGAATGTCAAATTGTAACTCCAATGGTCTAAAATGGCTTTACATGTACATGTACATGTACCTTCAAAATATAAACTGTACCTTCAAAATATTAACTGGCGGTAATTTTTGATAATGCACAGAAATTTTGCAAATCAATTTGTTTATTATATTTTTATTTAAGGTGACTTCACCTTGATTTGTCAGTATGGTGTACATACAAATTTTTATATTGGACTATAAAAGGAAATGAAATGAAATGGATTTTAATGTCCTACTGGACTATAAAAGGATATCATTATTTGTTAATCATTTATGAATGAAATATCTTTTTTAGATATTCAAAAACCTTGTCCTGTTTCTTATTAAATGTATGGTAATCATCCACCAGTTTCATGTACAATGGTCTACATTTTCTTTTAGCTATTCAAAAACCTTGTCAAATTTCATATCAAATGTACGGTAATCATCCACCAGTTTGCGATGGCCTGCATTTGCTGTTTTTTATAGAGTATCATGATCTCAAGTTCATGATCATCTTCTTCTTATAAGGGTAGGGTGGGGGAGAAGGTGATAGGACTTAATTGTTTAACGTTTTCTGTAGAGTTACATGTACATATCATGAACTCAAGTTCATCATGGTCATCTCTTTCTAATCAGGGCAGGGGGAAGGTGGTATGACTTAATTGTTTATAGTTTGTGTGTTGGATTATAAGGTCTGTCATTGAGTCAAGTGGCATGGTTTGAAATAAAATGGAAACATGTGTTGGTCACAAAATGACCCCATGTACATGTAGTATTTTTATCAAGTGGACTTTAAACCCCATTTCTCACTGACTCACTCTCACTAACCAGGACTCTTATCTTAGGCTTTATTTGCCAGTTTCAATTATCATCCTAACCCCTCCCAATTCAGTGAACAACATGAAATATAATTACATTTATTTATAGCCGGTTTCATATTACACAGACCTAATAACCTATTGACCTTTGGTCAATCAAACCTTCCATCTTAAAAATTAGATTATATGACATCTAACGAACGCTTATCGTCTTAAATTTATTTCCCAATAGAAGACTTAATTATCAACGATAAAAGGGAGTGGGACTCATGTATGTATATTATCTACGATAAAAGGGAGAGAGACTCTGTACACTTGTATATTATCTACGATAAAAGGGAGTGGGACACATGTATATCATCTAATCTACATGTATGACTATTGTCGATAACATCTACTATGTCCACTACTGGGCCCAAGTTCACAAAGCATTTTCAGACTTAAGTTGAGAATTTACTCAAATTTGTTCAGCTTATTTTAACTAAAATATAGCCCATAATAATAATTTTGTTGTTTTTATGTGTATCAAATACATCGATAAGAAACTCTGTGCAAAATTTTGTGTTTCTGGATCAAAGATATTTCTCATAAACAGTGACTAAAAGTTGTGCAAATTCTCAACTAAAGTCTGAGTATGCTTTGTGAACTCGGGGCCTGGATAGCGTGAAGGATTAGCCAACTAAGCCATCTGTTATCCTCCTCCCCACCTTCACACACACAATTTTAATGAATAATAAACATACAAAATGGCAAAATGTAAACATGATACATGTATGAAAAAGCAAGCATAGATCTTAATCTAAATTACAATCTCCCCAAATATTTCCAGGATCTCATGATTTCTGAATGAGTACATGTAGGCCCGAATCAAAAACGTTATTCAGTAATTATGCTAGAAATCTAGTTGAAATAAACATTTTATCCCACCTAAAATGTCAAAACAAAGGCTTTCAAATTGATGTAACTGTAAGTAATCTACATATATGATACAAGATTAATTAATTACATGTAGTTCAGTCAGTTAATTAATTAATTCATATCTCAAAAACCAATAATTAGCAAATAATATGTATTTATTAGTGTAAATATGGACTAGGGGCGGCACCAGGAAACCAACTTTGGCTTCACCACACTGAGACTGACAGTCCTGTCCAATATACACATGTAAAGATCATTTCAGACAGGAGTGAAACCTTACGAAGAAACCCTACAGTGTTGCGGTCAAGGATACACACCTACTTTATTACTTGGCCTAAAGGTCTTTATCTAAGCATTCCAGATGATTTTATCTGATCGTTCCAACTGAATTCATCTTGGGTGTGAAATCAACAACAGAAGAAATTAACCAGGTTAAAGACATTGATTTAACCCAATTAACTGCAATACGATTAATGTCTAAAAAGTAATCTTTCAAATGTAGGCCACTTATGTGTTAATCTTAAAAGGTTTCCATTCAAGCATTCTACCTGATTTCATCTAAATTAGTGTTCCAGCCGATTAAGCATTGATTCATGGTAGAAATATTTCACAAATTTTAAGCCTTTGAGTGCTTGTTGTATAATGAGAACATTGAGAACATTATACAATTCTATTAATTCAGCTGTTTCAATTGTTTATATTATTACGTTTAAACCTTAATCACATTCATTACAGATTGTCACATAAACGTTGGAAATCGGATGACTCAGAGATTGAAGTTTGTCCTTTTGATCTAAAACGCATACTTTTAACCATTTGACCAATCACATGGCCACACCACCTATTGCATGTGGAATTTAAAACTAAAAAGTTGAGGATAAAACACAAGACTCTTGACCGTTAGATCATATCTAATTTGGGGATAAAACACACGAACGTTGGCCTCAACAATGGGATATATTTTATTTGAGGATAAATCATGGGACCCTCTATGATTTAATTATTTAATTTGAGAGTACCATATTTAATTTGACAGTGTGATATCTGAGAGACAGAGTATGATGATAAATGTATTTAATTTAGAAGTATGATGATGATATTCAGTTTGACAATATCAGGATATTGAATTTGAAAATATCAGGAGGATATTGAATTTGAAAATATCAGGATATTCAAGTTACGAGTGATGATATTCTATTTGAGGATACAGAGAGAGAGAGAAATGGGGTTTAACGTCCACTCAACACAAACTAGGTCATTTCGGGACTAACATATGGTTTAATTTTATTTCAATAATTCGCTTGCGCGTACATGTAGGGGTCTTTAGCAGTGGGAGGAAACCGAAGTGCCCGGAGGAAACCCACGAGGTTGAGACGACGCCCTTATCTCCATGCCACATACACTCACACCAGGGCTCGAAACCACAGCCACGCCAGAGGTGACCAGCCAGCTAGAGGTCGAAGCGCGGCACTCTAGACCACTAGGCCATCCCAGCCCCCCTTTTGAGGATACAACAATATTTAACTTGATGATACAATGAGGATTTAAAGATATTTACTGTAAGGTTAAAAGACAGGACCCCTGATGATGCTAATATATTTAATTTGATCATCGAACGCTGGACACTTGATGATAAAACACAGGACCCTTGAGGAGGTGATGTGAAAATATTTACATGTATTTGAGAATGTTTGAAATGCCTCTTGACGATTTGAGCAGCATGCTATGATTGACCATTCAGATGCATACGTTAAAACTGGTTTAAAAACGTAACGATTATTTCTTAAACCAGTTAATGATGTCTTCTTAACGCTCTAGGTGGGGCAAAAAACTCTGCTGTGTACCTGTCTTCCACTAGATTATTCTTCAAAATTGGCTTATTTTGGCAGTCTGATTTTATAGTCGCAACAATAATGACATGCATATTTATATATGTACCTATGTTTTAATTTGCATTTGCCATTTTGTGCTTTGATTAGGATCTACATCACTTTATAAAAAAAATGGCCTCTTCTTCTGAAATTTCCAAATAATGAAAGTTTTAACTTACCAAAGAATGATCATTATGATGTTCAATGGACCGCTTTTGAATATTTTTTCTCTCTGAGTTCTTTTTCTTATTTTTCTTTTTCTTCTTTCTTTTCTTTTTATCAGTTGACTTCTTTCTACTGTTTTCTGGTTTCTTATCTTTGTCACTTTCTCTTTTTGATTCACCCACAGTCGTTGTGGTATCTAGACTTTCATCATTTTCCGTATGACCTCCATGTTCTTCTTCGTGGTTGTGGTTGTCTTGGTGATCATGGCCATCATGGTTGTCTTGGTTGTGCTGGTGATCATGACTGCCTTGGTGATCATGGTCATCATGACTGCCTTGCTGATCATGGTGTTCTTGGTGATCTTCAGTATCCTGATGACCGTGATCATCTTTCTGATCTTTTGCATCATGAGCATCATGGCTGTCTTTGTGATCTTTAGGATGGTGATCACCTTCGTGATCATGCTCATGGTTTCCCATGTGGGGATCATGCCCTGTGTGGTGCTCATTTGTTTCATTCGCTGTGGTGTTGGTTAAATGCTTAAATATTGAATTATTCTTTCCTAGGCCTAAATTAAGCATCAAATTTTCAAACATGTCATAGGTAAGTGTTCCATTTGCTCCTCCATACTTTTCAAAAATCTTTGTCACAAAATATCTGCTCTCCAATTTGGCAATCTCCTCCTTTGATTTTTCTGCGATTTGATAGCCATCATGATCGTGAATATGCATCTGACCATTTTCATTTTTTCGTGTCGTTTCCGAAGTGGTTGGTGAAAATGACAGAAGATAGCTAGCTAAGAAGCACACTATACACAGTTTCCTTGTGACACACATGATTGAAAACACCTCTGACCAGCCAATAGTTAGTCCACCGTCACCACTGCTACTCTGAAATATATCAAAAAATCTAATGAGGTTTAAAATCCTACTCCAATTTTTTGTGTGCTTGATAATGATAAGAGGATACTTGTTGAAACGTCATGCTTTTAGAATAAACTAGAGACTGTATCCCATAAAAACTGTGTTCTGTCAATGTGTTTCCTGATCGCTAAATGCAACTAAAAGATTTAACATCCTACTCCAACTTTTATTTATAAGAATTTGATTTTTTTCAATATTTAAAGGTTACGGACACTACACTAGGAGAATCCTGAGGAACATTTTCTGTCAACACAACACCTTGATCCAACGTGGAATCTCCTGGATTTTGAGCCAGTGACTTATTCATTGAACAACCGTGGCTCACTGTTTCACTCTACTTTTTTTAAAAAACAGAATATACTTCATGCTTTATTCTTATTTACACTGTAATCTTATAAATACATTTTTTTTTTTTTTATCATTTAATTTTTTCTTGAATTTTAACCTGAAATTGGATTTTGCTATATAGTGCGATACACTTGTGGGTAACAAATAACAATAGACAACCCTATATGAGAAACTGATAACATTTAATCTCAGATAACACAAGCTATTGTACTGAAGACGTCACACATAAATAACACAATTTATTTACAAGCTTAAATTAGACCAGTAAGCTTATGATCCCCAGTATTTTCTTTTACCTTATCAAAAAGAATAAGGGGGTCACGGTCAGTGTAAGAGAAAGAGAGAGAGAGAGAGGGGGAGGGGGGAACATCTCATTAGACACAAACAGGTCATTTAAGGACTAACATATGGTTAAATTTTATTTCAATAATTTGCTTGTGGTAGGGGTCTTTAGCAGTGGGAGGAATCCAGAAGACCCAGACAAAACCCACATGGTTGGACAGGCAACCCTACTCGATTGTCAGTCTGAAGGTCAAGGGTTTGCACTGTTGTTGACCAAGAAATTTCCCCTGGATTTTTCAGTTCAGTGTCTTTATTTCAGTAGTGCAGGAGGGATAACCTAGCAAGGGCATCTGTGTAGTCGTATGAATGGGACAAAAACTGAGGTCCAGTGTACATTCTACAGCAAACACATAATTTCTTTTAGCCTATATGAAATCATTTACACTTCATATTTATCTCAGAATGTCAAGTTCACCTATCATAAACAATATGATATTATACTGGTTATAAACAAGCAACTTGACATAGAATATGAAAAGGATGAACGACTTATAGACATTTCAAAACTATCTAATATACTGTTGTAAATTATCTTTCAAAGAATGCACTTAACCACATTAAACATACTTATGTACATTATGCAAGAGCTAAATCTGCCTATTGCAGGTATTTCTTTAGGCCTAAAATGTTATCTAAATTATCAATTAGACATTAATTAACTTAACTGTACCATAATCAACTCTCAATGGCATCGCTAGCCAGCGATCTTCAGTGGATTATAACCCGATTTACTGCATAACTTTCCTTCAGGATTAAATCAATAAATGGATAATCAAGATTATGCTTTTTATCGTACTGACTTTGGTAATGATGATCGAGGCTAAGCGGAAATTTCAGTCGCATAATTCTCGGTTCATAGGATCAATTTGACTGAAATTTTGGGCAAAATGCCTTTTCATTATGTAATATCTAACTATTAAAGTAGTGAGAACTGCCAACTCATTATCTAATTAATCTCCCATAATGTATCTGTACGTAATAGGCCTACGATGAATAAACAGAACAAGATCTTTATTAATCACATCCTTCAAATTATTTCAATATCATTCATAACAGAAGTCACACAGTTATACATACATGTATATGGGAAAACAATCGCTTGTTTATTATGCACAAGCACGACGTTTCGATAAGTATCCTCTTATCATTATCAAGCGCAATATTCATTCTGTTATATCTCGAATCGCTAATGTCACTAAAGGATTAAAGCTGCAATTTCATATTTTCAAGTTATATTTTTAAGTTATATTTTTAAAATATATTAAAATAAAGCCTTAAAATTGATTGTATCTACATGTATAAACAGCCCTACATGTACCTTGTTAAAGAATAATCCTATTAATACTATAATTCACTATTGCCATTTGAAAATTGGCAAAAATACCATTTTCAAATTCAAATTCAAATGTTTGAAGATAGCTATTGCATGAGGGAAATGGCAAAACAATGGAGGTAATTGTGTTATTATTTCCGATGTGAAGGATTTGTAAGTGTGGAAAATAATGCCTATATATGATTGTATAATAGTGAGTTGACAACCTATTAAGCAAAATACATAGGCCTAGAAATAAATATGTTTTGACTTTCTTGGAAAATATGAAATTCCTGCTTTAAATGTCATTCATACTTACTTAGAATTATTGATCAATAACAGCTTAGCCATACACGTACTTAAACTTATTTATAGGACTGTCTTAAAAGCAGGTCACTAGACTCACTTATTATACAGGTATATAAATCCTTTCAATGACATTTACTAATTGCACTCTCGAAATACACTGAACACAATTCTATGAAATGAAATGTGAGGAAAAAACGAGGCCCTGTGTACACACTGGCAGTTGGAATTCGATATTATAGTAGACGGCAGTGTTGCTACCCGGGCAAAATTTCCCTCATAGCACACCGTATGGTGTATGCCTGTCTTCATTACCCTAATTTAGGAGCAGAACTGTAGGAGATTAAACCCCATTTTAATTTTGTTTTGAAGCTTCTGGTACTCTGGCAAGTATGTATCAAGCAATGATTAAAGATGAAAAATAAATATGACAGGGCATTATACATGTATATACATGTACATGTAAAAAAGAGGAAGAGATATGGGTATTAATATCCATTTGACACAATCTAGGTCATTTCGAAACTAACATGATGCAATCTCATTTCAATATTTCGCTTGCATGTATGACTGCGAAGTCTTTTGCAGTGGAGGAATCAGAAAAAACACACATGCTTGGACAGGTGATCCTAATTGTTACATAAGCTGGTAATCATGCAAAGCCCGCATGTTAGACCACCACCGTAACCGTACCCCTACAAAAACAATGTAATAATTATACAAAAAACCTACATTCATAATGACTTTGCAAACTCAACAATAACAGATATCATTAAATATAATTCCCCCAAATATTTTTATGAAGTTCACAGCTCCAATAATTCTTTACAACTTTTAAATTGTGTCCACAAATTGGATCAGTTGAATGTACATGTATTAAAATCCACAAGGCACAAGAGAAGCCATACAGCTATGTTGAAAGAATCCCAATCAAGCACAATCCAAAAGAAACAACACTATCGCCAGACAATTAATGAAATTTATAACAATTTTGTGTTGACGTGTAGAATTTGTTCTTCAACTCAATTAATTATATTTATTATAATCCAGTCAGAAAACACCCGAGCTTCTAAAATAACTATATTTTACCACAGCAAACCACTCATCAAACGATTCAAACAGAGGTCATGCTGTCCACATGACAGTAACTCGTTTATCTAATCAAAGTTCAAAGTGATGGATAAGCCCCTATGATAAAATCTTTCTGTGACATCAAAGTAATATTATTTGTTTACAAAAATATAGATTTCACGTGTCGCCGTCAAAAAAAGCACATGTGAAACCTCGTCACAGCTTATTAAGTCTCGAATAGCCTGCGCAATGCAATACGCCTTTGTTAGAATGAGAAATCTGTGGCAGTTTTATAGAAAAACAACAAATATTTTACCTGTTTTAATGTGATTAGTAGATGTCACCTATAAAATATATTTTATTTGGCACACTTAAATATCCCGGCGATTTGTAATATTCGTGAAGTCTGTTTTTTTGTGCCGTGTGCAATTTCAACGTGAAATAAAATGGCTGACCTCTTCACATTGCACGATGACGCTCGCAAACCCTCGCAAACGCTGGTCGAATGTTCGAGATCACAAAATCCTGTAGTCGCGCGCAGCCAGGTCTTTTTCATTGGTTGGAAAAGAAGGGCTTGGGCATCGGTGTTAGGTCAGCAGTTTTCCATTGTGATTTTAAAAACCGCAGAACTTATTGCAGTCTACAGACCCAATTCGATGGTTTCACTTTATAGTCATATTAAAGGCCAATTAATATAAGTCGCGCAATATAATGTCATATTAACCCTTTCCGATCGTCGGCTATTCGGTCGGTCAGCCCATAATAAGCTATAATTCCGGAAGAAATGAAATGAAATGGGGTTTAACTTCCTACAATTCCTGAAGAACAAACCAGAAAGATTATGTAAGATTTAGACAAAGAGTAAGCTATTCGTGCTATAATAGTTCGAAAATAGATAATGTAAAATGCGTAGTTTGAAAATTCCATTCAAATTGCTCTTTTGCGAAGATATTATTATAAAAAAGCTTGAAGGTATTGACAAGACGTGTGCAATAATTTCAACCACCGTACTGGTTGTTCGAAGCTAAGTCCCGCTCCGCCATTTTGATAAAACAAAATATGGCCGAATCATTCTAATCTATTTAAAATCGGAGAAATCCGGCGCCATCGAGGGTTGATTATGGTCTGGATGAGTTAAATAATGTCTAATTAATAATTTAGAAAAGAGTTCTGGCCTAAAGTAAGACCTGCAATAGGTCGATTTATCTCTTGCATAATGTATGTTTAAATTTATTGCATATGGGGTCTCTTTCGCTTAGCGTATAATCCAGTAGGGGGAAGCGAATAGGTTTGTCTGCCAAGGATAGCATTTGTTGATTTTTTTGTGTTTATTCATTCATTTATTTTTGGGGGTTGCTTTTGTTTGTGTGGTTTTTTTTTCTCTTGTGTGTGTGTGTGTGTGTGTGGGGGGGGGGCTCTCTAGACAGCCTTGCACCCTTCAGAATTGTTTAAACATTCATTATGCAAGCGGTATATCTGCCCATTGCAGGTCTTTCCTTAAGCCCGAGATAATATTTAAACTATTAATTAGACATTTATTAACAAAACAAGACATAATCAACTCTCGATGACATAGGATACTCGCGATATTAACTAGATTAAAACGGTTCGCCATTTAAAAATTTATTCTAAACATGTGAAAACGAGGCAAAGTCGCGATTATACCAGTGCGGTAGTTACCATACACATCTTGTCAAAACAATAAACAGTGTTAGAATACAGATGTGACGTCACCCTTTGATGTTGGCGTGGCTACCATTATTTCATATAATCGTACGGGCAACTTGCCAATAGTAGCCTATTTTATTTATAGCCTACCAGTGAAATATTGGACTAGTGTGACGCATTTCACTGTAAAAAAACGAAAGGAGTGTCTGTGTTTCAAGGTGTTTAATGGTCTCGGGCTTACGACATTGCATAATATATTGTAAAAACATTTAATGCCTCGCTGTCGGCCATTAAACAATACATAATTTGACTCAGAATGAAGTATTTTAACTGAAATTATCTGTATGATTTTTTTTTTATTATTAATTTTTGAATTATTAAAGCAAGAATGACCGACTCTTTATTAAACTCTTAACTGTTTGATATGCAGGCTGTGATCTTGTGTATTTCTCTGGGGTGGGACGTTTCGATCCCGCTCGTCTGGTGACGGTTTAGACAGGAATAGAATTCAATATATATGTAGGTTCATTTCAATCGATACTGATGTTGTTATCGCGCCGTGAAAGTATGTGATCCAAATATCCAACATTTAGAACACAATCAATATTTTTAAACCACTATATACGACTTGTGTAGGCCTATTCCGTGAACATAATGGTCTCGGGCGCCATTTGTAATGACTAAATAATGCAGAAGTAATTAAAAATGACCGATTCACAAATGCCCCCCCCCCTCCTTAAAAAAATAATAAAATAAAGAAAAAAAGGCACAGATGACTGTTCACCTATTTCACCGAACATAATTCATTAGAGATTACTGTAATGTTTTTGTGTAACTGGATACGAATCAGTTTGTATGCACTGATATCATACATGACCTATTCGCCCTTTAAAGTGAGTTGTCGGGGTTGACAATACGAGCTGAATAAATTGATAGACGTTGTTAAAATACAGATGTGACGCCACCCTTTGATGTTGGGGTACCATTGTTTCAAATAATCGTACGGGCAACTTGCCAATCGTAGATTATTTATACTAGGGAAATATTGGACTCGTGTGACGTATTTCATTGTAAAAGCACGTGGAGAGTGTCTGTATTTTTGTTTGATGGTCTCGAGCTTAAGACACTGCGTAATATATTGTAAAAACACTTGGACCTACGGTCCACTTGTTGTTACAGCATATTACGTGATGGATAATGGCCGAAGACTGTCCATTATGTAAATAGAAAGAACAACTGGGGGGCATTAGCCCCGAAGTTTTTCTTTCTATTTACATAATGGACAGTCTGAGGCTATTATCAAAATTAAAACATAGCACCATAGCGATACTAATAATTGATGAAGAACAAGCCACAAAATAATGGACATATTCTTAAAACAAAATGAAGATGCCCAGGAATGCATGTGAGAAACACTCAAGTCAAACTATGCAAGGTAACACAGACAGTCCAAAATATATTTGACATGGAGACATCATTTTTATAACACAGTCGTAAACAAATATTAATAATGGGAATAAATGTGATAAGCTATTGGATACTGATTACGTTTGGTACATACGACACACCTGTGCTTGCCTACTCCATGATCAAACACGATAGCAGATGGCTTCCATCTTGTTTACTGACGGTACTACTTATTTTAAGACAGACTCGGCTTTCCAATTTATAATATCTACGTCATTGGGGATTTCCAATTTATACTCAGTGGTTGCTATGGCGTTGTCTAGAAACGCGCGTGCTCGCGTTAGTTTAAAATTTTTGCTATACGTTTAACATGGACTATTTGATGTAATTTGCCTGATTTGATTTGGCCCCATTTCCATAAATTTAGGTTGTTTTTTAGAAATTTTTAGCAAATGTTAATCTTAGGTGTTTTTTAATTCTAGCCGAAGTAAATTTTTTTACAATTTATAGCGAGTTAAGTTATCGTCTCTAAGAGGCGGGCGTAGTATTTTAAATGGCGGCCATTTGCCATCATGTGTATTCTTGTAGTAGGTACACATGATGTTATCGTATGCGTTTGGTAATGTACTTGATATGGAAGATAATAGCCGTAAAAATTGTGATGGTCTTGATATGAGGGATAATAGCAGTCAAAGTTGTGATGGAAAGGATGCTTACGAAAATGATTTAGATATTGTTAATATTTTTAGTACTGTGGTTAATATGGAGGGAACTAACCGTCCAAATTTTGATTTGAAATTGAAAATATACTCTGGTAAAAGTGACAGGACACAGGATCAAAGGCACAAACCAATTCACGAAATTCGAAATCATTATGGTGTAACGGTGGTATATTTGAACGTTTTTTTAAATCGGATAAAAATTGTGGCCTGTATAGGTTACACAGGCTCAAAACACCTTTTGTTCAACCAGGGGCAATAACCCAGGAAGTAACGGTCCGGTGTACGCTAATATCGCAAGGAAATAAGATCTTTGGGTTAAAAACACACATCTACTGTATAGTTTCATCAAAATGAGCTGAAAATTGTGACCTCTACTGTGTACAATCAGGCGTCATAATTGATGAAGTTACGGTGCCATACATGCCAGTATCGAAAGGAACCGAGAAATGAATTGAAATGGCGTTTAATGTCCTACTGTTCTGCTCCTAAACTGGGCTAATGAAGACGGAAGGTTAATACAACCGAATGAACCAGAATGCGAAAGGGGGGGAAACCTCCAATTATACCTTTTATTAACCAACCTTATCTACGAGTCAACAAACAATCTGTGATTTCCCCTTGTCAGTGATGCAGAAGGAGGGCCTAACAAGGACATCTGCCTAGTCGTTCGGATGGGACGAAAAACCGAGGTCCCGTGTACACATTGGAGTGAACGTAAAAGATCCCTTGGCAGTTGGAATTCGATATAAGAGTAGGCCGTAGCGCCGCCTCTCGGGCAAAATTTCCCTCATACCACACTATATGGCGTATGCCCGTCTTCCATTAGCCCAGGTTAGGTGCAAAAATGTGGGACGTTAAACCCCATTTCATTTCATTTCAACAAACAATCTGATTAAAGTACAGATCTATATAATTCGTTTCGTTTTTTATACTTTCGATGGCCTATCAAGATCTGACCAGTTGTACAGGGGAGGGGTCACACGAGCGACTTTTGACCCAATGTCGTTAGCCATTGATTAAGTGTTGAAGTTTCTAGTGGTATATCACAGCTCCGTGCATCGCCCGCCAAGAAGTTGCCGTAGCAGATGGTTTCATTGGCCCACTATCCAGAACGCCGGCCATATAACAACTCTTCCCGATTCTAGTGTAGTAAAGATAAGTTTGAACTATAAAAACGAAACGAAATGATCCGTGTTTTATTCAGATTGTGCTACGAGGGAAATTTTGTCCGGAAAGCAGCACTTCGGCCTATTCTTATATCGAATTCCAACTGCCAAGGGATATTTTACGTGCGCGCCACGTTTTTTCGTGGCATTCGAACGACTAGACAAATGTCCTTGTGGGCCCTTCTTCCTACATCACTGACAAGAAGGAACCACGCCTGAAAATCTGGATGAACTTTCTCGGTCATTGCAGAGGTCGAACACCCAACCTCCAGGCTAGCTAGCCTACGTCTTACCCACTTAGCCACCGCGGCCCCCAAATCGAAAGTAGAAAATGAAAAGAAATATAGATCTGTATGTCAACCAGATTTTGAGTTAAACGTCTCTTCAACACAATACTGTAATGAAATGAAATGAGGTTTAAGGTCCTACTGCGCTGCTCCGAACTGGGCTAAATGAAGACGGGATCATACGCCACATAGTGCTATGGGAGAAATTTTGTCCAGACAGCGGAACAACGGCCTACTCGTATATCGAATTCCAACTGCAAATTAATCTTTTACGCGCACACCAACGTGTGTACCGAACTTGTTTTTTTCCCATCCGAACGACTATACATTGTTTCTTGCCAGGCACGCTGTCCTGTATCGCTGACAAGGGGGACCTCTCTTGACCAAAGCGAAAGAGAGAGAAATGGGGTTTAACGTTCACTCGGGACTGAAACATGGTTCAATTTTATTTCAATAAATCACATAATTCGCTTGTGCGTAAGGTCTTTAGCAATGGGGAGAAAAACCCACGCGGTTGGACAGGGGATCTGTCTCCTTGTCACGTGCAACCGGGGAATCGAAACCATACCAGTTTACACATCAATTCAGCCCATCCGTGGACCAAAGCAGGGATCGACCACAGAACATCCAGGTCAGCGAGCCAACATCTTACTCCCTGGGTCACTGCGGCTCCACAACACAATATTTCAGGCCCCAAAATATATAAACACAATATTACTTACCCTCGCTTTAAAATTATCACGCGGCATACTAACTGGGCTAATTTTCCCTTGATGACAAAACACCGCCAACAAGAATTATGACTCAATTAAACTTTTTGAATTTATATGTAATACTAATGTAATACTAAATAAATACGGATATACTTTTCCACGCCCATCCATTGTCGGCCTCCCGAACCCGTATCAAAACAACGGACTGTGAGGTACAATATTTATGTAACCTATTATGGTATATGTGTGAATAGTTTTATGTAGCATGCGCTTCAACCAAAGCTGATAATATCTGCGTACAGCGTTAATAATTTCTTTTTAGTCAACGTGACAATTCATCAGCAGATATCAACAATTATCTAATGGTGAAATAATCGTTTTGAAAAAAACAGTAAAATGGGGTTTAACGACACCCTTTGTGAACCTGTGTGAATCTGTTTTTTTTACACCATCCGAATGACTAGACGCCATTCCTTGCCCAAACCCCACATCATTGATAAGACGAGGGGAAACAGAGAAAGAAACTAAATGGATTCGGACCAATAGTCAAAGCTCATTCAGACCATATTCAAAGCACATTCGGACCCCCAAACGGCTGATTCGGACGATCATCCGGCTTATTCGGACCATATGATAAGAAATACTAGAAACCGAGCTTTGGGCACCAAACGAAAGTTATATTTCGACCCTATCGTGCTTTTATTTCCGCCAATATAATAGTTTAAAACCAATACCAGTTCCAGTAATGGACAATTTACCATCTTATGGTGAATAAATGATGTAATAGACAAGCAACGAAAATATTCGTTGCTTCAATTTATGGGGTTTCCAGATTTATGAACCCAATTTTATCCCGGTAGCATCATGGAGAATGCATAATATTATTATCAACATATATGATCACCACCACCCCCCCTTCCTGCAGAGAAGTGAGCTACCAATTAATTTTCGTAGTTAGTTACGTAGGCCTACGCATAAAGGGTCTGTAGAAAAGTTATCAAAGGAGAAAACTCGCCCGAAAATCGAGATGAACTTGATTAGAAACACAGGGACTTATTAAATTCACATCATTGGGGAGTTCCCCCTGCTTGTCTTTCTTTTAAAAATAAACATAAAATGTAATCATGTCCTAAAGTTCCTTTAATGTATCATCATTGATCTAACTTGTTGAAACCCAATGAGGATGTTCATTTCCCCTACAGCTGAGTCACGAAGTACGTTAAAGTAGCTAAGACTTTAACTCAGTACCACCCAAAGTCTCCCACATTCAAACCACGAATTATTCGTCAATTCTTATCTTGAAAAGGTAGGCTTCTGAAATCCAATATTTGTGACAAAATAAACATTTTACCATTGTTACACGAATCGTGTACCATATAGTGCAATAAAACCGATCACATATCTTATTAATAACCTTGTGATAGTTTAGTATTTTCACCTGTCTTCTTTGCTTCCGCTTCACGTTGTGTATTTGATTCTCAATATATTAGTAGTTAAGACGTTTGTCTTATCAGGAATAACAATTAGACAGTTCGTTATCAAACTGCTTACAAATGGTACAATGCATAATAGATTACAGTAACGTCATTCTGGGGCGAGTTTGCAAGACCATCTTCTCCTTCTAGAATCCAGCTGCTGTCTGAAGAATGTTCAGAAATATGATGGTCTTGTAGTTTTGGGTTTTGGATCTTCAATTTGCTATTTGGTCAAATAGGACGTGATTAATTATTACGATTGGTTAATTAACCCAATGACGTCGAAACCGCCCTGATATAAAGATAGTGGCAATTTCCGCCAGAAATTTCACACATGATATCTGTTATCAACCTAGAAATGGATGTTTACCAAATTATAACTCATTTTTATATGTCAACTGATCAATCATTCACTCATTTTGATTTAAGTTAATATGAGACAAATAATTGGCCAAATATATTCATCAATATAAAATTGGCGGTAGTTTTTTTCTTTTATGTCCATAGCAGTTATATACTATTCAAAAAAAGTAGGGGATATTTGATTTTGGGGGCATAATACTAAAATATGCAAATGCCTACGAAAAAAGTCACTATAGAACCTAACAGAAGAAACATTTCCAGTTACATGTGACGCCCAAACGCACCAATAGCTACCGCATAGAATGCAGGTGATGCTTGGGATCATCATAGGGGTCCAACCCAAGATTTGCACGACTCTGACTTTGAATGTTACAGTCATTGTGGCATTGAATTCCAGGGTGGAAACATCAGTTTAATTGTTTCAGTGACCAGAAAACAAATTTTGATATGCGTCGGCTTACCCAAAATGAAAGGTTACGTGCCCTTGGCATGCTACAGATCGGCACAACACAGGCGGTTGTGGCGCGGACGATGAATGTTTCTCAGTCTGTCATAAGCAGGCTATGGTCCAGATACCGTGATACACAATCTGTACAAGACAGACCACGCTCAGGTCGACCAAGGGCGACAACTCAAGCCCAGGATCGATTTATCCGTACCTTGGCCTTGAGAAATCGTGTCATCACAGCAAATCAGATCAGCGCTCGTCTTCAAACAGACACTGGTGTGAGAGTGAGTGGCCAGACGATTCGAAATCGACTGCATAGGGGTCACCTTCGCGCCCGACGCCCTCGCGTGATCCCTTGTTTGAGAGATCATCACATTCTGGCAAGACGTCGTTGGTGTAGGGATCGTCAACACTGGGATAATCGACGCTGGAGCAATGTGATGTTTTCGGATGAGCCAAGGTTCACTGTTGATTTTTTGGACAGACGTAAGAGGGTGTGGCGTCGTCGAAACGAGCGCTTCCAAGACGTTAAGGTCATCAGACATGGTCGATTTGGGGGTGGTTCTGTTATGGTGTGGGGAGGCATCACTGTTGCTGGAAGAACGGCTTTACATGTTGTTGCAGGGCGTGTTACAGGCCAGTACTACCGGGACAACATCTTGGCAGTCCATGTTGTGCCGTTCGCACGACGTCATGGCCGCCGTTTCATCTTCCAGGATGACAACGCAAGATGTCACAGGGCCAGGATCGTTACAGGTTACCTCCAACAACAGAACATCACCACATTACCTTGGCCAGCACTGAGTCCCGACCTCTCCCCCATCGAGCATGTCTGGGACATGCTTGGACAGAGGTTACGTCAACGTCAACAACGTCCTGCCAATGTCCAAGAACTTGCTGCTGCGTTGCAACAGGAATGGGACAATCTGGACCAAAATTACCTTAGACGTCTCATTAGGAGTATGCCACGTCGGATCAATGCTTGTTTGGCAAACAGAGGAGGATTTACCCGGTACTGACTTTGTTGTGATGCTGTGGTAACTTTGCTGTTTGACCCCGGGTATCATTTTACCCTTATAATGGTCAGTCTGTGCCTTACTTAGTCTAACGATTATTTGGAATAAATCGATGAATGTGAACTTCATTTCATTTTGTCATTTGTTTCTTCGTCAGTTTCATTAGGTGACTTTAATAACACTTAAAAATCAAATATCCCCTACTTTTTTTGAATAGTATATCTCATTATAAACTGTAATGACGTCATCATAGGTTGATATATTCGGGGAGAACGCTAGATCGGAGACGGTCCTACGCAAATGGTGACGTCATATGTGAATTGTGGGTTAGGGTAAGGATTAGGCTTCATCATGGGTTAGGGTTAGGGCTAGCCCTGTTTACATCTCGGGACTTTGACCAAATCTACAGGTCCTAGCCCTTACCCTAACCCTAACCCACAATCTATATATGACGTCATATGTGCTAAAATGCGTAGGACCGTCTCCGATCTAGCGTTCTCCTATATTCGGTTCATATCAATCGCTGATGACGTCATGACAGGTTGATATTTCATAGCAATCGCTAATGACGTTATATCAGGTCGATATATTTGTCTCATATCAACCGCTGATGACGTATATGATCTAATAATAATACAAAGAACACAGAAATATGTTTTTTATTCTTTTGACAATTAAAAATTGTTATGGTACAGTTTGTAGCACCCAGGACCGAAATAGACGGCGTACTTCTAAAAGGAAATATTGGTGATACTATTCCGAGTCGAAATTCGGATCAACGTACAACATTCTGAGCATTCATCTATTAATTCCGAAAGGTAATTTATTAAGCTTCCCAAATATTATTAGTAAATGTTGGCAGAATTATATTAGAAGGCGCCCTCAACCTGAATATAGTAAATTTTCAATATTCTCAATGTAAAGATAGACCGGTATATGTTTTCCAAAGTTAAAATTCGGACAATCGTACAACATTCTGAGCATCCATGGAACTATATATATCCTAAAAGGTAATTAAAAAAGTAAAAGTTGGCACAACCATATTAAAGAGGTGCGCTCTCAATCAGAACATTGCAATTTTTAAGAATATTCTAAAGAGATCATCGTACGATATTCTGAGCATCCAGTAATCGAAATATTATTATTAATAGAAGCTGGCACAGTACACAGCTACGATCCCATTCTAATCAGAGCAATTTAAAAAAATATATATTTTAAAGAGAAAGACCTTTAATATTCCGAATCAAAATTCTGAGCATCCAACTAAAATATGTCCTCCAGCTGCTGTCTGAAGAATGCCCAGAAATATAAGTTTTTTCTTTAATGTCCATAGCAGTTATATCATATGTTTCATTACAAACTGTAATGACGTCATATCAACCGCTAATGACGTCATGGCAGGTTGATATTTCAAATCAATCCGCTAATGACGTTATATCAGGTCGATATACTTGTCTCATATCAACCGCTGATGACGTAGATGATCTAATAATAATGCAAAGAACACAGAAATAAACTTTTTATTCTTTTGACAATTAAAAATTGTTATGGTACAGTTTGTAACATTCAGGACCGAAATAGACGGCGTACTTCAGGGCATATTTAGATCCATACTACATATCTAAGATATCTTTCCGTCCACATTTCGATTATTTCTCCATACACTCCAAGACTTGAAAATATTTATAATTTATCGCCAAAGAGTTCCTTTGTAAAGTATTAAAACAGTCAGTCAAATCCTTCTTCGAACATACCGAAAACCTTCAATCACGGTTCACTGTAAGAATTATCGGAAAAGATTGCCTTTTGATCCAAATCTTCTTCTGGCTTTGGATGGATCCTCGTCGATATTTGCATTCACATTTATACCATCGTCAATATGTTGGATAAAAGAGATTAATTATTCGGCTGACTTCGTATTACTATCCATTTTGTTACTGGATAATTTTCGCTATTTGGCGGAAACTATCGAACAATTATCCAATCATTGTTGCCTTTTAATAGAACAGCCTATCGTCGGTGAAGTGTCAAAAGGGTGTAACTTAGAATTTCTAAGATTAAGAAATAGAACCTTTTGCATTTCAAAATTTCCACAAATCAAGATACAAAATTTGGACACATGAAACCCATAACAATTCTAATTGGCGTAGAGATACACAGCTTAGACAGAAATGTGCATATTAATTGGGAGATTTTAAAAATGCAAAAAAGTGTATTTGACTTATTTCCCGAGATACACCCTTTTGACTCTTCACCGACGCTATTAAATTTAAGGGTAAATGGTGTTGAAGGATATAAACCTACCCCCCCCCCCCCCCTCGGATTGATCTGATAGAGAACACTTTGGGCTGCAAATTTAAGGAGACAAAATTCTAGTAATCTTGATACATGGTCACATGTAGTCAGGGGCGGATCCAGGAATTTTTGCAGAAGCGGGTTTGCCAGGTTTCAGTCAAGGAAATCTGCCATCATCGTCTCTAAATTACATAGGCATACATACAAATAGAGCTTTTTAAACAGAGAAATCATTTTTATACGCCCACATTTTCATGTGGACGTATTATGTCGTCGCCCCTGTCCGTCCGGACGTCCGTCCGTCCACAATTTGTTTGTGGACTCTCTACAGGTCACAATTCTTATCCGATTTTGACGAAACTTGAAATATAGGTTTATCCCCAAAAGATCTCGGCTGCTTTCGATATTGGCATGTATCGGATCAAAACTTCATGGATTATGGCCCCTGATTGTACGAAAAATCACGTTTTTAGCTTGTGGACCCTATAGAGGTCGCAATTTTGAACCGATTTTGATGAAACTTGACATGCATGTTTGTAACCCAAAGATCTTGGTTCCTTTCGATATTTGCGGCTATCGGAATGTAATTTCCTGAATTATGGCCCCTGATTGTCCGAAAAATCACCCTTTTTAGCTTGTGGTCCCTCTGGAGGTCACAATTATAATCCGATTTAAAAAACCGTTTGATTATATCACCGTTACACCCTAAGGGAGGTTGAGTTCGAATTTCGGGAAAATCGGACCAAAATTGCCATACAAAATGGCCGCCGTTTGTACGCAAATACTGCTAAAAAATGGTATATCAAGGTTGTGGACCCTGTGGAGGTCACAATTTTAATTCGATTTTGATGAAAATTGAAATTCATGGTTATAACCCAACGATCTTGGTTCCTTTCGATATTTGCGCATATCGGAGCGTAACTTCCTGAATTATGGCCCCTGATTATACGCAAAATCGCCTTTTTTTTTAGCTTGTGGTCCCTCTGGAGGTCACAATTATTATCCGATTTAAAACAACTTTTGATTATATTACCGTTACACCGTAAGGAAGGTTGAGTTCGAATTTCGGGAAAATCAGACCAAAATTGCCATACAAAATGGCTGCCGTTTGTATGCGAATACTGTTAAAAAATGGTATATCAAGGTTGTGGACCCTGTAAAGGTCACAATTTTAATTCGATTTTGATGAAACTTGAAATTCATGGTTATAACCCAAAGATCTTGGTTCTTGTCGATATTTGCGCATATCGGATCGTAACTTCCTGAATTATGACCCCTGGTTATACGCAAAATCCCCCTTTCTTTAGCTGATTATATCACCGTTACACCGCAAGGAAGGGTGGGTATGAATTTCGGGAAAATCGGACCAAAATTGACAGACAAAATGACCGCAGTTTGTACGCGAATACTGTTAAAAAAAAATGGTATATCATGGTTGTGGACCCTGTATAGTTCACAATTTTAATTCGATTTTGATGAGGAAGGTTGAGTTCTAATTTCGTGAAAATCGTACCAAAATTGCGGGACGAAATGGACGCCTTTTGTACGCGAATAGTGTAAAAATATGGTATATCATGGTTGTGGACTCTCTACAGGTCACAATTCTTATCCGATTTTGATGAAAAGTCACATTTCTAGGTTGTGTACCGTCACACCATAATCATTGTCGGCTTCGAATTTCATGAATGTCAGACTGGAACTGACCAACTAAATGGCTGCTACCAATACAGTATGAAATACAGGACTTAATGATGTAGGAAAAATCACTTTCGGTATTGCTTGTTCTCTATCCATCTCTCGAAAATGTGGGCGTATCCTGCCTGGCAGTACCAGCCTATCTTTATACTGATGTATGATCACTTTGTGATGTTATTTCATTGATGCAAGGCATTATTTTTTTTATGTAGCTTAGCAGGGGTGGGGGTGGGGGTGACCCCCCCCCCAACCTGTGGATCCGCCCCTGGTAGTCTCTAGGTCACATGAGCCCATCCATATCTCAACAGACCATCCTTCTTTTCACGTATGCAGATAACGCAATCACAAACAAGAACTAATACACATATACGAAATAAAAATACGACACGTTACAATACTAGAGGTGTGTTTGATTCTCGAATAAGTGGCACAATCATATTAAAGGGGTGAGCTCTCAAACCGAACAATGTAAATTTATGATATTCTAAAGGGGAATATTGGTGATACTATTCAGAGTCGAAATTCCGATCAACGTACAACATTCTGAGCATTCATCTATTAATTCCGAAAAGTAATTTTTAAATAAGCTTCCCAAATATTATTAGTCAACATTGGCAGAATTATATTAGAAGGAGCCCTCAAATTGAATATAGTCAATTTTCAATATTCTCGATGTAAAGATAGACCGGTATGTTTTCTAAAGTTAAAATTCGGACCACCGTACAACATTCTGAGCACCCATCTATATATCCTAAAAGGTAATTAAAAAAGTAAAAGTTGGAACATTGCAATTATTAAGAATATTCCAAAGAGATTGTCGTACGAAATTCTGTGCATCCAGTAATTGAATAAGCTTTCGAAATATTATTAATAGAAGCTGACACATTAAAGGGGTGTTATCTCATTCCTATCATAGCATTCTTATCATTTTAAAAAAATATATTTTAAAGAGAAAGACCTTTAATATTCCGAGTCAAAATTCTGAGCATCCAACTAAACATATCCTGAAAGGTTTCCAAAAGCTGGCACAATCATATTACAGGGTGCCTTCTTAACCCGAACACTGCCAATTTTTCATAATAAAGGGAATTATACGCAATATACCGTGTCAAAATTCGGATCATCGTACAAAATTTAGCGCCATTTGCAGCAAGCCATATCAAACGGTGACGCCATATTCTTATCTGAAGAACATGCGCAATAAATGCTATCGGTGTAGAATGGAATTAACAAACACTATATAGATTGCTATTCGATTGAGACTTCTCGTGTAATTCGCCAAACACAGAGCTAATTTGAAATTAGAGTAAAACCGGAAACGATTGAATGTAAATCAGTTTATACAAATTCATATAACATTTTTATATGCGTTGCGAACCAATTTTTTTTTCTTTATCAATTTCTATGTCCCAAATAGTATCAACTTAGTTCCTTTAATGTCTTTTTCAGTTCATAGAATAGATGAGTTCGGTGGCGGGGACCAGTAAACATTACCATATTTTTTTTTATCTATCCCCAAAAAAGAAAATAATAATCAATGTAAATAAAATCATTATTGAAATGGCATTTCTAAATGAGGATAAAGTTTGTACACGATGAACAGTTCATTTGCCGATTACACTTTTTTGCCTCTACAGTTTTTTTTAGGACTTCGAATTTTGTTTAATGGTTTGGACTGTTCGTACTTGGTTTTATTTTATTTTAAAAAATAAAAAGTTTATGCACACTGAATTATTAATCGATTCGCAGGGGTGTAATAAAATATAAACCCTAGTTTAGCAAAATAGGCGTAATGCAATATGAATACACGTGACCGTGACATAACTCGGTTTTGAAGGTGCATGTCAAAACGCTGAATTTTTAACCGATTTTCAGGGGTGTAACCCAGTACATAATATAATATAAAATTTCTGTTTAGCAAAATAAGGATTATATTATGCCCATGACCTAACTGGGTTTTGAAGGTACATGACAAAACGCTGAATTTTTAACCAATTTTCAGGGGTGTAACCCAGTACATCATATCATATATAATTTCTGTTTAGCAAAATAGGGAGAATGGGATATAAATACTATATGACCGTGACCTAACTCAGTTTTGATGGTACATGTCGAAACGCTGAATTTTTAACCGATTTTCAGGCGTGTAACTCAGTTTATAATATAATATAATATTTCTGTTTAGCAAAATAGGGGCAATGAAATATAAATATATGACCATAACATAACTCAGTTTTGACGGTACATGTCAAAAAGCTGAACTTTTAACCGATTTTCAGGGTTGTAACTCAATAATAATATAATATATACATGTAAGTTCTAGCAATCTAGACAATGCGATATAAATACTATATATGACCATGACCTAACTCGGTTTTGACTGTGTATTTTCTATTCATCCGAAATCAAAGGCACGCGAAGGGATTAAAATAAAACTTCTTACTACTGCTTGATATAGTATATATAGTATAGTATTGCCCGAAATGTTCTTGCCATTTGTGAATGACAACAATGTTCACTGTTTATCATTTTTATTTATAATAAAACAAAACAACAGATTAACTGGTAATACCTGGTTTATTTGTTATTTTCACGGATCATGGTTACAATTGCAAGAATTATCATGGTCAAAATCGTGAAAATGGCCATTTTCCAGATTTTTCACTTGTTAATATTACAATAAAAATTGCTCGATAAAAAAATCAAGTTTTTTTTATACTTTCTACTTTTAGAGCCACAGTGGTGGTGAGGGTAAGGTGCTGGCTCGTTACCTACCCCCTCCCCCCGTCAGACCGGGTTGGCGTCCTCACTGCGCTGCTACGGCGAAGGACAATGACCCCAGAGCGCGTCAAGATCGTCATAAGCGTGGTAAAAGCAGGATGGGAACTCCAGTTAACGCGCTGTGGTCTCCGTGATCGCCAATAATAGCCGAGTCGAGGCGTTTGTTCAAAACAAACGTCAGGGTTCTGCGAGCTGACCTACAAAGCTAAGAGAACACGCCTTTTTTTCAAGTTTGTAATTTTTGGGGACATTTTCTAGCATTGTGTTTACGTTTGCCAACGACCTAATGCATTTCCAGGTCGCCGTACGGTCGCAAAATCATCATTGTCACGACGTTAAAACACAAATTCACTATTACTATCAAAACAATGTAAAAATCTAGTTACGTTTTTGCTCTTTTTACTTTTCGCATTGCAAATTCATTGTAGCTTTTTCCTTTCTGCATTTTCAACTATCAGATTTCTCCATTGCATTTTCGACAATGTGATTTTGGAAAGAGGTTTCAATTGTTCAAGCGCCTGTTGCAAGAACTACAATATGTAGTTTTAATAATCGTTAATATAAAGGGAAATAACTCGTTTATTACACCAGGATTCAGACTATTAATTTTCACTCATTGACCTTATTGTGAAATGGGTGACCATTATTATATTATTATTATAGAATCATTTATACATCTTCTTTGATTGTCATTCAGTAATTGAACATATCAGCACAAGGTACAATTTTATGGATACACAATTACTGAGATTAATACTAAGCGACATTTCGACGAGGATAATCTCGTCTTTATCAAGCAATTTGTTCAGATGTACTGTACAATACACTACGACAACAACAACAGCAAATAGAATTTAAACATGATTTCAATTTTTTTTTTATAAAATACAATCCTGCATTTAAAAATGTATGATAAAAATACTCTATAAAGTTGATAAATAAAAACATACAATTCAGAAATTCAGAAACAATAATAATTAAAAAGACAGTATAGTTAGATGTGAAAAACTAAATGTTTTCAATTGTGATTTAAAAGGAGGTAAAACTTCTGAGGACAAATGGGAGCTTATTCCATAATCTAGGGGGCCGTACGGTAAACGAGTGGTGTCTTTTGTGCGCAGTTTTGAGTTTTTGTTTTGCCACATCCAACTACAATTAAGTATTCAGTCCTACGTCACAAGGGTACAAATCACCTCTTTTAAATCGAAGTGATAATAGTTGTCATTTAAAACTTGACATCCTTACGTCATGGAGGCGGTGCTAAAATACATCATGTACAATAGCCAATCAAAATACGGGAAAATTAGGATAACCTTTATAAGTCGAAAGAATGGTCTTCTCAATTCTGTAAGAAGACCGCTTGAAAACTTTATTGACAAGAATTACAGAGAAACGAACGTTTTTCGTACTACATTGGACTAGGTATGTTTAACTAGTCCTGATAGTATAAAATAACTTATTTTTAAAATGGCACTTGCTTTACAGAGACATTAAGTTTGTCAAGTGTAACTTAAGGCATTCAATCGTAGCTAAAAACAAGTACACCAGTCTATCTCAACGCTTTTATCTACGTTCTGGCAGCTGGGCAGAGATGAACACCCTGCTGCAGCGCCATTTCTAATGAACCAGTGAACGAATCAAAGATATCTTAAAGAGCTGACGGAAACGTAAGTTTCGATAAAGAGCTGTCAGTTTTCGTTTTAAAATAGATGCTGAAAAGGGAATATGCTGTAAATTTCAGTTAAATTACTTCACTCTGAGTCACGTATGTCATTGGCATCATTGTTCAGATAATAAACAAAGTCTCGATTATCCATTTTTTAATTAAATCATTATATGACAGAAGCGTTCTAATCTACTTAAAATCGAAGTCATAATGTGGCATCGAGGGTTGGTTATGCTCTTGACAGAAGCGTTCTAATCTACTTAAAATCGAAGTCATAATGTGACATCGAGAGCTGGTTATACTCTTGACTGACCTCAGTATATGATAAGACCTGATAGGATCACCACAATTCGTCGCTTTGCTGGCGAACTGGCGAATCTGAAATATTTAAGTATTGAGAATTTTGCGTTTGAAATTTGCGCTCTGTTGTTATCTCTGTAGCCATCAAATATTAACATTTATTTATGATTTAATATTTCATACATATACATCAGGAAACATGACGCCATTTACATATAACGTTATTATTGAATGACATAGGGATAACGACAGAGCGCAAATTTCAAACGCATAATTCTCAATACTTAAATATTTCAGATTCGTCGGTTCGCCAGACAAGCAACGAATTACTCCACGATTAAAATCACGATTTCAATTGTAGCACGAATCGTGATAGTGGGAACATAACATACGATAGCACTATACACTAACCTGTTCCAGCATGTTTGTTATATAATCCCGACCAGAACAACGAAGTGGAACAAACTTCTTAAAATCAACTTCTTCATGCAGTTCAAATAATTAAACTTGAATAGTTAAACGTGGCTTTTCCTTTATTTTTAATTGTGTATTATTATAAAATACGGACAACAGGGATTGTGCGGGTCGAAATAGTCAACGTGTGCAAAATTATTTTGGTATTATTACTTACATGTAACATAACAGTCAGCTTTATGTTTAACACTCACTGGGTTTATTAACTGTAATGGTTCAATGAGGGTACTCGCGTCGTTTCAAAATGGCGAGAGTACCCAGACGCGGATCCGGGGGGGGGGGGGCACAGTGACATAGTTGATTTTCGTTTGCTTTGTTACTGTTGTGGTTCACATATCTGCTCTTTAATAGATGATATACACATGATTTTTGCATTATCTCCGAACAAGCAATTCCTAAGGTTGTAACGTATTACTATGGACCTTATAATACGGTCCATGGTATTTTAGAGGTGTAAATTCTCTCTTCGGATATAACTAGACTTCGAATGATTGTTGAATTCTTTAATATACCGGAACATAAATATACAGATATCGTCATACAGTACTGACAGGCCAGATACTGCACTTAGTAAGGGATCCTAACTAGTGACTGCCTTCAATGTACAATTTTTGTGATATTTAAGGCAAATCAGACAATAGGATAAAAGAAAAATTGATAAATGTTGTAATTAAAACTGACATGTCGATATATAAACAATGCATAAAAGATTAAACAATAATATAAATCAACAAAAACAATAGATTGGATTAACGTCGTTACCAATGACGGCTTGACAAGTGGTGACAGGTTAACGACTTACTAGCCAGTTGACTTTAAAGTGGTTAATTTAAGAAACATTAAATATATTAGCCATTGGCAGATTATCACACCATTATAATTTCCTCTGTTTTAGAAAAGACGCGTCCCTGCGTCTTAATCAACGATACGAAAGAAATGATAAATTATTTGTTGAATGATGAAAAACACAATAATATTAAATATTGAATTCGTAAAGTTAAATAATCGAGCAAGAGAGAAACAATTTGAGCTGAACACAAATACTGACTGTAGCTAAGATTATCACACTATTATAATTTCCTCTGTTTTAGAAAAGACATGTGCCTGCGTCTTAATAAATGATACGAACGAAATGATACTTTCCTTTGTTGAATTTTTGAATCATGTAAATAAAAAGATGACATTAAATATTGAGTTCGTTGCATTGGAAGTCCCATTCCAACCTGTTTCACAGAGAATTACTAACGAAATATCCCTGTAACGCATGGCTGTCTAAAACACGTGCGTTGACTTGCACGCCTCGTAGTCATTGGCTCAACGGCTCGTGCAATGTTTACTTAACACCAACTGCTTCGGGCAAAATGATGCATTTTACTCATTTTAAAACCCATTTACACTAAATAGGAAATATTTTTTAACTACAAATACTTCAAACGTCTTTATTTATTTTTCTTTTACCTCAAAAAAATGTTTGAGAATTTAATTTGTCGGAGTAAAAAAGTTAATATGCCGTACTCATTAAGCCTCGTCAATGTCATGCTTATCAGTGATTGTAGCGGCCAAGCGAATATTCACTGCGGGATCAGTTTGGTCCCATTCAAGGATAAAAAAAACAGACAAACGGGAAGGAACTGTAATGCGAAAAGCAAAAACTAATAGTACTGTCTACAGGCATTATGCTTAGATCTCCATTTCCAGGTAGATTCCCATTGATAAGTATTAGAGCTTTCGACGGGCACAGTTCTCAGATTAAAATCTCTACAGTGTTGTCTTACAATTTTTGCACATTCCCAGAATGTCCCTCGGTCGGTTTGTATTAGGTATTCATGTTCATCATTGCCCATATATCGCTGTCGTAGAATGTTTTCAATTCGAGCAAAGGGTGTAGGTTCCAACGGACAGTTACGGTTGGGTATAGTTCTCTTGTACTCCTCTATCACCGCAACGAAAGGGTTGTTGCGTTTTAACTGTGGCAACCCTAAAATGTCCATATCTTCGCAGTACCTGTCATCGTTCATTGAAGCTTCTGTTTGAAAAATCGGTCCTTTGGTAACAGCTACTGTTTGGGCTGTCTTGCTAAAAACACGCACTGCTGTTGTCTGGCATAACTTTGACTTCGACGATTTCTTTGTGGGGATATCAGGAAAAGGGTGCTCTTTAGGCAGTTTTTCCTCTGTAAATGTCATGGTACTTACGTTTGGTTGTTGAGTCTGTTGTTTTTCTTTGTAACTCTGACTTCTGTACCAATCTCGCTTGAGTTTACTGGCTGATTTTCTCTTTTGTGGCACTGAAGAATAGAAGCCACTCCATGTTAGCACAACGGTAAAATTATTTCCTCTGCTTTCTATTCTCCATTGGTTGGCCTCTGTTTCAATGTCCATGATTTTAAAAATCTCAGCCAATTTTTCAGGGATTAAAACCTGTTCCATTGTGAAGTTGTCGTTTGGGGGTGGCGTGGTATACTCGCTGCGTGACTTGTAGAGAGGTTGGGGTCTTGCCGCACAAAACTTCTCCGCCAACTTTAGAGGTGTAAATTCTCTCTTCGGATATAACTAGACTTCGAATGATTGTTGAATTCTTTAATATACCGGAACATAAATATACAGATATCGTCATACAGTACTGACAGGCCAGATACTGCACTTAGTAAGGGATCCTAACTAGTGACTGCCTTCAATGTACAATTTTTGTGATATTTAAGGCAAATCAGACAATAGGATAAAAGAAAAATTGATAAATGTTGTAATTAAAACTGACATGTCGATATATGAACAATGCATAAAAGATTAAACAATAATATAAATCAACAAAAACAATAGATTGGATTAACGTCGTTACCAATGACGGCTTGACAAGTGATGACAGGTTAACGACTTACTAGCCAGTTGACTTTAAAGTGGTTAATTTAAGAAACATTAAATATATTAGCCATTGGCAGATTATCACACCATTATAGTATTACCCTTTGCTCCAATGTATGCCCCCCCCTCGACAAAATCCTGGATCCGCGCCTGGGTACCGTCATTGAAACGTTGCAGTTAATAAATCCAGTGGATGTTATACCATAAAGCATAGAGTGGCATTAAAATGGCCTGGCGATTCGTTTGATAACGATGAAAGTACTAGCTAAAAATTTAATTCTTATTGCTTTTTCTCTAAGATTTGAATTGTACTTGTATTATGTTTAAAGCGCGAATTTCATATTTTCTAAGAAAGTCAGAACATAATTATATCTATGTCTTTTGCTCAATAGGTATTTAACTCACTATTACACGATCATTGGCATTATTTCCCACGCTTAAAATAATTCACTCCGGAAACAATAACACAATTGCCTCCCTTGTTTTTCTATTCCGTTCATGCAATAGCTATCTTACGTTTGAATTTGAAGTTGAAAATAACATTTTTGGCAATTTCTCAACTGGCAATATTGAATTATAGGTTTAATAGGATTATTCTTTATTTTAATACATTTTAAAAATATAACTTAAAAATATAAAATTCTCGCTTTAACTAACAGTTAGGTCGTTTTATATATTATAACGAAATACGGATGTGTGGGCGAGAATACTCTCCGTGTGCAACATTATATTGGTATCCAATTTCATTTCATATATTCTTGTGACTCCTTTGTCAGCCTTGAAATCAGACTAAAGCTTCGAGTCAACGAATTTTTATATATAGTTTTGTGTGTGTTCCCTTAAAGGGTGGATAGCTCATTTGGTGATAATAATAATAATAATAACTTTATTTTCTGAGGGAACATATTAAGTATATATGAGATCTAATTTTCAACATGCCCCTCCTACTCTATATAACTATAGCAACTATACACAGTAATAATACTAATACATATTTACAAAGTGCATATATATATCATATTATAAGCTAATCAAGGGGAAAAATCAAACAAAGAAAAACATGACAAATAATCATAGATTCAGAGAACAACAATAATTAACAAGGGTTAAAATATTTGACAGGTTTTACTAACTCGTTTTTGAATATAAATCATGAAGACGCATGTTTCACATGTTTTTTGGGGGTTTTTTTTAGGGTGGGGGGGGGGGGGGTGAAGGTAGCTAAGTGACTAAGACGCTGGCTCGCTAACCTGTAGGTCGGGTGTTCGATCCCTGCATTGGCCGAGAAAGTTCATCCAGATTTTCGGCGTGGTTTCCTCTTGTCAGTGATGCAGGACAGACTGAGGGCAAATGGGACGAAAAACCGAGATCCCGTGCATACATTGGCGTGCATGTAAAGGATCCTTTGGCAGTTGGCATTCGATATAAGAGTTGGATGACCGAAAATGGTTCTAAAAGCACAGAGTAATGTAATATGAATATGAAGTTATTTACACTGTACTCTTTTTCTTTTATTGAAATTTCTATTCACTACTATTGGTGATACTGAGTTAAAGGTTTAGCTAATTTAATGGATTTTTGCTCTTTATAAATGGCATATTATCGTTATTATTGATGATATGGCCATTAGTTTTTATGTTTACATTTTGTTCACATACGGGTGAATGGACTTTTGTTTTTAATGGACTATTAAACTTTCAAGAGTTAAATTACCAGTGAAGGTCTTTAAAGGGGCAGTTTAAAAATAATATTGTGCCTCGTATAGTTTACTCATAATGGTGTCACGCACGGCCTTGCAATTTGCTTGCAATATCACTCAGGTGAAAACGAACGTTGAGTTCCAATAAAGGAGGAGCATGGCAAGAAACAACGCCTACTATGGCGGTATATTAGACTGAAAATTCTAAATGTGTTAGTGTTTTGCTATCGTCTAATTTCTAACTTCTATTCATGTAATTTCTGAATTAAGACAATGTATAATCAAAATTGTTTCTTTATTGAATTTCAGCTAATTTCTATTATTAGGATAAAAACACCTTCATACACGCTATACATTTTTAGCAGGAACATCGAAAAATCTAGAATTGTAACATTAAATTATGTACATTACGACTCGCCCACTCATCCCTCCCTCTCCCTCTCTCTCTCTCTCTCTCTCTCTCTCTCTCTCTCTCTCTCTCTCTCTCATTGAGCCACCGCGGCTCCCAACGCCAATAACAATAACAATGTAGCATTGATTAATTTTAATGTTACATAATCATATATCTAAAATAGTTGAAGAGGATTCGATAACAAGTCAAATGTTTTACCAAATTGGCTCTTTACTGTAACTATTAATATTCATACAATTCTGATAATAGTAAAATGTGAACATTCCACAGTGGCTGTATGCTCGTAGCGCAGTATTCTACAATTCGAGTAACATTTACAACACAATACTAAACATAGTGCAGGGAAAATTTAAATGTCTATAAGGTTGAGCACTGTTTCAAACAAGCAGGGAGACATTTCAATTCTGAAAGTTGTAGAAGGAATAAAAGACAATTATCAGAACGACTCTGAAGGAGAGTAAAATAATTAATGCCAATGTCTAATGAAATATATTTTCAGAATAATTAAGGTAAAAACAAACGTCAATATCTGCTTATCGTTCAAATAGAAAGTTGAAAGGGTTAGAGTAGGTCAGAATTGTTTATAGAAATCACAGAAATAACAGATCTTTGCCAATTACTTGAAACAAACTAATAAGGAAATTTTAATTGGTGATTATTGTAATATTCGTGAAATTAAAAGATAAAACTTGACAGCTACTATAGAATCAACTTTTAATTAAAGGTACATTTGTATATTATTCAAGAGCTTAATCTACATGTTGCTGGTGTTTCTTTGGGCCTTAGATGTTATATGAGTTATTAATTTAGGAAGCCATTTAAAAAAAAATCCTGTAGTATTGCTGACGTCAATAATTACATCTTAATTACCATCCAGCAAGCATCAGTGTGAACTGCAAGGGAAGACAACTCTGCGTGGGAGAATGCCAATTTGTTTCAGAGAGAATTATGAATTATATCTGTCACAGATGACTGTTGTCTTCAACAGGTGCTGTGACATCATGCAGTGTCAATCATTGGATCAATGTCGCGTGCATTGTTTACCAAAAGACGTAATGATGCCTTTTACTCATTTTAATACCCATTAAAACTAAATAGGAAATAGGCTACCTTTTAACTACAAATACTTCAAACGTCTTTACTTATTTTTCTCTCTCTCTCTCTCTCAGTGCAGGAGAATGCATGTATGTAATATTACGTGCAGGCTTATGTGTACACGGGACCTCCATCCTACAACACTCTAAAGGGGGAACACGCTGGAAAATCCCGATCAAATTTCTTGGCCAACGCAGAGATCGGACACGGGGCATCTTGATTAGCGAGCCAATATCCTACCCCTCGAGCCACCGTGGCTCCGAAGGACATAAATAACAAAATACTTTAGTTAGAGTGGTAATCGAAATATGGACAATACATACAACGTCAACAATATCTGAATACAGGCCAGACAATCTAAATATCAAAGTGATTAGCCGATAAATCTAATTAAAATATCAAAAAAACACAGGCAAACAATTAGGATTAATCATGTTTGTTATTTCAATTGAAATAAGTCCAGAACAAACACATTGGACGGTAAAATTCTGAATAACCTGAGAGGGAGAGAGAGAGAGAGAGAGAGAGAGAGAGAGAGAGAGAGAGGCTCACTTGGTAATTTCGGGACTCGGGACTAGCATGTACATTGTCTAATTTTATTTCAATAAATCTTTCATGTATTGGGTATTTAGCAGTGAGAGGGCCCGGAGAAATAAATCGCCGTAATTCTTTCAAAATAGACTTTTAAAAAAAAAAAATGGAAAAAAACCCCAAACCCAATTATATTTATATTGACGAGACGCCATAATGTTATCTATTGCAAATAAAATATAGATACTATTTTTATTACCTACCCGTACTTGGTATATATTTTGTTATTGATAATAGATTATGATTAATGGCTTGTTTATTCTTGGTTATTTTAAACCTTACGATTTATTGTGTTTTTTTTTCGTTTTACTAACAGGACAATATAGCGTAAAACAGACAAGACGTGGCAACATAATATTAGAGAACAAGAGTCAAAATGGCGGATCTAGGGTATCCCTTACTCAAGGGTTGGGCGATAATGAAAAAAAATATTGTGATAATAATTTATCAAATATCACAATACAGGCGCGGATCCAGGAGGGGGGGGGGAAGTCCCCCCCCCCGCCGTCAGCCCCAGTGACATAGTTGATTTTCATTTCGTTTGCTGTGTTACTGTTGTAGTTCACATATCTGCTCTTTGATAGATGAGATTTTCGCATTGTCTCCGCCCAAGCAACCCAAAGTTGCAACGTATTCCTTTTGCTCCAATGTATGCCCCTCCCCCCCGACAAAATCCTGGATCCGGGCCTGCAATAATCGTTATAATTTATACGTGTGTCTTTAAGAATTCATATTTTTAATACTTCGGCCGAAAATCATCGCTTGATGTCAAATTATTATTGTTAACGTCCATGTCAGTATATACACTGAGACCACCCAAAGATTAGAAATCTGTCGTGCACCACTGACAACGGGAAACCACGCCAAAAGATCCCAATGAACGTTCTCGGTCAATGCAGGAATTGAACACGCGACCTCCAGAGCATGCGCAATAGGCTGGAATAAGCAGACACTAGAAATTTCAATTCGGTGGGCGACTCATGCCGTATTTCGCTAGACATAAGACGTTGGCTCGCTAACCTGGAGGTTCCCTGTGTTATATGTGTTGGCCGGGGAAATTTATTGGGTTTTTTCGGCGTGCTTCTCCCTTATCAGTGGTGCAGGGCAGAGGCAGAGGGCAATATATCCCTTGACAGATGGAATTCGATATAAGACAGGGGCGGATCAAGGAATTTTGAAATGTGTGTGTGTGTGGGGGGGGGGGGCGCCGTAAAATGAGGTCACTTACTGCGGTGACGGGGCACGCCGCTGAGAGGAGGTTAAAGGGGGGGGGGGAGTCCCCCAAGACAATTATCCGTCAAGAGCTATTTTGCTGATATTTTCGTCTAAGTATCTAAGTAAAAGTTTGTAGAGGACATATTTGGGTCTGCAAAAAGACACTTTCAGCAGTAAAAAAGGGCACTTTCAGGAGTAAAAAAGGCAACTGTCGAAAATTAGGGGGAGGGGCGAGGGGCGATGGATCCGCCTCTGTAAGAGTAGGCCGTAGTGCCGCTTTTCATTCTAATTTTCACTCATATATGGCGTATAGTATACATAGTCCAGTCAGAGCAGAACCGTATGAAGTTAAACCCTATTTCATTTTACTACACTATTAATTCCTGTACTAGTCTACAGCTGTTACCTTACGCTATGATTATTGTTGACGAATATTGTTCAAATAGACATAAGTGACCATGAATATTCTAAAACTGGTTTTAAAGGTCACGTGTAGCTTATATTTTGTACACAGACAACAATCTCTGCCCTCCATGGCCGTCATATCTAAATATTAGTATAGGCCTACTATTTTGTAACATGGTCCAACTCCGTTTATGTATCTGCCACACACACAAATAAAAATACACATTGGCGCGCACGTAAAAGATTCCTGGTGCAGGACAGGGGGTCAGGCAAGGCTAACGTATATATGTAGTCGTGTCCTTTGTACACATTGGAGTACACGTAAAAGAACCCTTAGAGTGGGTCGTAGCGCTGCTGTCCGGGCAAAATTTTCCCCTTAGTACACAGTATATATGCCCGTTTTCATAGTCGGGGCTGAATTTCTCCCCAGCACAAGCGAATTATTGAAATAGAATTGAACCCTATTTTAGTCCCGAAATGACATCGTTAAACCCCATGTCTCTCCCTCTCCCTGAAGTTTCCCTGGTTTATGCAGTTTTGTTTCCCTTTGTGATATAGGAGATAGGGGGGGGGGGACCTTAGGTGGAGGACTTTTGGCCTGACAAGGAAAGGCGTCCAGTGGTTTGGACGAGATAAAAAAAAGTCCTGTGCCAAACATTGAGAGAACATTAAGGACCCACAAATGCAGTTGGAAATTGAAATTTGATCATTCATTAAACATGCATAATTCAAGAGCTAAATATGCCTAGTCCAAGTCTTTCTTTGGGCCTTGAATTTTATATGAGAGAGAGAAATGGGGTTTAACGTCCACTCGACACAAACCAGGTCATTGTGGGACTAACATATGGTTTCATTTTATTTCAATAATTCGCTTGCGCCTAGGGGTCTTTAGCAGTGGGAGGAAACCCACGAGGTTGAGAAGGCGCCCCTATCTCCATGCCACATACGCTCACACCAGGACTCGAAACCGCAGCCGCAAGCCAGAGGTGACCGGCCAACTAGAGGTCGAAGCGCGGCACTCTAGACCACTAGGCCATCCCAACAACCTGGATTTTATATAAAGTATTAATTAGGCATTTATTAACAAATCAAGACCACAAATCAAATCTCGATGGCATCGGATACGTCTCAAATATAGGCCTACCTATGCCTTGGAAAACACAATGCACACATCTTGTCAAAACTACAAACAGTGATAACTTGGGCTCAGAATGAAGTAATTAATTTGAATGAATTTCTCATTATTTTCATTTTGCATTATCTGTTTTTGAACGATTATTATAGCAATAGTGACCTGGGCCCAGATTCACGAAATCTTTACATAAAATCCAAATTTTAGTGGATACTTCAGTTTTGATTGGCTAAGCACTAAAATCAATCTAATATTATCCAATCATATAACTAAAATTTGGATTTTATCTTAGTTAAAATTTCGTGAATAAGGCCCAAGCTCTTACATAATGTATCTTTAAACACTTGGGATAGAAAATTCACAATAAATCAGAAGAGATAAGAATATATTTTATAAGTGTTCAAATAAAGGTCAACGGCGTTTTATAGTTCCTTCAGAAATCTGGAGTGGGCCTACAGAATAGATTTAAAGCTATATATCTTTATGCCACAGACATTTGAAGTGATTAAAATAAAACTTATTACTACTGCCTGACTAGTATTACTAATAATAAAATAAGACTTCTTACTATTGCTTGATAAGTATAACTAGTAACTAGTATTACTAATAAAATAATACTTCTTACTATAACTGCTTGTTAGTAATACTATTGTCAAGCAGTAGTAAGAAGTGTTATTTAAATCAATTTGATAACAAAAACCCAAATACTGTCCAAGATTATCGCGTTAATGATGTTTTTCAAAAAGGCAAGTAACTGCTACATAGAAGGTATCTTAGTGTTTAAAGTCGGTAAACTTTGCAATCTGATGGCCGTAATGATTCACACCAAACTTGAAAACTGAGATATAGTTTAATATGGGTATAATTTGTGAAACCAACTTCTATATATGACTTATAAGGATTATGAGTAGATGGTCATATATCTATCACGATGGTTTGACTACAGTATTTTAATTATAAATATATATAGACACGCCCACACATAACTAAGAAATGAAATGGGGTTTAACTCCCTTACTGTTTTGCTCCGACTGGGCTAATGAAGACGAGGATTCCCCATACAGTGTGCTATGGGGGATTTTTTGCCCGTACAGCGGAACTATGGCTTACTGTAATGCCAAGGGTTCTTTCATGTGCACGCCAATGTGTACACAGGCGATCGGATTTTCCTCCCAACCGACCGAGGCCTTCTGTCCTGCACCATTCAACACGTCGGAAAAACCCGATAAACTTCTAATCAAATAAACGACCCCCCAGACTAACGAGCACGCGTCTTACTCACTTAGCCACAGTGGCTCTCTACACAAACAAGAAACTTACACGCGTTGATTTTAAATTACAATATTTCGCAATAAAATTGATTAGAAATTCCTTTTTAAAAAACAAACAAAACAACATTGATCAGAAATTACGATATTTCTTTTCTTTAAAAAATTGATTAAAAGTCCCTTTAAATACTTTCATGTTACATTTACATGTGCTTTTAGACACATTTTCGCCTATTGTAAGCTTCTGAAGGATGGAGCCATACGTACTTTAAAACATATTTTTGTCCATTTTAAACCTCTGATCCATTCGAGCTAATGAATATCGGAATTCCAACTAAATGACTTCTATTATTTGGGATCTTAGTTTTTTGTGACCACGGAATGACTTAACACTTATAAATATATAAAGAAGTCAGGCTATCAAAAAACTCTTCTAAACCGTTTGGAGGATCTTTATAATATTCAATTTCCATCTTTATTGACACTTTTATTGACAGTCGGTCAGGTTTTTTATTCCCCCCCCCCCACCAAAAAAAAAATATGGGCGGGTCTTGAATATCACGTGATAGGTCACATGGTCAATGTAAACAAGATGGCCGAGGGCAAATGGGAAAACTGTCAAAATCTGCCACCTGTTCATGTGTACATAAACGGCGGTGATGTTTTATCTGGGCTTGAACCCCGTAAGTCAAACTCTTTAAAACACAAACAACATTTGATCGATTTGTCAGAGGGTAATCACTCGAATAACAACTTCGTGAATGGCAGAATTTCTAACGGCAAACTTGTGGATGACATTGATTATGAATTGGTAAATGGTGGTTTAAATGTAGACTATGATAGTGATTCGCTTGCTGGCAATAATAAATCAGACTTTGTAGGTCACGACGATTTGGATGACAAGTTGATTAATCTTAACAGTAGCAGTACAGACAGAAATTCACATACATTAAAACAGAGTGACTTTTATAACAAGGAACTATTGCAGTCGACCGGCAGAACGAGAGACGATAAGAGACAAAGTGATTTATTATATCGAGGCGACAGGCACGTTACCAGTTCAGTGTTACTTGAATCAAAATGTGTAAAGTCAGACGCAAATCACACGTGCGAACAGGATCTAAAAACTAACCAACCTGATGAGGCCTCTTCTATAAGAATTGATCCATATGTTTCTGTTCGATCTAATAATAATAATGATTCACGATATATCAGCGTTGAGTTAAACAGGGAAAATGATTTGTTGCTAAATAATCAGGATCAGGATCAAAAAGACGGAACCTGGACAGAAAACATGATGGATATAACAGAAGACGTACACTGCCACTTTGGAAAAAAAGTTAAAAAGGATGTCGTTGCCAGAAATCAGTTGGCCGCTGTGGTGATTCTGTGTTTGACGTTTATGACCGGGGAAGCTATTGGTAAGAATTATTCAATAATAGATGCAAGCCAGGTGATAAGGCACCTGTGATAATTTGTTCCTAAAAAATAATGTCTTTAACAGGTGCCTTCGGTCCAAATGAAATAAAATGTGGTTTTATATCCTACCGTATATTGTACTAAACTGTTCTGCTCCGAACTGGGCTAATGAAAACCATGACAGGCATATGCCATAGAGTGTGCTATGAGTGAAAGTTTGCCTGGTCAGGGGCACTGCCTTACACCACCTACTCTTATATTTACATTCCAACTGTCATGGGATCATTTATGTGCACGCCAGTGTGTACAAGGGACGTAGGTTTTTCGCCCCATCCAATTGTCTGGACAGCTGTCTTTGTAAGGCCCTCCGTCCTGCATCACTGATAAGAGGGAGCCACGGCAGAGAAATCTGGATGAACTTTCTCAGCGAAATCAGGTCCTCCCACTGCTGAAAACTCCTAAGCGCAAGCGAATTATTGAAATAAAATTGAACCATATGTTAGTCCCGAAATGACTTAGTTTGTGTTGAGTGGACGTTAAACCCCATTTCTCTCTCTCTCTCTCTCTCAATGTCATTGACAGAGTCTATTTTACATATGTTCAAGTATGAAAATGTTATATAGCCTTATAGTTTGAAAATGTGTGTATAGGCAATTTGACTAGACAGATGTCATCATCCTTCGCCACCTGTATATGGATGATCCATATCAACTTGTCGAACATTTTTTTTTAGCGAGATCTACTACTGGTTGTCCTAACAAGTTTCAATCTATGTTTATTATTTAATGTTGCATAGCTTTTGCTCTTGAGCTCCCTAAAAATGACACAACAGTACATGTATAGACAGTCTTTCGATCACTCTACATTCAAAGGGAATGTTCATTGGGTCATCAGTCGGAGACTTATCGAAATTCAGAATTTTTGGAACAAAAGTTGCAGGTCGAGAGCCGAGTGATCGGATCAAATTGTTGATGAAACATTATCTTATCCTTCAATCCGCCTGTTTAAATTTACGAAATCTTGTGAACACTGTGCATATAAGAAACTTGGTGTATTTTTTTATCCGGGTAAGGAAGGACCCTAAATACAGTAGTTCCAAAAAGAATGTATCTGTAATCATTCGTCAGTGATTTTGTAGTGAAACTTATAGTTCCTTCAAACTGCTCAGGCTATGTAAAAGCATGTAATTATGTAGAGCTTACAATTATTAGTCAAGACAGTTCAAGAACAGAATATTTCCAACCAAGCTAGTGTTATGCAAACCTGGCAACAGGTAACAATGCATGATACATGTATGTCGAATAAAGTTGTATCTGTATTGGTTAAAGATTGCTGTGGGGGTGAAAGTGGATGACCAGATGCCTGTGCATGATAAAAAAATTGTAACTTTAATTGTACTAAGAATTAAGAACATTGAATAAAGAGCTGTTAGGTCTTTTATATAATTTTATTAAAAAGTTTTTTTTGTCATATTTTCAGGTGGTGTTTTATCCAACAGTTTAGCTTTATTTACCGATGTCCTACATCTAGGAAGTGATTTAATTAGTTTTTTAATCAGTTTATTAGCCATTTATCTCTCACAAAAACCACCATCAAAAAAAATGTCTTTTGGTTATCACAGAGCTGGTAAGTAGCTGGATATCTTATTATATCGCGTGAGCCATATACATGTACATGACATATATGTAAACTATTTAATACAGGTCCAAGGACTGAACCTTGTGGAACCTCAGAATGTGTGTACCAAATATCTGTATAGTTTGAGAAATAAGCTCTGACCATAATTAGATATGTAAATGCACCCTATAAATAAGACATTTTGTCAAAAGCTTTTGATATATCACAAAATATGTAAACTATAAATTTTTTTGTACCAAGGCAACTGCATACATGTATCTGACCATTCATATCAAACATTTGGAACTCTTGAAGAAATCCCGATTGATATTTAGTAATCTAATTACTAGTTAGAAAAAGGTCAATAAATGTTGATAAACTATTCATTCAAATATTATGACAGTAAAGCTATGTTAGTCGAGTGGCTGCCAAGCCCCATTTCGTACTCTCTGACTCACTGACTTCTGTTTGTTTGGAAATATGCGTTGTCTTAAGATTGAATATATAACGGACAAGATACAGACAGAATAAACAGAAAACTGTTCAAAGGAGCCACGGACGTTGGCTTAGTTATTGTAGGTGCTGGCTCGCTAACAAAGAGATCCCAGGTTCGATTACTGTTCGATACCAATGTTTGGGGGGCAGGTTGGGGGGTGGGAGCTCAAATGGTTAGCGAGCATGTTGCATCATAAGCCTGTCTGACATTGAGTCAGTTCCCCAGTTGTATACGTAAAAGGAGTAAGGTTGCCTGTCCGGGTCCTCAGGTTTTCTCCCACGCTGAAGACCCCTATGCGCAAGCGGATTATTGAAATATAATTGAACCATGCGTTACTCCCAAAATAACTCAATTTGTGTCATGGAAACTGGCGTGGTTTTGATTCCCCTGTTGTACGTGACAAGGAGTTGGGTCGCCTGTCCATACTCATGGGTTTTCTCCAGTTTCCTTCGACAGCTAAAGACCCCTATGTGCAAGTGAATTATTGAAATAAGAGTGAACCATATTTTAGTCCTGAAGAAATAACCTATAATTTGTGACATTAAACCCCATTTCTCTATCTCTTTTATGTGCTTACTACTGGAAAATATATGATTAAAAAACAAATTTTCTTTCTTATCTCCTCGAGTTTTTTGCATGGATTATTACTTGATATACATGAATATTACATATACATGTTTCATTGACCCAGATATACCCCTTGAATATTTTTAAGCAATTGAAGTGGAGATAACCACACACTTAGTACTGTTACATGTACACATACCATATACATGTACTTGAGTTGGAAATCATTACACTCCAGGGTTTTCAATTTAACATAAATTGTATTACCAGTCAGTCACTAATTGATAAACTATCACAGAACGTAATATATATCCATTAAAATATATGTGGGCAATTCCATACCAAAGTATACAATTAAGTGAAAAATTTAATTAGCCAATAAATGGACAAAAATAGTGTTTTATAGTGAGAAATAATATATATTTTGAAGACAAACTCAAATTTGGGCGAAAACTCTTCTTTTCTTTTTATTTGTAAATGTCGAGTTTATAATTTTATTGTATTTTCTTACTTTCTGTTTGTTTGATTATTCTGAATCTTAATGAATGATTTGTCATTAATAATCTGACAATGTAAATAAACATGATATTTATACATTAAATTATATAAATAATATATTTTTGTCAAAGTAACCAACCTTGTAAAATATTGCTATAAGAAGGTATCCATTTTTATACCTATAAGATAAGTGGTGATTGTGTCTGACCAAATGGGTGACAGGTGCCCGATTTCAGGTGCCTTATCTCCAGGGCTCGATTAAATGTTAAATAATCAATATATATGTAGATATTTTTTGGGGAAAACAATGTTTGTATTCAGGATTTTTGAATGGGATTAGTGAACAGGCTTAGCCTATGTAAAACACATCCCCCTGTGTGTATGGACATGGAATAAGCCGTGAGGAATTTGATATTTTGCCGAAAAATGACATTGGCGTAACAGGACTTTTAAAAGAGCTAAATTTCAATATCTAGGACCAACAAATTGACACAAATGGGTCGCAACGCATAAAATAATGTAATATGAATGTACTGAGTTAGATACTTAGCTACTAAAGATTAAGGGGGGTTGAATGGCCTAGTGGTCTAGAGTGCTGCACTTCGACCTCTATCTGGCCGGTCACCTGTGGCTTGCGGCTGTGGTTTCGATCCCTGGTGTGAGCGTATGTGGCATGGAGATAGGGGCACCTTCTAAACCTCGTGGGTTTCCTCTGGCACTCCGGTTTCCTCCCACTGCTAAAGACCCCTACGCGCAACGAATTATTGAAAAAAAATAAACCATATTTTAGTCCCGGAATTACCTAGTTTGTGTTGAGTGGACTAAAAACCACATTTCTCTCTCCCTGTCTCTCTCTCTACTAAAGATTAGTATTAAGATAAATATTCACAATTCTGTCAGTTCATGTTATATCTATACTCTTACTGGTAAATATACATGTTTTATAACTACAATATATAGTATACATGTATATTTTTGTAATAACTACTAATAGTAAATATACATGTATGTAAATGTAGTAATAGTATAACTGTAAAGTTAATGAAGGAAAAAGATAAGCTTTGGTTATTGTGTAACTTAGGCTATAATAGTGTTTCTAGCTGAATGCTTTAAAGTTGTATTATATCAGATTTAGATACAGTGAAATGAAATGGGGTTGAACGAACATTCTACTGCTCTACAGTGTGCTATACGAGAAATTTTGGCCGAATAGCAGTGCTGTAGTCTATTCTTATTTCATATTCCAACTGTCTAGGGTTCTTTTACGTGCACACTGATGTGTACACAGGACTTTGGTTTTTGATCCAATTTGAATGACTATTCTTTGCCGTTTGCCAGGCCCACTGGCCCTACATCACTGATAAGGGGGAACAACACCTTTAAAAGGGGGACGCGCACCTTTAAATAAAGAGCTGATTGTTCTTGCGACAATAGTTAAAAAATTGATAATTGAAATGAATATGTTGACAATTTCAGTTTAATTACTTTATTCTGAGCTATTGAAGTTTTGACAGAAATTTTGTCTTAATTATTAAGTACCATTGTAATAAACAAACTGTCTATAAATTCTAATGATTTTCTGATAATTGCTTTAAAGTTCCAATTTCACATTTTCTAAGAAAGTCAAAACATAATTATTTCTATGTCTTTTGCTCAAAAGGTTGTCAACTCACTATTATATGGTCCTGGGCAAAATTTTTTGGGCATTATAAAGGGTGACACAGGGTGATTGAGGAAATAGTTACTCAATTACCTCCCTTGTTTTCCCATTCCTCTCCATGGACGGCCATCTTCAAACGTTTGAATTTGAAGTTGAAAATGATATTTTTGCCAATTTCTCAACTGGCAGTACTGAATTATAGGATTAATAGGATTATTCTTTAACAAGGTAGGACTGTTTATAGGTTCAATCTATTTTTGGGCTTTATTTTAATACATTTTAAAAATATAACTTAAAAAAATGCTATTGGAGCTTTAAGATGCGACAACTCTTGTTGACTGCCCGGACGATTTACCTGCTGTGTTGGTGTATGTTTCGTTGCCTGGCAATCAACCTATATTTTTTTTTTTTAATTGAATTATTCATGTTCATTGTATTTTGATCCGTTCAAAATCACACGTCACGATGTTCTACATAGTTGATTATGGGCTTGTTATGTGAATAAATTAATAATTCATATAACATTTGAAGTAAAAACAAAAAAATTGCAACACATGTACACGATTTATATCGTCCATACTGCATCTTTAACTTAAGGATTTACAAACTTTAATTTGTGAGGCCTTAATTAACATGTACATCTACAGCTTGAGGGATCCTTGCTAAAAAATTAAACACTGGAAACTAGAAGGTGCAATAGTGCATCATACCAATAAGCAGGGCCTTGGGTCCCCATTTCCAACAAACAACCTCAATACATATTAAAAGAGTAAAACCCACAAAAAACGTGTCTTGCATAGCAATCTACCTGTAATAGTAAGTGCAGGGGGACTGCACCACACACAATATACACAAAAACAAATATGGACAAGACATCATCTCAGAGACTGCAAACAAACAATTCAAAATCTTTGACTTTTGATCCCTGCATTGGCCGAGAAACTTCATCTTTATTTTCCAGCGTGGTTTCCCCTTGTCAGTGATGCAGAAGGAGGGCCTGACAAGTACAGCTGCCTAGTCCTTTGGATGGGAAGAAAAACCAAGGTCCCGTGTACACATTGGCGTGCACATAAAAGATCCCTTGGCAGTTGGAATTCGATATATATAAGAGTAGGCCGTAGCTCCACTGCCTGGGCAAAATTTCCCACATAGCACACTGTATTAGCCCAGGTCAGGTGCAGAAGAGTAGGACGTTAAACCCCATTTTATTTCATTTTGACTGTTGATAATTATGTAAACGCTGTTACGCCCATCAGAAAAAGAACTGGGTATGATAACACCTCACAATCTGATTAAATGCCTCACATCATCCAGAACACGTCAATGATAACAACTCCATCAGATCCTAGTGTAGTAAAGACAAGTAAAACGAAATTTTGAGCTATAAAATGGAAACAAAATTGGATCTATATGTTTTATTCAGATAGAAAAAGCTCAAGGCCAAACCAAGTAAAACTTAAAATGTGGAACTCAAATCATTTGAGAAACATAAAGAGGTTGTTTCTGTTTTTTTAATTTCATTTTCCCAGGAAATAATAATCCAAATTGGGTTTAACTTCCGTTTGTTCTTTTCGTTCAGATGTGACGAAAAACCGAGGTCCTCTATACACATTGGCATGCATGTAAAAGATCCCTTGACAGTTAGAGTTCAACATAATAGTTTCTTGAATGAAATTGATATGGGAATACTCTGTCACTTAAAATGATCATTTATAATAAATAGGTAGTTTTATTGGGAGAACGCTAGATTGAAGACAGTCCTAGGCATTTTAGCACATATGCAGTCATATATAGATTGTGGGTTAGGGTAAGGGCTAGGACCTATAGATTTCGTCAAAGTCTTGAGATGTAAACAGTGTTTGCCCTAACCCTAACTCTGGTCCAAGCCTAAACATTACCCTAACCCACAATCCACATATGGCGTAGGACCGTCTCAAATGTAGCGTTCTACATTTTAATTGAATGAATGTTTTTGATATAATATCTTGATAACTTATTTCATTGCCATATTGTTATTGAAATAATTTTATCGGAAAAATACACAGTTTTATTGAGTGAACTTTCAGAACTTAATATCCTGATAAATTATTTCAATGTCATTTGATAATTGATCTGGAAATATAGCGATTGTATTTTAATATCCTGCTCACGGTCGAGAGTTCACAGGTGGGATGTATTTGATTTACTTGAATTCAGGTTCATATGTCCAAAAACGGAAACAACAACTACAAAAGCTTAATAAATAAGGAGGGAGGGGTCGACCGGGGAAACAGTATGTTCATGTGCTCTACTTATATATATGTACACATATGTGCTCTAATTTAGACATATATATATATGTATTACTCTAATTACTGCATATGTACATGGATATGCCCTAATTAGACATACATGTATGTATTCTAGTTACTGTACATGGATATATGCTCTAATTAGACAAGTAAATGGGTGTGCTCTAGTTACTGTACATGGATATGCTCTAATTAGACATGGACATGGGTGTGCACTAGTTACTGTACATAGATATACTCTAATTAGACATGTACATGTATGTGTTCTAGTTACTGTACATGGATATGCTCTAGTTACTGTACATCCATATGCTCTAATTAGACATGTACATGGGTGTGCTTTAGTTACTGTACATGGATATGCTCTAGTTACTGTACATGGATATGGTCTAATAAGACATGTACATGGGTGCGCTCTAATTGGGCATCAACATGTAAAAGTATGTAGTATGTACTCTAGACTAATGACTGTACATGTATGTGCACTAATTACTGTATAAGATGTCTGTTTGCTGTATATAACAATGTTATTAACATGTATGTGCTCTACTTTCTGTCTAGTTGTGGGGGAGTTGGGATGGCCTAGTGGTCTAGAGTGCCGCGCTTCGACCTCTAGCTGGCCGGTCACCTCTGACATGCGGCTGTGGTTTCGATCCCTGGTGTGAGAATGTGTGGCATGGAGATAAGGGCGCCTTCTCAACCTCGTGGGTTTCCTCTGGGCACTCTGGGTTCCTCCCACTGCTTAAGACCCCTACCCGCAAGCGAATTATTGAAATATAATAATTAATCCATATTATGTTAGTCCCGAAATTACCTAGTTTGTGTTGAGTGGACGTTAAACCCCATTTCTCTCTCTCTGTCTAGTTGTTCGGATGATATAGAAAATATAGGACTCACCTATACATTGGTGTGCACATTAAAGATCCATTGGCAGTTAGAATTTGATATAAGAGTAGGCCATAGTGCCATAGCGTGGACAAATTTATCGTCATAACCCATCTTCATTAGCCCAGTAGGAGCAGAACAATGCAGGCGCGGATCCAGAGGGGGGTTCCAGGGGGTCCGGACCCCCCCCCCCCTGCTCAGACTTGAAATTTTTTTTATGCGATTTTATTGGCGATTTAGACCTGTAATTTTGGAATTTACCTTCCGGAAATACGTCAGAATGAACCAAATTGAATCTAATTTACCAAATTAATCGGTTGAGCGCAATTAGTTAAGCAATTATCAAACCTAGACCCCCCCCCCCCCCTGCAAAAAATCCAGGATCCGCGCCTGCAATGAGATATTAAATCCATTTTATTTTATTAGCCCAGTCAGTGCAGTAGGATGTTATTAGTATAGACTCCAGTTCATTTTCAGATGATGTCATGATTTTGTTAAGGCAGAAATTTACACATTTTGCTGACTTGAAATCGAAAAGTATATTTAAACATTTGCTTTGTTTGACCTTCAATTTTTCATAAAGACAGATTCACTTGTGTAATCAATCAGCGCAAAACAATGTTCATCAAATTTGATAAATTAAAAAACATATTAAATAGATGGAAATTACGAAAATTGACTTTGATGGGTAAAATAGTTATAATAAAAACATTTTGTCTACCTGCACTATCCCACCAACTACAGTCACTTTATGTTCCTGGTTATGTTACCGATAAATTAAACACACTATTATACAACTCTCTATGGGAGGGACGAGATAAAATAAAAAGGGATGTGATTTGCAAGGATTTAGCTCATGGTGGTTTAAAAATGATAGACATTTATGAATATTTAAGATGTAAATCATTCTTTTGGATTAATAAGATATTCACAGACAATACTAGCCCATGGTTTAAAATATTTTCATTCTGCATTTCACCCTTTACTTTTATCTGGAGGTAATTATAACCCCAAATATGCAAAATTTAGTATTAATTTCTATGAACAACTTTTCACAAATCGGAGATAGAGTCTCAAAAACAAATCAAATAGCGTATAGTAATACGAATTTGAAAAACAAAACAACCAGTGACACCTTACATTTCCTGAGTAGAAATTTAATATTTATACAAGATTTCCTTAACTATCCAGCATCGGCAGTTAAGTCCAACGAAAAATTCCTTTTCGGAGGTTTGAAACTAGCGATAAGTAAATTATGCAATGATCACAATTTAAAAATTGGAAACGAAATAATAGATATCTCGTGTGCGAATAAAGATGATTATAAACTAAGAATATATACTGATATATTAAATAATTTGAATCTATTTTATAATGTTCATTCAGACACCTTCTGTTATTCATCTTGGATACTACAGTTTACATGAAGATATTAGCAAATTTGATAACAAATCCCAGTTAGATTTTATCAATTATATAATTTTTTTTACAAAATATTTTATTTTCAAATTAAAATGTATAGGAAAAATTCCCTCTAACGAACATTATATGGCATACATAAGAAACAAAATTGATCTTGAACTAACAGCAAACCCTAACTTGAGTTCAAAATGGCAATATGATGTTTAGTAAGTAAATGATGCGTTGTTAGTAACAACTTGTTACTCTGATTCCTCGATCAACCCCAGTACAATGTATACTACATTATCTACCATGTACCTTTATAAAAATGTTTTGATGTATTATTGAGCCAATAAAAAAAAAAAAAAAAAATTTTGATTAATATGTACACGTCACTTTTCACTAAATCAAAAAGATATTTTTGAATAATGTTACATCATCTATTTGGTTGTTTTATAGATTTGACAGGAGACTGATTTATATTCCTGTCAAACTTTGTTATATAAATTATTTATAAAAATACAATATTGTTTTAATTTAAAGTATAATGTTTAACAAAATTATTTATAAAAATATGATATTGTTTTAATTTAAATATTCAACAAAATATGTATATGTAATGCTGAACCAAATCGTGTAAGTAGAGAAAAAAGTAGAGAAAAAAAAAATGGGTTTAACGTGCCACTTTTTTGCACTGACGTGGCTAGTAAGAACGGGCCTTGTGAACTAAAAAAGTGTCACATTATCTTGCAGAAGACATTTTTAAAATAACCTGGGGCCTATTTCACAAAATTTTAACTAAGATAAGATCCCAATTATAGTAATTTGATTGGATAATATTAGATTGATTTTAGTGCTTAGCCAATCAAAATTGAAGTATCTACTAAAATTGGATTTTATCTTAAGTTAAAATTTCGTGAAACAGGGCCCAGGTCATGTGTATCTTGTGTCCTCTGACATGGATCAAGGAATTTGTATGTTTACCTGTGAGACGCCACCTTTAACCTGATGTACATGTATTTGAGTCCTTAAGTACACCAAGCATGTTGACTTGACATCAAAAGTTTATTAAAGGAGACACATTTTTATCGAAAGTTTTAATTTGTATATATACTGTTTTTCGATATTTTATTTTTTTAAATATTTGATATTATATACATAAAATAGTATTATTTAATTTTAAGAGTGTTAACTGCGATACGTGATTTTATTTATGTATATTAATACTTTATGATATAATTTAAGGTGTCTCGTTAATATCACCATATGTTTGGCGCAATATAGCCCGATTGGAGCTGACATGCCATTAAATGATATTTCATTCATTCATTAATTTGACATCCAAAGTTAAAGTAACAATGCATAATTTACGGGGAGGGGGGGGATGGCTGAATGGTTAGCAAGTGCATGCTTTATTATAAGGTCTGACATTTAGTCTGTCTGTAATCAATGGTACAAAGTCAGAGGGGTCAAAACCAAAAGTACGACACAGATGTCAGTAGCGCGTGTGTCCTCCATGGGCTCTTACGCACGCTGTGCAGCGATCTTGCATGGAATTAACCATCTGTGTTGTACTTTGGGTTTTGACCCCTCTGACTTTGTACCGTTGATTACAGATTAAACATCCATAAGTGTACAAATGTGTTGTAATTGATGTGTTCCCCTTTGAATATTGTTCACAATAAGAAGCAAAATAAATAAGATATGTTTACAAGATCATTTTGTTATCCGAAAACTAAGTGATGTGTTTTCTATGGCGCTCAGTGTACATGTATATGACAAGAGTGTTTATTACCTCCTGCTGGTATTGAAACCCATATGGCGCTGACTGGACATGCATGTATGGGCACCCTACTGGACACCCCACTGACCGCAAAGCAATATTAAGTGCCATTATTCAAACACATTGTATTGGAGAAGGCTATGGTGGCTCAGTGGGTAGGGTGCTAGCTCCGAGTTTCGATCCTGATATTGGCTGACAAAGTGGTTTTTCTTTGTCAATGGTGTAGGCACCTACGGCTGGCTGAGGGGGGCAGGGCAAGGGGTTACATTATGTATACTCTCAAGTTCCTTGTGGTTTTTCCCATGTCAGTGGTGTTGTAAGCAGGTTCGAGCAGGATGGGGTAGAGGTGGTTTAGATTGTGTTTGCTTTACTCTCTGTATCTCTTGGAGAAAGAAGCCACAGTGACTCACTTGCAGTGAGTAAGACACTAGTTTGATAACCAGTCGGTCCGGGGTTCTATTCTGGTTTTCGCTGAGAAAGTTGCTTATGATTGTCATTGGCATAGTAATGAGAAGTAGGTTTTGATTGTGTTGAATAGACCTCTCTCTCTCTCTCTCTCTCTCTCTCTCTCTATCTCTCTCTCTCTCTCTCTATACATATTAATAATACATGAAAAGAAAATAAAGTATACTTACATATCCAAACATTGTTGTTGTACATGTGGGATCACATGGAATATACTAGACTCAATAACAGAATGTAAATGTGTTATTAAGTTGAATTAATTTATTCAGCAGCAGCGGGGGTTTTTATCAACAATTAATAATCTTTAAATCTAAAATTATAATTAATATGCTCATTCAACTAGAAAATGATAAAAGTTTCAACTCATACATTGAATGATTTTTGGGGGTTTTTTTGCGGCGGAGAGCAGCAGCGGGGGTTTTTATCAACAATTAATAATCTTTAAACCTAAAATTATAATTAATATGCTCATTCAACTAGAAAATGATAAAAGTTTCAACTCATACATTGAATGATTTTTGGGGGTTTTTTTGCGGCGGAGAGCCACGATGGCTAAGTGGGTAAGAGACTGGCTCGCTGGCTTGGAGGTCACATGTTTGTCAGGATTTTCCGACATGGTTTTCCCTTGTCAGTGCTGCAGAGCAGAGGGTCTGTCAGTGGTCGTTCGGATGAGGCAGAAAAACGAGAACCTGTGTATACATGTTGGCGTGCACGTAAAAGATCCTTTGGAAGTTCGAATTTGATATAAGAGTGGGCCATAGTGCCGCTTCCAGGACAAAATTTCCCTCATTGTACTTAAATTGTCCTCGTAACAAGATGCTCGTGGTGGGAATTGAACCCGTGTGAATGTTGAAGATCCCTCGTCAGTTAGAATTTGATGTAAGAGTAGGTTGTAGTGCCGCAGTCTGCGATAAATTTCTTTCATGCCACACTATATAGCTTATGCCCGTCTTAATTAGCCCAGTCGGAGCAGAACAGTAGGACGTTAAACCTCATTTCAATTCATTTCGTTTTGTTTTTTTTTACAGAGGTCCTAGGTGCTCTCATTAGTGTATTTATCATATGGTTGGTATCAGGTGTTCTGTGCTACATCGCCATAGAAAGAATTATTCATGAACATTATAAAGATGTCAAAGCTGATGAAATGTTGATAACAGCTGGTCTCGGTGTTGTTTTTAACTTAGTGTAAGTATTAACATTTTTTATGTTTTGGTCTAATTAGCAATAATTCCCTGTAGTAATGAGAGAGAGAGACAGACAGACAGACAGTTTTAGTGTAATAAGCAGAAATTCTGGGAGTGTTTTTTTGCGATATTGTAAAAATTGGATCTCCAAAAGAAATACTTTTCCAAAACTGGTTCAAATCTTCTCAGTATTAACAAAAATATGGCAAATTTTAAAAATTCTTAACATTCTACGTCCTGATATAGATAAGACAACACAACATGTAGCTATGTGTTTGATTAAGATATATTATATGACATTGAACCCATTATCTCTACTGGTACCTGTGCATTTAGTTAAGATATGTTATATTACATTGACCCTGTCATCTCTACTGGTAGCTGTGTGTTTAATAAAGATATGTTATATGACATTGAACCCTTTATCTCTACTGGTACCTGTGCGTTTAGTTAAGATATGTTATATTACATTGACCCCGTCATCTCTACTGGTAGCTGTGTGATTGATAAAGATATGTTATATGACATTGAACCCTTTATCTCTACTGGTACCTGTGCGTTTAGTTAAGATATGTTTTATTACATTGACCCCGTCATCTCTACTGGTAGCTGTGTGTTTGATAAAGATATGTTATATGACATTGAACCCTTCATCTCTACTGGTAGCTGTGTGTTTAATTAAGATATGTTATTTGACATTGAACCCTTCATCTCTATTGGTAGCTGTGTGTTTAATTAAGATATGTTATTTGACATTGACCCCATTATGTAAGGTTAATATAAAGAGCTGACAACTTGCCCTAAAATTAGCTAAAAATTATATGATAAAAAGAGAATATCTTGAATATTTCAGTCAAATTACTTTATTCTGAGTGAAGTTAGGTCTGTTCAGGGAATAGTGGAGTCTTATTGTCATTGCTACCATTGTTATAATAGTAAACAAAGTCGCGATTATGAAATTTTAAATGAAGTCATTTACTGCTAATTGTGTTTAATACCATTGAAAATCTGGAGCATCCTATGGCATCAAAATTTAATTATGGGCTTGGCAAGTTAATAAATATGTAATTAATAATTTATATCACATTCAAAGCCTAAAGAAGAAAGACCTGCAATAGGCAGTTTATAAATAATACATCTTTAAACTGTCTGATTGTTGAAAAATGTAAATACTATATATTATTGTGTTTATCTATTAATAATGTAGAACATATATAGTGTGTTTATTTAGAGAATTCAGTTTCTCAATTCACCTGTGAAGGTCGTTACACCTGTATTATTAAATACTTAAGTTGATAAATAAAAGAGACACAAACACTGTTTTCATCGTCAGATGTTATAGGACCAACGTCGAGTTCGATGCGGATTCTACACAAGTTTTGCTGTTTATTAAATACTATAAGTATAAGGCCCATGTAGAATTCGTTTAATTCTTGTAACTTTTTCCTGTTCCTAATGTAAATAAAGTTAATGTTTATACCAGTGGCTGTCTGTGTTGAACTAACACTGTTCAAGCGCAATTAATATGAGAGTAGTTAAAGGGTGTATGGCTCTATTCTTTGAAACCTTGAAATAGATAATAATGGATCTATAAACAGATAGTAATGTGATATGAATCTATTGATATTCAATTTTGAAATGTTTTATTGTAATTTCTAATCAATTTATGTTCCATGAAATATACAAAGCGTCCAAAACGAACATCAATTGTTTACATCTGATTGGTCCATTCTACACATTTTTATACGTCCACATTCATAACTAACCCGGCCAGTGCCTAGTCTTCTTTGCCTCTTGAGATATTACAGCCGTTTCATATTTCATTCTCTTCATTTTAAAAAGTACCATTATATCAATCAAGGCAGGAATGTGGACGTATATTGCAGCGTAAGCGATGGTCTCGTTTCAATTATTATGTTGTCATTTGTGAATCAGCCCTTACTAATTATTTCTGCATTGCCTTGTAGGGTATGTTTTTCTTTGTTCATTACAAATGGCACCCAAAACCATTAAAATACACGACTCGTATACTGATTTTAAAATGTTCATCATTTCGTAAATATTGGATATTAAGACCCTATATTTTCACAGCAAGATATCAACATTAATTTTGATTGATAAGGACCAGTAGTGAATTTTAATTTGTGTTTTTAATTTTGCATATTATGGTAAATATTGAGTTAGAGCTTTAGCCCCTTTAATTACAAGCCAAGTTGAATGGGGGAGTTGGATGGCCAAATGGTTAGCACAGGCACTTTGTATCATAATCTCTGTCATTTAGGTAACTGCCATGGTTTCGATTCCTCGGTTGTACGTGACAAGAAGTAGGGTTCTCTGGGTCATTTGGTTTCGATCCACTGCTTCCAACAAAATGACCAAGTTCATGTCGAGTTGACGTTTACCTATTTCTCTCTGTCCCTCTAGTGGTATTATCAAGTACCATAAGGTCGATCGATGGAAGAAGAGATGTAGAATTGATTTCATTCTTGTAACATGTTCTTGTTTCTAATATAAACAAAGTTAATATTTACATATCTGATTGTCTGGTTTAATCGGACATTCTTGAAATATGTTATTGATCATAGAGGTCTGTCTTCAACTAACCACTGTTAAACCTTTTTGTAGGAATTATTTTATTTTTAAGGACAATTATCTAGAGCATTAACCTAAGATGTTGTATTTTATTACATTCTATTCAACATTGTTATATAGTTTTCATTCATACTAAGCACAAACTGACGAAAACATAAGAAAATATATCCCCAGTAAGTAAATATTTGAATAAATAGGATCTTGTGGTCAATGTGACTTTGAAATCTACTCTATTTAGCGCATTCATCACATGAACACATTTTATATGATGTCGTCTCAGCCCTTAATGACTGGCCATATTATACTTTCTTCATTAACTTGACTTGATCTTCAGATATATTAAGAAACTTTTCATGGTTGCTTCAGAGCTCTTTAATTTGAGACAGTTCATCCATAAAACTATCTTCGAAAATTCAGTTATATCATCGATTTGGTATATTCTGCTACTAATGATCCGTCATTAAAAATCAGTATAATAAATGTCTCTGAAACCCCAATTATATCTTCAGTGTTATTAAAGATATAAACATCGGATATGTTATTATCTTGACGGTAATAATGAATGAAAGGGAGTTTAGCATCCAATTTTTCAGCTCCAATGCAGTATTAAAGATACACTATGTGAGATTAGATAAAGAGCTGACAGTTCTCTCTATATAATATTTAAAAACTAGATGATGTAAAGGGAATTTGACGAACATTTCAATCAAATTGATCCACTTTGAGTCGAGATTTTATCGATTGAAATTTTGAGTCTAGCCTCAATCATCATTACTAAAGTCGTTATGATGAAGAACATAGTTTTGATTATCCATTTTTTGATTTAATTATTAATGGACGAAAAGCAACAGATAGGATTACAATCCAGTAAATATCACAGGCTAGCAAAGTCATCCAGAGTTGATTATGGTCTGGATAAGTTAATTTTGTTGATTTCAGGCCTAAAGAAAGACCTGCTCTTGGATAATGTATGTTTATTAGTCAATAAATTTGTTTAAAAGTGATATATTATGTGAAATGGTCAGTTCAAAGTGTTTAGTTGTCTGGATGGATACAAAAAACCTTGGTTCTGTATATATAGCATTGGACTGGTATTACATTCATAAACCCCTGCAGTTTGAAATCAAAATAATCAGACAAGGAATAGGGCTGCCTGCCTAATACCATTTTTTTCGTAAGTTCTCCAGTATCCTCCCACTATAAAAGACCCCATCCCAAAAACTTGAAGTAGAAATGCCTTATTTGTTAGTCTCAAAATAACCTACATTAAAACCTCTCTTCGCTCTGTCTTCTTTTTTTTTGGGTGGGGGTGGGGATTATAGTTTGAAAGCTTACATACATAACAATAATGATCTATATGTATCGCTCGTCTTTTTGAAAGCTTACACGAAAACAATAATGTATAACAGATTGAGTAAGAAACAGTAAAAACACAATAATAAAGTATATTAGATCGAATAATACAGAGAAAAATCAATGGAAAATACTTTCTAATTAACTATTTGGCTGTGAACTATTTTGTCACCCAGGTGTTGAATAGAAAATAAATCTATAAAAACCAATAAATCATATATTGCTTACAGTTGTACAATATTAATGTAATTGTAAAACCTGCCCATTCAATATTAAAACTAGACAAGCTTACAGGTGTACAATTATAATTATCTTGTGTAGGTTGATATTTAATATTAAAACTAGGGAATTGCATCAAGAAAAAAGAAGACATGAAAAATGAATAAAACATGTTATAAAGCTCTACTGATCTGAAACAAACCGACTAATAAATATGCACATAATGATGGACATTAAACTATCCAATGCATAAAGAAAAAAGAAGAAATGAAAAATGAATGAAACATGGTATAAAGCTCTACTGATCTGCACCAAACTGGCTAATAAATATGCACATAATGATGGGAATTTAATATTAAACATTATGAATCCATCTAGAGAAAATAAAAAATAAATGGAAATACTTTTGGCACTTAATGGGAAAATGAATATGCGCATAATGATAGACATTAATTAAACATTAGGAATCTATCTACAGTAATACAAATGAAATAGTGTCCTATTTATCTGCACCAAATGGGAAAATAAATATGTGTAATATCTAACATTAGGAATCCATCTAGAGAAAATGAAAGGTAAGCATTTTTTTCCGTCCACCGGAGCCTGGTCTTATGACGTCATATGTGGATTGTGGGTTAGGATAAGGGTTAGGATAAGGGCTGTGGCCTGCAGATTTCGTCACAGTCTCGAGATGTAGACAGGGCTAGCCCTAACCCTAACCCTGGGCCAAGCCTAACCCTTATCCTAACCCTGAATCCACATATGACGTCATAAGACCAGGCTCCGGTGGATGGTAAAAAACGTTTACCAAAATAACATCCTACTTTTCTGCACCAAACAGACTAATAAAGACAGGCATTATCGTGGATTTTGCTTTTTTCAGCCCATTGTTTCTTATTTCCTCTTACTCTTATTTAGATTCCCAACTGTCAGGTGATCTTTAATGTGCCTCAAAGGCATACACATGACCTCAGCTTTCCATCCCATCTGCATTGTCTCAACCCTTCAAAATTGGCACCTCAGACTATGTGTGAAGAAAATTAGATATGATATTAAACAAGTTTTGAATAAAATTCATATTTTTTAGAATTATTTTTCTATCCCTTCTTATCTTGGCGACCTGGGGAACTTTCTCTCTGTGATTTCAAGGTCTCACTCTCAACCCAATAAAATTGGCACCTCATAATATAGTGTAATATTAAACAAGTTTTAAATATAATTTTTTTATAAATATTTTTTAAAAAAAGTTCATTCAGATTATTCAGGAAATAATAATCAGAATTTGTTTGAAATAATCTTCTTTATATATATTATTTTTCATTATAACTTGACACACAGCGAGATTTGTTCATGAGATAATTAGAGAAAATTTATGTATATCACGTACAATATCTTATGATATAAAAAAAATGAAATTTTATCCCAAAAAAATTTTTTCACTACACTATTATCTGCAAAATTTAAAGAGTAAGTAAATCGCGTCCATGTTATGGACATAACAATACTTTTTATGAATCATATTAATTGTAGTATATGTTTTTTATTAAAATATTTTGATCTCAAGTCTTTGTAATATTCTTTGTCATCTGCCTATGAGAGGTCACAGTGGCTAAGTGGGTAAGATGCTGGATCGCTGATCTGGAGGTCAGGTGTTCGATCTCTGCATTGGCAGAGAATGTTCATACAGATTTCCCGGCGTGGTTCCACCATGTCAGTGATGCAGGATGGAGGGCCTGACAAGGACAGCTGTCTAGTCATTCGAGATGTTTGTATAAATTACAAAAATTAGTCTCACTATAAACCTCAGAATGCCTTGTTTGGCATTTCTGTCCAAACGAGGTAAAAAAAATGCCTCGTTGTCTGGAGTTCCAAAACGAGGTTTTTTAAATTGCCCTTTTTTTGGGAACGAGGTATTATGTTCAGAACGAGGCATGGTAAAAATGCCTCGATTACTAAACATGGTTTTTTCAAGATAGTTATTAGCGGTATTTGCTATCGGCGAATTTGTAAAAATTAAAATTTATGTTCTGTAATATGAAAATAAAACCAGTTCAAACTCTATTATTATCAGAGAAATTGACAAGACAAGAATACACGCCATCGGTGGAGGTGTAAAACTATTGCAGACACATAGCTACCTTGATTGATTTATTGCCCCAATCAGGTATAGGTGTTAAGAAACAACTGTGGTGTTGTGACATTTTATTGGGGGCAATAAATTAATCAAGGTATAGCTGTGTGTCTGCAATTGTTTTACACCTCCACCTAATTGATATCGTAGACAACAAATTAGTGTTTATCTAATCTAAGTACAACAAATAAATAATCCATTCTTATTAATCAAAAAAGCATAAAATTTCATTTCATATTTCTAATACGCCTGTTTATTTTTTATATATATTAAAATTTAATTAAAACGTTTAATTAGGAAGACATATGGATATTAATAATGATTATATTATCATATCATGATTATAATATCATAGTTTGGTCTAGGTTTATTTATCGTATTAAATAACATAAATTCTACTTTTTACAAATTCGCTGATAGCAAATGCTGCTCATAACTCTCTTGAAAAAAACACGTTTAGTAAACGAGGCATTTTTACCAAGCCTCGTTTTGAACAAAATACATCGTTCCAAAAACAGGGCAATTTAAAAAACCTCGTTTTGGAACTCCAGACAACGAGGCATTTTTTTTTACTCGTTTGGACAGAAATGCCGAACGAGGCATTCTGAGGTTTATAGTGTCTACAAACGTTGCATTTAAGAAATGTGGAGGTATGATACAATAGCATTCATTTTTTATTAATTTCATTGAAAACTAATTCATGATAACAAATGACTCTGATGATATCCTAGAGTTTTAGCCCGGTGTACTGCAGAATTTTGGACTTTGCTCCTGTTTGCTCACTACACTTGACTAATTGACTTTATTTATTAATATATTAATTTGTGGCCCTTTTTGTTGTTAAATTTATCAACATTTTTTTAGTAGGCTAACGCTATCGCTATTCAGAAGAGAAACAATGTCAAGACCAATCGCATTATGTCTTTCTTGTAAATCATTATTATTTTCATTTTGAGTGAAGACCAGAAACAGTGAGCGTTTACAGCTGGGGCTGGATCCATTAACTTGATTTGAGATTTGTTGTATGTCTGTGTAGATTGTTACATGCCCAGAACTGTACACACTTGGCCCTGAGCGTTTACGACTGGGGCCTGGATCCATTGACTTGATTTGATATTTGTTGTGTGTGTCTGTACTGTAGATTGTATTGTCTGTGACTTTGTCTGGTTGATTTTGTTTTACGTGTTGTACGGTTCTCCAGCACTGACTAATAGACTCCTGTTGCTGCTTTAACAGTTGCACACAGTTTGGAGGTCATTTACAATTTTTGCAACAAATTGAATGCTTTACTTATCATAATATTCAATAAAGACCTGGCCCCAAGTTCACAAACCATTCTCAGACTTAAGTTAAACTTTTACTAACTGTTTAAAATTATGAGAAATACTTTTGATCCAGAAACACAAAACTTTGCACAGAGTTTCTTATTGATGTATTTGATGCATTAAAACAACAAAAGTTTTATAAAGGACTATATGTTTGTTAAAATAAAAGGCAAACAATTTTGAGTAAATTCTTAACTTAAGTCTGAGAATACTTTGTGAATTCAGGGCCAGAGGCATTGTATAATCTGCTAAATAATTGTTTGCCGAACTTTCATGGTTCATTGCAGTTACGTGAGATAACAAATCTACCTATGAAAGGGCTTCTTTATGAGAGGCGTCATCTAGCCATCTAGGTTTATGACGTGTGTATTTTTGTGTGTATTTTTCTCTGCTTTCGTAAAACTTTTTTTGTGTATACCATTTAAATTTACATCAAACATTTTTTTTCTGTTTATGACGTTGGTCTTAATTCTATGCTTTCGTAACACTTTTTTGTTGTCCCACAATAGTTTAGATCTTTATTTATTATGAAACGAAAATTGAATTTAAAGTAGCTAAGTCATTTACTCAATATCATCCCAAATCTTCAACATTGAAAACATTAAACATACATTATGGGAGAGCAAAAACAGACTTTTGTCGGTCTTCCTTTGGGCCTCAGAAGTCATAGAAATTATAAATTAGATCTTTATTTAAACAACAAGCCTAAAATGAACTCTGTAGACCCACGGATGGCTTGGATTGGGCTCGGATTAAAACAGGATTTCGTTGACTGATTTAATCACTATGGCGTCGTGGGCGGGGCTTCTCCTTGACGTTGACGTCATCATACTTCCGGACTGTTTTCTATTCGTCTGCTTAGGGAGTCGCTTAGGCCTACCTGAAGTACAAAAGAGTACACGCAGGCAACGCAAGAAGTCGGCTATTTATTATAATTTATTTACAATACTGCCTCGTTGATTTGGCCCATTCCTTTCAAACTTTAATATCCTATCGCAGACTTTCTCTTCTTATCTATATATTAAAATCTTAATTCTAATTTATAGTAAAAAATAAATGTATACGAATTGAATTGCAGTCCTGTCTCAAACTGCCTTGTTGATTTGGCCCATTCCTTTCAAACTTTAATATCCTATCGCAGACTTTCTCTTCTTATCTATATATTAAAATCTTAATTCTAATTTATAGTAAAAAATAAATGTATACGAATTGAATTGCAGTCCTGTCTCAAACCGAATACGCTATCAGTACTAGTCATTGTAAACATTACTTGATAATCAAGACTATATGTTAACGCCTGTCAATCAACAATCGGCCATAATGGGAAAAGGGTGTCGATGAATTTAACTCCCATTTCTAGTAAAAAATCATAGTGATAACAACTTTGTTCAGGATAAAGTAATTTGACTGAAATTTTCAATATATTCTTGTTTCAGCATCTAGTTTTGAACTGTTATAGCAAGAATGGCCAACTCCTTGTAAAAATCTCCCATAATGTATCTTTAATGTTTTATCAACATTAATGTTTTATCTTACCGGGAAAAGATAGGTTTTTGATATCCAATATTTAAGACAAAATAAACATTTTATCATTGGTACACGAATCATGTACCATAGCGCGTTTCAGTCCCAGTTGTAACAAAAGACTCTAGGAACAAGGCTAGATACGTTGCACTAAGTCATATTCTTAAATGGAGATCATGTGCAATAAATACTCTGTAGACTGGATTAAACAGACACTAGAAATTTGTATTCGATTGAGACTGCTGGCATATTTCGCCAAACATAACTGATTTGAAATAAGAGTAAAAAAGAATGGAAACCGTTGATTGTAAATCATTTTATATATATTCATATTACAGTATTATATGCATTGCGACCCACTTGTGTCAATTTCTAGGTCCCAAATGTTAGCGATTTAGTTCCTTTAAAAGGTATGAAAATTAATGTACAACTTTCTCCTCTCATTTGAAAAAATCCCTTGAAATATTGGTGTCATATATGTGTATGACGTTATTATTATTTCTACTTTCATAACGCTTTGTTTGTCCCGGAGACTCTGTGGCTTGCCAGGCAACACATTGTTTGATCCTTACATTGGTTCAACAAGTGTATAAGGAATTTTCGCCGATTCCAGCATTGGCTAGGAAAGTTCATCCAGTGTTGTATGAGGATTTTTCGCTGCCGTTCCCTTCCGATCCCTGCATTGGCTGGGAAAGTTCATCTAGATTTTCTTGCATGGCTCCCCCTTGTCAGTGATGCCGAAGATTGCCTGACATGGACAACTGCCTAGTGGATCAGATGGTACAAAAAAACAAGACCCCTTGTAAACATTTGTGTACACGTAAATGATCCCTTGGCAGATGGAATATGACAAAAGAGTAGGCCATATATTGTTTGTCCTGCTTGAAATTTGATCAATTGTTTTATCTTTATTAAGACAATGATGTGCACCCCAAAACCATTCTTGAAAAAGCTCTTTGAAATATAATTGTAAACCCTTTCAGTATATCAATATACAAAAAAGATCAATGATTGTTAGTTAATAAAAGTGTCTTTGATTGTGCAGGTTGAATAAAAGTATTTTTAACTGTGCATGTTGAATAGAAGTATTTTTGATTGTTCAGGTTGAATAAAAGTATTTTTGACTTCATGTTGAATAAAAGTATTTATGATTGTGTATGTTGAAAAAAAGTATTTTTGAGTGTGATTGTTGAATAAAGTATTTTTGACTGTGATTGTTGAGTTTGCAGGATCTATACTTGATATTTATTTTGTTAATTGTTTTTCAGGATGGCTGGTGTTCTACATTCTGAAGCATTCTGTTGCTCAGTTTCTTCACATTCCAAATTTGGTCATAATCATTCCCACTCTGCTGCAGATAGTCATGGCCACAACCACAATCCCTCAGAGTATCACCAGTTAACAATGGTAGGCCACTCTATGGAAGATGACGAGGAAATAGTCGTCCCAAAACAAAAAAATATTAACGTCCGAGCTGCTTTTATACATGTTGTTGGTGATATTATTCAAAGTATAGGTGTTTTTGTTGCTGCTTTGATAATTAAATTCAAGGTAGGTACACATCAATATGTTCGTTTCTGGAATTTAATGTCGATTTTCACCGAGGGTGATATCCTAGACAATCACGCATCACTACGACCACATTTCTATACTGCCATCTTAACAGCTGTAAGTTGTCCCTTGCCAAATGCTCTGTCCTGCACCATAAGGGGTGTGTGGGCATGCAAGAAAAAACGGTCGAATGAAACTGAACTCTTGGCCATTAATAATAATGAATTTGTATTAGCGCCTCTTATCTAGAACTGTTCTACTCGATGGAGCTGTGCTGAGCTGCATTGTCACGTTTGGTATTCACAGTTAAATAAGTGAGTCTTCAGGGATGATTTAAGGGACTGTAATGTTCTGACTCCCTTTAATGTTGCTGGGAGTTTATTCCATTGGATGGGTGCTGCCACTGAAAATGTCCTATCACCGCATGACACCTTCAAAGTTTTTGAAACAAGCTTTCGTTGAAACTATAACTTAGTAGTAATTCATACAGCCATCCCTCTATTATTCATTTTCATATTGTATTACTTTTGTTTGTAATTAGATTTTATTTCCTTCCTTACAGCCAGAAGAAAAATATCGTCTAGCCGATCCGATTTGTACATTTATATTTTCCTTATTAGTCCTGATAACAACTATAGCTGTATTGAGAGATACTTTACGAGTTATGTTAGAGGGTAAGTTATAGTGTATTCCACTCTTTCTGATTGATCACCAAAATGACTGCTTGTCATTTTTTCTGGGTCCTCTGGTTTCTTCCCACTGCCAAAGACCCCTAACCAAAAGCAAGTTATTAAAAAATTAAACCATATGTTAGTCCCCAAATGACCTAGTTTGTGTCAAGTGGATGTTAAACCCCATTCTCTCTCTTTTTCTCTCTCCAAAATACTGCTATGTATTTCATCAACTCTATTTTGATCGATCACCAAATAACTGCAGTGTATTTCATCTATATATATTCTGTAGCAATGTGACTTCAGGATAAAATACACAAATTTATTTTTTTGGAAATTTCAATATGTAACCGTAACTAAATAGATACAATCCAAATATAGGTTGCCTGGCATCAAAATACAGCAGAAGCTACAGGCATGTCATCCAGTTATGAGGTAAACAACTCCTAAAACTTTGCAAAGATCAGATGATAGTTATAAAGCCTTTAATGTTTCGTAACAAAAGGGTTATAACTCTTCCTTTCGATAGACATATATATATCTCAGAAAGATCAGGACAGATCATTGTTGCTAACAAGATTTTGTGACAAAGGGAAACAACTCTAGAAGTTATTTTAGAAAACCATTGAACATCAATAGGGTTCTTCATTTGAATAGGATAGACAGGCAACATGAGTTTAATATTAACAAAAACAAAATCCAGTTATCAAAAGTTGACACTTTCCATGACTTTGATTCAGTTGGATGAAACAAGCGATCCACCAAGAGAATTAGCATAAATTATTTTTATGTGCAGTTCAGATTTCCTGGTTGGTTATGAAAAGTTAATGTTTATGTCTTGTACTTAAAATACCTTTTATTTAAAATTTGATGTTATACTGCCTGGAGCTTATTTATAAGTGTTGAAGCATTGACTTACTTATAGCTAGAACATTAAAGTCAAAATGTTTATTTTTGGGACAGAAAATTACAATTTAATCATATGTTTTGTAGGTCAAAACTGGCATTTATTACTTAAAAAAATGTTTAAAAGTCAGTTACTGACAGAATGGCTTAATTTGTCAAATATCTCAGTCATTTAGTACAAGTTAATTTACAGTATTTATTGTTGGGGGTGGTTGAATGTTTAAAAGCATGTACATTAGATCATAAGGTCTGTCATTGAGTCAGGTGGTGTGGTTTTAATTCCCTGCATACGTGACAAGAAATGGGATCAAGAAATGGGGTCGCCTGTCCAATCTTGTATCAATGTTAACAAAACATTCTTGTTCTTGTTAAGATTTCTTTCTTTTTTTTTTAAATTGATGGGCTTAAAGTCCCAATAACACTCTTGTTGTAACTGAAAAATATGTCCCAATCTTCATTCTGGTCAACAAATCGTATTATTTTAGAATATTCCAATTGAATGATGATATAAATTTCATCTTAACACACCTAATTTAAAAAAATGGAAAAATTCAACCAATTGATTTGAAAAGTCTAACGTAAACCTTTTCAAATGTGACTTGGATTTTAAAATATTTTCGAACCCTCTGGACAAATAAAATAGGTTGTAATGGATAATTTACACAACAGGTAGGACATTTAAACATTTAGTACTTAGAATAAGGGTATTATTTATTTTCTGGAGCAACCAAGCCAGCAAGAATGTTATTGTCCCTTTAAGGCTCTTAAATGGATAGGCTTAAGGCTCAAAAAGTTTAATATTTTATGAAAATTATATATATAACATTCATCGGGGTTGGGTGTCCGAATGGTTTAAGGCTTACACTTTAGATCCTATGGTCTGGTATTGTGTCAACTTGAGAAAACCTGAGGACCCGAAGAAAACCCATGAGGTTGGACAGGCTATGTAACTAGAGGAAATACTCTGCTTATTCGATAAAAAGAATAAAGGAAGATTGCCCATCCATGTTACAAGAGTGGTTTAGTTTATATTTGCTTGGATGAACCTAGGTCAGAGTAAATCAAAAATTTCAGATACATAAAACTGTTACGAGTTGTTTTTCTCAATGATCAAGCTAGTTGTGAGCATTCATTTTAAATAAATTCACCAGATAGACACCACTGATTTTGCTATAATGCAAATTTACAAACATTAAGCCACTCCACATAAGTTAGTTACTTTTGAAATTTTTATGAGTTGTTTAGCTGATCATTTCTTTGATGGATTAGCTGCTTATTATTGTCCATGTTTCATAAATTCAGAATTTCTTAGTGCAGATTTAATGTATGAGAACAACAATTTCCACCCTCAACTAAGTACGCAATTTGTTGTCAATGTTGTTTATATTTGATGATAATTATTTTTATTATTTTAACAGGTGTGCCGAGAGATATAGGATATGAATATATAAAAGATCATTTAAAATCTATAGAAGGTGTCAAGATGGTGCATAGTCTCCATATATGGTCATTAACTTTAGGTCGTAATGCATTGACAGTTCATGTAGCAAAAGGTAGGTCAATATATATAAGGACTGTCAAAAAATATGATTGTTGGCGATGCACTGTATCGATATATTTTTACTGTTTCGATATATTTTTCTACTTTTTTTTTATGTTCAAATACGATTTTTGACTGTAATAAACAGCCCTTATGTTTTAAACAAACTAGGTGTCACTAGCTGGCTGGGCTGTTATTCCTGTCTTATTTTCCTTGCCAGTCTTCACATTTTGACAGTTCAGTTGATCAGCATGTATTAAACGAACCTTTTCCAGTTGGAATTTCTCATATACATGTAGCACATTCTAAGAATTAAACCCTAAAGTTTCCAAAAATAAACGCGATGAATAGGCTACACTTAAATTTATATGTGTAAAAATATCTAGTGAATTTGTGATAATGCTATAAATTGGACACCAACTGGGTCATTTTGGGAATAACATATTTTTAGAATTTTATTTCAATAATTCGCTTGTGCGTAGGGGCCTTTAGCAGTGGGAGGAAACCAAAGGACCCGTAGAAAACCCATGAAGTTGGACAGGCAACCCTACTCCTTGCAACTTACAGCCAAGGATTCGAACAACGCCAGTTGACTCAATGACAGGCTGTATCTTTATTTACAAGATAATCTGTTTGCATCAACAATAACTAACCTACCCATGCTTATAAGCTTACCTGAACTTAATGGCATTATATATTAGTTTAATAGTCCGTAAACTCTTTCGCTGTGTTTGATCAACAGCAGTATGAAGTATTTGTGTCATTCTTTATGTTCTACAAACTTATTGAACAACTTCGAATTCAGAATCATGTATGGTTTTGTAAGCTACAATGACTTTGAAACTCCTAAAAAAGAAGGGGGTTGGATGGCCGAAACGTTAGCACGTGCATGCTGTATCATATAAGGTCTGTCATTGAGTGAACTGGTGTGGTTTCCATTCCTCAGTTGTACGCGACAAGGAGAACGGTCATCTGTCCAACCTCATGGGTTTTCTCCAGGTCGTCCGGTTTCCGACACTACTAACTAAAGAGCCCCACGTGCAAGCGAACCTTATGTTAGTCCCAAAGTGGACGTTAAACCCCCTCCCTCTCTCTGTTATACAGTACAAATATACTCAATGAATTAAATAGAAAATTTATGTACTTAAAACAATAAAACATTGATTCATTCATAACTGAAATAACCATATATTAATCTCTGGAGGCCATCCAGCTGGAGAAAACCCCAGGGTTGCAACACGTAAAGCCCATGCTTAATCCAGTCCTGATCAACTTATACTTCATTTAATATCTTGAGCCCTTCCAGATGTTGAAGAGCACTGCTGAGTTGCAGTACCTAGAGCTGTTGACTTAACCCTTACTGGTCATAGTCACATATTTGCACCACAGAAAGAACCTTTTTTATAAGCTGCATTTGAGTACATGTATTTAGTTTCGTATTATAATTTGCATTTTGAAATGAGGTGTCAAGAGTCTATCACTTTTAATTATCCAGCTGTAAATGTTTAAAATAGGCATACAAATATTTCACCTTATTTAGCGTGACCAGTTCAGATCATGAGGATAAAATGATGTTGACTGGTTAAGGGTTAACCAGGCCCAAAATAACTGTTGTATTATCCATGGAATATTTGATGATAAAATGTTGTATTATTTCAGATAAAGAAGCTAGCCATCAACATATACTACAACTAGCCACCAAAATGCTCAAATCAGAATTTGACTTTTTCCATATAACTGTTCAGGTTGAAGATTATAATTACGAAACTATGACAACGTGTGATGAATGTCTAGAACTACAGTAAACAGGAAGGAATGTCTAGCACTAGATTAAACCGGATGGAATGTCTAGTACTACAGTAAACAGGAAGGGATATTAACAGGAAGGAATGTCTAGAACTACAGTAAAAGAAGGAATGTCTAGTACTACAGTAAAAGAAGGAATGTCTAGTACTACAGTAAACAAGAAGGAATGTCCAGAACTACAGTGAACATGAAAACTGGGCTAAAGCCTGGAACTTCTAAGTGATGATATACAGACTTAGAAATATTGTTTCTAAATGTATCTGACAAAATATAGAGCACTGGTGAACTAGTACCTCATATTCGGAACTTTGTGACGGACAGTTATGAAATATATTAATAAAAACACTGAAAACAGAAAGCCTGAAATTGTACCTGACAATTCCTGTGACAGGTAGCATTTTTCAGGATTATTGATACCATACCTATTGTTGCCTTACAATCTGAAGACATATTCCATTTACATGCTGGCCTGGAAATAACGGTTTTAGAAGTACTTGACAAAATGTCAGGCACTATGATGAAATGGTACCTGATATTTTCAACTTAGTGCCAGACATGTAATAATAATATCAATAATAAAAAAGACAAATCAGTGCCGGAAAAAATGACAAACACCTGAGGTTTTGTGTCGGACAAAGATTAGACAAAAATATCATTTTGTTACCCAGTATCAGGCCTGGAATTATTGGTTTAGATGTACCTGACAAAATGTCAGGCACTAATGAAATATTACCTGACATTTTCAACTTCCTGCAGAACATGTAATAATGAAATAAATAATAAAAAATACAAATCAGTGCCAGACAAAAATGCCAGACACCAGAGGTTTTGTGCCAGACAAAGCCTGAATCTGTACTTGATATTGTCAGTGACAGGTGCATTATTTCAGGCTTGTCTACATGGTACAGAATTGAAAATTCTTGATTTGTTTTGTGAAATTACCAATTAAAAAATTACTGCATATAGACAATCAAAAAACCAGGACGTTATTGCCTTTACATTTATGTATATTTTGTGAATAGGGCTAGAGCACATGTAAATAAAAATTATAAACTATATGATTGATTAGACACTCCTTGACGGGGGGGGGGGGTAGTGTTAAAATTACATTACAATTATTTATAAAGTCAGTTAACTATGGAATGTATATGTGTAATGCTCATTAGTGTTGCATCGATTAAGCTGTAAAATGATAAATATTGTCTGAGAAATGCAAATTATTTAGACATAAAAAGTTGAAATGACAATTTTATTTATTGTAAATGATAGGAAAATCTATATACTATAGAATTATGTGTATTTTTGGAACAGCCATATCCAGTTAGGAGATTGATGTCAACAGATAACTGTAGTCACTGTTCCCTTAAAGCTCTATGTATGTCCACATGGCAAGAACTTTTAGCTATGGGTGCACAAAAGAAATCAATGTGTGCACAAAGGAAATTGATGTACACATTGTGTGCACAAAGGAATTCAATGTGTACATGAAGTGAATCATTGTATGCACACAGGAAAGTGTGCTCACAAAGGAAATAAAAATTATGATTCCCAGAAACTGCTGTATCACTTAAAAAGAGCTGCATGACAAGTTTGTGTGAAGCTTTCTTTAGCAGTGGGAAAAAAAATGAATACCCTAAGAAAACCCATGATGTAGTTATCGGTTGTGTTTTTTGCCCTAAGTAAACCCAGTAGCTAGTTATCAGTTGTTTTTGTGTCCTGATTTAAGCATTTTATACTAACATTGAAACCATTTTTGAGCTCAGTTTAAGGAATCTGCTCAATTTTTCATTATCAATAATTTTTAAGAATCGACAATACCACATTCCTAGTTTTATCATCTTTATTGCAGATTTTTTTCAGAGTTTTTATTTTATAAATTTTTGATGGAACTGATAGCACAATCCACATGTTTTATTTTTAGAATTTTGTGATACGAAATAATTTTAGAACTTTGCATTTTCAAATATAATTATTGCATTGAAATATCTTCTGGGTCAGTTGTAAGTAATGAAATTTTGTAACACGAAATATTTAACAACATTAATACTAATACTTCAAAATTGGTTAGAAACTGACTGAAGAACTAAACAAAACAGGTGACAACCATTTTTGGTCATTACCCAGCTCAACACCTCAACACTCCTTTGCATAATAGCTAATCAAGTTTTGAAACATATAGTTTAGAATATAAATCGTTCATAAAAAAGTATAATATAAAATGTAAATACTTAAAAAAAAAACCCATAAAATTAAATATATATTTAAAATATAAATACTTTAAAAAAGAAATATTATTTAAGATATAATTACTTCAAATTAAATATGTTATTTACATGTACAATATGAATAATTCAAATGGAAAATATAATTTAGAATATGAATAATTCACATCAAAATATAAATAAATCACTTAAAAATGTAATTCACATAAAAATACAAATAATTCACATAAAAATGTAATTCACATAAAAATATAAATAATTCACATAAAAACATAATTCACATAAAAATAGAAATAATTCACATAAAAATGTAAGTCACATATAGATACAAATAATTCACTAAAAAGTATAAATTATTCACATAAAAATATCAGTAATTCACATCAGATACATATAAATAATTCACATAGAAATATTATTTTGAATATAAATATTTCAAATAAGCAATATTATTTAAAATATAAATACTTCAAATGAAATATTTTATTGGAAAAATAAATACCTCAAATATAAGAAGTAATTTGAAATATAATTACTTCAAATGAAAATGTAATTCGAGATATAAATACTTCTTATAAAAAATAAATTTAAAATATAAATTCTCAAATAAAAAATATAATTTAAAATACAAATACTTCAAATAAAAAAAGATGTAATTTATAAATATGATTATTTTCAAATAGGAATACCTCAATTAGAAAATAATAACTAAAATACATAGACTTTAAATAAAAAAAAATATATAGACTTCAAATGAATTTTTTTAAAATTGATAATACCTCAAACGAAAATATAATATTTAAAATATAAATACCTCAAATGAAATAATATAATTTAAAATACAAATACTTCTAATGAAAAATATAATTTAAAAATATGATTATTTTCAATCAATTAGAAAATAATAACTAAAATATATAGACTTCAAATGAAAATATATAGACTTCAAATGAAACAAAATTATAATGATAATACTTCAAACGAAAAAATAATATTTAAAATATAAATACCTCAAATGAAAAAATATAATTATAGTTATAAATACTTAAATTAGATTTTATTTAATAAATATAAACAAAGCTCAAGATAATAAAATTCAAGTTTAGTGTGAGCCCTAAACTTGATGTTTACTTTTCAAACTACTTTTAAGATAGATTTTATTTAATTAACATAAACTAAGACAATGAAATTCAAGATAATGCGAGCCTCAAATTTGATTTTTACTTAGATAACAATCGAGCTCCAGATTATGAAATTCAAATTAGTGTGAGCCCTAAACTTGATGTTTCCTGTTTCCTGCTTACTGCGGAGTGTTTAAAACAAAACCCCTCCGCAATAAGCACATTAATTTAGTCAGCTCCAATCCCATGTCTCATTTCCAAATTGCCCTGCTTTATATTGAAATTGCCCCTGCTTTATATTTAAATTGCCCCTGCTTTATATTTAAATTGTTTTACTTTTATGTTCAAATTGTCCCACTTTTTATTCATATTGCTCCGATATATAGTCAAATTGCCCTTACTTTATACTCCCATAGCACCTGCTTTGCATTTAAATCACTGGTCTAGTCCATTTCATTTCAACAGGGTCTAATTTTATGTGCCCAGAATCTTGAAAGTGAATGTACAATCTATGTCATTGCTAATTTAATTAGATAATATCTTATATTGTTTAATCTTTGTATATTTATAGTGTTTATTATTGGTGATCCATGTACTTGGAATTTCAATTGTGGTGATATAAATGGGTGAAAACCAGTAATTTTTTAAAATAAAATAATTAAAAAAGCTTATATGTATATTATCAACTTTTCACTTGTAGTACAATATGGATGTTAGACAACTGCACCACAAATTACAGGTCAACAACTCAAAATAAAGAGAGAGAAAGAAATGGGATTTAACATCCACTCGACACAAACTAGGTCATTTCGGGACTAACATATTTTTAATTTTTTATTTCATTAATTCGCTTGTGCGTAGGGGTCTTTAGCAGTGGGAGGAAACCGGAGTGCCCGGAGGAAACCCACGAGATTGAGAAGGCGCCCCAATTTCCTCATGCCACATACGCTCACACCAGGGCTGGAAACCACAGCCGCAAGCCAGAGGTGACCGGCCAGCTAGAGGTCGAAGCGCGGCACTTTAGACCACTAGGCCATCTCAACCCCCCAACTCAAAATAGCTTAAAGAGGAAATGAAATGAAATGGGGTTTAACGTCCTACTGTTCTGCTGTGACTAGGTTAATGAAGCACACTATTGGGTATGCTCCTCTTCATTAGCCGAGTTGCAGCAATGTTAAACCCCATTTCGTTTCATGCTTACACTATTTCAGTTGTTGACCTGTAATTTAAGGGGCAGTTGTCAAACATCCATATTGTACCACATGTGAAATGGGAATGATAAAGATGCAATACTTTTTAAATTATTACATTTTAAAAAGTGGACTATTTTTTTCTGGGCAACCCGATATATTATATTGTTTGAATGAATATGTGTAGTATATATTGTAGTTGTAATATATATATTGGTGATTCTTTCTATTGTATATATATATATATATTGTAATATATATTGGTGATTCTGTCCATTGTAATGTAAATAATGGTGATATAAATATGTTGATATATTTGTATTGTTAAATAAATATATATTGTATTGTATTGTTTGAATAAATATATGATGTATTGGTAGCATTTGAATGAATATGAATTACTTGGTAAAAATGAATTAAAATTGTAATGTTGTAATCTTTATTGTAATCTATTCTTTAATTGTTTCTAAAAAATATAAGCAGCAACAATTTAACCTAGAGCCAAAATTCAAGTCACACAGATTAATTTGGCAAAGTAGTTATTGGTCATTAACAGAACACAGTTTTTATGGGATATAATCATTGTTTTATTCTTAAACCACTACGTTTCCTTTCGATAAGTCATGCTTTTAAAATCAACTAGTGATTGTATCCCATAAAAACGGTGTTCCGTGAATGTGTTTCCCCACCGCCAAATGCCATCATTAGATTAATATTAATAATGGGTCTATTTTCGTATTATAATGTTTGTTTCAATAATGTTCCAGTAGGTTTATTGATCTGTTGGATATTTTTATATTTTTTCAAGATAAGAAGACAAGTGTTCATCATTTTTATTCCTTCCCATGTAAATAAAATTAATATTGAAACTTTAAAGGAGGGCCAAAATGTTTGTCCCAGTGCTTTAAATGTCCTGAAATGTATTCATATTGTATTGATATATTCATATTGTATTGATATATTCATATTTATTGTATTGATATATTCATATTATATTGATATATTCATATTGTATTGAAATATTCATATTGTATTGATGTATCATATTGTATTGATGTATTCATATTATATTGATATATTCATATTGTATTGATGTATTCACATTGTATTGATATATTCATATCGTATTGATATATTCAAAGTATATTGATATATTCATACTGTATTGATATATTCATACTGTATTGATATATTCATACTGTATTGATATATTTATATTGTATTGATATATTCATATTATATTGATGTATTCATATTATATTGACGTATTCATATTGTTTTAATTCATGATCTGATCTGTTATACAAATACACCATATATTTTTGTATATGTATATATATCTGCATTTAATAGTCCAATGAAATCTGGTGTTTTACTGTGATTTTTTTTTACGGTAACCCCAATAAGATATTAGTTTTCTTGTTATAGCCTATATTATTTGTAATCTTTTTGTTCTTGTTTGTTAGAAAATGGATATTCGTTTGTCATTTGTTGAAGTAAATGTAAATATTCCCCCATCCCTCCCAGTAAAAGCCAGTTCTTTATTTGCAACCATATAACGCCCGGGGTAAAGTATATGTATTACAATGCATCTTGATATACAGTAATGTATGTTAATAACGTCTTTATTTGCAACCATATAACGCCCCGAGTAAAGTATATGTATTACAATGCATCTCGATATACAGTAATGTATGTTAATAACGTCTTTATTTGCAACCATATAACGCCCCGAGTAAAGTATATGTATTACAATGCATCTTGATATACAGTAATGTATGTTAATAACGTTTCATTGGAGACGGGTCTTATTTATTTTGACGGTATAGTAAATGTAACGCACTACAGTGAAGTATATTAATTACAATGCACGTCAACATACGGTAAATTTTGTATATAACGTTTCAATGGAGATTTGTCTTATTTTGACGTTATAGTAAATATTTTAAATATGTAACCAACCACAGTAAAGTATATTTATTACAATACATATCCATATACAGTAAAGTATGTTTATAACGTTTCACTGTAGACGGGCCTTACTTTGACGTTATAGTAAATATTTGCAAACATATAACGCACTAAGCTAACCTACATATCAACGTCAATATAAAATATGTTTTTAACGTTTATTTTGGCGTTATTGTAAATATTTGAAAAAATGTAACGCACTGTAGCAAAGTACATTTATTATACGAGACGTCAATATATTATACAGTAAAGTATGTTTATAACGTTTCAGCCGAGACTGGCCTTATTTTGATGTTATATTGAAGTTTTTACATCGTCACAAAAAATAACTATAAAATAGTAATTAGTCCCAATAATTGGCATGATTGGTTTTATTCAAATAACACAATTCCTCCGTATTTAGAAACTCTTATTTTTATTTCAATTTACTTTCTTTGTATCTGTATAATTTGCAAAACGGATATGACGTAAACCAGATATATTTGTCCTTATAATATGTGGCAGATTTAAAAATTGCGATCTTCCGCAAAGACTGTGATATTCCAAGCTACTTTTAAAAGATACCGTGGCAGAAATAGAGTCTTTTGTTCGTGGATTTCGGATTCTATTCAGTCGCTATGGTTACTTGGCCACGCTAAAATTAGTATGTTGTATAATTACTGCTATTATTTTTTTTTATACAGGTATGTATAGAAATAAATTTGTATAAAAAATGTTTTGTAATATTTGGCGGCAATGTCTAATAAAAATAGTCTATTTTCAGTTATTACAATTGTACAATTTTAGTTTTAACCTTTAAATATGAAACAAAAATGAAAAAGGGTTTAACGTCCTGCTGGGGTCCTGGAAAATTTCTGCAATTTTGCTGCTTCCAACACCTTTATCAGCGATACCATGGCAGGCTGGCTGTAACACTTTTATAACACAAAAAGAGGGGAGGGGGCATTTGTGACCGAATTGGTTACACGTATACAAACTCTCATTGAGTCAAATGCCATGGTTTCGCTCCGCCCCCCCCCCCATTGCTTAAACTTAAACCCTCACACGTGGCCAGAAAATCATTGGTTTGTCTCTAGAGGACGTTAAACCCCATTTCTCTGTCGTTCATCCCAAAATCTGTGACAGAATTGGGTATCATTAGCAGTGCAGATTTAAAATCAAGATGAACCTTCACTGTCTCCCAAATGACTTTCTCCCTTCCTTGCGCACCGAAGAAGTCGCTTAATGCTGTGGTGAGTTGAAGCCCTTGGGTCATCAATTCTTGCATCACTGGAATCAACAACTGTTCTTAAAGCCCCAATAACACTCTTGTTGTAACTAAATATTATGTCCCAATCTTCATTCTGGTCAACAAATTGTATTATTTTACAATATTCCAATTAATTAATGATATAAATTTCATCGTAGCACACCTAATTTAAAAAAATTGGAAAAATTCAACTAATTGATTTGAAAAGTCTAACGTAAACCTTTTCAAATGTGACTTGGATTTTAAAATATTTTCGAACCTTCTCGACAAGTAAAATAGGTTGTAATAGATAATTTACACAACAGGTAGGACGCTTAAACATCTAGTACTTAGAATAAGGCTATTATTTTTTTTCTCGAGCTGCAAAGCCACCAAGAGTGTTATTGTCCCTTTAAATCCATTGGCATGGATAACACGAAACGGAAAGCGGAAGTGAAACGAATTTATGAGACTGGATACCATGTAGATCTGACTAACGACATATCAAGGATGCTGCGTTCCTCTATACAACTACACCCACAAAAAAAAGCACGGATATCGAACCCGGACCCTGTGACGAACAGTTGCGTGCAATGTCCCTGTACGTTTTCAAATTGTTAAAGTGAAAGTAGGCCGAAATGAAGTTCTAGACATGTACGTTTTTAATAATGAATCGGTGCTTCCTTACTTGAGAACGAAAGAGCGAGCGAGAGAGGGAGAGAGAGAGAGAAATGGGGTTTAACGTCCACTCAACACAAACTAGGTCATTTCGGGACTAAAGAGAGAGAGAGAGAGAGAGATTAAAGCATGGTTCAATTTTATTTAAAGTTTTCGCTTGCGCTTTGGGGTCTTTAGCAGTAGGAGAGACAAGGACCCGGAGGAAACCCACGAGATTAGACAGGCTATATCATCATAGGCGTAACTTTCGGGCAAGCTGACGTTTCGGGCAGACGGGTAAAGTGAGAGGAAAACAATTATCTACTTGGCAAAATAAAGTGCCCGAAATCTAATAAAACACTAATTTTACGTGTTTGTGGCCGTCAAATATTCAAAATTTTCTTAGGAGGTATATTACGAGGTCTGCCCCGCTTCTTCGCCTCTCGAAAAAAACTAGCGCCGCTGTCTGTAAACCTGAAATTTCTTCGGGCATTGCTAGTTTTGCTTCCCTAACTGTCATTGAGCCCTAATAAAACACTAATTTTACTTGACTATGGATTAAAACATTTTTGTTTGGGGCCATTCTACTTCGTGCGACATTTTTCGGGCATCGATTAGTATTTGTGAATGCAGATGCAATAGTCTGATTGCATGCTTGGAATTCGGAGCGGGATTTCGGTTACAAAACCATAAGATACTTTTGGAGCTGTTTACATAGGCTAGAATAGAAGAAAACGCATTTGCGGTGGTTAATTTTTCAAAATTTTCTCCGGGTGGGGTGGGGTGGGGGTGAGGCCCCCATCCCCCGCGACGATTGATTGATTGTTTTGAATTCGGGTCAGCAGGTAGGCTATGTTTAACCAAATTAAAGTTGATGTATTCACAAGCTGGAATAGTAGTAAGACGCGTTTGCCTCAGTTAAATTTTCAAAATTTTCCGGTCTTCTAGGACTGTAAACGATTGATTGAAATTCGAGTCAGCCACCTTAATTAAGCTAGCTATAATATTAGACCATTTTGTAGTTGCTTTGTAGCAGGAAAACGTGTTTGCAGCCGTCAAATATTCCAAACCCGAAAATGTTTCGGGCAATTCGGGTTCTGCCCCCCTAACTATCATAGAGCCCGTACGCGTATGGCTATCATACTCCTTGTTAGGTACAGCCGGGGAATCGAAACTACGCCATTTGACTAAACAACAGACCTTATGATACAGCGCGCACGTCATAATCATTCCCCCCACCTCTACTCGGGAAGGCCTCGTATATCTTAATGGAGACCAGATACCCATGTTAATTGAGGTAGTTCATTTATAAAAAATAACAAATGCAGAATAATAATGACATAAACGATATTCGCAGTGAGGCAAGGTCGGTGCATTTTACTGACGTACAGGTGACAGCTTTTCAATAATATTTTTCCATGTGGTCGATTGGGCGTATTATAATGCAATCAGTTGGTTGATCTTCTGTAAATTTTGATGCATCAACTATATTGATTTAACTACAGGTAAGTTATTAATAGTGGCAGTCAAATGCGTCCATACGTATATAGCATTTTCGAATCTCTTCCAAAATTAGCGTCAATAAGTGTCTCCCGAGCAGGGCATTCAAGATCATCCAAATGTACAGGGATTTATACAGGCTAAGCCCGCTACTGAAACCCCATTCAGAAGATACTTTGGGTGGATCCAGAGAGGGTGTGGATGGCCGAATGGTTAGCACCTGCGCGCTGTATCATAATGCCTGCACCATTGAGTCATATGGCGTGGTTTCGAGCATTTCCGTCTTTACTCTAATTTCAAATCAGTTATGTTCGATGAAATAGGGCCTACGCCTGAAGTCTCAAACGCGTCTGGTTATTCCAGTGTACATAATATTTATTGCGTATGCTCTCCGAATAAGAATATGCGTCACCGCCTAGCCTCGTTCTTCAAGTCCCTTATTAAAAATGGGCCTAAAACACATTATGGTACACGATTTGTGTACCAATGGTGATTTTTTTTTATGTTGTCTTCAATATTGGATATCAAAAGCCCATCTTTTCCCGGTAAGATCACAACATCAGTGTTGATTTAAATTGACAAATAATTCGTGTTTTCATTGTCGAAGATTTTGGATGAAATTGAGTTAGAGACTTAGCTACTTCAAATAAAATTAAACCATATTTTAGCCCCAATATGGCCTTGTTTGTGTCGAGTGGACGTTAAACTCCATTTCCATTTACAAGAGGGTATACCTGTTTATAAATTGTAATTATAATATTATTAAGAATGACTTTGCCTACAACAAAGGAAGTCACATTAACATTGGAATTGATAGGCCTATCATTATGTTACAGGTTGTATTATTCATGCCACATATGAAAAGTTTTATCTTTTATTTTGATATGGTTGTCTTTCGAGCGAATGTTGATGACAAAGAACAGGTCGACTTTCAGTTCATCAATGACTATCAGAGTTTTTTTTTAACCCAAGATATAAGTCGGAATCAAACAAATGGCAACGATTTTTCAACATTTTCTACGGGAAGTCGCCACCACCGCCCCCGCCCCGCCGATGTGGTTCGCGGTCGTGGCACACGTGTCGCACTAGACTATCTCTATTGTTCAACATTTTCTGCGGGAGGTCTCCCGACACCCCCCACTCCCCACCGGGATGGTTCGCGCCTGTGACTGCCATGTTGCACTGAACTCTCACTATTTATTCATTGGACAGAGCCTACCTTCGTTTTGATTTAGCAAAGCACCCGTGGTCAATCGCCAATCTTTTGACCCCCCCCCCTCACCCTTCCATTGGTTCCAAAGGCTGAATCCGCTTCTGAAAGGTACGTCAGACTACATAGATAACAGCAGGCGGATATGGAATAAATTTGCTTTCGTAAATGTACATTAAACTGTTATGAGCTATTTTTATTGTCTAAAAGATAAGGGTTAAATTATCATTAATTGTCTATAGTACATTTATTTACACTTCAAAGTTTTGTTCCTTTCGTTCTCACGTTTGTTATACATGTATTACTAATTATTCTGGATAAAGACATCATACAAAATGGCGACTGGTATTCATTGCCCAAACAATATTAATTATAGCTTAGATTAAGGTAATCCATCTAGCTCCTGTAGTTCCTTGAATCGATAACAAGCAATCAACACATTAAGCCTGCTAAGCTAACAGGTAGAGTGTTGTTCAGTTGAAAGTGGATACCTCACTTTAAAACGTTTAGTTTGCAAGGACCGTGTGTCATAAAATTCATTGAAAATGTTTAGTTTTATTGTTGAAGTTGAGGGCGTGTGCATCGTGTTGCGTTGTTTCTTGTGTGCTTTATTGTAAACGACATGTGGCCGTGTGCAAGAATTGCGTCGTACACATTGACCAATTCTTCAGAATTATATTACAATGTCTGTGGAGAAAATGTTTAGTTTTATTGTTGAAGTTGAGGGCGTGTGCATCGTTTTGCTTCTCGGATTCTTTACTGTAAATGTCATGTGACCGTGTGCAAGAATTGCGTCGCACACACTGAACAATTCTCCAGGAATAATAGTACCAGATCTGTGATTTACCGGAGCTGCATCAAACAAACATCAGAATGTCGTCATCAGAAGAAACCTTCCATTGTCATTCCAAAGAGAAAAATGATAACAAAAGGGTGGCTAAAAGCAAACTTTTAATTGTTTTATGTCTGTGTCTACTGTTTATGGTTATAGAAGCCATTGGTGAGTGTACTTATTTTCTCGCTAAATTACCTATTATCCCGGTAAATTCTAGAGTGTCCGTCACCTAGATTTCCCTACAATTTTTCGTTCTTTTCTTTCAACATTTTTCAGTACTTTTTTCGGATTTTCTTTCGGTGTCTTACCATAAATACTGCATCCGCGAATTTATTAATGAAGAGTTCTAGCAGGTCTCCTAGAAACAAAGCCCACTCCCTTTTCATAGCAGGATACCCTACTGGTACAGACGTAAAATAAATTGGCTTTTTTAAAATATATTATTTATTTTTTCAGGTGGTGTATTATCGAACAGTTTAGCTTTATTTACTGATGTCCTACATCTAGGAAGTGATTTAATTAGTTTTTTAATCAGTTTATTAGCTATTTACCTCTCACAAAAACCACCGTCCAGAACCATGTCTTTTGGTTATCACAGAGCTGGTAAGTAAACAGAGAGAGAGAGAGAGAGAGAGGGGGGCGGAGAGAGAGAGAGAGAGGGAGGTGTTGTGGGGGGTAGTATTGAAGGATAAATATATACCACTTATTTCTATATATAATCACTACGTGTGTAGAGAGACTATGTAGATCCCTCCTCTATATGGACCCATTTCTTATAAACCAAATTAAATGTAACCATGCATATTCTGCGACTCAGTTATGACGGGTTTCATCAATGACAAGTAGCAGACTGAGATAAAAATGTAACAGCGATAAACAGTAAATGAAGCCGAGCTAATGAAGCCATTCAATGTTTTACAAGGGCAATTTTGCCCAGGCAGTGAGTGGCGTTTACCTCCGTTCTTTATAGAATCCCAACTGTCCCAAGTGTTCCCTGATTACGGGACACCAATGTGTATGCGTGACCTCGCTTTCTCATTTAATCTGAAAAACATAACACTCTCCGGAGGAATTTTCTTGACCTACACTATACACTGTTAAAATTGTTATGTATTTTTACCTCGTTTTAACTGGCAGAAATATTGCCATCGTTTTAACTGTATTTTAACATTGCATGTTATTTCACAGTCTGTAATGTAAATTTACCTCTAGCTATTTTACATCCAAGGTAAAATTACATACCTGTAAATGGAGTACGTGTAAAATTGCCAAGATGTTAATTTACATATATTTGTACAATAACATTTAAATAAAAAAAATATTGGGTATTTTAACAGAGTTTATGTAATAATACCTCATAACTGTTGTAGAATTACATATTATGTAATTTGCCAAGGTAACATTATTCAAAGGAATGTGTTTGTCTCGGCTTGGCTAATTAGTCCTAGGTTCCATCCTGGCGAACACAGATAGTTTAGCGGAACTTCCAGCCGAGCATGTAAAACAACATTCGATAATGTAAAGAAAATAAGTGAAATGAGGTTTAATGTGCTACTGTCCTTCTCCTTATAATGGAAAGAGTAGGTGATACAGTCCAAGCAAAATTCCGCACCCAACTCAATGTATGGTATATGCCTGTCTTTATTAGCCAGTTCGATATATTCAGATTTTGAACAACCTATTTCTCTAAAACAGACTAAACTGACTGACAGAAAAGTAAATATTTTGTATAATATTCGATATGTGGCCAAAGGGGGAATAACTTATGTGACCACTATTTGAAGGTAAATTTATAATTTTCTGTAAAAATAATATTTACAGCGGCATTTCTGTTAATATACAGCTCACGTGATGTAAACTGACATGTGGTTGTATTACTACATTAAATTTGATGTAATTTTACATAAGCCATGTATTCTTATGCGTCTACATTGTTTTAAATGTAAGTTAACAAACCATGTACTGTATTTTTACTATAATTATAGCTGTAAATATACATATAATTTTAACAGTGTACCCACTAAGCCATTATGATATACTCTGATAACAAAACATAACGAGTCATTGAGCGAAAAGACTTAATACAAATTCAGGAATGAGAGAAAAAAATACTTTTTTTCCGTTTGATACAAAATCAAATTTCATTTTCCATCAAATTCTCAGCAAGGGTGAAATGTTATCCCAGAGTAGATGAGAAACCCTTTATTCGCATTAAATATAAAACCACATATTCTCACCTAAAAAGGTATTACTTAATTTGATTACTTCAATTTTCAACTTTTTAGGGGTGAAAGGAATCTGCACACGGTATTAATGTCATGGAGAGGTTATATTTAGAAATTCTAGATATAAATGAAACAGTGAAATCACACGGGGCTTTTTCAAAATCTAATCCAACATTATCCATCTGCACAATGTCAATGATTATCACATATATTTCGAACCCTGACTGTGTTAAGTGATTTTTTCTTACATTTTAAAGAAAATACATATACTGTGTATCCATCAGCACATTGACTTTGTTGGCAGATTTATTTAATACATTTGAACAGAGGAGATCTAACAGGTTTTTACTAATAACACTGTGAACCCATTGTATTCATCGGTTCAGGGTTAGACCACATGCATCTAATATCTTAACTATATTAGCTAATTTTACATACAATAGAATCTAAACAAGTATTAAACAATATCATAAAGATACCGTATTAAACCGTATATGTATTAAGCAGTATGTTTACAGTATTAAACAGTATATTTACAGTTTTAAACAGTATCTATACGGTATTAAACAGTATGAAACAGTATCCTTTCAGTTTTAAATTAGTTACACATAAATACATATGTACAGATTAGTAGCAAAGTAAATTCCAGGACAATATGCAATGATATACTCATCTGTGAACTATCGCATTAAACTAAACCTTGGAGAATTGGTGAATGAGTTTTGGGATATGAAGGAAAATATATAATGCAATAATAATTAAGGGGTTACGCTGAAAAAGAAACAAACACACATTTTTTGGAACTAACGTTTTCAGTACTCTTTAACCTATAATTGTCAAGAATATTTTAAGAAACATGATTTAACAACATAAAAATATGTTTCTAAAAACGTACATCGCCTCTAATATTGCGTCTGAGTCAGGTTCTTGGAAACTTTGTTGAAAGTGTGTAATTTGAGCTCCTTGGTTTTGACACCGCTGATCGGTTTATAAGTGTACTCGGGACCTTTTAGGCCAAAGAACATAAGAGACCAATCTTAACATAGATTCAGTTCTTTACGTTTATCTAGGTTGGAGTTAATTTCCGGACCAGATTTATAAAAGCAATAATGTGAGATCATCGAGGGCTCTGCAGCTTGCGGACATTACAGGAAGTCAAAAGTGTGTTAATTCCAATGAAGTTGCCCAATTCCATTAAAGTCGTTTGTGACATTTTGACTCCCTCAAAAATTAAATTATTGTAAAATTTGAACCACAGAAAGAAACATTAATCCCAAAAAGTGTCAAATCCATTTATAATGTAAAGAAATGAAAAACCGCAATGTTTTAAATAAAGATAGATATTATATTTAGATTTAAATTTATATTGGGTGGATGAATGGCCAAATGATTAGCGTATCAAACGGCGTAGTTTCGATTCCACGGTTGTACGTATCAAGGAGTAGGGTCACTTGTCCAGCCTCGTGGGTTTTCTGAAGGTCCCCCGGTTACTCCCACCTCTAAAATACACCTACGCGCAAAATAATTATTGAAATAAAAATGGAACCATAAGTTAGTATTAAGATGATACAAGATAAGCTCCGCTTCTTCGCTTCTCGGGGAAGACCGGCGCCCTAACTGCCATCGAGCCCGTACGGCTATGTCTTATACATTCTTAGTGAATTCAGATGTGTTAAAGTGAATTACAGAATATATTTATCTTCTTTTAAGCAATACTGAATTACTGTCTGTTCCAGGTGATACTACAACTCGAAATTTGCTTGCCATTTCTTCGATTTTTGTTTAAAATGGTTAATATTTTGTGAAATACCTTGTAGTTCAGATCAAGCTATATAGCATCTCTCCGTTGAAAAATTGTAGTTTGTTGACATCTTGGTACTGAAAACAGCCACGTTTGGCCTAGTTATCTGCAGGAGCCTAAGGGGTTGTTGAAGGAAAGATTAAGTGCATGGATATGCCATTATGATGCATTCGGTTATTCATTTATGAAACAAATAAGCATGAAACGGCATTTATTTTGAAATGAAATGAAGTGGGGTTTTAACGTCCTTATTTGCATCTACTGGGCTTATATAGTTTGCCATCAGCACTACGGACTACTTTTATTTCAATTTCCGACTGTCAGATTGCTTTAAGGTACACGGGACCGTGTTTTTTCGCTGTCTGTTTATAATTATATATATTTTCAGTTTCACATGCTCACACAATATGTCCAAAAAAGAGATGTAAGAAATGAAAAAGAGACAAGCCCCCCCCCCCCAGCTTGATAATTAAAAATGTAATATTAGTGGTTTTATATAATAAACGATATTCTATTTAATATTGCTCATGAAATTTTATGTAATTGACACTCAGTTGTACATAAAAGAATTGCAAAAGTAGCATCTAAACGGCCAATTAAATTCCACCGAAACATGAAATATGCACATATAATGACATGCCAAGCTGAGCGAAGCGATCAACTTTATTAAAAATGATAATTACATTTTTATCTTCGATGTGATCGACCTACGCCTGGAGTTTTATTTAAAGGGCCAAACTCTTTTTTTTATTATTTTGGAGAATAAAACAGCTTAATTTTGTTTGCAAAAACCTCTTAAAACTCTACCTTAGGACCGAGCAACTATATTTCTGAGAATAAAACTGCTTAATTCTACAATCCTCTACATTTGGGCCGAGCAACTAACTCAATATACCTGATACGTTTTCAAACAGCTTAAACGCGCCAGTCTTCATCTGGAAATAGAGTCCGGTGTTCCAAGCAGTAATATACGGTGTCTGGATAAAACCAGACTTTTATTTTACAAAATAACGTGTTTTTGAAATTTACCTTTCCTCATCAAGTACAGCACGTGGATCATGCAGTCTACAGACCTTTTAAGGAACAACAAAAGAATATCAGGTCATTCCGCAAATCAAATTGGGTGGAAATTTTAAAAGGGTACGTATCCGAATAAGCGGTTTTTGACCTTGACGTCCAAAGGATTCAATATTTCGAACTAAAATTTTACGACAAGGTAAATACACCATTCCTTTATATTATGGCGTTTAAATTTCATACGTACGCGTTTGTTTCTGAGACTCTGTTAAACAGAAAAAAAACCCAACATATTAATCCAAACAAAAACAATATTGTTTCACACAAGCTTCACAGTGTGAACCCCTAATAAGTTTTATTGTCGCGAAACAAACGGACGAATTCTCCCTCACTTGACATTTCTAACCGAATGCACATGATTTGTAAAGTACCTGTCTACCTAAATGCGATATGTAAATGTTCCATTTAACGCAAGCGTAGTCGTAATGTTTGCGTTCTGAGACAATGTCGAAATATGTGATATTTACAAGAGAAAACTAGACGATTCTATCGGATTTCTAGTCATTTACGTTACGGGGGTGGGGGTGGGGGGAATCAAATGGATGAAAATTCCAGGTATGTCACAAAGTTTTAGCCATTTTAATTTAAAAAATGATGAAAATTCCAGGTATGTCACAAAGTTTTAGCCATTTTAATTAAAAAAATGAAAAAATGGCAAACAATTTTCGAGTCGTAGTATCACCAGGAATAAACTGTAAATTTGTTTTCATTTTATCCAGCAATTGACTGATGCTGTGCTCTTCTATGAGCATCAATTGATTATCACTGGCCGAATGACATGGTAATGGTAATGTTTGACTAAGTTATAGGCCTAGTGTTTGACACTTTTCCATCAATATATTCTCGGAAATTTCGTTTCTCTTACAGCGGCCTTAGTTTTACTACGGCAAATCAGTTCCGCAAAGGGCCCAGTTGGGGTTATGTTTCATTTCGTTTCAATTTGAATTTGAATTCTCCCCTTGGCTAAACTCCTTAAGAAGCTAAACACTTCCTGTTTCCGCATTTAGACGGGTGTTATTGTCCAATAGACGGTGTCTAATTGACCACTTTGTCAAGTGGGCTTTAAACCCTATTTCTCTCTCTCTATCTAATTCACCAATCAAAACGCAAGATTCACCCTTAAACATGTTACTATTTATTTTAATTTGAATTTACAGAAGTGGTAGGAGCTTTATTCAGTGTATTATTTATATGGATGGTATCAGGAATTTTGTGTTATATAGCTACATTACGAATTATTCATGAACATTATAAAGATGTCAAACCTGATGAAATGTTGATTACAGCTGGTCTCGGTGTTGTTTTTAACTTAATGTAAGTATTAAAATTGTATGTTTTGCTGTAATTAGCAAAGTTTAGTTTATCTCGACCACAGAGATAAGTTTACCCTTTGTTTATCTCGCCGGCCATTTTGAACTCGGCAGCATTTAATTCTAGAAAATCCTGTCAATCTGTAGCCACGACAGTCGGAGTTAAACAACTGAATTCACGCTGATTAATGGTCGGCGGGTTTCACCAGAGATAAAATAGGGTTAAATTTTATTCAAGGGATCGAGATTGGGAAGCAGCAGGTCGTCGTTTGACATATTTTGAAATTATCGTAAATTAAACTATTATTGCAAAGTTTGATTCTGTAAAAGGACTCTCGGTCCAAAATGGCTACAGCTGATAAATTTTAGATATTATAAATGTTGAATCTCTAAAATGAAATGTGGTTTAACGTCTGACTGTTCTGTTCTGACTTGGATATTGAAGGCAGGCATAACACCATACAGCGCGCTATGGGGGAAATTTTGCCCAGACAGCAGCACTTTGCCTATACTCTTATATCAAATTCCAACTGCCAAACTCGTGGAAAACCTTGGCAGAACAGAATTCTTGGTGTTTGTATTTACACGGAGATAGATATCAAAGTTTCACAAAACTTTCTCATCAGAATTTAAAGCTGATGGTTGGTATGTAGATGGGAGCGGGAAAACTAGTCTGTGTGTTCAATTTTCAGAATGTTTTAGTGAAATCAGTAGCATTGTCTGGTTTTCGGAACTTCATGAACGTAGTAATTTACCATACCTTTGTTTTCTTTTATTTAAACGTACCTATCATTTTTTTAAATTCCAGAATGGCAGGTGTTTTGCACACCAACGTATTTTGCTGCCTAAGTGTTGAACATTCTCATTTTGGGCATAACCATTCCCACAGTCCAGGTGATAGCCATTCTCATACACCGTTCAAGGATTCTTCTCATGCATCTTATGGTACGAATAATGGAAGTGACGCGACATATCAGTCCATGGAAGAATCACCGCCTAGCTCGGAAAACATAAACGTGAGGGCTGCGTTTATTCATTGTGTGGGTGACATCATACAGAGTTTAGGAGTTTTTATTGCGGCGTTAATTATAAAATTAACGGTAAGCTGTTGATGGTAAATTTTAAACCTGACAATTGTAAATTATAAACTTACGGTAAGCGGGCGATGGTTAATCATAAAACTGCCGATGATAAAATATAAAACTGACGATAAGCTGTCGACGGTAAATTATAAAACCGACGGTAAACTGACGATGGTAAATTATAATACTGGCGATAAGCTGTCGATGGTTAATTATAAAACTGACGATAAGCTGCTGACGATTAGTTATAATACTGACGATAAGCTGTTGATGGTTAATTATAAAACTGACGATAAGCTGCTGACGATTAGTTATAATACTGACGATAAGCTGTCGATGGTTAATTATAAAACTGACAATAAGCTATCGGCGGTTAATTATAAAACTGACGGTAAGCTGTACATGATTATTGTAAAACTGACGGTTGGGTGTCGATAGTAAAACTTTCTGGTAACCAACACAGGAATAGAGATCCCAACCATCACCCTCCCCCACCACAACCACCATCACACACACACCACCGCGTGGTGGAATTGGTTTACGTAAACGTGTCACACGTGACAAGTGTTAAAATCATGCTTAAGAGCGATATGGTGCTTACGGATATTTAACACACAATTGCATGCAGACCACAGGTGATAGTTCTTTGTTCGCTGGTATCTGGAGGTAAACGTCCAATTTCACCAGGGGTGATTTCGTAGACAAGTGATATTTCTCCCGTTTATTCACAGAAACTAGATTGGAGAACAGGCAGAACCCTAATATTATAGTCCCCTTCTCCCGTTAGAGTCTCCGACCTAGTAAACTTATCCTCACAGCACACTGTATGCCCATCTTCATTAACCCAGTCGAAGCAGAACAGTGGGACGTTAAATTCAATTTCATTTCATTTGTGTATTGGAGCCACGGTGGCTCAGTAAGTAAGTCTCTGTCACAGTAGCCAGGTGCTTATGGGTCGGGTGTTCCTGCACCGTTTCCCCTTGTCAAGGTGCGAAATGGAGGGTCTGGCAAGGAACACCTGTCTTTTGTAGGATGTTACATTTTTTTTCTTTGATTAGCTATTTTTCTGATTTGGTTAGATTTCGATGAATAGGATAACAATGATTGTTCTAATATGAAATGGAATTTAAATAATTGTAATATTATATCAACAATTTTCTTTTTCACATATCATTGCAGACTGAACCAAAATATCGTCTCGCTGATCCCATCTGTACGTTCATATTTTCAATAATCGTCTTATTTACAACGATAAACATCGCTAGAGATGGTATACGGGTAATCTTAGAAGGTAAGTAACATTGTGTACTGTTATAGTCATAATTAGATAATGCATACGTTATTTAACTGTATTGATATGGCCTCACTCCTTGTTTAAACATGCCACCCTTTGAAGGGCTCATAACTGTTAATAACCCCCTACCCGTGCAGTTTTATTGTTTATTAGTTATCAGTCTAATTAAAATATAGATCTATATTTCGTTTCGTTTTTTATACTTTCGATGGCCTACACTCATGTAGATCTAACAGGTTATAGTGGGAGCTCGCGTTCTATGACGTCAGGTATCAAGCACGGGACATTTGACCCGATAACGTCGGTCATTCGATTAACCAATTAGCGACCGCCATGCTTTTTAAAATCTACTTTTGTTTTGTTTTGATTTCTATCCGTTGGTAATATCTACCCACAGCTCCACGCATGAAAAGGTCAAACGGTCGATTCGACAGACCAATTGATTGGCTGACCCCTCATTTCAGGCAGAATACCAGTTAAATAACAGGTCCTCCAGATCAAAGAATAGTAAAGACAAGTAAAAACGAAATTTTGAACTAATAAAAACGAAACGAAATTGGATCTGTGTTTTAATCAGATTGATTAGTTATTACCTTGTTATGTTTGTTGTTTTTGTTAAATATCCTTTACTCCTCATATTATTTCTATTACTGTTATTTCAATCCATGTAGATGGTTTCTTATTAATTTCAAGTTTACTAAATTGTCAATTTTGCTTGATAACGATAAGAGGATACTCTTCGAAACGTCGCGATTTTTAGAATAAACTAGTGATTGTATCCCATAAAACCTGTGTTCTTTTAAGTACCATTGGTTTCGTATGGACTTATGCTAGGTTCCCACTGTAACGATTCGAGCTCCGATTGAAATCGTGGCTTTAATGGTGGAGTAATGGTGGTGATCCTATCGGCATTTATCATATATATATATATATATATATATGGAGGTAACAATCTGTGCGTGTTATCATTATGGACAATCCTTCCGTAACGTGTAATTAAGTACAACGTTAGTTGGATGCATCACTGAAAACGAGAGAGATAGGGGGAGAGAGAAAAATGTGTTTAACGTCTACTCACCACAACCTAAGTCATTTCGGGACGAACAAATGGTTCAATTCCATATCAATAATTTGTCTGCGTGTAAGGGGTCTTAAGCAATGGGGGGACACCGAAGGACCAGAAGAAAACCAACGAGGTTGGACAGATTAACATTCAGGAGTTCGATCCTACGATTGTATCTATTTTATGTCGCATTTCATCGATTTTTATTTTAAATGGTTAATACTTTCTGAAATACCTGGAATGGCCATCCCATTGATTTCTGTCTTGAAAAATCGTGGTTTGTAGACACAGCCATGTTTGTTTTCTTAGTTATCTGGAAGAGCCTAAGAGGACAGAGGGTGCTGGGTTGACTTTGAGTCGTTTTGCTCTACATGGATGTGTAAGTGGTTGTTTCGGTCCAGTGGAAAATATCTCTTTTGAAAGCGTTATTTACTAGACCCCAGACCACGATTGTTTGTCCCACTGATTTGAATATTTAATTCCCTTCCGTCCGGGGGTTGTAACTTTTGATACCGATATAAGCTAAATACAAATTGTAATTGCTTTTGTGCTGAAACGTGATGGAATTTTGACGGAGGCTGCTGTGGGACACATTCAAGAATAACTCGATTCACAATATCCATTGGATATATGGCGGTTAGCATAGTTATTCATTGGTTTAAAATTTGCCTTGGGAACTGGAACTATTGAAAAGTTTAAAACTTGAACTAAGACTGGTATGGTGATCTACTAATTTTCTATGTAGCGTAATTCCCAATGAAACCTTCAATAAAAATAAAATTACTATTATTATTATTTAGACAATTATTATCGGAAATCGCTGAAAAACAATAGGCTTCTTCGTCTTATGACCTTAAACACTGTGTATAAATTTAAAGTCAATCGGATATTAACTTTGGCCTTTAGAGCGTCCACGAGATTTTTAAAAAAGATCAAGGGCCATAACTCTGGCACTAATTATCGGAAATCGCCGAAAATCATTAGGATGTTTCGTCCCATGAACTTAAACACTGTGTATAAATTTAAAGTCAATCGGATATTAACTTTGGCCTCTAGAGCGTAGACAAGATTTTTTGAAGTGATCAAGGGCCATAACTCTGGTAGTTATTATCGGAAATCGCTGAAAAACAATAGGCTTCTTCGTCTCATGACCTTAAACACTGTGTATAAATTTAAAGTCAATCGGATATTAACTTTAGCTTCTAGAGCGTCCACAAGCAATTGTGGACACCGGACGGACGGGGACGACGACAATATACGACCACATTTCAATGTGGGCGTATAAAAATTAAAATTACATTTCCATCATCCAGGTGACCGGCGTATATCTGCAGCCTTATTTAAAGGGCCAAACTCGATTATATTTTGGAGAACTGCATAATATATTGTGTAAAAAGCACTTTAAACTCTACCCTACAAGTTAATTTCAAAGCTTAATTTTAAACGTTGATGAAGCGAAATTATGGTCTAAGATGAGTTAATCTGACTTTTGAGAATGCCAAACTTAGTTGAACCATTAATCTCTAATTAGCTTGTTACTGATAAAACCTTATCACAGATTATTGTAGACACTTTTCGAAAAAAGTCCCTCCACGTGATCCAACCATTTTTCTGCGAAATAAGCAAGGTGAAAACGGGAAAAAAGTATTAATCCGAACAAAAAAAATATTGTTGTTTCACCGAAGCTTCAAAGTGTGAAACCCTATTAAGTATTATTGTCGCGAAACAAACGGGCGAATTCTCTTGTACCAGACATTTCTAACCGAATGCACCAAATTTGTAAAGTACCTGTCTACCCTAATGCGATATGCAAGTGTTCCATTTAACGCAGGATGAGTTGTAATGTTTACATTCTGAGAAAATGACCATGTCGAAAAATGTGGAATTTACAAGAGAAAACTGGATTTTATCGGACTACTTATCACTTAGACTAAGGCGAAAAATCCAAGGGATGGAAATTCCAGGTATATCCCAAAGTTTTAGCCATTTTAATTAAAAAATGAAGAAATGTCAAGCAATTTTCCGAGTCGGATTAATTACTGGAACAGACAGTAACTACGATTGCCTGTCAGACTGACCAGTAAAGGTAGACCAGTTCCATACCAATCTAATTATTCCTGTCAGTTTTATAACAGATTTTACTTTATACAAGTAATACAAATTCTACGGCATGCTAAATTCTACTTTTGGTTTTATGTTACAGCTGTTCCCCAGGGGATTAGTTTTGAGAGTATTAAAAGTGAATTAGAGGCCATAGAAGGAGTTAAAATGGTCCATAGTCTCTATATCTGGCCTCTAACCGTTGGACGTAATGCTGTAACAGTTCATCTTGCCAAAGGTAAATTTATATAATACATCTTGTAGTTTGGAATATTGATATGCAAATCTAAGCTACAATTACCCCATTTGACTATACATAATGACACAGGGTATAACACTGCACCATTCGTCATTTCAAATAACTAACATGGTCTAATCGCCACCAGTCTCCCCGTCTAGATTGTAGTGTTTCCATTGTGGCGGGAAATATCAGGGGGAATAACTCCCCAGGGTAAAACAAGGGTTACCTCTCTTAATAACACCTCGCTTGAAAATGATCATTAAGGGAGAAATGGGTTTCACATCCACTCGACACAAACTAGATCATTTCGGGACTTACATATAGTTCAATTTTATTTCAATTATTGGCTTGTGCGTAGGGGTCTTCAGCAGTGGGAAGAAACCGGAGGACCCGGAGAAAACCCCACGCCTTGTCACGTACAACCCAGGAATCGAAACCCCGCCTTGTCACGTATAATCCAGGAATCGAAACCCCGCCAGCTGACTCAATGACAGACCTTATGATACAGTGCGCACGCGATAAACATCCCCCCGCATTATCATGATGAAATTACATAATTTGCATAACTAGAATGATAGCTAGAACTCTGGAACGCAGAACTTGAGGTGTTTCGACGTTTCCCATACTAGCACGGACTAATCAACGTCGTGGCCGGTCGGTGATCTAACGTTGCCGATTAGTGAACGGGTGTTCGTTCGTTTGCTGCTTCTAACGAGGGCAATATATGCTGTTTGATTTTCGAATTAATGCGGCCACCATTGATACCATTCTATAATATGACTGCACTTCCAGTTTGGGGTTCATTTTCAAACACAGTACATAATCTTTTTTTTTTAAAGTACAAATGTTTTACATTTCGGAGATTGATTTGCGTACTTAAAGGGGACATTTTGAAAGGAACCATTTTAACACGATTACTTCGCCTTTAATTGAATCACTTAAAAATATTTTTCAGACGCAGAATTGGATAATCCCGACATAATGGAAACAGCCACCAGAAAATTAAAATCGGAATTTAATTTTTCGTACATAACCGTACAAGTGGAAGATTATAATTTTGAAATCATGTCGAAATGTACAGATTGTAAACAAATATGTTCATAAACAATGCCTGTTTTATATATTTAAAAAATGCAGGTGTGTCGACATTTCATTTAAAATTAATTAGAGTTCATATCTATTTCATTTACAATTAATTAGAGTTCATATCTGAGTTCATATCTATTTCATTTACAATTAATTAGAGTTCATATCTATTTCATTTACAATTAATTAGAGTTCATATATATTTCATTTATTCGATTGAATTACAATTAATTAGAGCTTATATATATTTCATTTAACCGACTTGATTACAATTGATTAGGAAATCTTCAGATTACAGCGTCTTACATCTTTAATTGCTTACCTACAATAGAACAAAACAGAAAAATCTAATAGTGATTTGTATCCGCCTTGCAATAAGAAACGATGAAATAGTTTTAAACCGAAGTGGACAAAGGAAATGGTGAAAGAAAGATCATCTTATATCTGACATTCGCTTTTGTCAAAATACCGGTAATGACGTTTGCTTTCGTCACTATACCGGTAATGACGTTTGATTTGTATTGAAAGATGGCGGGTCTTTATTTTGGCTTCAAATGTTATATATAAACTATTACTTAGACAATTATTATCATGAAAGGCCAATAATCAACTCTCGAGACCATCGGATTACAGAGATTTAAACGCCCGGAAAATTCTAACTCAACGATACAATGGATAATCGAGACAGTCTTGTTTGTCCAGGTCCGTTGCTACGATAATAAACAACCTACGCTACATCTTCCATCAATGGATAATCGAGACAGTTTCGTTTGTCCAGGTCCGTTGCTACGATAATAAACAACCTACGCTACATCTCCCATCACTCATAACTTATGATGATTAAATTTTAAATGCGTAACGGGCTGACAGGAAAGGAAATGTGGTTAAACCCCATTTCCTTTCATTTTGGTCATCCATGAATGTAGTGCAAAGTTATTAATAGCATTTTGTGTTCGCGTTTTCATATAGTTTTGGGTGAATATTCGTCATTTTGAACCGTAGGGATAACAAAGTTAAAAGTTACATTATGTGGGGCGAACAGTCGCATGTTTACTGGTATGCTGCTTCCAGCTTGTGTATCTCAACATTGCCATAGCAAACCACATAATATATGCTTTTGAACAAAACGTTGTAATCTACGAAAATTGAATTTGGGGAAACATTCAAGACTGTCAAAATTGAATTGATGATGTATAGTCGTAATAATTGTATTAGTCAGCGCTATCCATCACACGTGGTTTAATAAAAGTAAACATATATAATCACACCTACCTAACCCTTGCATCTCAGATTACCCACGGTATAATATACGTACTCAAAACTGTCCCCTGGCAAAATATAAACAAAATATGTACATTTGAGAGAGAGAGAGAGAGAGAGAGAGAGATAGAGGGAATCCCACATTAGCACATAGGTGTAGTAGCTAAAGACGTGCGTTCTGCCCGGAGCTACACTCGGATTGAGCCGACCGGAGCAGACAGTCCAAAGACAGGTGCCACGCCCCCACAGACGCGCCCCTCGCGCCTGACTCCAGCCGAGACGAAGTAGTCCAAGCCGGTTGCTAATCGCGACGCAGCTCAAGGCAATCTCCTTCAACAGAATGAGATCGATCTTCGATGTAAATGATGCGACCATATAACGCCCAATAACCAATATAATTTTGCAACTTTACGTTTAGCGTCAACGACATTATGAATAGTGACACAAAAAATCTCATATATGTCTTGACGTGTCGGGCTTGTGAATTATTTTATATAGGCGAGACATCTACTCATCTACGGGATAGAGTACGCAACCATCGACGGGATTGTAATATTGAAAATGCGCCCTTATTTGTAAATATCTTTAAATGTGCGAAACAGCTACAAATAAAATTTCAAATTTTCATTTTTTATAAAATGAAAGTCGATGACACCACGAAAAGGAAATTAATGGAAAATCATTTTATTAAAAAATACGTTCCTCGACGTAATAGCCAATAAGTAACAATTGGCGATTAGTTTCATTAATTTTTCTTAAATCAATCCCGTGATTATCTTCCACTCATTGTTCCAAAATTGAACCCATATACTGCAGATTAACACACGTGTGTACATGTATTGTATTAGTTAGATAAACTGTGTAACCATAGACAATGGTAACTATAGCCAATTAAAACCACAGTGTTACTACATGTATGTAAATATGTATAAATATACCATACTGTCCATCTTTATACACTAACATAATTTATGAATAGTCCCAAGACGGACGAAAAGTACTTTAAAATGTTAAAATTTTATTAAACCTGTGTTGAAATCAGTTTGTGTCGGCATACCTTTTATCTCTTCGTCGTTTACTGTGAAACAAAGTAGTACAGCTTTGCGGTTGTACTAATAATTTTGGATATATATATAGAGAATCTCCTACGAGTGTTTTATGATATCAAAAAATATCAACACAATAATAATAATAATAATAACAGATTTATATAGCGCAAGATTACACTAAAGTTTCTAATGCGCTTCCAATTCACTAACACTATGAAAGAACTAATTGAATAGGTGTGTTTTCATCTCGCGTTTGAATTGGTCAACAGAGTTAATCATTCGTAATTCTTTGGGAAGATTATTCCATAGATGGGGGGTTGAGTATGAGAAAGCTCGTTTCCCTAGTTCTAATTTCACAGACGGAGTTATCAGTTTATTTTCTGATGATGACCTCAAGGTTCTTGTGTTGTTCTCGCATCGTTTTAACAACTGTTTTAAATATAATGGTGATTTGTCATTCAATGTTTTATGAGTTTGCAGCAAGATTTTGAAGACAATTCGTTTTTTGATGGGCAGCCAGTGTAGGGAACGGAGTACTGGGGTGATATGTTCAAATTTACTTGTTTTAGTTAAAATTCGTGCTGCAGAGTTTTGAATGTTTTGTAGTTTTTTAATTTGATAGTTGGGAAGTCCATACAGCAGAGCATTGTGGTAGTCTAGTTTTGTCGTGATGAAGGCATGAATGAGATTTTCTGTTATTTCTGGAGTGAGATATTTCTGTATTCGGGAGATCTGTTTAAGGTGGTAAAAGGCGGATGAATATATTGACTGTATATGACACCTGAATGATAGACTAGGGTCAATGGTAGCTCCAATATTTTTTGCCTTTGATGTAGGGATAATTGTTTCCTCTTGAAAATGAATATTTATTTCGGCGAATTTGGATAGTTGCTGTTTTGTACCAAGAACCAGAAGTTCGGTTTTGTTAGGGTTCAATTTTAGAAAGTGTCTAGTCATCCAGTCATGTATTTCAGCAAGACAGAGTTCTGTATCTTTAACTGTTTGTTTGCAAGAATTGATATCGAAGCATAAATATAACTGTGTGTCATCGGCAAACAAATGTATGGATAAACCATGTTTCTCTGCTATTTTTGTTAATGGTTTAGTAAAGATGATAAATAATATCGGTCCCAAAACAGAGCCTTGTGGTACACCGCATAAAAGAGAAAGTTCACGTGACTTGCTGCCCTTGACATCTACAGTGACACTTCGATTAGTAAGATAGTTTTTGAACCACAGCAATACCGTATCGCGAAGACCAATCTCTTGCCGAAGAGTACTAAGTAGGTCTTCACTATCTAACGTATCGAATGCTGCACTTAGGTCAAGTAGAAGAAGGATTACACACTGTTGGCTGTCTAAAGCTCGATAAATATCATTAGTGATCTTTATCAGGGCGGTTTCGGTGCTGTGGTATTGTTTATATGCTGACTGAAGATGGTTCTCGAGGTTGTTACATTTCATATGTTGGTTAAGCTGAGTTAAGACACATTTTTCAATGATTTTGGAAATAAAACTTAAATTGCTTACGGGTCTGTAGTTTGTTAAGGAATCCGGATCTAAAGATGTCTTTTTCAAGAGGGGTCTGATGATTGCTTTGCCAAGGTTATTGGAAAACTCACCACTGAGGAGACTTGTATTTACAATTTCTGAGATTATCGGAAGAAAAATATCAACGTTGTCTTTTAACATCCAAGATGGTAGTGGATCTAGTTCACTTGATTTAGGTTTCATTGATAGGATAGTATTTTTAAGTTGGTCATCGGATACGGGCTAGAATTCCGAAAGTGTAGCATCTACCGTATCTCTGTAGGATGGAATGTTGTCGGACGAACTTGTAATATTGGAGGTAATGTCATTTCTGATCTTTAGGATTTTATCATTAAAGTAATTGACAAAAGTATAAGCTAATTCTGTTGTAGAGGTATGGTCAGGTAGGATATTGTTGTATCTTTCTCGATTTAGAAGATCATTTACTACATTGAAGATTTGTTTCTGATCCGAACCGCAATCTGACAGTTTTTTTATTGTAATATTCTGTTTTAGTGGACCGAATTAAAGATGCAACATTCTTAATTTCTGTTTTGTACTGGTCTTTGTGAATTATAAGTTGTGTCGACCTCCATCTCCTTTCTGCCTTTCGTCTTGTTGATAAAGTGAAAAAACGAGGCTCTGCCGAATTTTTTTTTTTTACTTTATCAACGAGTGTTGATATTTTTTGATATCAAGAAACACGAGTTGGAGATTTTATTTATCACCCAATCCTTTCTTACATGCACAAATACATAAATATAATTCTTTGGTATATATTTCACTTTTACCGAATCTACAGCGTAGTGATACATGAGTTTTTTGACAGCAGTTTAGCTATTGCAAAGTCCTATATTTTGACCCAGTATTTCCTTCAAGGTCAATTAAATTAAAACAGTTTCTTTTTAACAAAAAAAAGATCACTTTTTATTTAAAATAAGTTTTTCTTTAAAATAAAAGAAAGTAGTTCCTTTTTGATTGGCCAATCAAATTCAGTAGATTATGTAATTTATCATACAAGCGATATCTACTGTCAAATGTGTTATAGGGTGATAAATATATATATATATATCCAAAATTATTAGTACAACCGCAAAGCTATATATATCCAAAATTATTAGTACAACCGCAAAGCTGTACTACTTTGTTTCACGGTGTCACAATTCATATTGTCGTTGACGCTATACGTAAAGTTGCGAAAATTATATTGGTTATTTGGCGTTATATGATCGCAACATTTACATCGAAGATCCCGGCATATTATCAGTGATACTATTTTTTACCGGTCGGTGCTGACTTGCCATAAAACATCATTTCATTTTATTGGTGTGTATGTACTTAATTCTGTGGTAGCTGGAATTCGAAATAACAGTAGGCCGTAGCGGCGCTGTCCGGGCAAAATTCCTCTCATTGTACTATGTATTAGCAAATAAAGATATACCTACCCGTATCGCCTATTAAAATGGCTGTTATCGGCAAATCTTCCTTATATCGAATAAATCCTTCGTCAGCTCGCAATACGTTATCATTCTTCTGACAGTTGCACCTCAAATTATCAACACATGTATTATTGATATGACATGCGCAGTCCATCTGACCCTTGACACCTCCCATTAAATAAGTAGCTAGATCGCCTGTTCGTGTGGTTAAACCAGCAAAATTGATTACGCGAACATTGTGGCATTCAAATTTAATGAATTGTTCACACTCTGCCGAGGCATTTGCTATGTTTATAATTTGATTAAGATCATGGTTGTAGTTAATAGTACCATTAAACTCATAACGTCGGTCATAGCCCTGTACATATGTTCTTTCGGCTCCACAATTACCTGTAATATATCGCATAGCAAGTTAAATATGTTCTTTCAGCTCCATAATGACCTATGATATATCACATAGCAAATGTTACAAAGTCAGAGGGGTCAAAACCAAAAGTACGACACAGATGTCAGTAGTGTGTGTGTCCACCATGGGCTCTTACGCATGCTGTGCAGCGACGTCTCATGGAATTAACCATCTGTGCCGTACTTTTGGTTTTGCCCCCCCCCCCTTGACTTTGTACCGTTGATTACAGATTAAACGTTCATAAGTGTACAAATGTGTTGTTATTGATGTGTTCCCGTTTGAATATTGTTCACAATAAGAAGCAAAAGAAATAAGATATGTTTACACGATCATTTTGTTATACTAAAAACTAAGGGATGCGTTTTCTATGGAGCTTAGTATATATCACATAGCATTTTACATATGTTCTATTATCTACACCCATAGCGTGACACATGTCCATTGGCAACATCATGACATACAACATAACACACACCACTTACTACTACTACCTGGTGTTTTAACGTCCGCTTCCACAGAAGTGATATCGCAGACAAGACATAGGAGAGCCGCGGCTTCTTCCTGTTTTAGAATATGATTTTGCAATCTTTCCATTTGCGGCCTTGGGCCATGGAGTAGGTTTAGTGGGAAGTTCTTCCATTTATTTAATAAAAAAACCCATATTGTTTGGTAGTTGATCTGTAGAGACAGCATTTATGTGGACACATGTGTCTCGTCACTGGATTGGTAAAAGTCATCATTGTGGGTTTAGTGTTTAGGTGCCAGGCCCGCCTTATCGTGGCCTCCCCTTACTCCACTGATCCCACTTCGCAGGTTTGGTGCCTTTGTAGCGGATCAGTGTTTAGATGCCGAGTCCGCCTCACCGTACCCCCCCCCCCCTTACTCCACTATCCTGCTAATTTGGTGTATCTCCCTTCTGTAGTTTAGTGTTTAGATGCCGAGCTCGTCTTATCGTAGTCCCCTCTTACTTCACAATTCTACTTAATCCAACAGTGTTCATTAAGTCGTGGATTAATTCGAAGATTTGCAGCTTCAGATCTGGTCTTGGAAAGAGTAGGTTCTTAGTGTTGAGTGGTATATTGTTGGTCTCCATAATCCCCACTAGTTCCATTCTCTCTTCCTTGTATACCCCGCAGTCTACCAGGACATGGTTGGTGGTACATTCTTCTCCGAACTCACAGACGATGACTTGGTGTTTGTAGTCTCGCATCCGCTCTTTCACCCTTAGTTTCGATATAAGTTTGCATATATCTTTAATTCCCAGAATGAATTGACCTGTCTTTTTACCATACTGATAGAACTGTAGTCGGATGTTAACCATTGTCTCCAAGGTTTTGCATAGTGTATATAATAACAGATTAAGCTTCCCGTGCAGATTGCTTTACCATTCAAAGATCTTGCGTAACTCAGGACAGCTGTGATGATTAATGACTTCCTAACGACCTTTGTCCATCTGTTAGTCTTATCATGTTTACTGCCATCTTTTGACCCCCAGCGATGTGATAAGATCGCTAATTGATTTCATGGGTTATGCAATGATATATCCTCAATTGTGTAACACCATTGCTTCTAGGGGGCCCTCGACATTCAGCGAAACAGAAATATAATTTATGTTATCGCTGACGTAGATAGCAAGACCACCGCCACGTGTCATGCTTCCCGGTCTGTCCCTTCTCTGACAAGTGTATCCGCGTAGGTGGATGTCGCTCTTCTTTGGTAATAGTTTGGTCTCTCGTAGGCATCGTACATCTTTGGGGTTGCGGTTGATGTAGTTTCTCAGCTCAGCACACCTGGGAGTCAGTCCATTAACATTAAGTTGTAGCGCTTTTACCTGGCCCGCCATGATGACTGTCCGAGTGGATGCCTCTCAATGTTAGGGTTCTATTGGTCTACTGGTGTCTCGTTTTCCATAGAAGGTACCTCATTGGTGTTCGCCTTTGGTGTTAACACCGGCACACAACTGGGCATATCGCCAGTACTGTAGTGGCGAACATGAGATGTCATCCTACGCAGTGCGAGATTTACCTCTTGATCATTTTTCTCGGCTTCCTCGTCGTCATCCCTAGATCTCTTCTTGACCGTGTTGATCGAGTTGATAAATGCGTCTGCGTTGACCATATACGTTCTCAGCTTCCCTAGAAGGCTTGTCCGTTTTTGTTGTTTAGCCTTCGTTTAACACTGCCACCTCCAGAAACTCAATCATGAAGCTCATGAAACCACTTTCCGTTTTGAATTTCGGTATAAAGTGCTTTTCATCAGCTTTCGTTTTCGGTTCCTCTTGTTTCGTTGGGTTGAATTTCTTGTTCCTCCCTCTTTTTTACGGCCGGAAAGGTCAGTCACGGACAGAAGGATCGACAAGAGGTGGTTCTAATTGTTACTCTAAAGTAGAGTGATTGGTGTTGATACAATGATTAGTTGTGTGATTACCTGATGATCTGTTATTGACCCTTTCCACACAGATCCAATAGTTAACCAGTTTTGGTTATACCAATTAACTATAGGTTTCCTAATAAGCTGCCAATCAAACCACGTGATGTAAATAATTAGCCATGCGGTGTGAATTGGGCCACAGCGTACTGTTTTGTATGAGTGATTTTACGCGACGGCTGTGTGTTACTAAACGTTAAAACACCATAAATTCGTGTTTATAATATCCTAACAAACAGCCCACTCGATAAGATTTTTGGCCCAAGGATGAGTCGTAAACACAATACAGCAGTAAAGTTATACCAAATCTGTATGCTTTCTATAGAGACCAGTGAGCGTGTTGAACCAAATATGTCACTTCCGGGTTTAATAAAAATTAATTTCTCTTTTACAAAAACTTTTTTACTTGGGTTACAGAGGGGATTATTTCTGAATATATATTTAAGATTTATGGAAACCCTGTTGAAAATCGTTGGATTTCCCCTTTAAAGCGAAAATATATGAGAAAAAAAAATATTTAAAAATAGCCTAGAATAAAAAAAAATCTAAAACAAACTGAAAATATGAGAAATAAATATAGAAATAGCCTAAATAAATCTAAAATAAACTGAAAATGTAAAGCTAAGTAAGGCCAAGACTAGAAACTAACGTTGCGAATAGAAAAAAAATAAATGAAATTTGAAGGAAAGTAGATATAGTTATAGACAGAAGTACCTAGCGAAAAATAAAACAAATGGGTACCTAAAAGACACCCCCATCCCCCCAAAAACCCTACAAATCAAAACTAGAATTCAGAGACAAGAAAAAACTGCGGAATTTAGCCAAAAATAGGACTAAAAATAGGTTGCCAGGCAACGAAACATACGCCGACACAGCAGCCAAATCGTCCGGGCAGTCAACAAGAGTTGTCGCATATTAAGGAATTATCAGAAAATCATTAGAATTTGTTTGGTTTTTATAATTAAACGTTTTTTTTAAAACATATAATAATTGTGACCTCCAGAGGCACCGCAAGCTAAAAAGGGTGATTTTTAGTACAACCAGGGGACATAATTCAGGAAGTAATGACCCAATGGGCGCAAATATCGAAAAGAACCAAGATCTTTGGGTTATAAACATACATGTCAAGTTTCATCAAAATTGGTTCAAAATTGTGACCTCTATAAGGTCCACAACCTTGATATAACATATTTTCACACTATTCGCGTACAAACGACGGCCATTTTGTCCTTCAATTTTGGTCCGATTTTCACGAAATTCGATCTCAACCTTCATAACCATGGAACAGTGATATAATCAAACGGTTTTTTAAATCGGATAACAATTTTGACCTCCATACGGACCACAAGCTACAAAGGGCAATTTTTCGGACAATCAGGGGCCATAATTCAGGAAATTACGATCCGATGGGCGCAAATATCGAAAGGAACCAAGATCTTTGGGTTATAAACATACATGTCAAGTTTCATCAAAATCGGTTCAAAATTGTGACCTCTATAAGGTCCACAACCTTGATATAACATATTTTCACACTATTTGCGTACCAATGACGGCCATTTTGTCCGTCAATTTTGGTCCAATTTTCACGAAATTCCAACTCAACCTTTATAACCATGGAACGGTGATATAATCAAACATTTTTTTTTAAATCGGATAACAATTTTGACCTCCAAAAGGCCCATTTTTCGGACAATCAGGGGCCATAATTCAGGAAGTTACGATCCAATTGGCGCAAATATCGAAAGGAACCAAGATCTTTGGGTTATAAAGATGCATTTTAAGTTTCATCAAAATCGGTTCAAAATTGTGACTTCTACACTGTTCACAACCTTGATATAACATATTTTCACACTATTCGCGTACAAATGGCGGCCATTTTGTCTGTCAATTTTGGTCCGATTTTCACGAAATTCGAACTCAACCTTCATAACCATGGAACGGTGATATAATCAAACGGTGTTTTAAATCGGATAACAATTTTGACCTCCATAGGGACCACAAGCTAAAAAGGCCCATTTTTCGGACAATCGGGGGCCATAATTCAGGAAGTTACGATCCAATTGGCGCAAATATCGAAAGGAACCAAGATCCCTGGGTTATAAAGATGCATTTCAAGTTTCATCAAAATCGGTTCAAAATTGTGACCTCTACACTGTTCACAAGCTAAAAAAACGTGATTTTTCGTACAATCAGGGGCCATAACCCATGAAGTTACAGTCCGATACATGCCAATATCGAAAGGAACCTATATTTTAAGTTTCATTGAAATCGGATAAAAATTGTGACCTGTAGACTGTTCACAAACAATTGTGGACGGACGGACGGACGGACGGACGAACAGGGGCGACGACAATATACGTCCACATGAAAATGTGGGCGTATAAAAATACAACTATGGAAAAAAAAAACAAACAAAATAAGTAAAAGGAAAAAAGAACAAGTGAAAAATAAATAAAGAAAGAACTTATACCCTATTCAGGTATAAGAAAAAAAGAAGAGACAACCTTGGGACTAAAGGATCTTTGTAGAGTCTTAAAAGTCAATTGGAGAGTCTTTTCTGGAGTCTTAGCTAGGCTACTTTAGCTAAGATAAATTTAGTCGATAGCTTTTGAGCTCTGGTGCAGTAGGTGTTATCAGTTCTATTATATACACCATGATACACAACATGTGTTTTATTGGCGACAAAATAATCTTTAATATAACAGACAACCCGTAAAAGATTTAACATCATAACGCACAGCGAGCTACACACTTCCTGAGGGCTACATCATGACACATGGCAAGCTACACACTTTCTACGAACTACGTCATAACACATGGCAAGCTACACACGTTCTGCGAACTACGTCATAACACATGACAAGCTACACACGTACTGAGAACTACGTCATAACACATCTCAAGTTACACACACGTTCTGCCGAATAGGTCATAACACATGGCAAGTTCCACGTACACGTTCTTAGAACTGCGTCATGTTTATTTAATGTTTGTAGACACCCTCGATACCCCCATTGGTCTCATTCCGTTCTACTGAATTATACCCTGGTTTCATCTATGGGGTATTCACCTATTTAAATTATTAGACATGCAAATAAAAAGGTATCCTAAGGGGTAAATATTTTTATATCAGTTTTTTTAAAATATATTTAATAATTTTTTCGATTAGTCCATAAAAATAGCACAATCATCAAGGGCAGATAATTAGAATACGTGCCCCTCCCATGTGGACTCAGACTGGTAATTATTTGCCCATTGATTACTAGTCTTAGTCCATGGATGGACCCTGGTGTTGGTGGAGTAGGACGGATTGGCCACAAGTAAAACCAAGTATAGTTTGTAGGGTGATGGGTTTTAACAAGAATTACCTATAACTGTATAAACACCATTGTCTGTAACCTCACAAGACACAGTTAAAGCTGGCAGTTTGATATCCGGTTTAATAACTACCGTAGGTGTAACTGATGCTCCCAGTTGGTGAGCCTCGTGACATGTCCTAGCTATAATAACAACAACAACAACACAATAATAATAATAATAAGGAATGAAATAAAATGGGGTTCATAAGTCATATAGTGTGCTATAAGGCAAATGTTGCCCAAGCAGCAGTGCCACGGTCTATTCTTATATCTAATCCCAACTGCCAAGGGGTGGTTTATCGAAATGCAATTGAACCACCACAGCGTTAATAACAAGGTTGAAAGCTAATGATTGTCGCCATATTATATTTTGACGAAGGTGTGCATAATGGTGACTTACCAATTGTACATGTAAATGATGGAATATCCCATTCGCCAGATGGGCGACAACGAGCCTGTGAAGATCCCTGTAGATAAGCACCCTCAATACATTTGTAGTTTACGTAAGCACCAATAGGATGTAAGTTTTGCACGCTTTCTGCTAATGCATTTAGTCTGGGAGGTAGTGATCCGCATCCATCATCTGCAACAAAGTGGCGCAACTTAGTGACAGAAAACATAGGGAGAGAGAGAAAAATTGGGTCATTTTGGGACTAACATATGGTTTCAATTTTATTTCAATAATTCGCTTGTGCGTAGGACTCTTTAGCAGTGTGAGGTAACCGGAGTGCCCGGAGGAAACCCATTAGGTTGAGAAGGTTCTCCTATCGCCATTCCACATACGCTCACACCAGGGATCGAAACCAAAGACGCAAGCCAGCGGTTACCGGCCAGCTAGAGGTCGAAGCGCGGCACTCTAGACCACTAGGCCATACCAAACCCCCAATTCCAAAATAAATAGATGACACATACTTATTCGGTATTTATCTATTTTAAAAAGTATCGAGAAATCAAACTGATACCTGTATACTTAATCTAAGCCTAAGATGTTCACGATCGAACTTGAAGTACCTGGTAGTGAAACTGTACACTAAGCCTCATCACTCTCCATCAAATAGAATCAGAGTTGACCAATCAAACTGCGTATCGCTACATACCCGTAGCAGAGAATTCTCAAGTTATTGATGGAATAAATATATACCCATATTCCTGAAGCCATAACCCGAGAAATCCCTCTCTAGCCATTGCTGGATTGGCTTCTGATACTTGAACTTTTGAGGGAGTGTGTCTATTCTTCCCGTTCAATCAAATCTATCACTTGAGTACAACAACACGGGGCCCTTCGTTTAATCTGGTGTCTTCCCTAAAACTTTGGACAGTGAATTAAGGTATTAAAATGGTGAAAGTGTTTTAGTCTCCATACAGTATTTGTCACGCAATTAGTTTTACTGCAATATTCTACTATGCACTGGTTAATTGGGCATAATAAAATCGTGAGCCATGACGTAAGGTTATGTAAACATATTATTTGGTCCAATTGACGCTCTGTTTTAATGGTAGTGCCTTTGTAACGCAGTTAGCGATTGGTAGTTAATGGGACTATCGACCAATCATAATTTTAGAACAAGAATTTTCCCTCTTTCCCGAAGTGAGTAGTAGTATTGGTTCTAATCAAACGGAACACAGCGAGGAGTATGATCTATACCCGGAGTTTCATAGCTCTCGCCTAATAAAGGGGAGGGCATGGATGGCTGAATGGTTAGTGTGTGCGCGCTATATCATAAGGTCTGTAATTCAGTCAACTAGCGTGCTTTCGATTTCCCGGTTGGACGTGACAAAGTTTTAGTGCCGCCTGTCCAACTTCGTGGGTTTTCTCCGGGTCCTCCCACTGCTAAAGACACCTACGCGCAAACGAATTATTGAGAAAAATTGAACATGTGTTAGTCCCAAAATGACCTCGTTTGTGTCGAGCGGAAGTTAAACTCTCTCTCTCTTCCTCTCCCTGTTATCGTGTTCCAAATTCTCAAACAAACAAAATGCTTATCTCCTCTGTGGAAAATGGCGTGCTTGCCGAATAGACACCTACACCAAGTTTGAACATTCTACCCCAATGAGAAAGAGAGTTATTGTGTTCTAAAGTCTCGACAAATCAGATCGCAGTGTAATCAGAAAATGCTTAGCATCAATCAACTATAATCACGTTTATCGAGCGCCAGTCAAATTGTTTATCGCTCTGCTTACCCTGAGCCGAAACAGCTCATTATCGAACCTTATAAAACTATATACAATTTTTCACCACACTCACTTAGTTATCGTGTCCCAAAGCATCAAACAATCAAATTGCTTAGTTCTGCTTACCCTAAGCAAAAATGTCTATTTTCGAACTCCATCAATACATTTACCTTATGAACGCTTACATATTGTTCGAACATTCTTCCTGAAATAAAAGGACCGTTTTGTGTTCTAAGATCTCGGCCAATCAATTTGATTATCTCTCTCCTCAACCTGAGCAGAGAATGATCATTATCAAACTTAGTCAAGGTACTGATGTAACGAAACTATACATCACGCTTCATCACTTTGAATTAATTAGTTAATGTGTCCCAAAGCATTAACCAATCAAACTCAGCAAAAATTGTTCAACTTCGAAATCCAGCAAGGCATTCATCTACACCAGGTTTTGAACATTCTTGAAGGAAAGTTATTGTTTCCCTCAAAGTGTGACGACAGACAGACAGACGGATAATTGTGTCCTCCAGAGGGTCAACAATCTTAGAGAAAGAGCGAAATGTGGGTTAACGTCCACTCGACACAAAGTAGATCATTTCGGGACTAACATGGTTCAGTTTTACTTCAATAATTCGCTTGGGTGAATGTGATTTTTTCGCTCGTAAACAACTTTGTCGGCATTAAAAGGGTTCGAAAAGAAATTTTCAAATACCATGAAATTAATCTTTGAATGTTGATTTTTCACTAGTTGTCATGCTCAATTCCAAATGCTGACCATCAGTAGACCGACGTCTACATTCTGCTCGCTTTTATAGGCATACTTTAAATGTACCCACCCCCCGTGTAAGTAGATATAACAACGTAAAAGCCAGAGATTTTTTCACATTGCACGATAGTGACACTTCCGGGTAGGTCGACAAACTTCACTTTCTTTATTATTGCATGTACCATCTTTAAAATAAGTTAATTTTATACTATTGACTCTTATTACACATATGCAGACAGTCCAATCTACTGAAACAACACTCATTTATCAGCAAATATTGACAATAAGTGAATCAAACGCTGTTTTTAGGTGTTAACGATATAAATATAAGATGTCCGAAAAAAAACCAAACAGGGGGTTTGTACTCGTGACTGGTAGAATTATCTGCTTAATTGTAGTTGAATGTGGGAGAAATGTTATAAATAACAATAGTCAATCGTTGTTTTGATGAAATATGTTGTCAATTTTGCTTACTTTTTGCGATTGTGATTCGCGTTCGGCATTGCTACGTGGTACTAAATAGGACCATCACGGAGGGTTGAGAGATCAGGTTTGCTATCTAACAGCTTTGTAGCTCATTTTTTTGGCATGGAAAGTTCATTGATTTCTGAGTCGTAAAACGTTAAAGCTAAGCTCAACACTCATGCTTGGGAGGGTACGCCAAAGTTTCGGCGAGATCAAATGGTGAGATTCTGAGAAATCTGATTTGCTGGAAATACATAGAAATAACTTACGGCATTGAGTGTTGTTCACACCATCTTTACATCCGTTATAACACACGCCATCTTCTATTCTACAGCCTCCTGTATTACAGTAGGAACAAGTCTGCAGACACAAACCATTGCATCCCCAATATCCATCTTTACAACCAGTCAAACAAACACCATCTAATTGTCGACATTGACCATTGCAAGTAGAACATGATTCTTCGCACATATCACCATAGTAACCATCTTCACATCCAAAACACCGTCCTGTTCTGTGATCACATTTACCATCCTTACAATGGCTACTACAATTAGTCTGGCATCTTTCACCATAGAGATCACCACGACAACCATTATAACAGACGCCATTTTCTATTCTACAGCCTCCTGGTTTACAGTAGGAACATGTTTGTAGACACAACCCATTAGATCCCCAAAAACCATTTTTACAGTCAGACAAGCAAACACCATCTAATTGTCGACATGGACCATTACAGGTAGAACATGATTCTTCGCACATATCACCATAGTAACCATCTTCACATCCAATACATCGTCCGGTACTGACATCACATTTACCATCCTTACAATGGCTACTACAGTTAGAGTTGCATCTTTCACCATAGAGATCACCATGACAACCATGAGAACATGTTCCGTCTATCTTATCACATGTGTTGTTCAGACAGGTTGTAGGACATCGTATGTTACAGTTGGTGCCATAGAAACCATTTGGACAGTCATCTGAAGATCATAAAGATACCAATACATAGCACAATAAGTCTGACACGACCAACGGCCACGTGGAAACCATTAGTTACTACCCCTGGCCTGAGATATGATGCAATAAATAGCCAAAACTACATTATCTCTTCGATATCTTTGTGTTATAAGCAAACTGTACTGAATGTTAAATCTGATATGATGCAGTAACTAAATGTCAAATAAGATTCTTTGTCTTATTAGACGAGATGAAAACAACATCAGAAGGTCTTAAGATTAACTTGATACAGTGGACTCTGTCACATCCGATCTCTGATAAATCCGAATCTCTTTGACATCCGACATGATTTTAATGTCCCGATTTATTTCCTTATTACTTCAGCCAAAAAATCTCTGGTAGATCCGGACTCTGTACGTTCCGGATTCCGACATCAATCAGCCGTCCCGTCACATGATTTTTCATTGAATCGACACGGTATAATCCGACTTTCAAACGGTGGGTGTACATAAAGGTTTATTATTTATTAAAGGGAATAACATTATGGTGATTCGAAGCTACATTATAGAAATATTACCCTTGCCAGTCATTACACCAGTTGATTGCCCAACCAGGACTATTGTAAAGCGCTAGTTTTTTTTTAAAAGAGATAAACTTTTATTCAAAATTTGAATTGGATATATTATCATATACTATGTGTTGAGTTTTTAAAAACAGTTGATTGCCCAACCAGGACTATATTGTAAAGCGCTAGGTTTTTTTAAAAGAGATAAACTTTTATTCAAAATTTGAATTGGATATATTATCATATACTATGTGTTGAGTTTTTAAAAACATTTAAAGTACAGATTTGACGTCATTATTTGACGTTGGTGTACCATTATTTCGGGCAACTTGCCAATCGTATATCATTCAAAGCGCGAGCAAGATAGTGTCTGTACTTTAAGTTATTTAATGGTCTCGAGCTAAAGACATTGCGTAATATATTGAAATAACACCCTGCCATCGCTTCATGCAGTATCAATATATTAATTAATGCCTCGCTATCGACCATTAAACCATACATTTTGATATATTTATTTTTAATTAGGGTTTCACACTGCGAAGCTTGTGTGAAACACTATTGTTTTTGTTAAAATTATTAACACTATTGTTTTTGTTAAAATTATTATTCTTCTTATTATTCTTCTTCTTTTGTTTTGAGTAGATCTCAGCAACTGCTTGTCGCATCGTTAGGATTTTTTCGGTTTCATTGGGAAAGTGGGTGTGACTTAGAGGATAAAGCTATTTTGAACGTTCTGCGACAATGCGAAATGCCCGAAATCAACGAAGTTATCGTTTTTAAAAATATTGCAGTAATTTTAACAATAATCATTGGATTTTAACTTTCGATACATTTTGGCATAGCCGGAGACATGGCACATAGCTACGCTACTTTCGATTTTTGGCAAATCTTCGAAGATATTAGGCGCCAAATTTTGAAAATTTAAAATTTTACAAAAAACTTTTTTATTTATGAATATTTTCTAGTCGTGTTGTACACAGAATTAAAGAGTCATCTGTCTTGCGCAAAAATGTTAAAAATTTGTCTCAGTAATTTGTTACACAATTGGGGGATGTATAATTGCATACCCTCACGAAATCAATTAGAAATCTTATCATAGGGCTAGCAGACAGTAAAGACTAACAGACAGACAAAAGTCGTTAGGAAGTCATTAATCATCACAGATGTCCTGAGTTACGCAAGATCCTTGAATGATAAAGCAATCTGCACGGGAAGCTTAATCTGTTATTATATAATGACCAGCTGCCAATCCCGGTCCTAATATAATCTGAAATATAATACCTGGAATTAGTTGATTGGCCAATAACTATATGTCCGTCCAGGTAATTGACCCACCCCGACCGGATACTGACCAGTCAGGTTACGATGCATGGGTGTGGTATCAAGAAAACAAGGCTGGACATGGATTCGGCCCAGGAATTAAAAGATTAGAAAACCGTTTTGGGATCAGGCAGGTCCGGGAGGCCATGCTAGGCGGGCGCCTAGTTAAGATACCTCAGGAGTACTATAGTCAGGTCTAGGAGTCGGAGACGAGACGAGAGCTTCTGGAGTTAGCACACTCGTGCTAAGCCAGGCTAATTAAGTCATGACTCCCTCCATATAGATAGTTCTACGGTCGTTTACATTACGATGTTTGTACCTATTGTAAAAAGCAGAATAAAAGAATTATATTTGAAGTCACACCAGTGTTGCATCCATGAACCTGATTTAAGAACTAATACTGTCACATATTAATTGATGCCGTAGACCAGACCAACGCTTGAAGTCTTATACCACTAGACGACCACAGGCCACAGATTTTAGTATTCACAGGTAATTCTTTTTCTAAATCCTACCATAGCGACGGTTCATAAAATGACATTATTGCTATGTATTATAATTTAACTGGAAATCTGCAGTTTATCATCACGCGTCATTAAATATCATGGTGTAGTTACTAAATTTAATATATTGCCTTTCAAGCTAGTAGTGGAACAGGAAAATGGCTAAAACAAAATTGTATATATATTATTTGTTTTAAAATGCGTCATGTTGTTTTTAAAAGATTATGAATTATCATTGGTTGTTTTGAACACATATTTTGGCTTTTAAATTTAGTAGTAGCTAAGTATTATCAGGCTAATAACTGCGAAGTGAAATGTTTTATGATTGTTTAATTATCTGGAATAGAGTTAAGCGTATCCTAATTGAGAGATATAGCTCTTTAAACATTCACACGGTATTAACGGTTTTATCTCTTATAATTTTTGTTGTTGTTATTTTGCCTATATATATTTATGCCCCGAGGTTTACGGGAGACCCGATATTTACGGTAGAGAGTTTTATTTGTAATACCCCAAAGTTTTAATGGGAAATGCCCCGATATGTAACGGGAGAAGTTTATGTTAAGTGGTTTAACCCCAGGAGGGTTGTGCTCGGATTTAAGAGCGAACGTATTGTCTTGTCTTGTGTTGTGTTTAAAAATTATAGAGATAAACCGTTAGTTCTTTCAAAAATATCTTATTTAAGATTGGTTAAATGTGTTCAGATCATTCATTATTCTTGAGATAAAACAATATGACTCCCTAATTTCAATTGTATCCATGTAAATAATACTGTAAATATCGTTAGATCGTTATCTAAAGTCAAATCTGTTCCACTTGCTAATTTGATTAACTATTAATTAAGTTCACTCCATGATATGATACGCAGATGATCAAACTTCGGCACGGGGAGCAGTTATAATACTTTTCATAGCACGTCATAACACCGTTGGGCCAAACGGTATGGAAAAGGAAAAGATTACCGAACAAAACATGGTGGAAAAAAATGCCAATAGTGTAACTACACGAAGCAGGAAAATTCTGACCTCTCGCCATTAAGGGAATCCAATCAGCCAGTGAAGTCGTGAATAAAGAAGACGACAACAATTCATACCTCTCCATACAGTTGGCTTACAGGATAGTGTTTCGCGTCTGTATCCGCGTGTGTGATCATCAAACCAGAGTGCACCATATATGTGAATAATTAAAGTAGTTTGTGTTCGTGATTCCAGACTCCACCATATATGTGAATAATTATCAAGAAAACAAGGCTGGACATGGATTCGGCCCAGGAATTAAAAGATTAGAAAACCGTTTTGGGATCAGGCAGGTCCGGGAGGCCATGCTAGGCGGGCGCCTAGTTAAGATACCTCAGGAGTACTATAGTCAGGTCTAGGAGTCGGAGACGAGACGAGAGCTTCTGGAGTTAGCACACTCGTGCTAAGCCAGGCTAATTAAGTCATGACTCCCTCCATATAGATAGTTCTACGGTCGTTTACATTACGATGTTTGTACCTATTGTAAAAAGCAGAATAAAAGAATTATATTTGAAGTCACACCAGTGTTGCATCCATGAACCTGATTTAAGAACAAATACTGTCACAAATTTTCCTTGGCCGTCGTTGGCTAATTCAGTTTTTCAGTCCTAGATTATTTTGTTATTGTTCGATTTGTATAAAACAAAGTTCATATGCTTCGTTGTCTCAATTGTCATTTTTTGTGTTACCGATAGTGTTATCTGTCGGCACCGGAAGTGGCATAATTGTACCAAAAACTACAATTATATGACTCAAAGAGTGTGTCCTTTCAAGGTGCAAAAAATGGCGGAAGCAGTTTTTTTAATTTCTATTTCATTTTCTTGCAAATTGGATTAAGAGGTGAAAAAACGCGTAAAATTGACCTATTTACAACCCATTCAGGCTTTTCAGATTTTAAAATATTTTTACATAACTTTTATAAACTTGTAGCTATAATCCATACGAAGAGAATGTATGTGAAAATTAGTGTGTAATGTAAGCAGTTGCCGAGAAAAGGCAGTTTTGCATAAGTCACTGTTTTCGTAATTTTGCCTGTAAAATAGTCAATTATTAATGGATATTCACAAAAGTGACATCATTTGATTCAAAAAGCAAGTATGCGTCATATCAAGTTGATTATAATTTAAAATTGACACCGGAAGTGACATCATTTGGTCAAAAACTACATTTTTAACTTTTAAATCGATATTTTGTTCAACCAAGAATTATTTAATATGTAATACGAATATTAACTTTTGGTTTAAATTCACATACTAACAAAACTCATACGGTCATATAGATATCATAAAATTGTTTCTAACTTGTTCGATTGCCGAGATATAGGCGGTTTTCTAAAAGTCACTTTTGTAGGTTTTTGGTCCATAAAAGTGTCAATTATTATTCGATTTTCACAAAATTTTCACCCTTTGAAGCCCAATGTCATAGAGGATGTTATAAAATTAATTTAACGTTTTTAGTGTCACCGGAAGTAATGTCCTTTTTTCAAAAACTGTATTTTTAGCCTTCAAAAAAGATATTTTATTAAAATGAGTCTGATTTTGTAATTTTTTTTAAAATTATGATATTTGATGCCAATCAACAAATAGAATGGACCAATACGATCATACAAATGCCACAAAATCGTCTCTAACTTGCACGGTTGCCGAGAAATAGCCGATTTTCTACACGTCACTTTTCATGGTTTTGGGTCTATAAAAGTGGCATATATTATTATTCGATTTGCATAAATTTTTCACCATGTGATGCCTTTTGCCATTTCTGATTTCATAAAAATAATTGAACATTTTCATTATCACCGGAAGTACTGTACACTTACATACAACAAATGTATAAAATGAATTGATATTGCTGGGTTTAGTTGATTCTGTGTCCATTTTATTTGATGTGAGCAATGCTTATGTGGAAACCAGTGACATATGTTCAAGGGTAACGTAGCACCGAAAGTGACACAAGTTCAAAGGTAACATGGCACCAGTGAAACCCGTCATTCCTGCATGCAGGTCTAGTTATTCTTATTATTCTTCTTTTGTTTTGAGTAGATCTCAGCAACTGCCTGTCGCATCGTTACGATTTCTTTGGTTTTACTGGGAAAGTGGGTGTGACTTAGAGGATAAAGCTATTTTGAACGTTCTGCGACAATGCGAAATGTCCGAAATCACCGAAGTTATCGTTTTTTAAAATATTGCAGTAATTTTAACAATAATCATGGGATTTTAACTTTCGATACATTTTGGCATAGCCGGAGACATGGCACATAGCTACGCTACTTTCAATTTTCGGCAAATCGTCGAAGATATTAGGCGCCAAATTTTGAAAATTTAAAATCTTACAAAAAACTTTCTTATTTATGAATATTTTTTAGTCGTGTTGTGCACAGAATTAAAGAGTCATCTGATTAGCGCAAAAATGTTACTTTGTCTCAGTAATTTTCCTTGGCCGCCATTGGCTAATTCAGTTTTCAGTCCTAGATTATTTTGTTATTGTTCGATTTGTATAAAACAAAGTTCATATGCTTCGTTGTCTCAATTGTCATTTTACCGATAGTGTTATCTGTCGACACCGGAAGTGGCATAATTTTACCAAAAACTACAATTTTGACAGTTATTTACGATCTTCAAAAACAAATATTATTTTTTTGAAAAATTATATGACTCAAAGAGTGTGTCCTTTCAAGGCGCAAAAAATGGCGGAAGCAGTTTTTTTAATTTCTATTTCATTTTCTAGCAAATTGGATTAAGAGGTGAAAAAAAGCGTAAACTTGACCTATTTACAACCCATTCAGGCTTTTCAGATTTTAAAATATTTTTACATAACTTTTATAAACTTGTAGCTATAATCCATACGAAGAGAATGTATGTGAAAATTAGTTTGTAATATAAGCAGTTGCCGAGAAAAGGGCAGTTTTGCATAAGTCACTGTTTTCGTAATTTTGCCTGTAAAATAGTCAATTATTAATGGATATTCACAAAAGTGACATCATTTGATTCAAAAAGCAAGTATGCGTCATATCGAGTTGATTATAATTTAAAATTGACACCGGAAGTGACACCATTTGGTCAAAAACTACATTTTTAACTTTTAATCGATATTTTGTTCAACCAAGAATTATTTAATATGTAACAAATGTATAAAATGAATTGATATTGCTGGATTTGGTTGATTCTGCGTCCATTTTATTTGTGTGCAATGTTAATTTGGAAACCTGTTTAGTGGTTTCGTTGGTACCGGAAGTGACATATGTTCAAGGGTAACGTGGCACCGGAAGTGACATGTTTAAGGGTAACGTGGCACCAGTGAAACCCGTCATTCCTGCATGCAGGTCTAGTTATATTTTCTGTGATATTAAACTCCCGGAGTTCAGGACCATTAATATGATTTCTTACCGCCCTTCCCTCAACTACCATAAATGCCCTTTAATTTCCCCTGCTATCGCTTCATGCAGTATCAATATATTACTTAATGCCTCGCTATTGACCATTAAACCATACATATATGTCAAGGATTTGATATATTTATTTTTAATTATATTTTCTGTGATATTAAACTTTGTTTTTATTTATGTAAGTGCATCTGTGTGATATTGATTTGATTTGTCTCGTTAAATTCACCATTTTTATCCCGGTTGGAACTGAGGTGCCATTAAACAATTTCTCATTCGTTCATCTGATGCTATTTTCGTACCATCCTGCAAGGCCAGAAACAAACTCCCCAGAAATGCTATACAATGTTCACCATAGTGGCTCTGCTCCGATGTTACCCACTCCCGCGCTGGCAACCATCATGAAACGGCACGCGCCTTTCTGACAGCGATAAAATAAACCCCAAAAAATAAATTTAAAAAAATAAGGTGAACCAAGAGGAGTAAGTCTCCGCGTCGGCGTTCACCGATAGTGAAGCTCAGGCTTGTCCGACCAGCCGTCACTCGCTTGAGCCAACTACAGAACAAGAAGCGGCCATTTTGTCAGATAATTTACGTCCGATTTACCCGAAATTCCAACACAAACCACGTGGTGGTGTAAAGGTGATATCTGGGCACGGCTTTAAAATCGGATAAAAATTGCGAAAACTAGAGGGGTCCACGATCTAAATATGCTATTATTCGTATATTCAGTGGCCGAATGCAGGAAATTACGGTCCGATATGCGGGAATATCGATAGGAACCGCGATCTCAGGAACATAAACATATATTTTAGGTTTCATCAAAATCGGATAAACGTCGTGTCATCTAGAGGGTTCATAACCTTGGTATAACATACTTTTACCCTATTTCCGTACAAGGAGAAGTGATTTTATCGGGCAGTTTTTGGACCGATTTTAACGAAATTCGAACCCATCTATCATCAGGGTGTAACGGTGATGTAACTGAAATGAAATGGGGTTTAACGTCCTACTCTTTTGCACCTAACCTGGGCTAATGGAAGACGGGATGTAACTAAAAGGTTTAACTCGAAATTGAAAATTCAACCGATCTATGCAGCGTACTACGTAACAAGATGGTGCTATCTTTATTTGCTTCCAAATAAATTATCGGGCCTGTTTTAAATCAAATTGAATCCAAACCGGGAACTATCTAGCGTTGGGTGTTCTGATTATGTTTTGTTAAAAGAAATGTTAAATAATTAATCTGGCTGCACATCAGCGTGTATTAAGCTGTGGAATTTTTTCTTTAACATTCATGAAAATTACACACAAAGAGAATCGCTTAATTTAACCAACATACCTCCGGCCTTTGTAGTTGCTTCCATATTTGTATCTGTGTTTCTTGCGATTTTGCAGTTGTTAAACATGCCAGGGAAGAAACGGCATGCAAATAAAGTAAGATCTTCTGGATCACTTTGTGCTGAAACATACCTAGTTGATACAATTGAAATCCACAGACATATTCTAAGACTTACAGACATATTTAGTTAATAAGTTTATCAACCGATTACAGACTATATAGTAGAAATATATTTATATCTGTTCGTTTTCATTAACTCAGTCTTTAGCTAATCAAACCTTCAGGCATCAATGATAAAGTGTGTATGTAATCGGATTGGTGTCCTTTTGCATAAAAAAGCACTTAAATATATCTAACGTATTTCACGCACTATTCAACATGCCAAATGTCCCATAGTACATATTTTTATGTTAAGCGAGGTAATTGGTACATCCCAATTACATTTTCGGTACACTTCCCAGCAGCAAGACTTGTGGCTTACCCCGCTGAGAAACTACAAATTCTTGTTACTGTTAATAAATAAATAAAAAATATTTCTACTTTTAAATTCCCGAATTATAAAACAAACACAATATTTGTGATAAAGGAAATCTGATAAGATGACAAAATTTTGAATGAATGATAGTGAACTTGAAAAATACATGAAAATGTACAAATTTTTTTCATTCCTGGAGTTTTAGGTCCACTTCCACCAAGGGTGGTATAGTGACAAGTATAAAAATTTTCAAAAACCAAAAATGTACTCTGTGTTGATATTTTTGCTTTGATATTAAAGAAAACATGCTATAATATATAATGAATAAGTTATTTTGACACACACCATTAGATTAGTTACGTCTCTTAATCTGTGGAACGGTTCAAGGCTGATTATTTAGGGGGTCAGGATTTTGAGGGTCATAAAATTTGTAGTCGAAATGGGGTGTAGTCGAAATGGGACGTAGTCGAAATGGTTGTGAACCGGCAAATTATAAGGCCCGAACTTGAACGGTTCCCACGTGTTGTATTTTGTAAGTTCAACTTGTAAGCAAGTACATCAGAGTAAAGTGATCTTGTTAATTAAGTACAACACCGATTGCATTCATTAGTCAAACGCAAGCCACTCCCTGCCATGTGCTGCAACTATAGTAAGTAGAGATGGCCTGCATCACACACAAACAATTCCACAAGACAAATATACAGGCAGAACACAATATACAGACATGAAAAACATCAAACGCACATTATGAATTAAAGTGAATGGATCCACACAAAATGAGAAGCAAACGTACAATAAGGCAATCATTTTAGACATTATTCAACTGTTTCATTACACAAACTATAATATGTCACATACCTATAAGAAACGCAAACTGTGTATGTTGAAGAAATGGAACTATAGAAACTATAAATATATTTGAAAAAAGCCTATATTAAGGGCAATAATCCAGATAGAATTAGGAAACCGCTCAATTTAAATTACAGAACCAGTAGGTATTATTCAATTCTATCATTGCACAAAATGTAATCAGATATATATATACTCGCAAGAAATGTCAAACTTGGTATTTTGAAGAAATGAAAGTTTCGAAATTTCTTTTAAAAACGTGATTGTGTGCATATGATACCCTCAAATTGATTTACCATGGAGTGTATCTCTTGTCATGGTATTGTGTATCTTTATTATAGTTATATTTTTTGTTATAAACATCATAAGTTTGTGAAATATTTTCGTGTAGATCATAGACATTCCTGTATAGAGAGAGACACGGCCGCTGACGACAACACGACAGCTGACGACGAACAGATGGATACTACATCTTATCCTATATTACCTACAACTCTGATGTTAAAACGTCTCTTTCCTGAACCCACTGCCGATCCTTCACCACTCACGAAGCCACGTATTTCGTAAATGTACTAAAAACAGCCAACTTAAGTATACAAAACGCCTGATGAGCCGCTATCGCGGTGATAACGTTAGCATAAAAATGTAGATTTATTTTGCCAAACCGGAATCACAAAATTAGTCCATGCGGACAAATTACGGCTGGCACACCCTGAAAATGCTTAAGATGCAGGCCGCTACATATTTGAAAGTATTCTAAGCAAGTATGACAAATCTTGTAAAAATTTGTTCAGGAAACGGATAGCTATTCTCACTAGTTCCCTTCTCTCCTCCTTGTATACCTCGCAGTCTACCAGGACATGGTTGGTGGTACATTCTTCCCCGCACTCACAGACGATGACTTGGTGTTTGTGGTCTCGCAGCCGCTCTCTCACCCTTAGTTTCGATATAAATCTGCATATATCTCTTCTAGGGTAATTGATTGCTGTCTTCGTGTAGATCTTGTCATCCAGCCGGAATCTGTATGTGTCAAGTTCAACGAGTTGTAATTCCCAGATTGAATTGACCTGTCTTTTAACCATACTGTAGATTTCCGTGGTGCTGTAGTCTATGGTGCGGAGTGGTGCTGTATCCTTGAGACCTTCGTTTGCGAGTCGATCTGCCTCCTCGTTTCCTCTAATGTTGACATGTGATGGAATCCACCCGAGCTCTACTTTGCTCCCCTTCTCTAAGACCCTCTGGTACTGCTGCCTGATTTCCAAAATGACTTCTGGTCTTGAGTCCGAGTTGTCAGTTTGGATTGAAATCAGACTGTTCAGGGAGTCGCTTGGAATGACGAACTTACTAGTCTTTTGGTGGGAAATCCATGATATAGCGTCACGAATGGCCACAAGCTCTGCAGTGTACACCGAACAGTTATTGGGCAGTTTCCTGCTTATTCCCTGTTCCCCGTTTGGCAGGTATATTCCAAACGAGCTGGTGCCCCTTTCAGGGTTGCGTGAGCCATCCGTGTACACAATGGTCCCAGTCATCAGACGGCCAGTTGTCTTCCAGGTGTTCTAGCGAGAAAGCTCGTGCAGCAGTGGGGTTGTTTTTCTTGTCGGTTTTCTGTAACAGATCTAGATTGACCGGTGGTATAGGGAGCGTCCACGGGGCGATCGCTGGGGGGTCGTGTTCATTTATCACGAGCTCCCCCAGTCGCAGTTCCTTGATTGTTTCCCTGATACCTTGGCCAAAGCTTTTCTTTCTTGGTTCTCTCACATATCTTGTCTTTTGTAGACTGACAAAAGTTGGGAGATCTTGCACCCAGTTGCGAGATCTTAGTCCGGTACCTTGTCGCTAGTTCTTTTCTTCTTAGGGATAGGGGCAACTCCCTGGCTTCCTGCAGTAGTGCCTCTCTCCTAGCCCCTTGCCCTACGCCAGTCGCAATACACAGAGCTTTGTATTGGATGGTGTCAAGCTTCCTTAAGAGTAATGGCGCGCAGTTCATGAAGGCCAGAGAGCCGTAGTCTAATACAGATCGTATTAGAGCACGATACACCATCATTAGTGTAACTCTGTTGGCCCCCCATGTGCTGCCCGTTATTTTCCTCATTAAGTTTAGGATTTTGGTGCATCTATCTACAGTCTCGTCGATGTGCGGTTTCCAGGTCAGCCTTCGGTCAAAGATTACGCCAAGGAACTTGGTTTGGTCTTTGAACTCGATGGTTTTCCCGTTCATACACAGAGTCATTCTGCTTATCCCACTATCCCTGCTTACAAGCATGCCGACTGTTTTCTTCTCCGAAACTTTAAATCCCCAGTCGTTTGCCCATGCCATCAATTTGTCTAAGGCCTTTTGCATATTCTTTTGTAGTTCACAAAAATGCCTCCCTGTCCTCCATATGGTACTATCATCAGCAAATTTAGCTAACTCAGTTTTGGCGTCGAGGTAAGAGGATTTCTGTATGTCGTTAATCATGATATTGAAGAGAGTGGGATTGATAACCGACCCCTGAGGCGTGCCATTTTCTAATGTTTGCTCGGCACTCAGGAATCTGCGAACATTCACCTGTATCCTTCTATTGCTCAGAAAGCTTTTGATCCACCGAAACATTATGCCCGTTATACCAATACGCCCTAACTTGAAGAGCAGCCCGTCTAGCCAGACTAAATCGAAAGCCTCAGTTAAATCTACGAACACGGCACATAACAGGTTCCCAGAGAGGAGTGCCTGCGACATGACTTGCTGTAGTCTCACCAAGTGGTCCATTGTCAACGCCCTTTCCTGAACCCGCTTTGATTTTCGTCTATCAGTTGGTTGCTCTCCAGATAGAACTGTAGTCGGATGTTAACCATTGTTTCCAAGGTTTTGCACAGTGTCGATGTCAAGCTAGACATGTGTCTGGATAAAGGGATTAATTAAACAATAGGTATCGCGGTCATTCAAAGAATCTATCGACAGGCATTTATGACTGTTGTATATTCCATGCGACGGTGGTGTAATTACACGTCTGTAATATGGTGGTAGTCATTCAAAGAATATAATCTAAATGACGGACATTTATTACTGTATATTCCAAGCGACTGCGGCCTTATTCGTAGACTGGAACCAATCATAGGCCATTGTGTGTTTTGGGGTTTTTTTTGTGAAAATACCGTCGTATAATAGGTTTCTTTTACATAAAATAGAATCGAAAGCCATTTTATGTACGTGTAAGAACAGTAAGGTTTACCGACCGATGCCAGAAATCGATACTTACAAACACTTCGATATAGTATATTCTCGGTATAGTATCATATAAGAAAGATACGGCAAGTTTATTACCAGACCAGTAATTGGCCGTATGCATTTGAGGAAAACATGTGGATGGGTGATCCGTGCTCATGACCCGAACTAGATTTTTTTTTTTTTTTTTTTTTGGTCAAGTTTATTACGCATTTTACGACCAAGCGGATGTTATATATTAATAGTACGTGCGAGGTTATCGTCTTCTTTAGGGCTGCATGCCATCCTACACAAAACACAATAACTATTATGTATGCCCTAACCAATGAAAAATTATCGTTGTTTGGTGCACGTAGTAATTTAGTCAGCCATTTTTATAAAAGAAATTTCCTCTTGATGGAATATGAATAATAGAAAGAATAAAACGATGACCAAGTTGAATCAATGAATATTTTCAAAATCTCTTTTTTCTATTAATTGTGAACACATAAATTGTAACCATATGTAGTTACGTCAAACAACAGCAAATATTTTTTTATATTCAGTTACGTGGTCAGCACCGATTATGAGATACTGCTGAGAGAATTTCAAATTAAATCTTATTTTCTATGCACACACGCTAATTATGTTGTGATTTTAAAAATTATTCACTACAAAGCCGATAGGGGGCAGGTCATATATATATTTACGTCTGACAGACAACTAACATCTCGAAAAACATCGAGTAATCAGCGCAACGTGGGCAAATATATTTACGTCTGACAGACAACTAACATCTCGAAAAACATCGAGGGGTAATCAGCGCAACGTGGGCAATCTGCGCTCCAGCTTCGTCAGCGCAGATTGTAATCTGCGCGTGCGGAGTGCAATCTGCGCACAACGACAGCGCACATTGCAATATGCGCGAGGGGTGAAGATTGCGCCTAACATAAACATGTACTGACAATCATGCCTACTAGACCGATCATCCGATTACGAAGTCCGGGTCTTTGGTTAATCCATTTGCCTCGGCAAATTAGTTTAGACTTAGTATGCTTTTCAAGTAATACACCGCACCCTATAATTGCATTGCAACGGGGCGTAAAGACAATACAGTTACGGGCTAAATGTTTTGTTTATTTAATTCGCCTTATTTTAGTTTACCCGTTACAATGGAAAGCAACTCAACTTTTACGGTACGAAACAAACCCTAAGATGCTTTCGATCTTTCTAAGTATCTTTCCACATTCAAAACTATTAATATAAGTCGAGTTTACAACGATCGAATGGCAAATAATACATTATTGTCGACTCTATTATATCACCATTCGTTGCTCAAGATTCACATTTAAATTCTTTATTTAGTGACTTATATAACCTCAAAAATCAATTAAGTACAAATGATACTCCCAAATTGATTGACCATTTAGCATTGGTATTGTGTAGATCATAGACATTCCTTTATAGAGAGAGACACGATCGCTGACGACAACACGACAGCTGAAGAGGAACAGATGGATACTACATCTAATCCTATATCACCTACAACTCTGATGTTAAAACGTCTCTTTCCTGAACCCGCTGCCGATCCTTCGCCACGTATATTGTAGCTGTACCACAAACAGCCAACTTGTGCAGTGTTGAGCAGTAATAGCATCGTGAAGGATACATGTATATAAAACAAAAAATCATTTTGATTTTTATTTTCCTCTTGTCACTTTAAATATAATTTATAATAAAGTAAATGATTACATTTAATAATATAAACATTTGTAGTTGTTTTGTTGAGAGATTATTTATGTACAATTAGTTAGGATTAAATAAGGATTCTCTTCTTATGTTAAATATATTTTGCGCAACATCGAGGGTAATTCATTAATTTAACCATTTTGTAATTGTCATTTAAGTTTTCGAAATCAAGTTCAAGTTATGTCATTGCTTCGTACATTTTTCTTCTTTCGTCATTGTATTTTGGACAATGAAGAAGGAAATGCCATTCATTTTCAATACTCCCAGGATGCCACATTTCACACAATCTATCCTCGATCTTTTGGCTAGTATAACGGCCAGTCTCAATTCTCAAGGGTAGAATACCACATCTGAACTGGGCTAAGTGTGATCTATCAGTTTTGCTAAGATTAGTGGTGACGTAAGTCTCTGTACTAAATGTTTCTTTAAATTTGGTGTATGTTATTCAGATATCTATTGACATGATCATCCAACCAGAATGTTATTCATATAATTATTTAATCTTTAAAAGTATAGGGCATGACGGCCTGACAATTAATTTTAATTGCGCAAACCAATGAGGTTCCCACTATCAAGATTCTTTAAATGTATAGGGCATAACGATCTGACATTCTCGTGACATGCGTGTTTGTAGTCCTCCAGTATTTTTCCATTAAGATTAGATATAGACACAGTACCAAATAAATATATTCATGGGAATGAGTCCTTAAAGTTTATTCTATAAATACTGATATAGGCATGTTTATTCTAAAGTCAGGCTGACACTTGCACGACTTTTGGCCACGATTTTGTCGTGCCGATCAGTGTCCACATTAACACGGACTGGCACGACGAGTTCACGCATAGTTTGCGCATTGTTTACGCACTTCCCGCATTAGCACGACGAGTTTGCGAAAATCGGACGGTGTCGTGCCGACTCGAGTCGTGCTAATGCGTGCCACGGAATCGTGCAAGTGTCAGCCTTGGTTAAGAGTGCAGACAATTGGGCTGTTACCCCTCTAAAAATACAACAAAAACTACCAATATACCAAAGAACTGTTAGCGAAGAAGGAAATCCAAGATATATTGTCCTTTCCCCACCATTCATGTGTGTTGAGCGAGAAAATGAAATGAATTTGGGTTTAACGTCATACTCTTCTGCACCCAACCTGGGCTAATGGAAGACGTGCATACACCATACAGTGTGCTATGAGGACAATTTACCCGGACAGCGGCGCTACAACCTACTCTTATATCGAATTCCAACTGCTAAGGGATCTTTTACGTGCAAGCCAATGTGTACACGGGACCTCAGTTTTTCGTCCCATCCGAACGACTACACAGCTGTCGTTGTTAAGCCCTCCGTTCTGCATCACTGACAAGGGGAAACCACCCGGAAAATCGAGCCAGCGTCTTTATCACTTAGCCATGTGATCCCCATCTTGGGAGAGATGGGGTTTAACGTTCACTCAACACAAACTAGATCAATTCGGGACTAACAAATATGGTGTAATCTTACTTCAATAATTCTCTTGCGCGTATGGGTCTTTAGCAGTGGAAGGAAACTGGAGCACCCATAGCAAACCCACGAGGTTGGACCATAATCCTTGTCACGTACAAGCGTTGATTCGGAACCATGACAGGCTTTATGATCATACAGCTGACCATTCGGCCATCCACCACCCCTCATGTGTCTTGAAGGATAGGGTTGCGTGAATTATGGCAAATGGTGTCACTTTAACATGAAGTGGAGTTTTAAACTCTTCTGCATGAATCGGTATAAAGCGTTTCCGTCTGCTCATTGCCGAATTAAAGTAAACAAAATACGGAGGATAACATGGATGACTGGCAACATGAGGTAAACACAAAATAAACAACAATGAACGGGCAAAATGTTTTTTTTTTCAATCTGTGTTACAATTTAATATCTTGGTTTATCTAGTTTTTATCATGAAATACAGGTTTTGGTTCAGATGAATTATAATTTATAAAGAAAGAACTAAATGACATTCTTTTATTTGAAAGGAGTAGTTAAATATTAAAATATAGTTTATTATATACTGAGCGCCATAGAAAACACATCACTTAGTTTTTCGTATAACAAAATGATCCTGTAAACATATCTTTTTTATTTTGCTTCTTATTGTGAACAATATTCAAATGGGAACACATCAATAGATGTCAGTAACGCGTGTGTCCTCCACTGGCTCTTACGCACGCTGTGCAGCGACGTAGCATGGAATTAACCATTTGTGTCGTACTTTTGGTTTTGACCCCCCTGACTTTGCACCGTTGATTACAGATTAAACATCCATAAGTGTACAAATGTGTTGTAATTGATGTGTTCCCCTTTGAATAAATAAGATATGTTTACAGGATCATTTTTTGTTATACGAAAAACTAAGTGATGCGTTTTCTATGGCGCTCAGTATATATTGGATGTATCATAATTTCATATGTTCACCTAAAAATGTGTTAAAGTGTCTACTACGGTGTACTATGGCTTTACATTGTCTTTTTACAAAAATTCATTACTTGGTGCAAATCGTGGAGGGGGGGGGGGCTTGATCGGCTTAACAAACATTTGGATAGGATTCAGAATGGCAGATATAATTACAAAAACGTTGGAAATATGAAGACAGCATTTTGTTATAAGACAACGCAGAATCATATCTGTTTTTACATCTAGTAACCTCAAACCAGAGGGACTTGAGTTCGGAAAAAAATGACGTAATAACGTTTCATGTTGCATGTAATTAAACTCATCCATATTGAATACATTAGATGTTTTAATAAGACCGTGCCTTAGTTGAAGTTGTATAGAGATGAAAACGTCAATATCATGATTGATCAAAACCAGCAGAGGTCAGAAAGTTCTATGTTGATGTATATGTACATTTCAATTTGATATAGATCCCTTTGTCACAGTGTTTACACTGTTTACACGTCTGTTAACACGAGAGGCAGTGTCGTGTTTCATTAGGACAATGCATACGCATTTTGTTTAAAGGGCTAATCCCGACAGTTTTTGGGAAAATAAAACTGCTTAATTTGGTGTTGTACCTTTCGTTATCAAGTACAGCACATGGACCATTCATTGTATATACCTCCCAAGGAAAGGGAATCGATTATCAGGTCACCAACGAAAAAATTGACCCGGATGTACGTGGCAAGGAGTAGGAACGTCTGTTCAACCTTGTGGGTTTTCTCCCGGTACTCCGGTTTCCCCCTACTGCTAAAGACCCCTACGCGCAAGCGAATTATTGAAATCAAATTGAACCATATGTTAGTCCCGAAATGACCTAGTTTGTGTCGAGTGAACGCTTCGCCCCATTTCTCCCACACATATATTAGTCCAAAAATGATCTAGTTTGTGTCGTGTGGACGCTAAACCCCATTTCTCTACCCCCTCGTCTCTTTCATATACAGGTCATAATTCCATGAAATACACTGACTACTTATTACTGAGCGACGTTTCCACAAGGCTTCTCTAGTCGTTATCAAGCAATGATAAAATACGATTATAACAAGACAGAGAGAGAGAGTGAGAAATGGGGTTTAACATCCACTCAACACAAACCAGGTCATTTTGGGACTAACATATGGTTTCATTTTATTTCAATACTTCGTTTGCGCGTAGGGGTCTTTAGCAGTGGGAGGAAACCAAATAACAAGACAATATAAACATGTAAACAACAATACTTGGTTAATGCCGACCCACCAGGGATACTCTTCCAATTACCTTAATGGAAACCTAACTTAATTAAAGTAATGACTAGGTCCAACAACAAGTCGTGTAACCAGAGGAAACTGGAAGATTGGCGAACAGATTAAACATATTCTTTAAGAGGCATTTAGTAACTGGGTAGATAAATAAACTAAAAACATACTTATGGAAAAACAGCTACTGATTTATTTAGGCGACGTTTCGAAGAGTATTCTCTCAACGTTTTCAAACTAATACAATATAACAAAAATGTGAGGCAACATATATAGACAAAATCAACAACAACAAGGTTGAAACCATACATAGAAACAACAAGATCAAAGGTCTATGACACAATGGGTTATGGTATACAAAAACAAGATGAGAGGGACTAATTAACTTTCTTAAAGCCACTGAGTAGTGATGAAGTATACATAATGGTATATTAATGATTAGGATTATAGGTGTTTAACGGATAAGGTATCCACTTAATTAAAACACTAAAACACACAAGAAAAGCACAAGTGATTAAGGACAGGGGCTATTGTATGATGAAGCCAGATAATGATTCCACTATTGTTTAACACTGTTGACCATATTAGATTAATGGACCCAAAACTCAAATGAAAGTTGTTTATCTATTTGTATCGCATACTTCTACATGAAAATAGTATTGGATTTTTATAAATTTGTGTCGGATGTGACAAGAAATGATTCCCTTTGGCGACTAAAGCAGTACCACGGTGAAAAATAGACGGTAAGGATTCCTAAATAGTCTTAGAACGGAGATGAGGGAAAAACCTTATTTTCATACTAGTTGTTTATAAAGGCGAGCAGTAATGTAGTGGAGAGCAGAGCCGAAACATTTACGTTACTATGTAACTGTTTGATATTCTGTTACGATGTAAATCAATCATATATTTACCAAACTGATCTTTGTTACATATGTCTATATCATTACCATGCGCTTTGAATGCACATTTCATCACACCATCTAACGTTAAAAGATAAGACAAACGACCGTGACACTTATCGCATAATAAGTGTAGTTTTACAAATCTTTTATGTAGATGAGCAAAATTTCCCTCATAGCACACTGTATGGCCTATGCCCATCTCCATTAGCCCAGTTGAGAAGCAGAGCAGTAGGACATTAAACTCCATTTCTTTTTATTTCATTTCAGGTGTATCATATATGATTCGTAACAGTTTAGTGTAATAAATTTAAAGTACCACAAAGGAAAATTCATTCTTTAATATTTACGTGTATACTTACGATTTACGTGTAGTTTCCAGAACCAGACTTGATTTACGAATGCTATTGCTTCTGAAACATCAACGTGGGCGTAAAATTTATGAAAGTGATTAATCCTTCAAATGTGTAGTCCGACAAAATGACAAATTATATAATTTCATTTGTTTTCCATAGTTTGAAATGATTTTGAGGAGCGCATTTTTTCACTGGTGAAAAAAAATTGGAGATATGTCAGAAACCAGGCACAAGTAAAACTTATTCGCGTCAGGAGTTTCACAATTACATATCAAGAAATATTAGAAGCCGCGAAGTCGAACAAAAGGTACCGTGCCCTTTTAAATCTTGAAGTTTTAGTAGCATATCCTTCAATGTCTTGTCTTTGGTTCACCATAAATCCTAAACTCATTAACCCATCTTGAGTATTTCAGTACCATATTTCTTGTCTCAGATGGCTGAGAATGGCGTTTTCGAGCTTCTACTTATCAACACATTTTCGGGAGAGGGCCAAATCCGCCATCGTGGTCTCATGCCAACGCCTCCGCAGAAAGTACGAGGTTTCAGAGCAAAACCTATTATTTCTGAAATGTCTTGCAAAATGATCAAGCAAAGTTGGTCATCCTAACGATGTATGATTATACCATAGCAAGGTGACAACAGCCACACACATCTTCTTCACGATGTTCTATTCCGGTCTGTAAGCCGAAGGAGATAATGGTATGTTTCTCTAGGAAGCCAAAATGATGTTTGAAGAAGCGTAAATCCAGCCTGTGCGTTCTGATATAGAATTTATAGACGCGTCAGATAATAGGGTGGGATAATTACCATTTTGGGGTAAGTGATTCGTATGAGCACCGTTTTCCGTCAACACGATTCTATTCAATTGGACCTATCTGTGTACGAGATGACTGGACGATAGTACCTTACTTTCGGCAATTGATGGTGGAAGGAACTATCTGAGCTAGTCTAAAGGATGTTGAATTTTGCAATATACCTACTTAAGCTGCATTACCGGAGGCCGCATAGAGAACCGTATCCGCACCCGCACATAAGGAAACTCTTACTGAAATTCTGTGAAAATGTTTTTTCCCTATCTGCAACCGGGATCCGTACTAAAGGAAATGCAGCTTAGTCTTTATCTTTCCGTCGTCACCTATTTGTTTAACAACTTCAGGGGGTTGGTGGCCGAATGGTTAATGTGCGCGAGCTTTATGATACGGCCTGCCATTTAGTCAACTGGCGTGGTTTCGAATCCCCGATACGTGGCAAGGAGTAGGGTCGCCTGTCCAGCCTCGTGGGTTTTCTCCGGTTCCCTGCCACAGCTAAAGACCCCTACGCGCAAGCGAATTATTGAAATGAAATTAAACTATATGTTAGTCCCGAAATGACCTAGTTTGTGTCGAGTGAACGTTAAGCCCCATTTCTCCCTCTTAAGAACTTCAATATGTTAAACAGAGCATCTTACAAAGAACCAAAATAACCCCTATATGTAGTATAACAATTCAACACTTTCAAGGAATGCTACTGCCTGAGTTGTTACAAGCACAAATGAAGCCGGAACACATCATTCTGCTCCTAAAATATCCGCACTTGCTCCCAATGCAAAATATGACTTTCAATCTTCAAGGCATTACGCTGGCAGTCAACCACATAATGTATCAAAGATCAAAAATCAATCTTGAAATGACAAAAAAGGTCTTTCGCATTCCCTTCTTCTCTCGCTTATGAAATTCATTGCTTCAAATTCTTATAAACTTTGACTTCTTTTCTTTTTAATTACTATCGCTATACACAAAAAAGTATCTTTGAACTACTGCCATTGAAATTTATAAACAATTACGCTGAAAAAAGAGAAATAAACGCATGGTTTTTGACCAACATTTTTAATTGTCTTGAAATAAAACATTTTTGCAGTTGTCTCCAACTTCTTCGGGCCGAAAAATCTGGGTACTAATGTAAAAGTTATTTAAGTAGAGATTGTTTCATCCAAATATTAGTATTTTTGGTATAGAAACCTGCTAGTTATTTTTAAATTATGTAATAATACATATATTGTATTAGCATAACAATATCAAGTTCAACATTAATCCATGTAATAACCTTAATGTTAATTGTCAATTTCCGGGTTGCTACTTTAAATAACAATTTAAAGGCGGAGTCGACGGATTTATTTTAAACAAAAGTCGATGAAAACAATGAAATGGAGTTTAATGCCCTACTGTTTTGAACGTCAAATTTAACGCATATTATACTTCAATATCGACCGCTATTAAATTTACACACGGCTGATACTGGGATTATACCAATGGTTCAGATGTGTCTCTTGATGTGTGTTGTTGTAGGTAATGGCCCCGAATACATAGCTACTGTATGCAACGTTGAGTTTCATTTAATTCAAAGTGTGCTGGGGTTCGATTGGAACCACCTGTTGTGGATGGCTTAAGACCTTACATCGTGGGTGTGAGTCTTAATGTGTGTTATTGTAGGTAATGGCCCGAATACATAGCTACTGTATGCAAAGTTGAGTTTCATTTAATTCAAAGTGTGCTGGGGTTCGATTGGAACCACCTGTTGTGGGTGGCTTAAGACCTTACATCGTGGGTCTTCCCGCACGGTAACTGCATTTACAAACCATGTCACGCATAATACATCTGTACTGATTTGAACTCCCAAATAAAATGTAGAAATTCTGAGCAAAGTTGATCAAATAAATTATGTTGCAGATTGCCCAAACAGTATCAACGGTGTGCCTGTGAAAAGATAACTCGTATTCCTCTCCTCGATTGAGTATATTACCCATTTCATACACACCAGTTATGGACACGGGAAGCAGGGTGACAAACGCTAGCACTGATACTAATATGAGCGGGAGGGTTGTGCGTATTGCGGTTCTTGTACTGTTGCTGTCTTCTGCGCTAAAAGATCTTCTAAATTTCAGACTTCGAATAATTTGGATAGCTACCATAATGTTTAAAATGAGCAGGAATACACACGGTAGTGTTGACTGTAGAAACAGGTTGAAATATGTTCCTGCTTTCAATGCTACGTCACTGACATGTATTTCTCCACAGCTTTCGTCGCTGACTCCTTCGTCTGTAAGAGCTTCTGAGAGCACTGCTATGTTTCCCACGAATGCCACACATCCAATGATTAAACATGTCACCCAAGCTGCCTTCTTGGAGCAGTATCGACTTCTATGTAACGGTTTCCAAATCGCAATACATCTATCTAATGATAGGGCTACAACAAACCAGGGTGAAGTAGTCCGGAACAAGGAGTAACACACCATCCATACTTTACAGAAATGAAAAGACATGAGATGAAAAGATGTTAGAAGGTCCAGATGATCTAGGATATCTTCAGTTGCTGTTTGGAGTAACACCATGGTATCTGAGATGGCTGTAATTCGGAGATAAATAGCGTAGGAATGTTGTGATATATTCTTATTAAAGGTCATGAAAAATAGCAGAATATTGCCAATTAAGCCAATGCTGGCTACGGTACCAACAAATGTGGCGAATGGGAATCGTTCGGCATCGGTCTCGTCGGTGTAATCATAAAACCACCAAAATGTCTCATTGTCCTGGAAGTGCGTATTGTTGAAGTTTAGCATGGCTTCCATTGAACGAATCTGGAATAAACCAACAAAATGAAATAAAATAGCTATGACTGCAGTTGGACGTAATGTTCCTCGCTTTGCCAAGTGATTGGGTCGCCAAAACGTGTAACGCCTGCGCGTCAGATCCTAAGGTCAAAAATTTTGTCACATCACGTGGTTCTGACCCCCTACTGGCAGTAGGGTCGCCTGTCCAGTTGAATGTCCTCCTGTTTCCTCCCACAGGTAAAGATCCCCACGCACAAGCGAATTATTGAAGTGTAAGTAAACCATATGTTAGTTTCGAAATGACCACGTGTGTCGGGTGGATATTTAACCCAATTTCTCCCTCCTCATATGTGTCCGCATAAATGCTGTCTCTACAGATCAACTACCAAACGATATGTTTTTTATTAAATAAAGGGAAGAACTTCCCACTAAACCTACTCCATTGCAAAATCATATTCTAAAAACAAGAAGAAGCCTCGGCTCTCCTATGTCTTGTCTGCGATATCACTTCTGTGGAAGCGGACGTTAAAACACCAAGTAGTAGTAGTAGTCCCCTACATTTCCGTTCCCCACACAAAACCAGGAAAAAAAATAAATATAACCGTAAAAAAAGTACTGAAGGCCATGATAAATGTATTCATCTTTAATTTTACCTTTATTGTTGAAATACATAAAGCACCAAATTAAATAATCTGTGGCCTTAAACAATATATTTGGAATGTATAATTAGCTTAAGAACATTATAGTGAATTAAAGAAAGTTAAGTCAAGTTTTGGTTAAACATGCATTATACAGAGCTAAATCTACATAATGTATCTTTAAGTTAAATCCTTGGCGCAATACATCCCTGTACACCATTTTATTTTATTTGACTTTTAAGCAAGAGCATTATATACACGCAATTCCGCGAATACAGCTTGAACATTGTTTCTACTATATAAGAGACAAAACGGTAGATAAACCTGACCAGGTCTATTTCTTAACGCCAACTCGGGACTTCGTCAAGGTCGCTTAGATGTAAATAAGGCGAAGGCGCGTGATTGTTGGAGAGATTTTAGGGTAGAGCTAGTTCCAGTGTTAGGGCTAGTGCTATTGACATCTCGCGGCCTTTGACAAATCTTTAAGTTGGCTTTATCAAATAGATCTTACCAGATGAACCCAAACAATAATCGAATATCTTAAAAGGAAAATATCTTCGTTCAACTCTAAAAGCACTTTATAATGCTCGCAGATTAAGTCAATTTTGGAGGACCAAAGTTTAATTCAAGATGATCAGCATTTATATTCCATTCCCCTACCCGTGAGACGGGATTGTACTGTGATAAAGTATTACTCTACATGTACATACAACATTAATTGTGAAATATTATATATTTAAAGTTTTATATATATTTTATTATTATTACACATGTTCATATATATATATATATATGAACTGAACATGTGTAATAATAATAAAATATATATAAAACTTTAAATACATAATATTTCACAACTATCACAGTACTATAGGTTCTATCCACGCTTGCAGGGTCAAAGTTTAATTCAAGATGATCAGCATTGTACTATAGGTTGTGTCCCCTTTCCATTTCGACTGAGATAAAAATGTACTTACCTACAACAGGTATGGATACAGATAGGACGCGTCGCTGTCACCTTTTTATACGTATATAGGATGGCAAATGGACGCTATACAAACATTCATTACAACTAATAATGTTTTTATGTAGAAAATCGTGGACTTGGATCGATTATATTTTCGTTGTATTCCTGCCGTGGCGAATCTTGAGTGGAGATCCGCCTCCCCGGAATGACAGTACATATCATTAACACAGACAACCGGATTCATCAAAATTTCTTGAAGGGCTCAAGCACACTCTTACCACGTATTCGATTTTCGCCATGGTATTATTTTTGTTTTTGTATCTTTTTCTGGTTAAGTGGGTAAGACGCTGCTCGCTAGCCTGGAGGTCGGGTGTCCGATCCCTGAGAAAGTTCATCCAGATTTTCCGGCGTGGTTTCGCCTTGTCAGTGATGCAGGACTAAAGGCCTGACAAGGACAGCTGTCTAGTCTTTCGGGTGGGACGAAAAACCGAGATCTCGTGTACACATTGGCGTGCACGTAAATGATCCATTGGCGGTTGGAATTTGATATAAGAGTAAGCAACAGCGCCGCTGTCCGAGAATTTTTTTTTCCATCATAGCATACTGTATAGCGTACGCCCGTCTTCGTTAGACCTGTTTAGGAGCAGAACAGGAGGACGTTTAACAACATTTCATTTAATTTGATTTCCGCTACTCTATTCATTACCCAAGTATTGTTTAGTTAATTGTACATTATATTTAGCATTTGACACATGATATTTGCTTAATGGACATCGTTGAATGAAAGACACAATGATCATTGTTCTGAATGCGTTGCAGCCAGGGCAGTATGCCTAAACAATGATAAACACGCCCAAGCGCTAATTCTGTCTATTGCAGATCGTGTTTCATGTTGTATATATAATTTATTATTTAGACATTTCTTCACGTGATAAGCCGATAATTTACTCCCTAGGTAATAAGATGACCGAGTTATTAACTCATTCACCCCTAAACGTAGTTAACTACTCCTTTATCTTCCTAAAAGCCAATTTTACAGCATATCTCATTGGGTCTAATTAAAGGCAGGGGCGGATCCAGTGTAGGGGGTGTGTGACTATTCATCCCCCCACCCACCGGTGTATGGGAATCCCGGGTCCTACAAGCTTCCACCGGGACATGCACGCATGGTCGTATATATATTATACAGCACACGATGCGCATCTTATCAGACACACAACCAGCATCTATGTTACAAGCGGCAGAAATTAGCTCCGTAAACCGCGGTCGGTGAGACAAAACACGGGGTTGTCACCCCAAACCACATAACACAAACTATTTTTCCAGTCAAAATGGTTCATATATTTCCAAATGGAGATATCTGATTGGGCATTACGGTGTCGCGTAACGTAAAGCCGAGTGTATTTTAATCCACACCCGCACAGTGTTTCGTTTGATTAGAGTAGTTCGATTAACAACAAATAATTAACTGCGTAACAATGTCATTACGCTTTTAACAGAGCTCATAATTGGACCAAATATGTTTACATAATGTTACGTCATGACTCACGATTGATTGAAATTGTAGAAATACTAATTGTATGACAAACGAGGTTATCAATACGGATACAATATAAACACCGTTTAGAAAACCCTAAATCACTGTCCAATGTTTTAAGGGGGGGATCCCAGATTAAACAAAGGGCTGTCATGTTGCTGCACTTTGGGTAGATTTAATTGAATGGGAAGAATAGACACACTCCTTCAAAAGCTCAGGTATCAGAAGTAAATCCAGCAATGACCACAGAGGGACTTCTCGGGCCATTGCTTCAGACTGAAGTTCAGTCTTTTGATGGATTAGTTGGGATAAAGGATAATAAATTAAAGAGAGTGATCGTGATAGAAATGGGGTTTAACGTCCAATCGACACCAACTAAGCCATTTCGGGTCTAACACTTGGTTCAAGCTTACTTCTCTTGCGCATAGGGGATTTTAGCAGTGAGAGGGGGGGATTGGGGAAAACTCCACGAGGTTGGCCGGGATATTTAGGTCACGCATAATGTATGTTGAATTAGTGTCAGTTTAATTGAGTGAAAGAATGTAGACTTAATCTTTGAGCAGAATTCTTAGTGAACAAAATTCATACGAAAACTATTTAAAATCAAGCATAACTCAGTCGATACCCTGCCAAAGGCATCGTGTTTTTATTTATGAATAATTCTTGTAATTTAACTTTCATTATTCAACAGTTTACAGAAAGTATTCAGAAACGAAGGAAGGTCGTTGAGACAATAACGACACCTATTCCTCAGAAATTCCAAGAAGTTAATTTCCTGCGTGTTGATGCTAAATGTCATTTGTTTAATATATGAGGCATAGAACAGTCATGTCCCTTTAATATTAGTTTAATTTTCCTGACAAGCAGCATTTATTTTAGAGTGATCTTTCTTCGGGAGGGAAAAGGTATTATGACTGACCGTTATTTAAAAAGTTTGTTTTGATAGTATAAGGGCCAAACGTATCTGTATGCAGAAGAGTAGGACGTTAAACCCCATTTCATTTCATTTCCAAACGTATCTGTAAGCATATGTATTTAGAGACTACGCACCACCTTCCACCTGAGTTCCCATATTCCTACGTCGGAGAGTATATAAACAATTACCGTCAATGGATCAGTCTTCAAACCTTCACAGAGATTCAAAAAGACTTAAACGGCAATTTACACTTTTCGCGGACTTGACTCCGCAGCCAAGTTTGCTGGAAAACACCACATTGGTAGTGCGAAAAAAAAATTTATTACGACATTGACATTGTTTTTAACTTTTGTTAATGGAAAAAAGAAAAGACGAAAAACTAAAGGTATCAAGTACATATGGGATTCCAGGATTTCATCCCAGCTCCGCAATCGCCAACGCTAGCTACCGTGGCTCAGCCCTCGTTTGCCGTTTTTTTTATAGAAGAGATATGGTCCATAACCCATTATTCCTTGAGTACACCCAGATTTGTGTGGTTCCTAGGCTTAGGCTTTTGGGCAGCTATCTCAATCGCCCTGGAGTAGTCAGGAGGATTCAGGAAAGGAACCAGACCTGATCCTTGATTGGATGCGGTTATAGGGATCGAAAGATAAAGTTTCATTGTCTCTGGGAATGTTTCTCAGATGAGTATGCAACCAGCAATACCGTGGTTGGAAACAAATCAGAAAGTATCGCTGCATTATGTAGAGTCTTGGGAGTGACGCCCCTTCAAATGGTAGGCGGATTCAATCGGTGGCTTTTGCCGACAGAAAGACAGATCCGGGAAAAGAGTATCCCGATCTGAAAATTATGTATACCATTGTTGGGTGACAGTGGAAGTGCATGGCTGCATAGTCTTTAAAAAAAAGTGTATATAGAAGGGAAAACAGAAATAAAATAGTGTCTATAGAAGGGGAAAAATGAATAAGTTATTTTTCAAATGTGCATTTAGCACCTTTCCTCTTTAGGAAAAACGTAGAAGAGTCTTTTGATTTTATGGTCTTCAAACTTTCTTAGAGATTAAAGAGAATCCGAAGGTAAATACAGTTTGCGGACTTGACTCGGCAGCCAATTTGGCTGGAAAATTCCACACTATTGATAAACATTCATAACTTCATGTATATTCCTGCCAGGCCAGGGCTAAAGAAGATCAGTCCCTATCAACCGGAAAAATATTCTATGAGAGAGAGAGAGAGAGAAATGAAGTTTAACTTCCACACGACACAAACTAGGTCATTTCGGTAGTAACATGGTTTAATTTTATTTCAATAATTCGCTTGAGTGTAGGTGTCTTTAGCAGTGGGAGGAAACGGGGGTACCCACGAGGTTGGACAGGCGATCCTACTCCTTGCCATGTACAACCGCGGATTCGAAACCACGCCAGTTGACTCAATGGTAGGCCGTATGATACAGCGGGAGCGCACGCTTTTTTTTCTTGTAACCATTCGCCCCCCCCACCAAATAATACTCTACGAATATTAGACTAAATGCTTTGTCAACATTTGAGAATAATAGGTCATTGACTAGATTATCCGGTTATTTACAGTATCATAAACAAAGTCTAAAGAAGGTAATTAGTCATAAAAGAAGATGTCATTGCCTTTGACTTCAATTTAAGAATGTCATTCAAGAAAATCCATTTGAATTGGAAGTTCAATATCCAACACTCTTAATTATTTTATTGTAAAATTTCTGTCCTTATTGGCCATATCTACATGTATGTTGGTTTAAAAAAACCAAACTTATTCGTCGTCACGATTAATGTTTGTTGTTTGCAATTATACAATAACTATGGGATTTGTTGCTGGAAGGGAGGCAACTCTTACCTGGCATGGCCAAAGACATTGGATAATCAACAACATAAACAAAAAAAATCAAACTCCCGGTTACGCATTGGCAATGGATCTCTTCGTCAAATATTGACAACGGTCCCTGGCCCTCCGTATGCTGAAGACTAGGAGGTTCTTGGTGACTAAGATATGAAAAAAAGGGTTTAACTTTCCCATTCCAAATGCAGAGAGAGCGAAAGAAAGAGAAACATAATTCTCTTGTGCATAGGGGTCTTTAGCGATGGGGGGAAACCGGCGAAAACCCACGAGGTTGGACATTCCAAATGCAAACAAACCTACTTTTTGCTACCGGTAGTAAGAGTTGTAATTTAAAAATAAAACTTCAGCAGAGTAATTACAACCTTCATGACAAAAACACCGATCCCAATCACATGCCCCACACCTTTGTCACCCACTCCCGTCCCTGACGAGACTTTCACATGCACACCAAATGCAGTTACCCTGAAATTACCCAGAGCCTTTGCGAAACCGGGGATCCAGAATGCATCAGACCTATAATCACACTGATTCAGAGAGAACAGATTGCCACATATATTGTTCCCTTAAGGAAGAAAACAACCGATTTAAAATATTAGATTTCGTCTGTCACACTGCAGCTTAATGGCATGTTAAATGAACTATGTCACGACTAAGAGCAATATGGTAGCCGAAACTGCATCCTAATACATGGCTTTTTCGATTTTGGTCAATGTGTATGGAGGCAAGTACAGACTCTTGAGACTCCAGAATAAATACCATAACAACCAAGAGATCGACAGATTCGTTAGAAGAAGTATGGGGTTGCCTTTAGTTCCATTACCAGATGTACATAGACCTATAGATCATAATTTATTAAAGAGAGAGAGAGAAGGGGTTTAACGTCCACTCGACACAAACTAGGTCATTATGGTTTAATTTTATTTCAATAATTTGCTTGCGCGTAGGGGTCTTTAGCAGTGGGAGGAAACCGGAGTGCCCAGAGGGAACCCACGAGGTTGAGAAGGCGCCCCTATCTCCATACCACATACGCTCACACCAGGGATCGAAACCACAGCCGCAAGCCAGAGGTGACCGGTCAGCTAGAGGTCGAAGCGCGACACTCTAGACCACTAACCCCCCATTTATTAATTAGATTTTAAATTTACTTTTTATACTATGACATTACAATGGTCTAAAATTGAAGCATTAAAATAGGTTATTGTGAGAGATTAGATAAAGAGCTGAACGTTCTCGTTATAGTAGTTAAAAAAGTAAATAATGTAAATAGAATATGCTGAAAATGTCATTCAAATGGCTCCACTGTGTACCGCGATATTAGCTTTTGAATTTTGGGTTAGCCTTGAAAGTCACGATTATCCATTTACGTTAATTTATTCATCAATAGATTCGCATCCCGTAACGATGGCATCAAGAGCTGATTATGGTCCGGATAAATTTATTGATAACTTATATAACATTTCAGACCCACAGAAAAGACCTGCAATAGGCAGATTTAGCATAATGCATGTTTAACAACAGATGATTAACTAAAAAAAAATGTACGAAAATAAAAGAATATTGAATAACTGATTTTTAAACTGAGAAATAAGTCTTTTTACTTCTAATTTTAAAGCTGCACATTTACTGTAAGTAAATATCAACAAATTGTGATCTGCCCTCAAGACAAAAAAACATCATCAAACTTAGTCAAAATCGGTTCAAAATTGTGACCTCTATAGGGTTCACAACCTTGATATTACATATTTTCACACACTATTCGCGTACAAACGGCTACCATTTTGTCTGTCAATTTTGGTCCAATTTTCACGAAATTCAACCTCATCCTTGGTAAGCGTTTTTATACGCCCACATTTTCATGTGGACGTATTATGTCGTCGCCCCTGTCCGTCCGTCCACAATTTGTTTGTGGACTCTCTACAGGTCACAATTCTTATCCGATTTTGACGAAACTTGAAATATAGTTTTATCCCCATAAGATCTCGGTTCCCTTTCGATATTGGCATGTATCGGATCGGAACGTCATGGATTATGGCCCCTGATAGTACGAAATATCACGTTTTTAGCTTGTGGACCCAAATCGCACTTTTTAGCTTGTGGTCCCTCTGGAGATCAAAATTATTATCTGATTTAAAAACCGTTTGATTATATCACCGTTACATGGTAATGAAGGTTGAGTTCAAATTTCGTGAAAATCGGACCAAAATTGACAAACAAAATGGCCGCCATTTGTACGCGAATAGTGTGAAAATATGTTATATCAAGGTTATGGACCCTATTGAGGTCACAATTTTGAACCGATTTTGATGAAACTTGACATGTATGTTTATAACCCAAAGATATTGGTTCCTTTTGATATTTGCGCCCATTGGATCGTAACTTCCTGAATTATGGCCCCTGATTGTGGTCCCTCTGGAGGTCAGAATTATTATCCCATTTAAAAAACCGTTTGATTATATCACCGTTACATCGTAATGAAGGTTGAGGTCGAATTTCGTGAAAATCGGACCAAAATTGACAGCTGTTCTTGTCAGGCCATCCATCCTTCATCACGAACAAGGGGAAACCACGCTAGAAAATCTAGATGAACTTTGTCACCCAATACAGGGATCAAACACCCAACCTCAAGGCTACCGAGCCAGCATCTTACCCACTTAGCAACATGATCCCCGGTCGAATTAGAAGCCTACTGAAATGAACCATTATAACCGAAAGATCTTAATTCATTTCGATATTTGCACATATCAAATTCTAACTTAATGATGTAGGAAAAATCACTTTCGGTATTGCTTGATCTCTATCCATCTCTCGAAAATGTGGGCGTATCCTGTCTGGCAGTGCCAGCCTATCTTTTTACATCCACTGGAGCCAGGTGTTATGACGTCATATGTGAATTGTAGGTTAGGATAAGGGCTGTGGCCTGCAGATTTCGTCAGTCTCGAAATGTAGACAGGGCTAGCCCTAACCCGGGGCCAAGCCTAACCCACAATCCACATATGACGTCATAACACCTGGCTCCAGTTGATGGAAAAAACGCTTACCCTCATCCTTTATTACCATGTAACGGTGATATAATCAAACGTTTTTTTTTAAAATCAGGTAATAAAGGCGATTTTTCGTACAGTCAGGGGCCATAATTCAGGAAGTTACGATCCGATATGCGCAAATATAGAAAGAAACCAATATCTTTATGTTATAAACATGTATTTCAAGTTTAATCAAAATTGGTTCAAAATTGTGACCTCTATAGGGTCCACAACCTTGATATAACATATTTTCACACTATTCGTGTGCAAACGGCGGCCATTTAGTCCGACAATTTTCTCGAAATTCAACCTCATCCTTTATTATCATGTAACGGTGATATGATCAAACGGTTTTTTAAATCGGATAATAATTTTGGCCTCCAGAGGAGCCACAAGCTAAAAAAAAAGCAATTTTCGGCCAATCAGGGGACATAATTCAGGAAGTTACGATCAGATGGGCGCAAATATCGACAGGACCCAAGATCTTTGGGTTATCAACGTACATGTCAGGTTTCATTGAAATCGGTTCAAAATTGTGACCTCTGTAGGGTCCACAAGCTTGATATAACATATCTTTTCACACTATTCGCGTACAAACGGCGGTCATTTTGTTTGTCAATTTTGATCAGATTTTCACGAAATTTGAACTCAACCTCCATTACCATGTAACGATGATATAATCAAACGGTTTTTAAAATCGGATTACAATTTTGACCTCCAGAGAGACCAAAAGCTAAAAAGGCGATTTTTCAGACAATCAGGGGACATAATTCAGTAAGTTACGATCCGATGGACGCAAATATCGAAAGGAGCCAAGATCTTTTGGTTATAAACATTCATGTCAAGTTTCATGAACATCGGTTCAAAATTTTGACCTCTATAGGGTCCACAAACTTGATATAACATATTTTCACACAAATTCGCATACAAACGGCGGCCATTTTGTCTGTCAATTTTGGTCCGATTTTCACGAAATTCGAACTCAACCTCCATAATCATGTAACGGTGATATAATCAAACGTTTTTTTTTAAACCGGATAACAATTTTGACCTCCAGAGGGTCCACAAGCTAAAAAGGGTGATTTTTCGGACAATCAGGGACCATTATTCAGGAAGTTACGATCCGCTGGGCGCAAATATCGAAAGGAACCGAAATCTTTGGGTTATAAACATGCATTTCAAGTTTCATCCAAATCGGTTCAAAATTGTGACCTCTACACTGTTCACAAGCTAAAAACGTGATTTTTCGTACAATCAGGGGCCATAACCCAGGTAGTTTCAGTCCGATACATGCCAATATCGAACGCAACCGAGATCTTAGGGTGATAAACCTATATTTTAAGTTTCATTAAAATAGGATAAAAATTGTGACCTGTAGACCGTTCACAAACAATTGTGGATGGACGGACAGGGGCGACGACAATATACGTCCACATAAAAATGTACTAAAACTACATGTTTCATTACTCTTACCTAATCAGAATCAACGTGTCCCAAATCATCAGTCGATTAAATTGGTTATCCCGAGCATCCAGATAAGACTCATTAATGAAACTATGCAACAAGTGTGATCACTCTCACTTAATTTGAACCAAAGTTATCGTTTTCCCAAAGTGCTTATCACTCTGCTTATCTTCGACCTCCATAGTTAGGAGCGTTATTGTGAAACAAAATGTGTGACAGATAGACAGGCAGACAACCCCATTTTAAAAGTCCCCTGCTTTCTTCAGTAGGCGTGGGGCAATTAAGTAGATCATTTCATATTATTTCCATAGTTCTTTTAATGGCAGTCGAATGGCTTGTCACGTACAGCCTTGAGTTGAAAGCATGGCACTAGACACATTGACAGTCCTACTGGTTTATGGCGCAGGGATTACACCATTCGGCTGCCAAATCCCCCATGTTGTGATTGGAGTGTAACGAAGATTAAATTGCTAATGATGTCTTTTCCGTTAAAAAATGGTTGTATTGGATGTGATAACTGTGTTATCAAAATGTACCAATGCCAATCGAAGATTAAATAAATTGCTAATCCGGTATTTTCTGTTTATATCACAATTGCAGTGACCATGTATTAGCGTGTTAATTAAATGTAGCACTCGCCAATTTAATTTAAATGTGACTTAATTGAGTTTGTACTGTGGTTGGAGTACAGTTTGTATTCTTTGGTCTTGCGGCACGGAACCGGAAATTACAAAATATGTCGCACAAGATGCGCCTATACTCTTTTGAACTTCCAATCAAAATAAAACAGTTTTGAGCAAAGTTAATCAGATAAATAATGTTGCAAATTGACCACACAGTGTCTGTTGTGCCCTTTTTGACGGATTCCTCATATTCCTCCCCTTGGGACACCACATGAATTGTTTCATACACTTGAGTTATGGCTATAGGTAACAATGTCATCAACGCCAGAGCTGAAACCAATATCAGCGGAAGTGTTGTACGTTTTGTGGTTGCGTTATTGCTTCTTCCAGCCGTGCTAAATGATCGCCTAAAGTTTAAGCTTTGCTTGATCTTAATCACTACCACAATGTTGAATATTAACAGCATTACACACGGCAGTGCTGATTGTACAAGCAAGGTGAAGTAAGTGGTAGTGTTTAATGTTTCCTCGTCGATGTTGTCTCCGCAGAAAGTCATGTTGTCTTGTTCTTCTGTAAGAAACACAGAGTACACTGCTATGTTTCCCACTAATGCTAAACAGAAAACAACCAAGCAAGCTACCCTAGCAGCTTTACTGGTGCAGCATCGACTTTTATGTAACGGTTTCCAAATCGCAATACATCGATCGAATGATAGGGCGACAACAAACCAGGGTGAAGCAGTTCGGAACAAGAAGTAACACACCAACCATACCTTACAGAAATTATGAGACATCTGATAAAAAGACGTTAAGAGGTCGAGGTAATCTAGCATATCTTCAGTTGCTGTTTGGAGTAACACCATGGTATCCGAGATGGCTGTAATTCGGAGATAAATAGCATAGGAATGTTGAGATATATTCGTGTGAAAGGTCATGAAAACTATCAGAATATTGCCAATCACGCCGGTGCTAGCTACGGTGCCAACAATTGGGCCGAACGGGAATTGTTCTGTATCAATCTCTTCGGTGCCATCATTAGATACCAGAGACGTTTGATTGTCCCGAAGACGAGTGTTGTTGAAGTATTCCATGGGTTCCGTTGAATAAAACTGTAAAAGATGAAATGATCATTTTGAAAGTAAAATACGACTATTTTGTTCCTTGGGGAGGCATTTAATGCAACTTTCGATACAGTTAAAAGGGAATCTGTGTGATAACTGGAACACGGACAATAACATAATATTAAAGATACATTATGGGAGGTAAAGAGTGGACAGTTATCACTATCATAGTTAAAAACTAGATACTGTAAAGGTAATTTGCAGCAAATGTCAGTCAAATTGATCGACTTTGATCCGAGATTTTAGCGATTGAGTCTAGCCTCGATCATCATTACTAAAGTTGGTACGGTGAAAAACATAGTTTCGATTCTCCATTTTGTATTTAATTTTAATGGAGGTTAGCTATAGGGAGCAGATAGGGTTGTAATCCCGTAAATATCGCAACCTACCGAAGTCATCGAGAGATGATTATGGTCTGGATACGTTAATGTCAAATTCAGATATCATTTCAGGATCACAGAATGACGTGCAATTGGCATATTTAGCTCTTGCATAATGTATGTTTACATTAGTTATTATGCCAGATTAGAGAGATAATCTCTGGGACATGCGGCAAAATTTATCCTGGTACAAAATAATTCCATTTTGTGAAATGACTTACCTGCCCACAGTTCTCTGCAACAGTTCATAATAAACGAGACTGTCTTCTCGTAAGGATCCCTCGCCTATTGTTAAACGAAAACTGCAGTTTTAATATTAATTGCATTGACGATACAAATACTACGTCGTTAAATGAAAATCAATTCCTTTTTCCGCTTGTTGTTTGCATTTAACTAGACTGTGTTAAGCCACTTCATTAAGCTTCTAAGTGAGAAACTAACATAGAAGGGTTTAGATTGGGAGAGGACAATGCTGCTCTAAAATGTTCGGTTACATTATTTCTTCTGATAACAGGATTTTAACGATTTTGGCTCATGGTGCAATTACAATTCACTGCTTCGTGAATGGCGGAGGTTCACTAAACCGTTCGAGAAAGTCCCTCGGCATTTTCAAATCGGTCAAAGGGTTAGTTCCTTTAGGAACTGTCTCTGAGCTGACGGTGTCCACTAACAGTTCCTGTCGGGCCTTATATAGCTGATATATGAAAATACAGCTCTTCTCCACTTCTGTTCCAAGGGTATTTTGGAATCCTTACCTACTATTTTTCACCTTGATTCTACTTTATTCGTCAAAGCAATCTTTTCTTGCCACAACTGGCATATATTTCTAATGATTCAACACTATTTCCAAGTAGAATTCTGCGATTAAAAACATACATAAAATACATTTGAACTGATGAGCAAAGCGATAATTTATTTCATCCCTAAATTTTACTTTACAAAAGTGTTGAATTATTGAAAATTTGTGTTAAATATAGTGATAAATGATTCCTTTTGGTGGAAAATAAAGAATAATGGTAAAAATAGAAGGTAAGGGTTCTGAAACAGAACCAAGAGCGGGATTTTACCTTTTTTTCATATTGCAGCTATGTAAGGCCCGACAGGAACTGTCAGTGGACATCGTGCGCTCAGAGACAGTTCCTAAAGTAATTATCAAAGGGAAAGGGTATACTGATTTGTGATCTATGTTCTTACTAGCTAGCGATGCCAAAATAGTCTGGATCTATAAAAAGTCCTACCTTGTTAAAGAATAATCCTATAATTCACAATTGCCAGTTGAGAAATTGGCAAACATATCATTTTCAAATTCAAACATTTGAAGATGGCCATTTCATGGAAGGGAATGGGAAAACAAGGGAGGTAAATGTGTCATTATTTCCTGCGACAGCCTGTGTCAGTGATTTTAATCCCTGTGAAATAATGCTCATGATCGTATAATAGTGACAACCTTTTGAGCAAAAGACATAGACATAATTACATGTATGTTCTAACTTTCTTAGAAAATATGAAATTCCCGTTTTAAACAATATTCTATTCAATATCATTACATATAGCCATATAATTGTACAGTCTAAAGGATACGAAAACAAGCAGCATGCTTATAAATATCGCTTCCAGGATTGCGAAGATAGACAGAGAATTCCGTATTTTATTGTTAAAACATTTTAACTGTTTGCTGAGTTCCATTGTCCGGGCAATATCCCATTCCGAAATCTGACCCACCCTCCCTTCAATTATTGTCCTGACGAATACCAACAAGCTCAACGATCTGACAGTCATATTGTGTAGCTTTAAAACTAAAGTAGGTAACAACAACGCCATGTCTCTTAAATCCAGCTTTCAAAAGGCGCAAGAATATCCATAGAAATCATGTGTTCTAGAAGTAATTAATTACGTTATTTAAACTGTTATCTCCGCTAACAGGACAGGGCGTTTAGCCAATTAGTTAGCCAGTAATTACACTTTCGATTGTCGATAAAATACTAAGTAAATGGTATATATGCAAACACTGCTGCGCTAATCGCTTATTATTAACTGAATGTGGTATTGACAAATAATAAAGTTCGGCTATCAACATACAGCGTTCTATGAATAACAAAAACTGTTTGGTTTCCATGGAGCCAGAAACATGATTAAATTCTATTACGTTTTAATTAGTCCAGCAAGTAAAAAAGGTATCATAAAATATCTTTAAATGTCCTGAACGAAACTGTTTGTCCACCCCCTGCGTTGGACGCGAGATAATTCAAACCGGAACAATATAAAGATGTACGTTTAATCCAAGAATGTAAATGTGAATATGTTTGCTAAATTTAGGCATGGTGTATACAGATTATATAATTTACACATGTGCCCACCTTGACCCAATGACAGTCCTTATGGTCAGAAGCGCATGCGTTAGCCCATTCGTCCCCCCAATCCCCCTTGCTGTGATTGGAGCGTGCATTGCTAATCAGTTCTTTTCTGTTTATGTCTGATTCAAAACCTTCAACACGTCCAGAATTCTGCTGCTCGCCTCTTAACAAACACCAGAAAACACCAGCACATATCTCCGATATTAAAGCGTCTTCATTGGCTACCAGTTAGTGAACGAATAAAATTCAAAATCCTTCTCATAACCTACAAAGCCTTACATGACAAAGCTCCTGAATACATAAAAGAACTTCTCATTACGCATGGTCCTACTAGAAACTTACGATGAACGAATAAAAATCTATTGACGGTCCCTGCTGTCAATCTTGAGGCCGCCGTTCATTCGCATACTCTGCCCCATTTCTATGGAATTCACTACCCTTGTCAATTAGGCTGGACAAATCTGTAGAAAGCTTTAAATCTCAGCTTAAAACTCATCTTTTCAACCAAGCTTATTCTTCTCAGTAGTGAATGACTTTGTTCAAACTTGACAAAAGCGCAATAGAAACTGCCATAAAGTATTTTTGCGCTATACAAATTGAGACTTATTATTATTGCACGTTTGTAGCGGGTGTATATTAACTCTGTTAATAAGGAGTATCACCCGCCAATTTGTTTCAAATGTGACTCAATTCAGTTTGTACTGTGGTAGGAGTACAGCTTGTAATATTTGGTCTTGCGGCACGGAACCGGAAATTACAAAATATGTCGCACAAGATGCGCCTATACTGTTTTGAACTAACAATCAAAATAAAAAAGTTTTGAGCAAAGTTAATCAGATAAATAATGTTGCAAATTGACCACACGGTATCTGTTGTGCCCTTTTTGACGGATTCCGCATATTCCTCCCCTTGGGACACTATATGGATTGTTTCATACACTTGTGTTATGGCTATAGGTAACAATGTCATCAACGCCAGAGCTGAAACCAATATCAGCGGAAGTGTTGTACGTATTGTGGTTGTGTTATTGCTTCTTTCAGTCGTGCTAAAGGATCGTCTAAAGTTTAAGCTTTGCTTGATCTTAATCATTACCATAATGTTAAGTATCATCAACATTACACACGGCAGTCCTGATTGTAAAAGCAAGGTGAAGTAAGTGATAGAGTTTAGTGTTTCATCGTCTATTCGTTCTCCACAGAATGACATGTTATCCTGTTCTTCTGTAAGAACCTCTGAGAGCACTGCTATGTTTCCCACTAATGCTAAACAGAAAACAACCAAACAGGCCACCCAAGCAGCCTTCTTGGCACAGTATCGACTTTTATGTAACGGTTTCCAAATCGCAATACATCGATCGAATGATAGGGCTACAACAAACCAGGGTGAAGTAGTCCGGAACAAGGAGTAACACACCACCCATACTTTACAGAAATTATGAGACATCTGATAAAAAGACTCTAGGAGGTCGAGGTAATCTAGGATATCTTCAGTTGCTGTTTGAAATAACACCATGGTATCCGAGATGGCTGTAATTCGGAGAAAAATAGCGTAGGAATGTTGAGATATATTCGTGTGAAAGGTCATGAAAACTATCAGAATATTACCAATCACGCCGATGTCAGTTACGGTGCAAACAATTGGGCCGAACGGGAATTGTTCTGTATAGGTCTCTTCTTTGTCATCATTAGGTAACAGAAATGTTTGATTTTCTACGAGAAGCGTGTTGTTGGAGTGTTCCATCGCTGCTGTTGAATAAATCTGTAAAAGATCCAATGATATTGTCAGTTTGAAGGTAAAACATGAATTGGTTGTTCTGAAGAAAGGTCATGTATATATAAATGGTCTTGAAATGAAATATGTGTGAGTATTGGCAAACACCTAACAAAAACACAGGTATAATGCCGTTGCCCATTCTTATTCGATCGTCATGAAAACTTATTCTTATTTATTCCTTATACTCTGATCTATTATGTTTGGTGCATACCCGACCCCCTGGGACAGTATGGAAGGACAGAGCCACGTCCATCTTTTATTTGTGTCTTGTGTTTCGCCTTTAGGTCGCAATTCTTAACAGATCCCTTTGAAACTTTGAAAAAACTATTCCTTATACCTTAAGTACGACCCCTATTGTTTTGGGTGATTGCTAGAACCTCAGAGCAGAGCCACGCCCAATATCTGTGTTTATCGTTTACAGGTCGCAACTCTGAATGAGCCAGCTTGGTACTTGGCATTGGTATTCCTTATACGGCGGCAGCTATTGATTTAGGTGAATGTCCCGTCCCCAAGGGACAGGGCCACGCCCAATTTGTGCCTTTATGCCACTATTCTGAATAGATTATCTTGGAACTTTGTATTCGTATTCCTTATGCCTTGAGGACGGCAACTATAGATGTGGGTGCTCATTCGGTTGTGCTACACCAACCTTGTTACTTTGTTGATACCTTGTGAATTATATACATGTATATTTGTCCATGTCAATCCCCAAGGGGCACAGCCACGCCCAATTTGTTTTTGTCTACAGACTGGAATTCTAAATTGATCATCTTGGAAATATAATATATATAATTTCCAATACTGCAAGGATAACAATTATGTATTTTGGTGCATGTCCCGACCCCAGGGATGTGGTATCGCACCCCCTTTTGTTTTTTTTCTGTAAATATTTTACAATTAACATACTTGATTCAAATGCAGCATAGCAATCTTGTTAATAAGAGGGTGGTACCTATTTATATTGTTCTCTATCCAACCCCCTGGGGAAGAGCCACGCCCAAGTATTTATTGTCTACATACTGCAATTCTGAATGGATCATCTTGGAATTTTGCATATTTATTCCTTATATCATAAAGTTAGGAACTATTTATTTTGCTGCATGCCCCGACCACCACTTTTTTTGGTTAAAATGTGTCTGTAAATTTGGACCCCCCCCCCCCCCCAGCGCCTAGCATTCTTGTCTATTTACAGCCAATTCATATTTCATTCTCTTCATTTTTAAAAGGACAATAAGACTAAACGACAGGCAAACTTGACAAAATATGTAATGACACACACAGGGAGGGGGGGGGAATAACAACCCATAAAACAAGCGCCCCCTTAATATTAGCCAAAATTACTTAGGCTCTTTGTGGGTTGTACAGATTAAACTCATCAGAATAATTAATGTTACATGCAAACAAATTAGACCAAAACACTGAAGTAAACAAAGAATTATAGGTCAAACCATTGAACAAAACAAGGGTACTTAATTGCTGCCGTTTTGCCACATGATGCATGGATGGGCTGAGAAGGAGCCCAAGAGTATGTTCTTGGAGGCTCTTTTAATCTTAAATTAGTAAGATAGCCATTCGCTAAATAAACTAGAAACATATGGGAATACTCTCGAAAACACTATTCACATTCAAAACAACTATCTCGACCTTAATGTGGACTCCTAGTGGGGCCAGGCTCGGGGCTCGGACCAGTTGGATTCATTTATCTCACTTATATCGATGACATGGCCCGTTGACAATGTGTGAACTGAAAGAACTGTTGTTTAATGGTACTTCAGAACAAGATCGGCTGCTTTTCGCACAACCCCGTCCATGCTTTTTTGTTCCCCGCTTTTCGAAGAAAGTAGGGAACTATTAAAATGGGTCCGTCCGTCTGTCTTGGTGACTAAATTCGGTGATGAGAATTGTCTGCTTTGGCTTAGGAGCAATAATCAGCAAATTGATTGTTCAAGACTTGGGAACATTTCAAACTGGCCGATGCTTTGGGACAAGATAACTTTGCTTTTATCTGGTAGTGATGAAACTTAGTGTATAGTTGATAATCAGTTTGACTGGTTATACTTTTGAAATAAATATTTGTCATTTATTTGTTTTGGGATTTCGTCGGGGGACATCAGCTATAGGGTCTAGTTTAATCCGTAAATACCCCAAGGTCCCTTGCAGGTTAATGTGGCTTGAATTCCTATTTCCTTAAATGAAGCACATAGATTTTAAGATGAGACCTATGATTAAGTTTCGAAATTCATTCACAGCAGTAGACATTAGACAACAACTTTAAGCGGGAACAGCAATTCTGATAATAATCATCGAAATCGTAAATATTTAACAATAAAAACTATTTAGCTTATTACATATGGAATATATATGATGCTCACGAATTCTTCAACAATAAAAAACACAAACTTTACTTTGTAACTTGCAATGTATAACGATAAAAAACTTACCCGCCAACAGTTCTCTGAAGCAGTTCTTAAGACACACACGTCACTGTCTTTTCTTAACTATTGAAATAAAACGAAGTTTTTGTCAACTATTGTTAAACGGAAATTGTCGATTTCATGTTAATTGCATTAACGACACAAAATGAAAACTTTATGAATATAAATCGATTCTACATTCCGCTTGGTTTGTGTATTTAACAGACGGTGCCAGGCCTCATCATTAAGCTTCTGGTTGAGAAATAAAGAGAGGGGCTTGGATTGGGATGCTCAAGCTGATAGTTCACTGACGGTTCCTCGGTATTTGTCAACGTGGTGTCCACTAGTCAGTTGTGCATGATACGTTTGGCGTCTTCAATGCAACGTGGTCGGTTCTTCGCATCATAGTTTAATAGTTGTGGCTCAAGGGACTATCCCGATTTGAACAGAGTCTCAAAAATAAAAGTCTTGAGTACGTATGAAATTTAAGCGCCAACATATGAAGTCTAAGCTGCGTAACCGGACACGTTATCATTTTAAGATTTCGGGTCAATATATACGTTGGGTTACTTGATAAGCGAATCCCGCCCCTATAGAGGTATATACAAAGTGCATTATCTACGTGCTGTACTTGATAACGAAACGTAAATTTCCAATACTCATTATTTATATAAAATAAAAGTCTGGTTTTATCAAATCACCGCATAATACAGCAGGGGACACCATTCTCCATCTCCAGACGAAGACTGACAGGTTTAAGTTGTTTAAAAATGTATCGTATATATGAGTTAGTTGCTCAGTCCCAAGTTAGAGGATTATTACAAAATTAAGCACTTTTATTCTCAAAAATATTATCGGAATTGGCCCTTTAACCGATGTAAACAACAATATTTATAACTTGAAAATGTTTAAACAGTTGAGTTGCTCAGTCCTAAGGTAGAGGATTATTACAAAATTAAGCACTTTTATTCTCAAAAATATTATCGGAATTGGCCCTTTAACCGATGTAAACAACAACATTTATAACTTGAAAATGTTTAAACAGTTGATTCCAATTAGACTTTCGATTAACAGCACGTTTTAGTTTTTTGTCTCGATAATTTCGCCAACGCTCGTATAGAAGAAGACAACAAAATAATAATAAGGAAAACAGATATTTTGATGAAAGAAGAACTATAAGTATAACTCGAAGAAATCTAAAATACATAATACATCATGTCTTCCTATTTTTTTACTTCTTGAACAAACCGCCCCTGTTGTTGTTTGAGGGGGGTTGGTGTTAGCGTGTCTTTGTAATTAATGTTTATTGTGTGTCATTTTACTGTGAATATTATTCTTGTGGAATGTAATACCATATGGGCGGGGCTGCGAAGAAATTCTGGATAATTGTTTTTAACTCTTTGTGGTAAAAAACACCACAAACCCCAAACAATGTATCAATATTATTCTAAATCGAAAATCTTGTGGAATGTGGTACCACACAGGCATGTAGGGGATCTGAGAAGAAAGTTTAATAGAAAGTCTAATATGTTGTGGTAAAAAACATCACAAACCCCAAAACACTGTATCAATATAGAAAGTTTGTGGAATGTATTTATTTTCAGAAACCCCATATCTTGTGGACCTGTTGGAGAGAGGGGTTTCACACAAATGCCCTAAAACCTTGACATAGAAGGAGGGGGGGGGCTTTCCGGCGACCCTTCAAGATTAAAGAGTAAGTTATAAGGTATACTGATTTGTAGTCTATGTTCTTATTAGTATATCCACTCTAACGACGTCGGGCACACAAGACCACTGAAAACATTTCAAGGCATCACCAGAATTTGTATCGTTCATCTGAATCAAGTCACATCATTTAGTACTAACAAGTCCCTTAAATGGACAAACTGACAAACAATCGATCGATATGCCTTAAAGGCTCTATGCTCCCCAAATACGACTATTATCTGTAGGCATTTAATTCACCCAATCCATCTTTATGCGTGTATTAAAGATAAAGTCTAGGGCGTGTAGTGCGGGTTATTCTTCTTGTGAACATTTCCAGTCTATTTTAGATTTTTATCTTTAAATTTACAAAGATAGAAATTAAATTAAATGTTTTTTAAAGTCCCGCCGTCTGTTCCGATCTGGTCTAATGAGGACGGGCGTACGCCATACAGTGTGTGGAGCGGAATTCCCCCCATAATTCTAACTCCTAATATGTTTACTGCTATGCATGTAACTTCTTACTTACAAATGTTAATTTGGCTATTTACACATGTAAAATGCTAATTAATATGACTTTTTTTTTAAAATATTGCAGTTAAAATTTGTATTTTGTTCTAATTCCATTATTATTCTTAATTTATTGTAATTAGTTTAGCTTCGTTGACATTTTGACATTTTACAAATGTATCGCGGTAAAGGCCTCATAATTCTAAAGCTCATTTTGGTAACAGACAGCGCTGTTTACAATTGTATGGAGGCTCATTGGGAACATGTAAAATCGCACCCTTTCCACAACCCGACAGACATGGCGACATTTTTCTGATAAATAATTAGGCTATTTTATCCTGCATTTTCACAAAACAAGCACTATCGATTATTTTGACCTATTTGTTTTCTAAAAGAATAACATAGAGCACAAACTCCCCACGTCATGCTTATCTCTTTCCTTTAATATTATGAAATATTTTCACACACAAGTAATGTACTTTTGATATCATTGAAGTAATCTATATTGGGCCAGGCTTCCAAATCATCGGGAGCCGCGGTGTATCGGTGAGTAAGTCAGACTCGATAACCAGCCGGTCCCGGGTTCGCTCCTGGAGAAAGTTCCTCGGGTTTTCTGGCGTACTTTCCATCCGTCCGTGTTTGACAAGGAACAATCTCCCCATGGGACGAAAACCCAAATGTGCACCAAGAGTAGGCCATAGCGTCCCTGTCCGTGAAAAATCCCCCGACATTGCACACTTCTTGGCGTATGCCCGTCTTCATAAGTGCACCAGGACGTTAAGCTTTATTTCATTTCCAAATCACCGGTTTTGTGTTAGGAAGACTCTTTGGGGATTGGACGATCAATTCACCGCCCTTACGTGTGTCTGCAGGTCACAATTTGTAATCCGATTTTGATGAAACTTAAACTATATGTTGATATCCAAACGATCTCGGATGGGTTCGATTTTTTCACTTATCTCACGATAATATTTTGGATTATAGCTCCTGATCGTACCAATGTCGCACACATAGCTGTGGATCCTCTCGAGAATTTTTATTCAATTTCTTTGCTTTGCTTTACTGGCATATTTCGAGATTGCTTAAATAAAATCAGAATAATTTACTTTTGCACGTAAAATACTTTATTGGTCTTTAGAGAAAAAAATAGCCTAATTTTTCTTCCAAAATTATGAGAATGGTTTACTTTTGTATTTATTTCTGAAAGAAAAAATGTCGTGTTTTTGGGATAAATATAAAAGGCACAATTTCACATGTCGTCAGTGGGCCACCATATAGTAAAAAGCGCCACCTGTTACCATAATGAGAGTTAGAATTATGACTTGTCATAACGGCAGTGAACGGGTTAAAAGGGAGTCATAATTTTAACGCTAATTATGCTATCAGATGGCGCTGTTTTCCATATGGTGGCTCATAACCCGTCAGACATGACAACATTTTTTCAGCCAAAAATAATAAAATATATTACGTACAACAGCAAATTATTGTACATATTTTTCAGATGAATAAATAAGTAAAATGCTATTTTTGTTCTCTAAAGGTTTATAAATTTTTACGTACAAAGTAAATAATACTGATAAAATTTATTTAATATAGAAATACACCAGTGTTTGTTTTGGTTGATTAACAATATCTTATTTTATTTGAAATTGGATTCAGAAACAGGAAATGATAAATCAAGTATAAAATTACAGCAAACCGTCTCCCGCTGTGAATTCCTTAAGCAAGCTACGTCCACATCTGTGCAAGAAATGGACAGATAACAGTGAAAATCGTTACCTCCCCCCCCCCCATTGACCCATACATAGAAGCTGAAAAACATTTTTTAAAAAATGCAGCCTCCATAGAGTTTACGCGGTTTTCCGCAAAGGGGGTTGCAGAACGCTAAATATCGATATGGTTTTCGGCTAATGGTACATGACCACATTCAAAAAAATATGGCCTATATCGCATTCACAAAGGGGAATAACGCCTGAACGGAAGGAAGGTTCGATGCACACCGAAATCAAACAAATCCAAGATCTTTCGATCCTTAACCCACATTTTAAGTTTTACCTCACATTGGGTGAACAAACTACGTACACATTTTACGCAAAAGACGTGAGTCATAGCCCAAGATGTCAGATATATGCGTATTCAAGATCTTTCGACCATTAACGCATATTTTATGTGTCATCTAAATCGGAGAAACATTGGTATATGTATTACATGATTTACCAGCATATTATGAGACGTTTAGAGGGCCTCCACAGTGCACGATTGCATACCAATTTCAATATCGTTTGGCCTTTATCCAATTAATAAGTTATGACACCAATATAAGCGGCGAATCGTTCGCCCAATGCCCAAAAAGAGACCCCCTAACCCATAAGACAAAACCGGTGATTTTGAAATTAAACATCTTGCTATTGCAGGTCTTTCGTTATGCCTGAAATGTTATCTAAATTATTAATTAGACATTAATTAACTTATCCAGATCATAATCAAGTCACGATGGCATTGCTAGCCTGCGATATTTTCTGGATTACGATCTTATTTGCTGCTCAACGCCCAGTCATGATTGAATCAAAAATGAATAATTGAGGCTATGTTTTTTTTTTCGTTCCGACTTTAGTAATGATGATCAGAGTATGCTAAAAATTCAATCGCTAAATTCTCGGTTTAGAGTGTGAAATGTCAAAATGTAAACGATTCTAAACTAATTACAATAAATTAAGAATAATAATGGAAACAGAACAAAATATAAATTCTAATTGCAATATTTAAGAAATAATGCATATAAATTAGCATTTTTTTTACATGTGTTAATAGCCAATTTAACATTTGTAAGTAAGAAGTTACATGCATAGAAGTAAGCATATTAGCATACACATTACAAGGTTACAAGTTAGAATTATGAGGGAAATTCCGTATGTTATTCTTGAAAACACTTAAACGATTTGTCACTCCCAGTCCACTGCACATGGGCTGTACCGACGAGTCCAATGACAAGTATACCCTGGTGGTCACAACATGTAGCTTTGAGGCCAAAAATTGCGACAATCAACACCGATTGCCAAATTCTAGAATGAGAGAGAGAGAGAGAGAGAGAAAAATGGGGTTTTACCTCCACTCGACACAACCTAGGTCATTTTGGGACTAACGAATGGTTTATTAATTTTATTCCAATAATTCGCTTGCGCGAAGGGGTCTTTAACAGTGGGAAGACCCGTAGAAAACCCACGAGATTGGACAGGCGAGCCTACTCCTTGTCACGTACAGCAATTGTCAATGCCAGAATGTCTCTTCAATCCAGCAATGAAAATGTAAAGCGAGAGACTAACTGTACCAATCCCGTTTTATACTAGTGATTAATTACACGTTTTTAAACAATCTTATCTCAGCTAACAGACCAGGACGTTTAACCTATTAGTTATCCAACAGTAATAATACTTTTCGATTGTTGATAAATACTTGATGAATAACACATATACAAACACTGCTGCGAAAATCGTTTTCAATTAGATACTACTGGGTGTAAACCGTTGTGTTGTAGTAATAAATAAAAAAGAGAGAGAGAAATGGAGTTTAAAGTCCACTAGACACAAACTGTGTCATTTCGGGACTAACATGGTTTAATTTTATTTCAATAATTCGCTTTCAGGTAATAAGGATCTTTTGCAGTAGGAGGAAACCGGAGTACCCGGAGAAAACCCACGAGTTTCGATAGGCAACCCTATTCCTTGTCACGTACAACCGGGGATTCGAAAACGCTAGTTGACTCAATGACAAGTTTATGTTATAACCATTCGGCCATCGTACAAACCAATAAATAAGAAGGCTCGACTATCAACATGCTGCTCTTCTGAATACCCCAAATTGGATTGCATGGAATCGTAATTGATTAAATTCGATAAATGTTTAATTGGTCCAACATAGATTGATGTGTATAAAGTTTCATAATACGTCCCTGAAACCTTCACCCCATTAACCCCATTGGCGCGGGTTAATTCAGGCCGTAACAAAAATATCTTGAACGGTGTATAAAACGTCCCTGAAACCTTCACCCCATTAACCTCATTGGAGCAAGATAATTTACACTGTAACAAAAATAAAGATGGAATGTTAATTCGTGTTATTGGAATCGTGCCCCTTAAAGGTGGGGGGGGGAATGAAAGATTGGAATAGAACGACTAGGAGACCTTCAATGTCTTCCTCGCAGACGTGAGTCTTGGGTGGGTAAAGGTCTAGAATGGGAAATTCCAGAGGTTATTCTCTGATTATTGGTTTTCATTGTTTGTATAACTATTTAAATAAGTCTTTCAGAGTTTTATTTGTATCACTGATAAACGGGGAACCCCGCCGGAAGTGACGTTATCAAGAGATAAATAAGGGAATATTGGAGGCGGGTTTTGAATAGTTTTATTATTGAACAAATATGTGTAATTAACAGTATGATTAAAGGGAGTCAGTATCAATATCATCCAGTCCTCGACATTGTAAACATTGTAAACACAACTTATTGATCAATTTAAATCAGCACTGATGTTATCTTACCATGAAAAGATGAGTTGCTCATATCTAATCGTTTTAAAGTTGACACGCGAATTGCTTTGGAGTGCCGTTTGAAATGAATCGATTCTATACACGAGACTAAGCATATCCGATAGGGTTAAATATAATCGGTGTAGAATGAAATATCCAGACGCCGACGACTGCCATTCAATTTGAACCCGTGTTTGTCGCCGAAATTACAGTAAACCAGAAACGATTATTGTATTCGTTGAACGTCATTTGTGTCAATTTCTAGTTACCAAAGAATAGAGATTTAGCCCCTTTAAAGGCTGATTAGACATATGATATCGTATTCAAGGGACGATAAACAAAGGATATTATTTGAAACTGATGGGCTCCCTAAATAAATTAGTATACATATGTAACTAGTAGTAAATACGCTAATTAATAACAGCTAATTATTTTAGCTTGCAAATAATCTTTGCTCTTGTTTCTTTGGGACAGCCGCATATGTTCAGCCACAAAATCCATTCATTGGTTTGACCAATATTGTATATATGGATTATTTTAGCACCTGATTGTCATCTATTCATTAAGAGTTAATTATTTATTATAGTCAATTGTGTGATGTAATTGTTTATTATAGTCCATTGTATGCTGTAATTGTTTAGTATAGTATGGTGTAATTATCACAGCATACTGGAATACCACTGATAAAATGTGGACATATGTTGTTATATTTCGATAATCATGATACACTCTCAAAATATAATACGAGTATAATCATAACCCGGTATTAACGAATAACGATAACCTCGTAAATACTAGTAACCATTGGTGCAAAATCGCTGTCGATTTAAACTTGGGTATTTACCAAGAGGGTAGACAGCAGAAGCACAAAGGGAGATATATTTCCCAAAGTAAGCCAGCTATCACTTTCCAAAAAAGTACCTATCATTGTAGTATCAACGACGACTGGAAAGAAAGGGTATAAGAATTGTGAAGTTAGCTGACTGTCCCCATAAACAGATTCACCGAAATTGTAAATAACCCATGCGGAAGGAAGGTTGCATAATACCTAATCATTTCACAGGAACAACTACTACCTACAGTTCCTTTTAAAATCCGAAAGATAGAGCTCGGGAGAAAAGGAGTAAGGATTTACGTCTGTGCCAAATAAATCTAGCTGTCTTCCATCATAAAAAGAACCATCAGAATTGTTTACAACGCAAGGGGGGATAAAGGATACCAAAACATCAGTTGTTTAAAACCTATCGGATTTGACAGAGTCCACTGTATTAACAAATATCACAAGATAACAAAATTCGAGAAACTGAAGGACGAAAAGCCCAACTAGGTAGTTGGACAAGAAGAGAAAGAGCAGGTTAGTATAATTTCTGTTATAAGTTTGTATAAAAAAATAAAGGTAAAGATAAATTTCACATGATGCACAATTTATTTAGATAACATGAAATTATATTTCGGATGTGGATAACATTAGTTATCGTCCAAGTAAGTTAATTCATCAATATCTTGAATACTAGATAATATTTGAATGTTCACTAATCAAATGGTGATAATTGTTTAAAAACTGAAAGTATGTAATATTTTGCGAATGGAGGCAGTATTACCAATATTCCAAGTTTTGTGACAATCAGATAAAAATTGTGATCCGTGGAGTGTCCACAAACAAACTGTGGAAGGATAAGTGCCCTGGGGCGACGGCATAATGCGTCCACATGAACCCGTTGGCGTTAAAAAAAAACAGCAAAAGAAGGATAATTGAGGAAAACTAAATGCTTCCATGAAATTAAGTAACTATGGTCTATGTTGAATTTTTGTAGTCTCATTGCGATCAACATATCTTTGTCTTACGTTTTGGCCATATGGGTAAAAAAATAATTTTATGCCTTCAAACTACATCTAAGTCTTAAAAGATATTTCCTTCTTGCCGTCCGTTGTTTAAAGCCAGGCGCAGACGGGCAACTTTTTCGAGCAACTTTCAGGCAACAGTGAAATCGCTGGTCGTTGAAAGAAAAAATCGCTCGTCTGCGCCAAAGGGCAACAATAGTTGCTCGCTGTTGCTCCGAGTTGCTTCTCGTTGCCAAATATCAAACATGCGCCAAGCTTTACACGTGTGTTATAATAAATAACTTGGATCTGCGTCTCGATTTTGACAATTGCCATAGACTGAGTGTACAATTGTATGAAAAACGTGATGACTTTGTCTTTCCGATTTTTAACTTCCCATTTATTAGTAGTAACATTCCTGTATCCCCAGCTTATGGAGTCTTTGTGTCTCAGCTAAATCGTTACGCGAGAGCTTGTTCTTTTTATTCTGCTTTTTAAGTAGATCGAGACATTTGTCAACTAAGCTTCAACTACAAGGATACTTGCGCACTAAACTGATAAAATCCCTTAAAAAGTTTTATGGCCGTCATATTGACTTGATTGGTACATATAACATGTTTTTCTCAGCAGTTATTCTAGATATATTTAATTGACGCGTATCCTATTTACTATCTCTCTGATTATGTCTACTACATCGTTAACACTGTTCATCACGTGCATTTTGCATACCGATAGTCCATTGGCCAATCACGCCATTTTACCGAAAATTCGGCTAATAGTTTGGATGCAGCTATGGCGGGTGTGGCACCAGGCAGGATAAGCCTACTCTTCTGGACACCTGTTTCCACGGTTTGTTGTGTATTCTGTACACGATGAACAGTCCTTTTGCTGATAACACTAATTTGCCTCCAACGTTTTTTTAGGAGATCGAATTTTGTCTAATGGTTTGGATTGTTCGTACTTGGTTTTATTTTATTTTATCAAGTTATTATTATCTATCAAATTTTTATGTAATTAGAAATAATATTGCACAAAGATCCCTATCTTTTTATTTTTTCCTGTAAATTTGTTTCTTAAATCGGGAAATTGATACTGAAAATAGAGACAAATTGAGGTGCTCAGGTATATGTTGTGTTTGGGTAACACATATACGGCACTGGTGTACATGCTGTGTAAATATACCCGTGTTTAACACAACCTCAGCACCACAGACCTAATTAACTTGGATTGATTTCAAATACAGAGGGTTCTGAGGTTGAGTTAGCACAGCGTTACACCAGTGCTACACTGATCTAACTGGTGTTAAACACTACACCACCTTAACCCAGGACTTGAATTGACCCAATGACAAATGGGATTACGGGAATGCTCGATTCACAGTTCCGGAATTGAATTTCGAAACCGGTGTCAATCGAGTGAAAAGGAGAATTTCGGAGTACAACGCATGTGCCGACTGCATAAAAAATATCTCAACCAATCATGACAGCTGAAATATATTTTTTGCTTAGATGCGTCACGATTCTACTCACTCCACCTCAGCTGTCGGGACTGGCAGAACTGTGACAGGACTGAATTCCGCGTCACTCTATTGCAATTCTGTCAGTTAGGGACGTTCTGGACTGTGAATCGAGCATCCCCAAAGGTGTTCTGCAATGGACGATAACTCCGTTCAGAATGCAGTAATTTTACTGAAATCTTCAACATATTCGCTTTTCATTTTCTTTTCTTTTTAAACTATTATAGTGGAACGTCGGCTCTTTATCTAATCTTACCTCAAAGTTAAGTAATTTAACTAAAAGTTTCAACACATCCTCTTTTCATTCATTATGTAATTTCTAACTATTATAGCGAGAACTGTCAACTCTTTGGGGATGCTCGATTCACAGTTCCGGAATTAAATTCCAAAACTGGTGTCAATCGAGTGAAAAAGAGAATTTCGGACGACAATGCATGTGCCAACTGTATAAAAAATATTTCAACCAATCATGACAGTTGAAACATATTTTTACTAGGAATACGTCACGATTCTACTCACTCCACCTCAGCTATCGGGACTGGCATAACTGTGACAGGACTGAATTCCGCGTCACTCGATTGTAATTCTGTCGATTTGGGACGTTCTAGACTGTGAATCGAGCATCCCCTTTATCTAAACATTATGTAAAGCATTTTAAATTTCTTCTTGAAACTGATCTCACTTTGTGGCGACGCTCTGTCAATTCCAGTACAATCGACTCAGAACCTCTTGCCCGTTCTTTGGACGATTATGCATCGAATCTAAGTTGCTGTCACAACAGATTTATACAGCACCCTTGATTTGTTTTTTGTTTCTTCTTAAGGGCATACACGGAGCTGTTTTGTGGGTCGAAATGAATTCCCAAATGCAACCCAAAAATGCCGAGAAGAACAGAAGAATGGCGAAAGTCGACGCGGAACCAGTCTTCTATCCCGAACCGAACCAGGAAGGCAACAGAGATTACTTGATTAACTGTCTCCGCGGTGACAATATTACTGTTCACAGGAGTCTTCAGAAACGAAAACAGTGTTACACCGTACCACCACCTAATTTCTATAATATTGACATTAGTAAAATTAAACCTTCTAGGGGGACAACATTCGGTAAATCGAAACGTTTTCAATAAAAAGAAATACCAGCTATAACATGGTGAAAGTCGTATGCACGGATAGGGCACATCAGATAAACGAAGAGGAGGTCATTTGTATATAGAGACTCGGAACATCATAACGCATTCCATTTGTTGTGATAATTCCTAATTATAAATAGTATTATATGAAGACAGGCGACCATGGGTGTTGCCCACATTCCTTATTTGTTTCATAATAAATCATTACTCGGGTATATTTTTGATGGACAGTACTATTTCCGATGCTGACATCCATAATAACACACTTTATGGATGGATCTATTAATTCCTGGTTTATTACGTGCAATGTTCAATACGATTAAATGTGTGAAAAAAATTATAATGTGAATAGCATACTATTATTTATTATGTTTTTTTTTTATACAATTCTTTATTGATGTTCAAGTTTTGAAGAAAGGTGTATATTAATTAAATCTGTGCAAATGAAGAAACCAATTATCTCAAGTTTTCTGTATTAAAGTGTTCTTTACATTTCAAAAAAGAAGGAAATGTTTAAGTCGGGCAATCGCGGCAAACAACTCACCAGATAGCCCTAAACACAGTCATTAACTGAAGGTTGGTGATTTCGAATTCTTATTTTGTTTTCAGAGCGAAGGTAACAAATCACTATTATCCCGTAGTTCCTGCAGGAATTCAAAGAATAACAGGGGTCATACACGATGCAGGTCAAGATTAGTCTTTCTAGAACAACTGATGACATTCCTCATTTACAATTTCAGTCTCCAATAATCTGCCTCCAATCAGTCGTGATGTCTTTGACATGACGTGTATGGCAACCCAAGGGGTGCGACCTTCACATCGTGTGAGATAAGCTGCCCTTTGTTGTTTCATGTCTGCATCGTTTCCCACATGGCGTGTAATGATATTTTCTGTCGTCTGCTGCAGAGAGTAAACACAATTCCTTATCCCCCATTTGCGGTGATAAAAGCGTTCTAATATCGACTAGGTTGATTGTTACTCCTTTACAATAAATCAAATCAAACATCACTGTAAATCATAAAATGAATTAATACAAGGGAGCTTACTCCGTTCGATAATTTAAATTGTTTACCCTTCACAATAATTCATATAAGACATCATTGCAAACCAGGGACAGAATTAACGTAACTAAGGTTCGAATTATACCAAATCTAGAATTTGAGTCTAGCGCTCCAATTGATTTTGGTTCGCGAAGGAGGAGGGGAGGGGGTGCTTACCCCTATCTAGAAATCCTGGTGCCACTAAATACTGACCTTGGGCATTTCACACAGCAAATTGTATTATGTATTCCGAAAAATAAATTCTGCAATATCGTATCCTTTGTAAGAAATAATACCAGTAACTTTTTATTTTTACCACCAAACGCAATTAAAATGTTTTTTTCAAACGAACAACATAGGTATACAGTATGACTGTTAAATTCAGGAGCACTTTATAACACTTCTTGTTTACCTGGAGCATTTCACGCAGCTAATATTTTCTTTTATACCTTTATATTATTTTATCTGGAAAAAGATTTCTGCATCCTTGGTAAGAAATAATAGCTGTGACTTCTTTTATACCACGTTTACTCTTTTTTTTTTAACTGATGTGGTATTTTATTTAATGGCTTAAAGGGACAATAACATTCTTGCTGGCTTGGTAGCTCCAGAAAATAAATAATACCCTTATTCTAAGTACTAGATGTTTAAATGTCCTACCTGTTGTGTAAATTATCTATCACAACCTATTTTATTTGTCCAGAGGGTTCGAAAATATTTTAAAATCCAAGTCACATTTGAAAAGGTTTACGTTAGACTTTTCAAATCAATTGGTTGAATTTTTCCAATTTTTTAAATTAGGTGTGTTAAGATGAAATTTATATCATCATTTAATTGGAATATTCTAAAATAATACGATTTGTTGACCAGAATGAAGATTGGGACATATTTTTCAGTTACAACAAGAGTGTTATTGGGGCTTTAAACAGTTCACTAGTGATAATCGCCTCTGATGAATTTCGCGACGACTGGAAATTCTAGAGCACCTTGCGTATACGCTCGGCATTACATGCATCTATTATTTCACGCCACATTTTGTATAATATAATCCGGAAAAGAAATTGCCATTAATAATGAGAAATAATAATCGTAACCTTTTATCATAAAAACGCATTTGAAAAAGCCTAGTTAAAGGAACAACATCTACTTTAAACTATGGGCGAATTTTTATTTTCACGGAGCAAAAATCCACAAGTCGTTGCCTTGAAAATTTCCCGCACCTATTATTTCCCTGTGGACTTTTTGTGTTATATAATCCGAAATCCTTGAAAAGAAATACTTTCCGTAACTGTTTTTATTTTACCTCAAAATGCACTTTTCAAACTATTCGTAGGAACAACTATCTCGACTTTTTTCATTTTAACGGCGTAAAAGTCCACAAGTGGTAGCTTCTTTTGAATTTTGTAATATGAACCTAATATGTTAGGTTGGTTAAAACTTACATAGACGCTGACTTGAACCACATATTAATTATCATGAATATTTGATTTTTGTACACGTTTTAAGCAATTTCTCGTGGGAACAAACCATCAATCATTCTGTGTGTGTTGTAAGTGTTTACCGAACTATATCTCCAGTTTGAAGATGGGGAAGACATTATTTTTGTGTCAATAATAAACTATGACACATACTAAATGGATTTGAGATGAGGTTTAACGTCTTTATTGTCTGCTCTGACTTGACTAATAAAGACGGGCTTACGCCATGCAGTGTGCTATGAAGGACAATGTATTCATGGCGTATACATGCACGTCTCCATTATCCTATTTGTTGCAGAAAAGTAGAACGTCAACCCAGTTTCATTTCATTTCAAATCTATAATCAAATCACGCTTATCGATATCTATACCAAGTAAATGGGATCGATACAAAAAGCATTAGTAGGTAGTTTATGAGGCTATTATCCAAAAACACATTGTTGTTATTCTAAGGGCAATGTATCGAGTCAGTATGTTGACTTTCGCTATTATATGGGAATAACAGCTAAGCTTTGTAATGCAAGGGCATATAGTGAGTACTTACAAATAAAAACACTATGCTAATATTTGTATCTATTCAAATACGATTTGTAATAGTGTGAATATATATCGCACGGAGATCATAACGACATTAACTAGGAGGTGGTAAATAGGAATAATTGTAATGATTTTATTGTATGAAATAAGGTTTCAATATTGTTAGCAAATGGTTTGTAGTTAGAGCATGGATGTTATATTTTATATTCTGGTCATAGCAGGATGTTTGATAACCTTCAGTATCGGTAAGCTAGTTTAAAACATTCTATTCTAAATATTTTTGGAGAGTCATTGTGACTCAGTAGGTAAGGCGATGGCTCACTAACCAAGAAGTCTGGGGTTCGATCCTGGTGTTAATTATATAACCTCTTCACTACTGTTCACCATGAGAACTATCTTAAAGTGGTTCGATGCCATTGTTGGACGAGACAATTCCCCCACATTTTCCAGCAAAGTTTCCCATGTCAACGTCTGAACGAAAAACCAAGGTCTTATCTTCATACTGATTGCACATAAAAGAATCCATCACAATTGCTGTCCAGGCACAATTTTCCCCATAGCATATGGGACCCCGGAATTGTTTCGCAACACCCGAACAACTAGGCGTTGTCAGATTTCAGCTCTGTATCACTGAATCAATGCTGGACAGGACATTCCCGTCACTATAAAATGCGGTGTTAAAATTCGCTGTTGTGAGAGAAGGAGGGTGGGTCATATTCTTTCTTTGTCACAATAAAATCAACGACTTTTTAATTAATAATAAATACAAATTATATTCCAAACGTTTATTTCTTTTTAATTTACTTTTAGGGCAATCCTGTGTTGGTAATTTTGTAGGTGAGTGAACGAAATAAAACATCTAAATAACCATTTATATCTTGGCTAAGTGGGTAAGACGCACGCTCCCTAGTCTGGAGCCATGCATTGACCGAGAAAGTTCATCGGCATTTTATGCGAGGTTCCCCTTGTCAGTGATGCAAGACAGGGGAGAGGCCTGACCAGAACCGCTGTCTAGTCAAACGAATGTGACGAAAAACCGAGATCCCCTATATAAGCATTGGCGTGCAAGTAAAGATCCATTGGAATTCGATATAAGAGTAGACCATTGTGCCGCTCTCCGGGCAAGATTTCCCTCTTAGCAGAAGGTATGGCGTATGCCAGTCTTCATTAGCCCATTAGCTGAACATTACGACGCTAAACCCCATTTTCAATTCGACGTCTATTTACAACTGTTATTTCCCTTTTAATGTGTATTTGTATTTGTTTAATTTTGTTTTTGTCAATAAAATCAAAAAATATTTACCTCAAAATGTGTTTTGATTGCAATATGCATTCCTGTTTTTCATTGTGTTTTATTCAGCTCCTCCATGCACTAGTCAAAAGAATCCAAGTCGACAATTCTTCATACCCGTGAATACCACTTTAATAAATGACGTCAACTGCCAATGTGAAGTTCGGTTAATTAAAACACCAACAGAGTCAAACAAGTCCAGTTTGTTTCCGGTTACATTTCGTATCATTGACGACGTTAATTGTGACTATGATGTCAATGTGGTGTACGGAACATCTTCGTCTTCTGTTGTCTGTAAAGAAGCCCCGACTTTCACCCAACAAATAGTTCGAGATGATTCGCTGCTATTCGCTTTCTTAAAAAAGACAGCTTCTTCTTTGACGTCATCTGGTTTTTGTTTACAAGTTATAGCAGATGTCAGAGGTAAATGCATACAGTTTAACAAATTATATTAATCGCCCCCCCTCCCCGCGACTTTTATTAAGTTTACATGCAAACATTTATAAGATACTGTCCAGTTTTGGGTTAAAGCGATTGTTAATTGTTGTCCACACCAACTTCGTTATGTAATAGCTAAATCCGACAAACCTATAATCAATTCTCTAGACTATCGGATTGCAGAGATATAAATGGATTTAAACATTCGTGAGATTTCGATAAAATAGACAATCAAGGCTATGTCTCAGTTTACATTGCTACGATCTATGCTATAACTTCGAATGTTATAACTTCGCTCAGAATAGAGTAATTTGAATGACAATTTCAATTAGTTTGCATTTTTAACTACACCGATGGGTATAGGAAGGAGGTAACCCTTTCCTTTGAGTTTTATTTTAGGTAAATATTTTGTTGTTTTACAGATACTTTTATAACCATCAACTGTGATGAAAATGTTAGTAACTTAAATCAACCTGATATAACGTCAACTACCGAAATCCTACCGACATCATCGCAGGGTTTCTTCCAAACAGAATCAGCATCGTCATCGTGGCTATCACAACCAACAACACAGGCATTAGTATCACCCTCATCTCAACCAACATCACCAAGCCAATTTTCATCATCATCATCATCACCATCATCATCATCATCATCACCATCATCATCATCGCCACCATCGCCATCACCACCGTCGTCGTCACCATCATACCAGTCAACAGCATACCACTCCCCATCATTTGGAGAAACAACGTTTACAACAGCATATCCAATCCTGACATCATCCTTGACACCAGCATCGACACCGCCATCATCATCATCATCATACCATTCACCATCATCTGGGGAATTTTTATTCACATCAGCATCGTCAGTCACCGTTTTATACCCAAGCCACCCACCTCTGTCATCATCAACACCACCATCATCGTCAACTGCAGCGTCTGCTACTACCCAATTAAACACTATCCGTGAAACAGATACTACTACAACAATCATTTCAGAGACAACGAATGCAGAACTTATACCGGGTAACTGATTTATTCATGTAATTCAGAATATCCGCTGATCATCACAATGCGGGGGTGGGGGGCATTGGCTTAGTTTGTTAGATGCTGGCTCGATAGCGTGGTGGTAGGGTGTTCGATCCCTGCATCGGCTGAGAAATTTCATCCAGATTTTCCCCTCACTTCGATAGACCCCATACACACGCGATTTATTGAAATATATTAGACCCTTGGGTAGTTTCAATTTTCAACAGAGTTGAATACCATTGACAGATACTGATTTAATTTTATAACTGGATAATCGAGACTTTGTTTATTACCGTAACAACGGTAGCAATGACACTCGAGACTACATCGAAGTAATTTTATTGAAAGTGTTAACATATTCCGATTTCATTATCTATTTTTTAACTATAGGATTGTCAACGCTTTATAAAAATCTTACATAATGAATCTTTAACGGAGATAATATAACCATGATTACTAATTTCAGTTATTGCTGCTGGGGTTGTTGCTGGAGTCATTATAATCATTATATTCACTATTCTCATAATATGGTAAGAATAATGTTAAATACACTATTGAAATTAAAGGAAATGAAATGGAGTTTAACGTCCTACTGTTCTGCTCCTACCTGGGCTAATTAAGACGGGCATGCTCCATACAGTGTGCTGCAAGAGAAATTATGCCCGGACAGCGGCACTACGGTCTACTCTTATATCGAATTTCAATTGTTAAGGGTTCTTTAACTTGCACGTCAATGTGTACAACTGTCCTTGTCAGACGATACAGCTGTCCTTGTAAGACCTTCCGTCCTGCATGACTGACAAACATTGTCCCTCGAACTGAATTACCATCGTGGTACAGGAGGTAGCGTTATCACTTTCAAGTGGTTCACATGGTACCCTGTTTTTCTCTCTTCCATGTGAAAGACTTGCGTAAAAAGGAATCAGTTACACACCTTTTTTTCTATATGGAACAACCTAGAAGTGATATATCATGTTACTTTCGTTTTAATATAAAACAATCTATATGTGGTTTAATAAATCCTATGATTTTCCAATTATTCAAAATGTTCTGAGAGAGAGAGAGAGATAGAGAGAGAGAGAGAAATGGGGTTTAACGTCCACTCGACACAAACTAGGTCATTTCGGGACTAACATATGGTTTTGATTTTATTTCAATAATTCGCTTGCGCGAATGGGTCTTTAGCAGTGGGAGGAAACCGGAGTGCCCGGAGGAAATCCCATGAGGTTGAGAAGGCGCCCCTATCTCCATGCCACACAAAATGGTGGGAACTTTCCTTACAAACTGATGGGAACGGGTCAATAGATCCAAGCATGTACGTTAGATCATAAGGTCTGTCACTGAGTCAAGTGACGTGATTTCGCTTTCCTACTTCTATGTGACAAGGATAAGGTCACCTGTCCAGCCTCGTGGATTTTCTCCGGTTCCTCCTGTTTGCCCCACAGGTGAAGACGTATACGTGCAAGCAAAATATGAAATGAATTGAGCCATTAGTCCCCAAATGACCTTTTTGGTGTCGCGTGGACGTTAACCCATATTTCTCTATTTTCCTTAATTTTTCATATGCGAATTAATATAATGGTGTTTTTATTCTCAGTTGCTGTTTTAGAAAAAAGAGTGATGCCGATGAAGCACCTGTGTATGGTGAAACTAGAAATGAAAACCTGTTCCTTGTAGAAAACGATTTATATTATTCTAATGTAAACAATGTGGCCGAATTTGGTGGTGTACCATATACGGCTTTCCCTAATAAATCAAACACGACCAAACGGCCTAATGGAACAATACGTGCTGTGGAGGGAGAACCTTGTGGGGAATTCGAAAGGACTTCGCCACGTCCCAATCAATTCTGTGAGCGATCAACGTCATTAAAAAGGGGTCTTGGGGAAGATGCTGATACTTCTTTCCAACGCAAGCAGCGCTCGCCATATTCAGACTCCAAATATGGTCAATCCAATCTTTCCAATAAAAGATCCATGGAACGTAGAGATTCCGGCAAAATCGACGGAAACGGGAACCGGTCTACATCTGAACATTCGCCCTATTCCACTCATTCGGACTACACCCCTTATAGAACAATGCGGTCAAATACACCAACGAACTTATCAGAGAAGTCGTATTTCAGTAATAGAAAGAAACGAGCGCGTCGAGTGTACTTTGACCTTCCATCTGAAACAGAGAGTGACGTCAGTGATATTGAAGAAAATGAACAGACAGACGAAGCATCTCAGGAACTGCGTCTTAAACAAATCAGAGAGAAAAATAAACGTTGGCAGGTTTTATATTAAAATTGTCCAAACATGAACTCACTAATTTATAAGTTGTTCACACAATCAGATTAAAACAGGCAGAACAATTACAGTTATCGACATCTTGAATAAGTCTCTATTATCCAATTTATCGTTAAACTTTTAAACCTGGCTTATGTCCAAATCCATTAAATCTGGGCCATCCGATACCCAAAACATTTTCAACTGAAAACTAATCTTAAGACTGACAATATGAATGATACGACGAAACTTTGAGATAATTTGCATCTTGCACTTAAGTTCAATCGTGAGTCTTTTCTGGTAACTTTTTGAGAGCACGATAACTTTCATTCTAGTTGAATGGGCGCAGTAAACCTTGGTGTTTAGGTAATATGAAAGTTATGTTTAGGTTTAAATTTGAGTGCGCGAGACACAATCTCGTCCTAGCCGAGAAGGTCGCAATTGCTTTAGGCGTTTGTTAGTAGAAGACCTTGACTGAGTTCAATGATAAGTGATGAGCGTTGAAAACTTGAGGTACACAAACGGTGATTCTCAGTGGACGAAATTGATCAAACGCCGATAATAGTTTCATTACATCAATACGTTGGCTAATTGTAGTGAACTAGTTATTAATTTGAAACTGTGAATTGATTCGATATTTCCCGTGTGCCTGTAAAATAATAAAGTGTTATTAATTTTTTAAAAAAAGGTCTTTACCATACAGTGATTACAAAAGTTGGCCAATGTACTTAAGAAGAGGATAATGCTTGTGTGCACTCAATGACCCCTAATTATAAATTTAATTAACATGAAATGTGCGACATTGGAATAAGGTGTAAAAATGTAGGGAGTGATCATAAGATTCACAACCACTGACTTAAGAATGAATATTTTAGTGGTAAATGATCTTAAAACCATTAGATGTTACCAATGCCCAAAACAATTCAGTGACAAGCAGTAACATATGGCCGGAATGCTAATTTTCCCTTTTATCTGATACTAATAGTGATTTTATTAATTTCTGCCCACTGCCTTCATACTAATAGTCATTTAAAACATAGATTTATGTCATGTTATTGCAGACATCAATCACGACCCAATCAACCAAAAACTAACATAAGAGAGGCAACTGTCTTCATCGGAGAAAGCAATGTCGAAGTTCATCATTAGAGGTATCCTGATCAGATTCCATAATGTCCTCTTCAACCAATGACTCCCGGAGTTCAGGACCATTAATATGATTTCATATCGCCCTTCCCCTCAACTCCCAGTATCTTTTAGCGATGGGTGCTGGTTAATTCATGATTTGTCAGCTCAATAGTACCCCTTTGATCTGTAGTGACACTTCTAATTTGCAGGGAGGAATTATGCTACCATCGATACCCTTCAATTTTTCCATCTTGCCTTAGAACAATTACGTCTTACCAAAACGGCTTAGCGATGCCTGCTGAGTGAGGATATTGCTTGTCTCTTAGTCCCATACATCTGCTAGCATTCCTCCGATCGTAGTGTCTTTTACAAGGTGTGCATATGGCAGAACCTTTCCTTTACTGTGAAAAGCTAATATTGATGACATTCAAACATCCATCTCGAGTGATTTTTGAATATCATCAAGACATGTAATTGCAAGTATTACTGTACATTATGTTATCATCTCAGTATCACTATCTCTATTATCTCAATTGGTGGTGGGGGTTGGGATGGCCTAGTGGTCTAGAGTGCCGCGCTTCGACCTCTAGCTGGCCGGTCACCGCTGGCTTGCGGCTGTGATTTCGATCCCTGGTGTGAGCGTATGTGGTGGCATGGAGATAGGGGCGCCTTCTCAACATCGTGTGTTTCCTCCGGATACTCCGGTTTCCTCCAACTGCTAAAGACCCCTACGCGCAAGCGAATTATTGAAATAAAATTAAACCATATGTTTGCCCCATTTCTCTCTCTCTCAATTCGTGGTTTATATGGCCACACATCACTAATTATTCCCCCATAGACTTTTTAAAGTCAATGTTAATTCTCGTCTCCTAGACCGGCTCTAACTTTCCCCAAAATTTTCGTTAGGTAAAACGCATTCTGCCACTGATGGGTCAACATGTGGCCAACTCTTGCCCAAAAACATGTATGAGGTTCGCCATGAAAAACTTGAGATACACAAGCTGGAAGTAGAGAACGCTAAACATGCAATTTTCGGCCCTACATTTCAACGTAACCAACTTCACAACTCTTCTACACCAAAACGCAAACATCGCCATGCATAAGGGTGGGGGGAAAGGGAAAGTGGAAGAAAGATTAAAAACAACTAGTGACAGTAGAACTTTATTTACAATATACTCCCAGTCTGTGTTTTTCTTATCAATCATTTATAGTATAGCAAACTTTATCTTGTCAATATAATAATATAAAAGATTTGTTAATTAATTTAAAAAAGGCTTAGTTAATAACTAATAACACAATAACAATGATATGTAAAATGAAATGAAATGAAATTTAACGTCCTACTCTTTTGCACCTAACCTGAGCTAATGGAAGACGGGCATACGCCATACAGTGTGCTATGGGGGACATTTTGCCCGAGCACCGGCGCTACGGCCTACTCTTATATCAAATTCCAACTGCCAAGGGATCTTTTACGTGCACTTCAATGTGTACACGGGACCTCGGTTTTTCGTCCAATCCGAACTACTAGGCAGCTGTCCTAATACAATAAAGATGATAAATAGAACAGTTTTTGTCTTTTTTTAATAATACAATAAAGATGATAAATAGAACGTCTTAGTTATAAAAAATGCAATAAACAGGCTACATCTAACAGCTTAGTTAAACATATTTAGATAGCCGACAATGTGATATAAATTGCAAATTAAAAAAAAAAATAGTATAATTAAATTAAAATTGATAGAATGTATTTAAATTGCGATCGCTACTCGGGATATCGATTGACAAAAGCAAAATTGACAAAAGCAAAATACGGACCGTATTATAATCGCATCTTATCTTGCAATAGTTGAACCTTTTCGTCTGACTGAATAGATGAACACCGACAACAATCTAAAGGTGTTCGACCCGATGTGTTTTTGCTCCTAACATCTAAACCCTCCACTTGCAGTAAGTAGTCTACAGTTTCAAGACTACCATACTTACAAGCCAGGTGCAGTATATTATTATTTTCTGTATCTCTATCATTTATATTGCCACCTTTATCTAGTATCATTTTAATCTTAGAGACAGGCTCAATTTGCGACTCGCTGCTGCATAATATTGGTGTTTTATCATTAAAACCCTCGCTGTTAACAAATAATCTTAAATTTAAATTTAACAAAAATTCCACTGTGGCAAGATGACTATAGCCACAGGCTAGGTGTAACGCATTGTTATTGTCTGCATCTCTGTCTTCTATATTGCCACCTTTATCTAGTATCATTTTAATTTTTGAAACGGGTTCAATTTCGGACAAACTGCAAAACAGTATGGGTGTCATGCCATCACGGAACCTTTTATATATGTCGTGTCCCGAGTCAAGTAAACGCTTTACATTATATAAATCCCCCTTTAGACACGCGTCGTCTAAATTAGAAAAATGCGTCCTTTTCTTAGATCTGGTAAGTTGTTCTTCAACAGCACCTGTAAATAGACCATATCTTCAGATGAATAAAATGTTATTTTGTAAAATTAAATATTATTTTGTAAAATTAAATATTATTTTGTAAAATTAAATATGATTTATGAAAAGTAAAATTTTGTAAATAAAAATTTAATTTTTTAAATAAAAATTTAATTTTTTAAATAAAAATTTAATTTTGTAAATAAAAATTTAATTTTCTAAATAAAAATTTAATTTTGTAAATAAATATTTAACTTTGGCAATTAATATTTAATTTTTTAAAAAAGTTAAATTAATTTTTAAATTTATTTTAATAAAAATAAATTATACAAGAGCTAATGGGGCCTATTGTAGGCCTTTCTTTGGGTCTGAAATTTTATCTAAATTATCAATTAGACATTAATTAACTTATCCAGACCATACTCAATCCTCGATGCCATCGCTAGCCAGCGATATTTAGTGGATTTGAATTCATTTTGTGATGGATGATTTAACGTGAATATGGATAATCGAGTTAATACCTCGGTTCAGAGAGCAGGCATTTGACTGACATTTTCAACATATTCCTTTATCTTATCTCCCATCATGCCACTTTAAAAATCATATATTTTAATTTTGTAAATTGTTTTAATTTTTTGCAAGAGGAGACATCCTTACCATCTTCTGATTGTCCACGGATTTTTGTTGTTTTTAAATGCTCAATAAGGGACTCCAATTTCTTTAAATCATTTCGGATTTTGTTGTGTTTATCGTCTATTTCTTCGTGGTGTTTTAGAAGTGCCTCTTCCTTTTCTTTTAGAAGACGAATTTCTTTTAGCCTTTCATCTTTATCCCCCTGTTTGTCATTCTCCAGCTTGGCCATCTCATCTCTGAGTTTCACCAGTTTCATATTAATACGTTCATTTTCTCCCTCCAATTTTCGGATATCAGACTCCCTTTCTTTTACTACTTCTCGAAGGCTTTCTTCCTTTTCTTGTACTCTTTCAACTTTTAAACGTAGGTCCTCCCTTTGCTGCTCGTCAGAGTTTCCTGAAAAAGATAAAGATTCGGTTAAATGTTCTTATCAGGCAATGACATCCGATTTGATTTGATAAAAGAGTATGTCTATTTTTACAATAAAAACGTCTATCTGTGTAGCGAAACCATGCAGGGCTCACCGCAACATATCGCACAAACTAAACAAGTCTACACTTACAGGACACTGCTGTACTGATAAAATGACCCCCCCCCCCTCGCCCCCTGCGCTACCACTGGATCTATAATCGTTTTTCGCGTGAAGTTGGTGACCATTGCGAGTACAACACACCACTTCTGGGTAGACAAATGTACCCTGAACAATTAACTTACGATGTCTCCTTTGTTCAAGTTCATTGGCCACTTGATCTAAACCCACTTCTCTAAGACACTCTACAAATCGCTGGTAAGCATTTTCACCACAGTACAGTACAACGAAAAGTAGTTTTTCGGTTGCATCTCGAGTTGAATGGTTATAGCATTTCTGTATTTTTTCCACATCATTGGAATCAAAAACCCCACATGAAAACAGTGATAAACTAAGACGTATGGGGTCTTGTATATTGTCTATTAAGTACATCATGTTCTCTTGGATATTCTGGTAGTCAGACTTCCGCATCATGCCAACCTGTTTATCTGCAAGAAACAAAAAGAAGAGACTGCTTCAGTTTAGTCACACGTACCTTAAACATATCAGGAATTTAAATTGTTTCTATTTAGAGGGTAAAATCTGGTTAAATCTGTAAAGTAGAGTATTAAGGAGATTATACCCTGGATTATTAAGTTGATAACTGTGGGGTTTAGTCTTACTACATTATGGGAATTGGGTTTTGGAAGAAATAAATGATTTGAAAATGCGCAATGATCATTGGCTTTAATGAGTGATAAACACATTTACCATGACATCTCCTTGGTGCAGCTGAAGATTCTTTATGTTCTCCTGGACTACCGTGTGCCTCAAGTGTCTTAATTCTTGCGCTGATATTTTCAATGTGATCTTCGAGTATCTTGATTGTACCGGTAGAATCCAACCCTCTCTCTTTCTCGCTTTCTAATTTTGATATTTCTCTGTCCCTTTTATCTTTGAAATGTTGGATCATGAGTTGTTGTTCGTCGTGCCATCGTTTATCTGTTTCAGACGAAATACCTGGGAAGATAATCCAGCAATATTATTGGTTTTAATATTCAGTGAATGTTTGGTAGTGGAGTCAGTCTCCATGATCCTAGTCATACTTCTAAATATAATATATTATCAATGGAAACCTGATGAAATTATATTGAAACTTGTGAAGCAAATCGGTGTTATACTATACAATAAATAATATTACTATTATTTTTTTTAAATATGTGCACATAATAAGTTTGGTATTCAAAAAATCTAACTAGTGAAGCCAGTATCCTCGTTACACTGGTAATTATTAGTGGACGGCATTAAGGTAACTGCCGGATTTATTTGAGAAGTAAATATCAATAATTGTTTGCTACCGGTGTTAAATAGGCAATTAAATGACCTCCAATGGTATCATGACCTTTTTATATCACAGAGACTTTAAACTAAGCACAAAATAAAAATGTGTTAATTATCACAGACAAAAATATATTTTCTTTTACCTTTGACGCCTTTTTCTACAGCCGGGAAATCCTGACTGGTTGTCTCATCCAGAAGCTTGATTATGGAACCTTGTTCTTCAAGAATATCATTTGATAAATCATCGTCAGTCATAGTAGTACTTGTAGTTTTATCAGTAATTTTATTTTCACTTTGAGGCCGAGAACTATCATCTGTAAATATATTATTACGTCGCATAATCAGTCAGATATTATACCAGTAGCTTAATTGATGAAGAACGGTTTAATCCAGTGCCTTGCAACTAATTCCATTTTACATTGGGGGGAAACAATTTTAGTTTCAGGACCCTTTACATATGGTTGTAGTAACCATAAAACTCTATTTTTACACATATTTCACATTTGATGCTGTAGCATGATTTTAAGGACGACAGTCGATGTTGCCCTGTGCCAATTCTTAATGGTTTGGACGTGTCGAATTACAGCAAATTTGTAAATCTCCTACGAACCCCTCGGTTACACTGCTAAAATGAAAATCATTTATTGACTAGTTTATTAATCACTGCAAAAACAAACAAAACCCCCTTAACATATATAACACCACAGCATTTATGGACTACTTCTGGACATCACCTATGTGGGAAATTTATTAAACGACGTCTTACCGTCAGCTTCCGTCGCTGAGTTTTTCAGTACCATGCAAAGATTTGTAATATCAGACTTTAGCTGGGTCAAATCATTGTCTCCACTTATTTTGGCGGATTTTAAACCTTCCAAATGTGACTCCAGATTCTGTATCTCGATTGGGATTCTTAGTTGTTTTTCATTAACTTCTTTCTGTACGTTTAGAAGTTCATCTTCCTTTTCTCTAAGAAGACCAATTTCTTGCTCCCGCTCATCTTCATCACCCTGTTGCCCCGTCTCCATTTTTGTTATCGCGTTTCTGAGTTCAGCTAGCTCCATATTAATACGTTTATTTTCTATCTGCAATTCCTCAATATCATGCTTCTTTTCTTTCACTGTTTCCTGAAGCTTTTCTTCCTTTTCCTGCACCCATTCTAGAAGTCCACGCCTTTCTGCTATTAATCTTTGTTCCTCGGTTTGTTGGTTGCTTGGCTCTCCTAAAACAATTAAAGACCGCGTTAAATGTAGAAATATAAATTAAGCAGGAGGTATTATCAAGAGATCGCAGCGTAAGCCTGAAATTCACTGTATTTTGAAATGAATCACCTGTTGGATGATACTACCCCTGCCCCCTTAGATTATATCGCTCATTAGCATTGATGATGGCAATCAAAACTACACAAAATCTGGCTTCTGCATCAGCCTACGTTTTTAAAAGAAAAGGAGGATGTTAAAGCCCATTTTATTTCATGTAGATCTTTGGGAAATTAAGTATTCCATATGATGAAATATATTGCGTGTATGCATAGACGACCCTTTTGTTCACTCTACATAGTGCATGGAAAATTGCCTTACCACATCTACTTTGCTCAAGTTCATTGATCACTTGTTTCAGTCCAACGTCTCTAAGGCACTCTAAGAACCGCTGGTAAGCATCTTCGCCACAATACAATAAAATTAATAGCAGTTGTCTAGTTGCTTCTCGAGTTCCATCGCCATAACACTTGAATATTAGTTCCACATCATTCCAATCAAAAACTCCACGCGAAAAAAGTGCAACACTCAGACGTTTTGGGTCTCGAATATTATTTAGTAAGTATACCATGTGTGTCTGTATAATTTCGTAGTCAGGGTCTCGCATTTTGCCACTCCGCTTTCCTATAAGACAAAAAGTAATGAACAGAAATGAAATGGGTTTTAACGCCCTACTTTTCTGCTCCGAAGAAAAAAAGAAGGCAGTCGGTGGTCTTTACTATAAACATACTTCTGGAATCTTATTTGTTTATCATTTGTAGGGTAAGTCTACTAATATCTGTGTATTAAGGAGATTATATGTTTATAATATCAATACTGATTTCACAAAACAGAAGAATTTTTAAAGAAATATTATCTAAATGGACTGCTTAGGTACAGCGGGCGTTAAAAGTGGGAGGAAACCAGAGTATGAGGAGGCCACCCACACGTTTACGCACATGATTGGTTAACATCCCACAACTCGCTTAAATAACAAACCACCCCGCCCCAAATCACAGAAATAAAAGATTTTGCAGTTTACGCATTGATATATGATATCCACTGTATGGCACTTAAATGCGTGATAACCTTATACAGGTAACAAATCTACGGAATACAATTACTGCTTATTACTGAGCGAAGTTTCGTTACTGAGCGACGTTTCGACTGGGCTTCTCTAGTCATTATCAAGCAATGATAAAATATGATAAGCAGTAATTGTATTCCATAGAATTGCGACCTGTATATTCAAATTCTGTTACTAAATGCCATTTTAACAATTCATTTTACCTTGTTGTTTCCTTTGTGCAGATGAAGGATCTTTATTTTCTCCGGGCGTCCTAAGCGTCTTAATTTGCTCACTGATATCTGCAATGTGATCTTTGAGTTCACTAATTGTGTCCGCAAATTCACTCTCTCTCTCTTTATTCGACCCTTTCTCGCTTTCTATTAGCTTTTGCAAATTTGATATTTCGCTATCTCGTTGATCTTTGAATTGTTGGATTATAAGTTGCCCTACTCGCTGCCATCTTTCCTCTTGTTCAGAGGAAATATCTTTATCTAGGAAAATAAATACATTCATTAATATAAAACTCACCGACTAAAACGTAAAAAATGTTACACTAAAACGCGAAAAATTTTACACGTAGTAATAACAAGCTGTTGTCATGAAATACACGCCAACATGGAAATTCAATAAGATTCGTCCTCGCATTGCCAATTCCAAATTTAAGACAAATCCGTTAAAAAGAAATTCGGCAAAGGTGTATAACTCTAGAATGGCGGGTTTTGTACCGCTGAACATCTATAGAGTTTGTTCTCTCGCGCCAGACACCAAATTTGTGAAAGATTCACAACGTTTTCTGATGTATGGGGCATAACTCTGCCCATACGAAAGGTCTTCATCCCAGGCTTCAACCCAAATTAGAAAAACATATGGTGCACAATATAGCTAATATAGCACTCACCACGTTTCGGAAAATTGGATATAACGGAAGGCTCTGTTCACCAAAACCCAAACTGTGGCCTCTACGGGCCGATAGGCAGCAATATGGACAGGAACCGCGATCACTGGGATATAAACATACATGTGATATTTTGTAAACTCGGGGGCAATGTGTACGTATCAAAACGCCATTTGTCGTACAATCAGGGGAAATAATCCATGAAATTACGAAATGATACCTGACCAAACCGAACCGTCCCGAGATCTTTGGGATATAAACATATATTTAAGTTTCGTCAAAATCTGACAAGAATTGTGACCTGTAGTGTGTCGACAAACCAATGCGGCCGCTCAGACAGACGAACAGCGGCGACGACATAACTACATGAAAATGTGAGCGTAAAATAAATGTAAATATGTTCTATCGATTTGATTGATATTAAAGTTGAAACTTGTGTAATTATCCATGCTATTTCATATAAATATAAATACTGTTCATATGATCTGTTAAAAATGATTTAAATACGACACATATTTATATCTTATGATTTTGTTTTAAAAAAAATACAACTAAGTAAATATTATTAGTCTCTACGGTCAACGGGCTTATTGTGCTATCATGTACACAAAATCTTTTTTCAGCCAGACGAGTAATGGCGGAGGACAATATAACCCCCCAAATTTAGGGACTGTCATTTCACAAAATTCTATGGTTTTTTTTTATCAACTCTAATTCGTCGCCACGATTTATATTCCTATAATAATGCATGAGAGTTGTGGATTTTGTTTATTGAAGGGGCGCAACTCTATCTCCACTTTAGGCTCGAGAGTGCATTTGCTTACGTGTAACCAAGAGCTTTTGTATGTGGTAGATTATCCATGGACAACCCCTCGTTGTTGAGAATATGAGGTTGTGGTTGTCCAATGTCCGATACTAATACATTATCTGCTTCCTTTCTGGTGGGATATCCTGTGAAACGCAAGAGGAATTTAATTATCAGATTACAGCAGACGTGGAAGTCTCATAAGTATAGTATATAACATAGCAGCATTTATGGATTACTACTGGACATCACCTATGTGGGAAATTTATAAAACAACATCTTACCGTCAGCTGCCGTCAAACAGTTTTGAAGTAAAGCGCAAAGATTTGTAATATCAGACTCAACCTTTGGCAATTCCTCCTCTTCACTTATTGTTGCTGCTTTTAATTCCTCCACATGTGACTCCAGATTTTGTATTTCGTTTGGGATTCTTTGTTGTTTTTCACTTATTTCTTCCTGCATGTTTAGAAGTTTATCTTCTTCTTCTCTTAGAAGATCAATTTCTTGCACCCTCTCGTCTTTGTCGCCTTGTTTTTCAGTCTCCATCTTCGTCATCTCATTTCTGAGTTCAACCAGCTCCATATTAATACGTTGATTGTCTTCCTGCAATTTCTGAAAATTATTTTCCTTTTCTGCTACTGCTTCTCGGAGTTTCTTTTCCTTTTCCCGCACTCTTTCTAGAAGTCCACGCCTTTCTGCTAATAATCTTTCTTCCTCGCTTTGTTGGCGGTTCGACTGCCCTGAAACAAATACAGATTGAGTTAAAAGTAGCGATGTAAATCAGAGAGAAGAAATGTAACACAATATCACAGTGCAACCTGTTTTAACTTCATATGACATTTTTATTGTTCTTCAAACATATCAAGTACAAAGACTCCGTAATTAGCTTGTGTTGCGGGAGTCATGGCCCTAGCTTGGCTTGGCACCATCTCCGGTCTAAACTGTACATGCCTTTCTATCACTTCAGATATCTGCTTATAATTTCTTTCTAAACAACGGACGATCGAAGAGATTATGATTATGTAGCTGACTGTATTGCATCCTACAGGATGAAGCGATCAGTACAGACTGCTTACAAGACAAAGGACATTACAGCCGTCGTGTCAAGTTAGTGCCAATGTCGACCATCTATGGTTCATGATGATTTTATGTATGACGGGTGTTAATTGACTTTTTTCTAAATAATCGCCAAATGTGTAACTCTGCAAACTATACACTTCAAATATTTTACTAAAGGAAAACTTTTTGAAATAAAATAAAACCAAGTACAACAATCCAAACCATTCGACAAAATTCAAAGTCCTAAAATACCGGTTTAGGATAAAATAATGTAATAAGTCAAAATGGTGTAATCAGAATATTGGCATGGCCTGTTCACCGTGTACAAAATACAGTAGTAACAGGTGTCCGGATGAGTTAGGTTATCCTGCCTGACGCCACACCCACCATAGCAGCATCCAAATATCAGACGAAATCTCGGTAAAATAGCGTGATTGGCCAATGGACTATCAATGACAGCCTACACCGGTAGTATTCTCCAAAACAACGGTATAGGCAAAATAGTGTAACCAGAGAAAAATAGTGTAATGAGCATATGGACTGTTCCATGCTCATGTAAACCACATTCAATTTGAAGACACACATAGCCAGTTTTAACGTGTGAAATGGTGACCATTGTCCACCGTGGAAAAAACAATCACGAACAATTTACTCACCGTGTTCTAGCTCATTAATCACTTGGTCCAGCCCAACTTCTCTAAGACACTCTAAAAAGCGCCCGTAAGCGTTTTCACCACAATACATTAAAATGAATAGCAGTTGTTCAGTTGCTTCCTGAGTTCCGGTGTCATGGCATCTCTGAATTTTTTCCACATCATCCCAATCAAAAACTCCATGTGAAAACAGCGATAAGCACAGATATATAGGATCTTGTATGTTCTTTAGTAAGTATACCATGTGTGTCTGTATATTGAGATAATCGGAGTCTCGCATTTTGCCACTCTGCCTATCTGTAAGAAAAGGAATACAATTTGCTTGGGTTTAGTCTCTCACTATCCATAAGAAGATATTATAGATTTTAGTTAGATTTGCGCATTATGCCACACTACTTTCCTGTAAAAGCAGGTCTTTGTAATTCAGTCCAATCATTTCCATCTATACCTCATTATGGATTTCATATGGATTATTTTGTAGGGTAAAGTGAGCTTCTGGTCGGGAGGTGTACTACATCAACCAGAGCTGATATAGCTGAATAGATAAAAGAATATTATTTACATAATTTGAAAGAGCAAACGTTCGGTAGATATGGGGAACCCAGAGAACCCATTAAACACCCACAAGATTATGTGTGCGGGCACATGATCCAATGTTTCGTCAATACTATGCTTGGACAACAGACCTTATGTTCTACCCTCGAACGCCAAACTAAAGGACACTCCTCTCTAACGGTAGCAGGAACAGGTAAATTATAAACATACGATATCTATTACACAGTGCTGTATTTGTTGATAAACGCGTTACCTTGTACTTTGTTTGATGCAGCTGAAGAGTCTTTGTGTTTTTCTGGCTGACAAGCTGCCTCCAGCGTCTTAATTCGGTCGTTAATAACCTCAATATTGTCTTCGATTTTCTTGATTGTCCCCGTAGATTCACACTGTCGCTCTCTATATGAGCCTCTCTTGATTTCTAATAACGTTTGCATTTTCGATTGTCGGATGGTAAGTTGACGTTCCAGGTGCCATTGTTCATCTTGTTCGGAAGAAATATCTTTATCTAGATAGATAAACCAGCACAATATCAATAATGTACCCCAGATTCAACGTCTACCCGACACAAGCTAGGTCATATGGTTCAATTATATTTCAATAATTCGATAATGCGTTGTGGTCTTTAGCCATCAGAGGACCCGGAGAAAACCAACAAGATTGGAACGTTAAATAAATCAAAAGAAAATGTTAGTCATTTTAAGTTATCAATGTATAACCATAAGCCATTTATTTTACCGTCGAGTATCAGAAAATGGTTCATAATTTGTTTCCACACATGCTCTACTCCGTGTCGGGGAATTATGAACCTAAACCATTTCTATATAAACTGTTAATATTGTCCATACATGTATACTGAATTAAAAATCATATGTTTGGACTTTTCAAAACTGTTTTTATATTATGTATTTTACCAACACATCTCGGACCGGCCAATTCTAATATGTTCGGGTAATATTTTTAAAATTTATTTTGAATAATTTAAAGTTTCTATGCCATGTCTCTACACTTACCGTTTGTTGGGTCGCGCAAGCTATTCCAATTTATCTCGCTATCTACTGCCCGGTTTTCTGTTTCTAATTCACCCCGAAAACCGTTTTTGTTTCTTATATATGGATATAAATTCCATACTATCAAAACAAATACCAGATAAATAAGGAATATAGGATCAACAGCTTCCACCATACAGTACATAATGCACAAATACATTTTGGCTCTCTGATGACTTCAAGGATCGGGTTATCTTCCCTATTGTTAGTACCATGCAATCTCAACTTGAATCTGGCAAATAAAATTATGTTTTAGTTTATTATATTAATCGTTTAAATCGAAAGGATATTTTAATGGGAGGAAGCATGGTAACACGTTTTCGTCTTGGGCAACTTGTACGCCTTGGTTTGATGCAAACTAACGAATGCTGGAGTTGACCTTTTCGAACAACGAATATAGATGCAATAGTTTCCGAAAACCACAGTTGCTATCAAAGGTGATCAGTCTGAGATAATAATATGTCTTCAAATGGAATTTATGAAATAAACACTTGGATTAGTTTATTACAAGAAGTCACACATATTTAGGATTGTTTTCTTTTCTCCTGAATATAATCAATCTGGTTCTTCAACCTATACAGAGGGAGTGGGGGTGAGGGTGAGGGTATGGCAGTTTAAAATCCCCAGGGAGCTTTAGCCCCCACCACCGTTTAAACGGTACTATCAATCAAAATTGATTAAATAAGCCCATTCGGTTCAGAAGAGTAAGTCCATCAACCCCTTTTCATTTTATTAAAACTGTATACGTAAATATACATAAATCGATCAGCATTTTATACCCGTGTAGGAATTTGAATTACCAATAGACTTCAAACATGACTATGTTGCTTTCCAATTCAAAGTAGACAATTTCACTCTTAAAGGTTATGACAGGGACAATCCCAAAAGAACATTCTCTCCGATTTCAGTGCCAATTGAGCAAAGCAAGATTTCTACAATTCGCTTGCGAGTAACCAATTTATGTCGGCGTACCATTATTTCAAATAATTTAATACACAATGGTTACAAGTACCGAATAAAGTCAAGCAAGCCAAATGCCGTCCATTGGAAATGTTCAACAAAAACATGTCTAGCTATACAGTATATTGTAAGGCATTTGTTTACAAATTATAAAATACTATTTAATAAAAGTTAAATGCATTTTTATATGAGTAAATTATTTAATGTTATTTAATAAATGTTAATTTCTTCAAATCAATATATTTTTATGTGTGTGTAACGGGAGGGGCAATATAGAAAGTCAAGGGGATTTAAGTGCTATGTATTACAACCTCCCGTTGGTGGATTCCAAAGACCCAGGGTTTTGTATGATGAATGACTATGTTTGTCTGCTAAGAGGCGTTAAGACAAATGAAATAAACAAAGTGTGCTATTTATCTGTTTTATTTATATACTATTCAAAAAAAGTAGGGGATATTTGATTTGGGGGGCATAATACTAATATATGCAAATGACTACGAAAAAAGTCACTATTGAACCTAACAGAAGAAACATTTCCAGTTGCATGTGACGCCCAAACGCACCAATAGCTACCGCATGGAATGCAGGTGATGCTTGGGATCATCATGGGGGTCCAACCCAAGATTTGCACGACTCTGACTTTGAATGTTACAGTCATTGTGGCATTGAATTCCAGGGTGGAAACATCAGTTTAATTGTTTTAGTGACCAGAAAACAAATTTTGATATGCGTCGGCTTACACAAAATGAAAGGTTACGTGCCCTTGGCATGCTACAGATCGGCACAACACAGGCGGTTGTGGCGCGGACGATGAATGTTTCTCAGTCTGTCATAAGCAGGCTATGGTCCAGATAGCGTGATAAACAATCTGTACAGGACAGACCACGCTCAAGTCGACCAAGGGCGATAACTCAAGCGCAGGATCGATTTATCCGTACCTTGGCCTTGAGAAATCGTGTCATCACAGTAAATCAGGTCAGCGCTCGTCTTCAAACAGACACTGGTGTGAGAGTGAGTGGCCAGACGATTCGGAATCGACTGCATAGGGGTCACCTTCGCGCCCGACGTCCTCCCGTGATCCCTTGTTTGAGAGATCATCACATTCAGGCAAGACGTCGTTGGTGTAGGGATCGTCAACACTGGGATAATCGACGCTGGAGCAATGTGATGTTTTCAGATGAGTCAAGGTTCACTGTTGATTTTTTGGACAGACGTAGGAGGGTGTGGCGTCGTCGAAACGAGCGCTTCCAAGACGTTAACGTCATCAGACATGATCGATTTGGGGGTAGTTCTGTTATGGTGTGGGGAGGCATCACTGTTGCTAGAAGAACGGCTTACATGTTGTTGCAGGGCGTGTTACAGGCCAGTACTACCGGGACAACATCTTGACAGTCCATGTTGTGCCGTTCGCACGACGTCATGGTCGCCGTTTCATCTGCCAGGATGACAACACAAGATGTCACAGGGCCAGGATCGTTACAGGTTACCTCCAACAACAGAACATCACCACATTACCTTGGCCAGCACCGAGTCCAGACCTCCCCCCCCCATCGAGCATGTCTGGGACATGCTTGGACAGAGGTTACGTCAACGTCAACAACGTCCTGCCAATGTCCAAGAACTTGCTGCTGCGTTGCAACAGGAATGGGACAATCTGGACCAAAATGACCTTAGACGTCTCGTTAGGAGTATGCCACGTCGGATCAATGCTTGTTTGGCAAACAGAGGAGGATTTACCTGTTACCGACTTTGTTGTGATGCTGTGGTAACTTTGCTGTTTGATCCCGGGTATCATTTTACACTTATAATGGTCAGTCTGTGCCTTACTTAGTCTAACGATCATTTGGAATAAATAGATGAATGTGAACTTCATTTCATTTTGTCATTTGTTTCTTCGTCAGTTTCATTAGGTGACTTTAGTAACACTTAAAAATCAAATATCCCCTACTTTTTTTGAATAGTATATTATGAAAATCTACAAATTAACATATGTATAATAACAAAATAACAGAGTGGAGGACGATCATCAACCTATGTACATGGGACTAATGTAATGATAAGGGGTGAATTTTAGAGAGCACAAAGATGATCCGTGTTAAATGGGAACAAACAGATTTTTTTGTCAAGGCAAAGACATTGTCTCCTAAAACCCACGTGAAATAAATTAAAGTGAATAGACCATGAACAGGTGAATGTGCCACTAATACGTTACTGGATTTAATCCTAAGTTTATAATGCCGAATACTTCCGAAGACTATTCGGTGACTTCCGTTGTTCGGGACGGCGAACCGGAAGTGTCAATTGTAAACACGTTAATGTTCATCCACTGAATTCAACATACGATAGATAATGGATATAACAGTAAAAAAAAACCTAGGTATAAACGGTGAGTAAGAACTAGCCGTCCACATGTGTAAAAGATTTAATGTTATTTAATAAAAGTTAAATTTGTTAAAATCAATACAGTTTTATTCTTTAAAAAAATATGGACTATAGTTTATAACACCATTGTTCTAGGATTAACTCTGGATTAGCGGTAAAATCTGACATCAAAACCTGCAGGAAAAGTGGGAACACCCCATTATTATTACCTTATGTCTTGCACTCGACCATTAAACTACACATATGACGATCACTTGTTATTCATACAGTTTTTTTTGGTGACAATATTCACGCTATGTTGCTCACCGTCTATAGTCCCTAGATTTAAATCTATTAAAACTGTTCAATTCAAAATGTGACCTGGCGACCATGTTTCTATGAATAACCTGCTATATTTTAAACCCTATTCATGTGATAATTTACTAATCGATAATTTACTAATATATTCCCTGGGAATGGACGTATAACTTGCATATTGCTTAAATTTGCATTATAGAATTTGCAATTTATTAGTTAATTTATTTCAGTTCAAAACAAAAATTTAAAACTTTAACGCAATTTTTTTAAAAAGAAAATAGCCAAATTCTGGCTGCAATTACTGAGCAAAATGGCCATTCAGTGTATAGTGTATACATGCGAAAAAAAGCCAGGTACCATTTAATTTTCGTGCGTTAGTTACGTACGCACCCCTTGCCTGACTGGTATAAGATTGTTTAGTACCGAATTTAGCAAGTTATTTACGATCCTAAGCGATTTATTTTAGTCATTTCAAGACTAACATATAGTTCTATTTTATTTCATTAAATCCCCTGCGGTAGGGCCAGGGGTCTTTAGCAATGGGAGGGAACCGGACGAGGTTGGACAGGTGATCTACTCTTTGTAACGTACAACCGGGTACTTTCTCGACGGGAATTACAATATTTCAGCATGTGAGTCTAGGAACTATTAAAATCATTTAGAGCTCTTTTGTTTTAATTAAGTAAAAGTGATGACATTTGGTGTATAATTTCATTACATCAGTAGATTTTTCAAACTTTGTGTAGGTGTCTATTAGGTCAATGTCTTGGCAGTGTTCGATCACACTCATTTCGAAATAGTATAACGTTGGTTTTAATTGTGAATTTTCTGATGTAGCAATAAACAATATGACTGATCAAGGCTTTGGAACTTATAACAATTTAGTTTTTAATTGAGGTATATTGTTTAAACATGATGTAGGTGTTCATTAGATTAACATGTTCCTCTAAGCAGAGCTAAGCAATGTCATTGGGATATGATAACCTTAACTGTAACTTGTGGAGAGTGATGAATCTTAATGTAGAGTTTCACTCACAGGTACCACAAAACTTTAACTGAGTTCGACCGTCAATATTTTCTCGATAATCAAGCTGATTATTGCTCGATACAATAAATGTGAAGATAATTAATGTGTCATCTATTCATTTTAGAATTGCGGCTGGGGACAAGTTTCAATTTTGGCATGTTGCAATAGGGTTTGATTATTTTACATTATGAGTTGCACACTGCAGACCCGATTTACAACATACATGTAGGTTAATATTATAATAGCGGATGTGGGCCTTTCTGCATTTTGACTAGTTCCTTCTATTAGAGACAGTACTTGACTAGACCATATGATCTTATCTTTAGTGGTACCATAGATATTAGACTGTCTATTTCGGAATCTAAAACCGAATGGACACACACGCGTGTCCAACAATGAATATAGGCAAATTACGTAAATACACGAGTAAATGTTGTGCATGTGAACAGGGCTTTAGTGACTTGTATACTTTATTGTTATATTGTTATCCTGTTACGACAGTAATTATCTTTTTCGAAACCCGTATGCTTGACAGGATTTAATAGAAACAAGCCAACAGTGAGGCTGATGTCCCCCGCCGAAATCCCAAAATAAATAGAAGACACATATTAATTAATCGCACATTTATTTTTTTCAATGTATCGAGCAATCAAACTGTACACGAAGTGTCATCCAAAAGTGTTTTATAAAGAAAAATGCTAAATTTACACGTTCCTTGTGTCTAATAAAATGTTAAACAAAAATAATTGGTTGTCCCTTAACTTCGTTTGAGTAGTGTATATATGTTACAGGAAACAAGCATAGTCAGTAATTATGTATAATTACTGAAATTTTCAGGTATTATGTATAACAACTGATTCACTCAGTAATTATGTCTAATTACTGAAATTTTCAGGAATTAAGCATATTTACTGAAATGAGTCAGCAATAATTATACTTGTTTACTGAAAATATAAAATAACAGAAAGAAACGTGTACAGTTGGCACAATCTTTATTTTCAATACTCCACATTACAAAATATATGTATTCCTTTAAAAGGATTAGAATATGATAATACATATCAAATCACATAATACTTTTACATGACATATCATATCATGACGAAATTATAACAAATATGACATATCTGTAATTGATATGTATTCAACGTGCAATCTGTCACGTATAGCCAAGGTAGGGTATTTAATATCATTATTCACAATGTGAGTAAAAGAAATGTCTCCTATGTTGAATAGATAACAGTTAAATACGATTCTTTATTTATTGTTGTGTTTGTGTTTTGGAGCGAATAATCAAATCTAAATTAAAAACTATTTAAGTGAACATTTTCGAAATATGGCGTTCCGTAAATATGACGTTCGGAATACTCACACCCAGAAACTTGCTGATTGTTTTTGTTCCCACGGGTATACTCTTCAAACAAAGAAACGCGCAACCCATTTTTTATCATTTTTTTATTTACACGAAGTCGTTCTTTCCATAAATCTTGCTTCTTTTAATGTCATTATGTAAGGATAAAAGAAATTCATTATTGGTTTTAAATGTAATGTTACTAATTGTGACGGGTCATCCTTTTTGTCGAAATTAGTTATCGTTTGATTTCACCAAGTAACATGAATTTAACGACTTCGCGAGCTATTTCCATGGAACATACATCTAAGGTCTTTAAAATCTCGGGGTTCTCAGTTGCACATGTAAACACTCAAGGAACCAAGTGATGCCACATCTGTACAAGCAGGTGAATCCAAGACAGATATAGCCAGGCTGCTGAATGTTTCCCTTAGTTTCATTTCTCAACTTTGGGATAGGTACCGACAGCGAAGTTCAACACGTGACCGCCCAAGCGCAGGCCAAACAAAAGTGATCCCACCTGTCCTGGATTGTCACTTCCGGTTACGTCATTGGCATAAATGGTTTTCAACAGCGACCTCTACTGCAGCGGCAAATCTCGTACCAGACAGTCCGTAAACGCCTACGTGAAACCAAATAACGAGGCAAACGTCCCCGTTAGAGATTCTGTTTTGAAATACGCCGACACCATGAAATTCAACTTTAATGGGTTCCGACACTGAGGGTATGGCCACAGCAACACTGGAGAGCAGTTTGGTTGCAACAAGGCGATGGTAGAGCAGGATATACCGACGACGAAATGTAACTTTGCGTTTCTTTTTTGGGAGAGTATATATTAACAATCTTGTTCATCATTATTACAATACGAGTTAGTCTAGCTATGTTGGTAGGTTTTCGAATTTTGTTATGTCAACCATCATAATTCGCACTCTTAAACATACATTATGCAAGAGCTAAATTTACCTATTTCAGCCCCAGTTGCAACAAGGGACTCGAGGGACCATATTGCGTTTCAGCGTCCTTTGTTACATGTGACCAGAATGAACAAGGCGAGAAAAATTCCACAACTCTGTCAAACGGCGATAGAGAGAGAGAGAGAGAGAGAGAGAGAGAGAGAGAGAGAAATGGGGTTTAACGTCCACTTGACGAGGTCATTTTGGGACTAATTATAACATTTTATTTCAATAATTCGCTTGCGCGTAGGGGTCTTTAGCAGTGGGGGAAAACCGGAGTGCCCGCAGGAAACCCACGAGGTTGCGAAGGCGCCCCTATCTCCATGCCACATACCCTCACACCCGGGATCGAAACCACAGCTGCAATCCAGAGGTGAACGGCCAGCTAGAGATGAAAGCGCGGAACTCTAGATCACTAGGCCACCCTAACCCCCAAACAGCGATAGCATGACTTATCTAGAGAGCATGCGTAATAGACTGGAATAACCAGGCACTAGAAATTTATATTGGGTTGATCCTCATGCCGTATTTCGCTGGACATAACTTATTTGGCATTGGAGTCAGAATGGACACAATTGAATGTAAATCAGTTCATATACAATCAGTTCACATTATGATATGCGTTGCGACTCATTTGGGTCAATTTCTAGGTACGAATTATTAGCGATCTGGCGCCTTTAATTAACCTCTGTATATTAGCCTAATCATAGTAAAATAATTTGCCCATGTAGCCTACATGAAGCACTATGGTTTTAGTTAAACGGATATGAACTAGCTTATTTTAAACATTGTAAGTGCTAGTTCAGAACTCTTTTGAAAAGAAATTGGGGGAAAAAAAATCTGATTTCAATCTAACGTGTCTAATGCAACATTAGTAGACCGTGTTTTATTTTACAACATCACCTCTATACGCCAACTCGTCCGTAGTAAATCTTGATTAAGTAAAAGCATTCCGTTATTTTCTGGTGTTTTCAAGGATCGAACTGCTATTCTACTAGATAGTAACCAGGTGTTTTCTCGTTTCGCTTTATATTTTTAAATGTCGTGTTAATTCAAAAAATAAAACCCGAAACTAAACTAAGATCTTATTTTAAATGTATTGACTGTCATCTGAATCGGTATTAATACATAAATTATTTATCTTTGATTGTCTGGGATGGCACTGGAAGTACGTAGGGCGGATTTTACCTCCAATGAAAATGCTCACCTTCCAAAAGTGTTGTATGTAGCATTTATAATCTAGTTAGGTCCGCCTCTCCGATTCCAATTTCCGTGTAGCAAGAAACGTATCTGCTTGTCTCCTTATCCCGAGGTCCTCTGTTTAAGTAGCGTTACTCACAAGTATATGAAAAATAGCTAATTGTTTTGTATAACTGCAGTAGAAAACGTCATTGAAAAATGATTACGTAACTGTACGGAAAAGGAAACTAAATAGCCTCGAGCACCCAGACTACGCGTTTATTTGTCAACAAATAAATGCCTGTACGCATGAGTTGTTAAACTAGTCTCGAGCACACAGACTATATTTTATAATTTTTTGATTTCAACTGTATCACTTGTTAGTAGAAGAGTCAATAATGCCATTGTTGTATTGTAACATGCTTGGGTAGCCCGAGGCTCCAAGTGTTAGAAAAGGTGGAAGTAAGTTCAGATAACCCGAAGCAGCCCATATATATAATGTTACGATTCTTCAATTCCTGTGACGGGCTCACTCCAGTCTAGTGCAAACTCAAAGGATTGTGGCAAAACAAAGTTAGGTTAAAGGGGCTAAACCTCTAACTCAGTGTTTTCCACACTATTAGAAATTAGAAATTCATCTCATACTGATATCTAATATTTAAGACACAATGAACATTTTATAATCAGTACACGAGACGTGTATTCTAATGTTTCGGGGACCATTTGCAATGAACATATGAAAACAATTCTACAAGACAATGCGGAAGAAATTAGTAATTACAATATATATTTTTTAATATTGAATATAATTCACTTTATATACTTTCATATTGCATTAATATGTGCTTTAAGACCAATTTTTGTGATTTTATGGTTCCATAGAATAGAACCTTAAACAATAAAATGCACAAAATTAAATAAAACTGCAAAGAAATATAACATATAACAACTTAATCTCGAAATGCGCAGATTATTGATTACCAATTATTTGTCAGTAAATATATAACTTCGCGCAGTAGAGAAACCTTGTTACAAAAATCAATTATTAATATCTATGTTTTATATATTATAAGCAAATGGCTTTCTACCCAAATTCATTCAAATTGTAGTAGTATTATTTAGCAAGTAATTTTATAAAGCGGGGATTTTACCCACCAATTGGCAAAATTGGGGATTTACTCAAAAGCAGTGATCTACACACCATACGACAAAAGTGTGGATTTTACGCACCAAATGACAAAATCGGGGATTTATTAATGATAAAAACGGGGATTTACCAATTAATGATAAAAACGGGGATTTACCAATTAAAACGGGGATTTACCAATTAATGATAAAAACGGGAATTTTACCGACCAAATGACATAAGCGGGGATTTACCAACCAAATGATAAGAGTGGGAATTTTACCGACCAAATGACAAAAGCGGGGATTTTACCGACCAAATGACAAAAACGGGGATTTGCCCAATAAATGATAAGAAAACGTGATAAAAATTAATTTTTCCAAAATCTAATAATTAAGTTTCACTCCAAGATTATTTCTCCTAAGTAGGTTCAATAAGGAACAGTCCTGTATTATTAATAATATTATGATGCTCCAAAGCTCTACAGGTTTATTGGAGTACGTTGTATTTTTTTCTGGTAACTGTATCCAATTTAAAACATGGCTAAGACTATATAATTGGCAACCAATTAACCTATATGTGAATTTAATATGATAAATCTGAAACAAAATCTTCTCCCAACTGAAATAGGCATCGACAAAACATGGTTGAGCAAGAAATCCTCATCATGGCCGAGGATAATCCTGATATATGTTTAATAATGTAACTGCATGGGGAAATAAGCGGTTTGTCTTCAACGCTTAAACATCGTAGAGTTACTCAGTTGATTCCAACATTTCCTGGAAATCCCGAATTAATTACTAGTTGGATCAAATGTATTGATAAATTTGCCCTTTTGGCGGATGTCCCTGACGAAAAAATTAAATACGTTGCATACCAGTCTAGCAGTTGAACAGTCGGTGACTATTTGTCCCGTAATATGCCTCTAAATCTTGAGGCTCCCTGGAATGACGTTAAACAGAATTAGCTACCCGCTATGACTCAATTCACTAGCTCAATCCAATAGCATATTTTTAAGTTATATTTTTAAAATGTATTAAATAAAGCCCTAAATTAGATTGTACCTATAAACAGTCCTACCTTGTTAAAGAATAATCCTATTAACCCTATAATTCACTATTGCCAGTTGAGAAATTGGCAAAAATATCATTTTCAACTTCAAATTCAAACGTTTGAAGATGGCCATCCATGGAGAGGAATGGGAAACAAGGGAGGTAATTGTGTTACTATTTCCTCAATCAGCCTGTGTAAGCCATTTTAATGCCTGTGAAATTTTGCCCATGATCGTATAATAGTGAGTTGACAACCTTTTGAGCAAAAAACATAGAAATAATTATGTTTTGACTTTCTTAGAAAATATGAAATTGGAACTTTAAGTGTTTTACAATCGGCTAGGCAATTAGGTGTTGAAAATGTGCAAATCTTCGCTGAATGAATCCTCTCGTTGGCCTTGGCCACGAAAACGTTCTCCACAACACGATCATATTTAGAATGTGTATTATAACTTGGAACGTATGCTATATAAATAATAATTTTATGTGAATATGATAACAGCCTAACCTAAAAGATTCTCTTTTAGGATACGTCTTTATTTAAAACCCAAATTAATTTGCTGTCCAAATTATGAGAATAACAGGATGTTAGGCAGACAATTTGTGACTCATTTCGAGTCAAGGCGGAATTAGAATCATAAACTATATCCGTTGACAAATCTATATTTAGCTAATCCCTTTACATCATCTGACAAAGTTAACCAATGGGCTAATAACACGAGCAAATATGAAAGACCGGGGTTATTCTTGAAAAATCAGACGACCATTTGATTTCTAAGGAGAAACATGGTATAAGGTTTTCCGCAGTTTCTGCTCTTAAGAGCAAGTGAGCGGACGTGAGAGAGTGATAGACATTTCATATTTGAGTTGTATGTATAGATTCATGGTTGTGAACGGTGTATCCTGCTTGAGTGCCTGATACATATAAATTTTGGTTGCCATTTTAGTATGTGAAGTGATATTGACATCATCTTCAAAATCTGTGCTAAGGCCAAATAACGTGAAGTCCACGATTTGAGAGCCGAGACATTTTATTGGAAGTCACACCTAGATGCTTATTGGCGGAAACAATTTATGTGACTGGTCATACTTTTTTCCGAAATTTGTTTTCGCTTGATTACACCAAGACACAAGAGTTTAACAACTTCGCGACCTATTCGCATGGAACCTAAATCTAAGGTCTTTAAATTCCAAATCAGTTGCGCACTCAACGAACCAAGTGATGCCACATCTGAACGAAGACCAACGCAACAACGCTATTGGTCGGTTACAAGCAGGTAAATCCCAGACAGATGTAGCCAGGCTGCTGAATGTTTCCCGGATACCATTTCTCGCCTTTGGGATAGGTACCGACAGCAAAGTTCAACACGTGACCGCCCAACCCCAGGACAAACAAGAGTGGCCCCACCTGTCCTTAATTACTTCCGGTTACGTCATTTGTGGAAACGGTTCTAAAAAGCGATCTCTATTGCAGCAGCAATTGCTCGACGCGTGGAATCTCAGAACAGGCAGTCCGTAAACGCCTACGTGAAACCAGATTACAAGCCAGACGTTCCGTTAGAACTGCTGTTTTGAAATACGCCGACACCGTCAAATCCGACTTTATTGCGTTCAGACCTGGGGGTATGGCCACAGCAACACCGGTGTTTTTAAGTTCTATACAGAGGCATGGAATTTTTGCAACAATTAATGTTTGTCAACTTATCTTTCACATTGTTGGATTGTTTGATTATGTGTACATTTGTAATAAATTAAGGGGTTTCGGTGGCTGGGTGTGCTTCTAATCGTATGGCGTGTGGATCAGTAGCTGGAAGGTTTCAATCCCACTCTTGTATGCGAAAAGGACGGGATCGCCTGCCTAACCTCGTGGGTTTTCATCGGGCCCCCGGTTCTGCTCATGGCGACGATCCCCTATGTGTGGGTAATTAAGTGAAGTGGAGTGTGTCCCATTTATGTCGAGTGGGAGTTGGCCCCCATTTCTCTCTTTATATAACACTGATAAACGTTGGTTTTATTTGTATTTTCAGGTTTGTTAGCCCCCCCCCCACCCCACACACTTTTTATTAGGGGTGTGTGATAATAGTCGATTCCTTTGGTACGGTGTTAAAACATGTGGAGGGATATAACAATTAATAATATAAAAAGAATTTCGACCCTCGACAACCCTAACCCCCATGTACATGCCCCCTGAATATGGGTGCCCCTTAATGAGCCAAATTATCAGTTTTTCTGTCATTTGACCACTTAAAAGTTTGTTTAGATGCCTTTGACAGATTCACGTGTAGGTTTTCATGGTCTGTGAGTCTCAATATGACACTGAAAATGACCCGCAGCAATCCAATATGGCGAAAAAAAGGCGCCGCAAATATGTATTTTGTGCTTTTCGACAACACATAGTGTTGTAATATGTCGACTATTTTGTTTTTAAGGTTGTAGAATCCAAATTTGTGGTTATTTCAAACACAGAAGGAACCCCTTACAACATATTTATCATGTGGTGAAATATTCATCAATTCGAATGCGGTTACATAGGATCATTATTTTGGCAAAGTGAAGCTATCTCGGACTGAATTCAAATCAGTCATCATTACATATGCCTTACAGCTAAGATTGCTTAGGGAGACCTTCAGATTTGCCCTATAAACAGATGAGGGCAACTTTTTATGGTCCTTTAATAAACAGAAAATGTCAGTTTGTTCAGGTACTGATAATGCTGCATATTCCCGGGGAATAAATGAATGACTTCTATAATAATGATATTGTCATGCATGTCTTTTGTATTACGCGATACTATATATTCCCGGGGAATAAATGTATGGCGTCTATAATAATTTCATTAAAAATGGCGGTGCCCATGAAGACGCCTGTGAAGAGTGTTTCATGCAAAGCTGTAAATGTATGAAGCGCGCCTTTTCTATTTTTCTCGTTTTATCTCATTTAGTGACATTCAATTATCTTTTTGAATTGTCAGATATCCTCTCACATTTTCTTAACAACTTTTCGTCTTCAACGGAATTATCTGAGAGCTGAAAGTCGACTGTGTATCTGTTATATAGAAGGAGAACCCTTGTTTTCCGTTTCTTCCAATCTACGCTACTCATCTATCGTATCAATAATCTCTGTGTTAAAATTATATTTGGAATGTGCTTAACTACTACTACTACCTGATGTTTTAACGTCCGCTTCCACAGAAGTGATATCGCAGACAAGACATAGGAGAGCCGAGGCTTCTTCCTGTTTTTAGAATATGATTTTGCAATCTTTCCATTTGCGGCCTTGAACCATGGAATAGGTTTAGTGAGAAGTTCTTCCCTTTATTTAATAAAACACATATTGTTTGGTAGTTGATCTGTAGGGACAGCATTTATGCAGACATATATGTGTCTCGTCTCTGGATTGGTAGAAGTCATCTTTTGAGGTATAGTGTTTAGGTGCCAGGCCCGTCTTATCGTGGCCTCCCCTTACTCCACTTTGTAGGTTTGGTGTTTTTCTAGTGGATTAGTGTTTAGATGTCGAGCCCGTCTTACCGTGACCCTCCCTTACTCCACTAGCCCGCTACTTTGGTGTATATCCCCTATGTAGTTTAGTGTTTAGATGCCGAGCTCGTCTTATCGTAGCCCCCTCTTACTTCACTATTCTACTTAATCCAACGGTGTTCATTAAATCGTGGATTAGTTCGAAGATTTGCAGCTTCAGATCGGGTCTTGGAAAGAGTAGGTTCTTAGTGTTGAGCGGTATGTTGTTGGTCTCCATCATCTCCACTAGTTCCGTTCTCTCTTCCTTGAATACCTCGCAGTCTACCAGGACATGGTTGGTGGTACATTCTTCTCCGCACTCACAGACGATGACTTGGTGTTTGTAGTCTCGCAGCCGCTCTTTCACCCTTAGTTTCGATATAAGTTTGCATATATCTCTTCTAGGGTGATTGATAGCTGTCTTCGTGTAGATCTTGTCATCCAGCCGGAATCTGTATGTGTCAAGTTCAACGAGCTTTAATTCCCAGAGTGAATTGACCTGTCTTTTTACCATACTGTAGATTTCCGTGGTGCTGTATTCTATGGTGCGGAGTGGTGCTGTGTCCCCGAGACCTTCATTTGCGAGTCGATCTGCTTCCTCGTTTCCTCTAATGTTCACATGTGATGGAATCCACACGAGCTCTAATTTGCTTCCCTTCTCTAGGACCCTCTGGTACAGCTGCCTGATTTCCAAAATAACTTCTGGTCTTGAGTCCGAGTTGTCATTTTGGATTGAAATCAGACTGCTCAGAGAGTCGCTTGGGATGACGAACTTACTAGTCTTTTGATAAGAGATCCATGATGTAGCATCACGGATGGCCACAATCTCTGCAGTGTACACCGAACAGTTATTGGGCAGTTTCCTGCTTATTCCCTGTTCCCCGTTTGGCAGGTATATTCCAAACGAGCTGGTGCCCCTTTCAGGATTGCGTGATCCATCCGTATAAACATGTTCCCAGTCATCCGACGGCCAGTTGTCTTCCAGGTGTTCCAGAGAGAGAGCCCGTGCTGCAGTGGGGTTGTTTTTCTTGTCGGTTTTCTGTAGCAGATCTAGATTGACCGGTGGTATTGGGAGTGTCCAAGGAGCGATCGATGGTGGGTCGTGTTCGTTTATCACGAGCTCCTCCAGTCGTAGTTCCTTGACTGTTTCCCTGATGCCCTGGCCGAAGCTTTTCTTTCTAGGATCTCTTACATATCTTGTCTTCTTTAGGCTGACAAAGGCCGGGGATCTTTCGCCCAATTGCGAGATCTTAGCCCAATACCTTGTTGCTAGTTCTTTTCTTCTTAGGGATAGGGGCAACTCTCCGGCTTCCTGTAGTAATGCCTCTCTCCTGGTCCCAAGCCCTACGCCAGTCGCAATACACAGAGCTTTGTATTGGATGGTGTCAAGCTTACTTAAGAGTGTTGGCGCGCAGTTCATGAAGACCAAAGATCCGTAGTCTAATACAGAGCGTATTAGAGCACGATACACCATTATAAGTGTAACTCTATTGGCTCCCCAGGTGCTACCCGTTATTTTTCTCATTAAGTTTAGGACTTTGGAGCATCTATCTACAGTCCAGTCGATGTGCGGTTTCCAGGTCAGCCTTCGATCAAAGATTACGCCAAGGAACTTGGTTTGGTCTTTAAACTCGATGGTTTTCCCGTTCATACACAGAGTCATTCTGCTTATCCCTCTATCCCTGCACACAAGCATGCCGACTGTTTTCTTCTCTGAGACCTTAAATCCCCAGTCGTTTGCCCATGTCATGAATTTGTCTAAGGCCTTTTGCATATTCTTTTGAAGTTCACAGAACCTCGTCCCTTTCCTCCATATTGTGCTGTCGTCAGCAAATTTTGCTAGCTCAGTTCTGGCGTCGAGATATGAAGATTTCTGTATGTCGTTGATCATAATATTGAAGAGAGTGGGACTGATGACCGACCCCTGAGGCGTGCCATTTTCTAATGTTTGCTCGGCACTCAGGAATCTGCCAACATTCACCTGTATCCTTCTATCGCTCAGAAAGCTTTTGATCCACCGAAACATTGTGCCCGTTATTCCGATACGTCCCAGCTTGAAAAGCAGCCCGTCCAACCAAACTAAATCGAAAGCCTTGGTTAAATCTACAAACACGGCACATAGCAGGTGCCCCGAGAGGAGTGCCTGAGACATGACTTGCTGTAGTCGCACCAAGTGGTCCATTGTTGATCGTCCCTTCCTGAACCCGCTTTGATTTTCGTCGATCAGTCGGTTACTCTCCAGGTAGAACTGAAGTCGGATGTTAACCATTGTCTCCAAGGTTTTGCACAGTGTGGAAGTCAAGCTTACTGGTCGATAGGACTCTGCCTTTGTTCTCTCTTTCCCTGGTTTCGGAAGAGGGATGACATTGGCTTTCCGCCATTCTTTAGGTACCTCCCCTGTCAACCAAGATGTGTTGAAGAAGTTCAGTAGTATCTTTTTGGCATTTCTGGGCAGATGTTTGAGCATTGGGTACTTTACTTTGTCCTCACCAGCCGCACTATCCTTCTTGAGGGAAAGAGCCTTATTTAGCTCTTCCTCTGAGAAGGGCAGATTGATTGGTTCAGCCTCTACATTAGATTCAATTACTAATGAAGGGTGCTGTGAGTAAAAGATTTCTTTCCTCTTCATGAATTCTGGTGGTTGGTTTTCATCTTTACTTGCATCTGCAAATGTCTTAGCAAGTAAATCTGCCTTTTCATTGCCGTTGGTAACGTACTTGTCTCCATCTTCAAGGTTTGGTATGTTGAACGATCTGCGTTTTCCGTGCATGGCGTTCAGTTTCTTCCAGACGACACCTGTTTGCGTGTTTTGGTTCAGCGCATTACAGAATGTCCTCCAGTGCCCACTTTGTGCCTTCTGGATGGTGTCTCTTGCGGCGTATTTCAACTTCAGGTAATTTTGGTGGTTGACTTCATTGAAGTGGCGTTTTCGTAGACGAAGTGTCTTCTTTCTTTCGTAAACTGCCTCTTGACACTCTGGTTTCCTGCCAGAAGTCTTTGGAATGGAGTTGTCTGCTGCACCTATAATTGCATTCGTGATATTGGCGGAGTACACGTTGATGTCGGTGTCGATGATATCTTCTTCCTTCCAATCGAGGCAGCCTACACGGAAGTTAGCCCAATCAGCTTCTGTCATTTTCCAATTGGGTCTTCCGTTATAGACTTCTCTGTTGGTTTCAGCTTGGATGTTAAATTCTATCACCAAATGGTCACTGCCAAGTGTCTCATCTTCATGTACTAGCCAATCGCAGCGGTTTGCCATACCAGGCGTGCAGAATGAGAGATCTAGGTGTGAAGGTGGGGCATTTCCTCCAACAAATGTAGGGCTCTCATCATTCAGTACGCATAGGTCGTTCCCTTCTATTATTGAGCATAGGCTAGTCCCCCGACAGTCATTCCTCGGTGACCCCCACAGAGCGTGCTTTGCGTTGAAATCTCCACAAAGCACCGATTCGCCCCGTGGAAGCTGATCGAGAAGTGACTGGAAGTCATCTGGTTTTATTGTGACCTCTGGGGGTGCATAGACATTCACTATTGTCAACTTTGTTTTATTGCTCAATGTGATGGCTATGCCCATTGCTTCTAGGGGGTTGGTTACATTCAGTGGAACAGAAATGTAATTTATGTTGTCACTGACGTAAATGGCAAGGCCGCCGCCACGTGTCGTGCTGCCCGGTCTGTCCCTTCTCTGACAAGTATATCCGGGTAAGTAGATGTCGCTCTTCGTTGGTAATAGCTTGGTTTCCTGGAGGCATATTACATCTTTGGGGTTGCGGTTTATGTATTTTCTCAGTTCAGCACACCTGGGAGCCAGTCCATTGATATTAAGTTGTAGGACTTTTACCTGGCCCGCCATGATGACTGCCTGGATGGATGCCCCTCAGTCTTGTGGGGTTTACTGATCTATCGGCGTCTCACATTCCGTAGTAGGTACCTCATTAGTGTTCGCCTTTGGTGTTAACACCGGCAAGCAACTGGGCATATCGCCAGTGCTGTAGTGACGAACATGCGATATCCTTCTACGGAGCGCGAGATTTACTGATTGATCGGCTTTTATAGATTCTTCGTCGTCTTCTTCTCTTGATCTTTTTTTGACTGTATTGATGGAGTTAATCATTACAATCAGTACATCGGCGTTGACCATGTTGCTTAACCAGTTCTATCACAAATGTAATAATGGCTGACACCAATATTGTTTAACGACGTTGTTATGAAACCATATGGTTAAACTTTAACCAGTCAATAACCGTATGGTTACAATTTAACAATTCAACTAAGTATCCCATAATTCTCCTCATCGGCAACCAATTTAACATGTATGACACTGATAGGGGAGTAAAAATAGACAAAAGAAAACCAAATGATATCTTCAATCAAATATATCTAATGTTTGAAAATGTTTAGCTGAATGATGATGTTCTATCGCTTAATAATCCTAAATTTAGTGATTATATAGAATTCATATCCCGATGAGCTCGAAATTAAAAACACTACTGATAGTGTCAATTACGCTTCCTACTTGGATTTGCGACTCGATTTTGACAATTGGCATAAACTGGCTGTTAAATTGTACGATAAACGTGATGACTTTTGACTTTCTGATTGTTAACTTTCCATTTATTAGTAGTACCATTCCAATATCACCAACTTATGGAGTGTGTGTGTCTCAGATAAAGCGTTACGCGAGAGCTTGTTCCTTTTATTCTGATATTTTAAGTAGATCGAGGCATTTGTCATCTAAGCTTCAACTACACGGATACTTCCGCACTAAACTTATAAAAACCTTTAAACCTTTTTTATGGCCGTCATATTGACTTGATTGGATATAGCATGTCTCTGTCGGCTATTATTAAAGATATATTTATTTGACGCGTATACTATTACTATCTCCCTGATTATGTCTACTACATCGTTAACAATGTTCATCACGTGCATTTTGCATACCGATAGTCCATTGACCAATCACGCTATTTTGCCAAGATTTCGTCTAATAGTTTGGATGCAGCTATGGAGGGTGTGGCGCCAGGCCGGGTAAGCTTATTCTTCCGGACACCTGTTACCACTGTTTGTTGCGTATTTTGTACACAGTGAACAGTTCATTTGCTGCTTACACACTTTTGCCTATAACGTTTTTTAGGACTTCGAATTTTGTCTAATGGTTTGGATTGTTCGTACTTGGTTGCATTTTATGCAGTGTCCTTGGTCGGTTATTGGTTTCATATTCATAGACAAGGCATATTTCACGTTGATTGATTAATCAATGTCAAAAGCCGCTAGTTTACCCCCTGACGCGACCTTCCACTATAACCGGCCAGATCTCCATGTAGTGTAGGACATCAAAATAGTGTAAACAAATTGATCTACTTCCAACTTTACAAACAGATTGCATACCGGTATATAGTTACACGAGTCTGCCATAGAAGACCTAGCAAAAGATCGAAAAGTTATAAATATTCATGTACCATCAATAAATCCTAATGCATTTAAAATATTAATTAATTATCTTTGAAATTTCATTAATGCTGAAGAAATCTGTTTATTTTTATTTTCAATAAGGGCCCGGTAATTATAGTGCTTAATCGTTCGGATGGGTCAGATAACGAGGTACCGTTGTTGTGCATGTAAACAGAAATATTTAAGAAATTTGATGTCATTGGGTCACAATCTAAAAAGGGGGAAACTGGGCTGTTTGCGCACAATGATTTAGAGAAAGGAACCACTTGCGTAAAAGCGCATGGCAGTGAATACTTCCTGCTTCATTTATTTGTTTATTAGTTGCGCGTTTTAGCCCAGTGTCAAGAAGATTAGTATATAGGTAAATGACTTCTTTAAAGCATGTATCGAGCCATAAACCCAAACGGAATCTTTTGAATTTGAGCATAATAAAGTACTCCTGTATATTCTTTAAATTTCAGAAAATTTAAAGTACGGGAACATTCATTATGCAAGCGCTCAACCTGCCTATTGCAGGTCTTTCTTTAGGCCTGAAATGTTATCTAAATTATCAGTTAGACATTAATTAACTGATCCAGACCATAATCAACCCTCGATGCCATCGCTTGCCTGCACTGTTTACTGGATTTGAATACATTTTGTTATGGATGATTTAACGTCAAAATGGATAATCGAGACTTTTTATTGTAGGCCTACTGATGTCAAAATGGATAATCGAGACTTTTCATTGTACCGACTATAATGACCAAAGCCATTATAGGAGTCGTTTTAATTAACAATAAATACACAAGCTTCTACACTGTCGCTACCGATACTTTATTCTTGTTACGTTTACAGTATCATTTGAACTTTTACGATAATACTTTTTATACGATTCATAACGTTAAACACGCATTATGCAAGAGTTAAATCTGCCTATTGCGGCGGGTCTTTCTTTAGGCCTGAAACGTTTTCTAAAGTATTAATTAGACAATAACAAGAATGGCTACTTCGTTATCTAAATCTTACATTATAATGTATCTTTAACTTAGGACGTTATACAATAGATCTACATGTAGAACTTTACTTATGGGCACAATAATGGTGATGACAATAATGTCCGCAATCAGGTTTACAGCAGTGATAGTGGCCTACAACAAAAATAAAAAAAGAAAATGATTTTAAATTTGATGTGCAAGTAAATAAACATTTAGGCATATTTTAAGTTTGCTTTATATACCATAAGTGGGCATTAAATTGAATAATAATGTTACTTACAGCTTGTGGGGACTGTATAAACAATACAGTCTCGAAATTAGCGAAACGATAAAACAACCAATGCTTAACATCTTAAAGGGACAATAACATTCTTGCTGGCTTGGTAGCTCCAGAAAATAAATAATACCCTTATTCTAAGTACTAGGTGTTTAAGTGTCCTACCTATTGTGTAAACTATCCATTACAACCTATTTTACTTGTCCAGAGGGTTCGAAAATATTTTAAAAGGTTTACGTTAGACTTTTCAAATCAATTGGTTGAATTTTTCCAATTTTTCAAAATAGGTGTGTTAAGATGAAATTTATATCATCATTTAATTGGAATATTCTAAAATAATACTATTTGTTGACCAGAATGAAGATTGGGATATATTTTTCAGTTACAACAAGAGTGTTATTGGGGCTTTAACAGAACATGGCTGATATAAAAAATAAACTTGTATCAAAAATATTGACTAGGACAAACTAATAACTAAATTCTGGACTAGGATCCGTTCGAAAGAATGGTTGACATACATGACCACAGGTGGATTATTGCCGTAACACCGATTTTAGTAATGGTGATCGAAGCTAGGCCTGCTATGCCTAAAATTCAATGCTAATACCTCGGTTCAGAGAGGAACAATTTGACTGAAATTTTCAAACTTATGTGAGAACTGCCAGCTCTTTATCTAATATCCCATAATGCCGCTTTAAAAAAAAAATTTCACTTTTTAAATTAATCAAATTTTGTAAATTATTATATTTAATTTTTAATTCTGTAAATTATTATTTTTAATTCTGTAGTGTAAATTATTATTTTTAATTCTGTAAATCATTATTTTTAATTCTGTAAATCATTATTTTTAATTTTGTAAATTATTGTTTTATATTTTGTGAATTATTTTAATGTTTTGCAAGGATAGACTGTCTTACCCTTTTGGAATTGCTCAATACGGTGCTCCAACTTCTTTAAATCATTTTGGATTTCACTGTTTTTATCGTATATTTCTTTTATCCTTCCCTCTTTACCCCCCTGTTTGTCATTCTCCAACTTGGCCATCTCATCTCTGAGTTCCACCAGTTCAGTATTAATACGTTCATTTTCTTTTATCCTTTCCGCTTTATCCCCCTGTTTGTCATTCTCCAACTTGGCCATCTCATTTCTGAGTTCCATCAGCTCCATATTAATACGTTCATTTTCTTTTATCCTTCCCTCTTTATCCCCCTGTTTGTCATTCTCCAGTTTGGTCATCTCATCTCTGAGTTCCACCAGTTCAGTATTAATACGTTCATGTTCTTTTATCCTTTCCTCTTTATCCCCCTGTTTGTCATTCTCCAGCTTGGCCATCTCATCTCTGAGTTCCACCAGTTCAGTATTAATACGTTCATTTTCTTTTATCCTTTCCGCTTTATCCCCCTGTTTGTCATTCTCCAACTTGGCCATCTCATCTCTGAGTTCCACCAGTTCAGTATTAATACGTTCATTTTCTTTTATCCTTTCCTCTTTATCCCCCTGTTTGTCATTCTCCAGTTTGGCCATCCCATCTCTGAGTTCCACCAGCTCCATATTAATACGTTCATTTTCTTTTATCCTTCCCTCTTTATCCCCCTGTTTGTCATTCTCCAGTTTGGTCATCTCATCTCTGAGTTCCACCAGTTCAGTATTAATACGTTCATGTTCTTTTATCCTTTCCTCTTTATCCTCCTGTTTGTCATTCTCCAACTTGGCCATCTCATGTCTGAGATCCACCAATTCCAAATTAATACGTTCATTTTCTCCCTTCAATTTTCGGATATCAGACTCTCTTTCTTTTACTACTTCTCGAAGGCTTTCTCCCTTTTCTTGTACTTTTTCAACCTGTAATCGTAGTTCCTCGATTTGTTGCTTGACTTCTTCTCCTGAAACAAATAAAGATTGGGTTAAATGTTCTTATCAGGCAATGACATTCGATTTGATTTGATAAAAGAGCATCTTTTATTTTTACAATAAAAACGTGGATATGTGTAGAGAAAGCATACGGGGCTTACCACGAACCTGAACCCACAACAATGACCCCCCCCCCCCCAATCACTGCACCTATAATCAGTTTTCGTGTAAGTGTGGAAAATTGGTGTGACCATTGTGATTACTTTGTAATACTATAGCTCCTGTTTACTGTAGATGTTATAAAGTTCTGTAAGGGTCTGTTTAATATATTGAAGGTATTAGCTAGTACCAGTGACAACAAGAACTAGGCTAACAAGAATATGTCTAGTAGTTAAAATCGGGCAATGACATCATTGTCTGATAATCCAAAAAAGTAATCCCATGAGTTAGAAATGTGGTTAGTCGCTCTCCTATGTGCCCATATAAGTACATTGTCTTGAAATCCAGGGTAGCGTCTGTGCAGGAGTTTAATCCGATAAAGGAAGGACCTGGTCAATTTCCCGGGGCTCAATAATGACTCATGCGCGTAACCTCTTTATACACAAGTGTAAGATTTAAGATTTTTTTTAGATATCATGAGGAGGCGATAGGAAATAGATACCATTGGGACGCTGGGAACATCACAGCCTTAACGGCTGAGAGGCGAGGAAATACCGCCTCAGAGAACACAAGCTAGGGAAAGAGAACTTATATTTAACATAATATTTAATGTCATAGCTATGTGTGCAGTTTCCTGTATTTTGGATGTTAAAAAGATATAAAAACATATTTAACGTAAAAAGTGTTCTCTAGTCAGTTTAATTGATGATTGAACTAATTGATATATCACAAAGTCCGAAGAAAACCCTAGACGACAGTCACATGAGACACAGGATAGTGTCACAACTACACACCACTTCTGGGTAGAAAAATATACCATGAACAAATAACTTACGATGTCTGCTTTGTTCAAGTTCATTGATCACTTGTTCTAGACCCTCTTCTCTGAGACATTCTACAAATCCTTGGTAAGCATTCTCACCACAGTACATTACAATTAAAAGAAGGTTTTGGGTTGCTTCTCGAGTTGAAATGTTATAGAATTTCTTTATTGTTTCCACATCATTCTGATCAAAAACCCCACATGAAAACAGTGATAAACTAAGACGTATGGGGTCTTGTATATTATCTATTAAGTACATCATGTGCTCTTGAATATTCTGGTAGTCAGACTTCCGCATCATGCCATTCTGTTTATCTGCAAGAAAAAAACGAAAAAGAGACTGCTTGGGTTTAATCACACTTACCATAAACATATATTAGGAATTTATGTTGTTTCTATATAGAGGGATAATTCTGTGAAGTAGAGTATTAAGGAGATCGTGCTCTGGATGACTAAGTTAATATCTGATAGCTGTGGGGTTTAGTCTTACTACAATATGGATAATAGGGTTTGGAAGAAATAAATGATTTGCCAGTGCGCAGTGATCCCTGGCTTTAATATTTACCTTGACGTCTCCTTGGTGCAGCCAAAGATTCTTTATGTTCCCCTGGACTACTAGGAGCCTCAAGCGTCTTAATTCTTGCGCTGATATTTTCAATGTGATCTTCGAGTTTCTTGATTGTATCCGTAGAATCACACCCTCTCTCTTTCTCGCTCTCTAACTTTGATATTTCGCTATCCCTTTTATCTTTGAAATGTTGGATCATGAGTTGTTGTTCATCGTGCCATCGTTTATCTGTTTCAGACGAAATATCGTTATCTGGGAAGATAATCAAAAAATATTACTAATATTGATTAAATATGTGCACATAATGAGTTTGGTATTCAATAAATCTAACTAGTGATTTCAATATCATAGTTATACTTGTAATTATTAGTTTACTGCCGGGTTTATTTGAGAAGAAAGTAGCAACATTGTTTGGTGCCGTTGTTAAATAGGCAATTACATGGCCTCCTGTGGTACCATGTGTGCCATGACTTTTTTTTTATATAACAGCGACTTTGCATATCATTACGTGACATAATCAGTCCGATATTGTACCAGTAGCTTGATGAAGTAAAAATAAAATAAAACCAAGTACGAACAATCCAAACCATTAGTCCTAAAAAAAGGTCGAGGCAAAATAGTGTAATTAGCAAATGGACTGTTCATCGTGTAGCAAATACACGACAAACAGTGGTAACACTTTAACCCAGTGCCTTGCAACTAATTCCCTTCTAGATTGTGGGAAAACAATTATATTTTAAGGATCCTTTATATATGACAGGCGGAATATTTGACATTTTTTTAAAAAAAGAAATTGTTAAATAAAATAGCACATCGGGCGCTGCGAGAAATAAAAGTACAAAACTTCATCCTAGTAACCATGTACCATTATTTCAAATATTTCACAATTGATGCTATAGCGCGATGTCAAGGGCGATAGTCGATGTTGTCCTCTATTCCTGCCAATTCTTAAAAGTTTGGGCAGCAAACGTGGAAGTCTCCCACGCATCCCCCAGTTACACTACTTAAATGACCCATCATTTATTGGCTAGTGTAGAAATGAAATGAAATGGGGTTTAACGTCCTACCCTTCTGTGCCTGACTAGTGTAGAGAAAACGGACACCACCCATGACCTACAAACCAGGGCTTCCACTTCAAAATTTTCACTACCGGTCATTTTTGATAACGCACGAAAACTTTGCAAAAAAAATCCATATTTCATGTTTTTTATTCTCGGTCGGGTATGGTGAATTCACGTGTCTATACCACTTTGTCAGCACGAGGTACACAAAAAATTATATATTAGACTTAAAAAGGAAATATTTATTGTAAGGCTTGTGATAATTATTTATAAGTTAAATATTCTCTTTTGGCTACGGTACTTAAATAATCGAAATTGCTGATGAAAAAACATGTCACTGGCTGACACGTAATTACCACGTGCTCAATAGAAAACACACTGACCTGGATAATTATGAGTTGTAATACAATAACTTCGATATGAAGATAAATATATAATTATCCACGTCATATATTTCACATTGGTTTTAGAACATCTCTTACGGCGTTACGGGCCGCAGAATATTGACGAAAATCTTAGTAATGAATAACTGTCGGGTAGCTAACTTGGCATTCATGTTTGCTAACTTCAAGCGACACTAGCGCCGTCTAGAATATCGTCGTGTATAAGATTTACAAAATATTTATGCACGACAATTTTTCTAACACGTGGAATTATCAATATTGCTACACAATAGCACTGGAATACGTAATATTCTTAATTTGTCGGTAAGCAAGTTAAATAATCTCTAGATAGTATTTCTACAATTCCCACAAGGCCGTAATATCACTATAAAAAATTATAATTCAATTTTCTCCCAACATGTACGTTGTTAAGAATTTACGTAATTTCTATGCTGTTATATCTAATATGGCAGTTGGTTGGATTCGAAGAGCAGTACTTCATATTAATTTTCCTTTTTTCGAAGATCGTAACAATCTCGTTTACATAGTGCGTGACTGTAATAGCGATAAACGGCTTTGTTCTAGAAAGTTCTTATGACACGTGGACAATACGTGATTGACTAAGAATGGACTGTTTCACGCCTTTGATAAGATTCCCGAATATCAATTAACTTTTATTGTTCTACTACACGACAATCATCATCAATTATCAACATAATGCCCAGTATAATCTACTGACGACTATGTATACGAGAGAGAGAGAGAGAAATGGGGTTTAACGTCCACTCAACACAAACTAGGTCATTTCGGGACTAACATATGGTTTAATTTTATTTCAATAATTCGCTTGCGCGTAGGGGTCTTTGGCAGTGGGAGGAAACCGGAGTGCCCGGAGGAAACCCACGAGGTTGAGAAGGCGCCCCTATCTCCATGTCACATACGCTCACACCAGGGCTCGAAACCACAGCCGCAAGCCAGAGGTGACCGGCCAGCTGACTATGTATACAACTCTATAACACCAATCACGAGATAATGTGGCTTCTTCTATCTTTACATACGCAATATTCTCCACTGGCCGTACAATGTTATAGTTACATAGTGGATGTCGATGGTAGCCATGTTTGAAAATTGAGTTTTTGTAAAAAGGTTATTTTTCCGGCGTGCAAAATGACCGTTGGGTCACATCTAGTTACGGTCATTTTCCATAGCCCTAGGTCCCGACCGGCATATACGGCCGACATGGAACCCATGCTACAAACACATAAAACAACCACTTACCATCATCGGCCGTCGCAGAGGTTTTCAGTAAGGTAAAAAGATTTGTAATATCAGACTCTAGCTGAGGCAATTCATTGTCTCCACTGATTGTTGCTGATTTTAACCTTTCCAAATTTGACTCCAGATTGTGTATCTCTTTTGGGATTGTTTGTTGTTTTTCTCTTAGTTCTTTCTGGTTTTTTAGAAGTTCATCTTCCTTTTCTCTTAGAACACTTATTTCTTGCCCTCTCTCGTCTTCATCACCCTGTTCTTCCGTCTCCATCTTTGTTATCACGTTTCTGAGTTCAGCTAGCTCCATATTAATACGTTTGTTTTCTATCTGCAATACCTCAACATCATGCTTCTTTTCTTTCACTGTTTCCTGAAGCTTTTCTTCCTTTTCCTGCACCCATTCTAGAAGTCCACGCCTTTCTGCTATTAATCTTTGTTCCTCGGTTTGTTCGTTGCTTGACTCTCCTGAAACAATTAAAAACCGCGTTAAATGTAGAAATATAAACCAAGCAGAAGGTATGTTTCAAGAGATCGTAACGCAAATTTGAAATTTCCTGTATTTTGAAATGTTTCACCTGTTGGATAATACAACCGTCTCTAATTAATATAACTCCTCAGCATCGATGGTGAAATAGCAAACCACACAAATTTTAATTCGTTTTCACCAAATCTACCTTCTTCACAAGCATAACTTTTGTGGAAAAGTAGGACGTTAAACCCAATTTTATTCCATTTCATCTGTGGGTAGTCCACGGTTTCGTATATGAATTGGCGACCATTGTAATCACTCTACACAGTGCATAAATAATTGTCTTACCATATCTGTTTTGCTCAAGTTCATTGATCACTTGATTCAGTCCAACGTCTCTAAGACACTCTAAAAACCGCTGGTAGGCATCTTCACCACAAAGCATTACAATAAATATAAGTTGTTCAGTTGCTTCTCGAGTTCCATCATCGTAAAAACGGAATATTAGATCCACATCATTCCGATCAAAAACTCTATGTGAAAACAATGAAATACACAGACGCTTGGGATCTCGAATATTATTTAGTAAGTACACCATATGTTTCTGTATATTGCGGTAGTCAGGGTCTCGCATTTGGCCACGCTGCCTTCCTGAAAGAAAAAAGAAATAAAACGAAAAGAAATAGGGTTTTCGTCCTACTATTCTGTTCCGAAGAGAAAAAAGAAAGCATACTTTATGAATTTTATTGGTTTATCATTTGTAGGATAAGGCTATTAACCTCGGTAGTATTACAATATTAATACTATTGTCATAAAAAGGAAGAATCGACGATTTTATATATCACCAAGGATTGCTAGTGTGCCCAGTGGTCGTAAGAAGTGGGAGGAAACAGGAGCATGAGGACAGCGATAGAGGATATTGTAAAATACATTTGACCATATACAAGTCACAATTCTATAGAATACAATAGCCGCTTATTACAGGACGACGTTCCTACTAGGTTTCTCTAGTCATTGGCAAGCAATGATAAAATATAATGCTCAGTAATAAGCAGTAATTGTATTCCATAGAATTGTGACCTGTATATTCCAGTTCAATTACTAAATACCATTTTAACAATTCATTTTACCTGGTAGTTTCCTTGGTGCCGATAAAGGATCTTTATGTTCTCCAGGTGTCCCAAGCGTCTTAATTTGCTCGCTGATATTTTCAATGTGACCTTTAAGGTCATTGATTGTATCCACAAATCCACACTCTCTCTCTTTATTTGAGCCTTTTGGGTTTTCTAATATCTTTTGCAAATTTGATATTTCGCTTTCCCGTTGATCTTTGAATTGTTGGATCATAAGTTGACCTACTCGCTGCCACCTTTCCTCTTGTTCATAAGAAATGTCTTTATCTAGGAAAATAAATACATAAAATAATATAAAACTCATGGACTAAAATGCAAAAAATGTTCCACGTAGTAATAACAAGCGGTTGCCATGCAATATACGCCAACTTTTTGTTATAGATGTATGAAGAACATGGAAAATCAATAAGACTCGTCCCCGCATTGGCTAATTTTAAATTTAAGACAAATCCGTTAAAAAGAATTTCGGCAAAGGTGGGTAACTCTAGTATGGCAGGTTTTGTTTGATCTCTTGAGCCAGACACCTAATTTGAGAAGGATTCACAACGTTTTCCGATGTATGGGGCATTATTTCAATGTGGGCGTATAAAAACAGTATTCATGAAAGCATTATTATAAGTAAGTGACCGCAAAATAAACATTTGGTTTAATTTAAATCTTAACGCTTTAATATTCGTGTTTAATGGCATTAATGACTAACGTGAATTTTTTCTCGTTGATCTGTTCACCATCTTGCGCCGGTGATCGCCGCGGCCGAACGTTTGTTGACTTCCTGTTAAATCAAATCACCTCGCCGGGGAAACTGCCAAACTGTGGTCAGCAGGTATGTGCCGGTATGGACAAATCATGCACGGCCACACATTTCAAACATATATTTAAAGGAGTTAAATCGCTAATATTTGGGACCGATTCAATGGTTTCCTCTTTTACTCTAATTTCAAATCAGTTATGTTCGTCGAAATAAAACAATAGTATCAATCGAATGCAAATTTCTAGCGTCTTGTTATTTCAGTCTACATACGCTGTTTGATTTGGTGCACTGTGTGTAGTCTCGTTCCTCGAGTCTGAAACGCATTATGGTACACAATTCGTGTACCAATGGTAAAATGTTTATTTTGTCTTAAATATTGGATATCAGAAGCCCACCCTTTTCTGGTGAGATCACAGCATCATTGCTACTTTAAGTTTCGCCAAAATCTGACAAGAATTGTGACATGTAGAGTGTCCACAAACATATTACCTCTACACGATAATGTAAATATGTTATCAACAATTTGTATCGATTTGATTGATATAATAGTTGAAATTTGTGTAATAATCCATGATGTTTCATATACATATAGCATTGTACATAAAATTGATTTAAATACGGCACATTCATTTAGAGGCTGTCATTTCACAAATATGTATGGTTTTTTTATCAATTCTAATTTGTCGGGACAATTCATATTCCTATAATAATGCATGTGAGTTATGGGCTTTATCTCTTGAAGGGGCGCAACTCTTTCTTGATGTTAGGCGCAAAACAGCAATTGCTTACGCGTAAAATTATCAGGTTTTGTTTTCCGATACTAATACATTATCAGCTTTCTTTCTGGCAAGATATCCTGCGATACGCACGAGGTATTTAATTATCGGATTACAGCAAACGTGGAGGTCTCATACTGGACAGCACATATGAGGGAAACTTATAAGACTCTAATCTTACCGTCAACTACCGTCACACATTCTTGAAGTAGCGTGCAAAGATTTGTAATATCAGACTCAACCATAGGCAATTCCTTATTTTCACCGATTGATGTTGTTTTTAAATCCTCCATATGTGACTTCAGATTCTTTATCTCGATTGGAATGCTTTGTTGTTTTTTTATTACTTCTGTCTGGTCTTTCATAAGTTCAGCTTCCTTTTCTCTTAAAAGACCAATTTCTGGCACCCTCTCGTCTTTGTCGACCTGTTTTTCATTCTCCATCTTCGTCATCTGATTTCTGAGTTCAACCAGCTCCATATTAATACGTTGATTTTCTTCCTGCAATTTCTGCAAAATATGATCCTTTTCAGTTACTGCTTCTCGAAGTTTTTCTTCCTTTTCCCTCACTCTTATTAGAAGTCCACGCCTTTCTGCTAGTAATCTTTCTTCCTCGCTTTGTTGGTTGCTTGACTCTCCTGAAACAAATACAGATTGAGTTAACAGTAGCGATGTAAATCAGAAAGAAGATATGTAACACAATATCACAGTGCAACTTTTGATTTTCCTTGCTTGTCAAATTTATCATCCATTTATTTTGGGACTAATTTACAGTATTGGTTCTTTGATTCGGGTTCTTGATGATAACACTGGTTTAACTCCATATGGTATTTTATTGTTCTTCAAACATATCAAGTACAAGATTCCGTGATTAGCTTGTGTTGGAGTAGCCGTGGTGCCGTTCTTAACTGACTTTATACCACTTCAGATATCTGTTTATAATCTCATTCTAGACAAAGGATGAACGAAGAGATCAGGATTATGCAGCTGGCTGTATTGCATCATACCGGTTGAAGCGATCAGTACAAGCCAGCGGTAGTAACTAATGACTTCCACGTGGCATTGGTCGTGTCAAGTCAATGCCATGTCGACAATCTGTGGGTCATAATATGATAAGGATATTTTAATCAATTTTATATATGATGGGTGTATTTTACACAAGAAAAACTTTTGGAAACTTTCAAGCTCTTGTAAACCACATTCCATTTGATGATACATGTAGTCAAATTTAGTGTGTGATAGAACAATCATGAATACTTACCATATCTGCGGTGTTCAAGCTCATTGATCACTTGGTCCAGCCCAACGTCTCTAAGACAATCTAAAAATCGCCCATAAGCGTTTTCACCACAATACATTAAAATGAATAGCAGTTTTTCAGTTGCTTCTCGAGTTCCAGTGGCATGACATCTCTTTATTTTTTCTAAATCATCCCAATCAAAAACCCCATGTGAAAACAGCGATAAACACAGATATATAGGATCTTGTATATTGTCTAGTAAGTACATCATGTGTGTCTGTATATTGTGGAAGTCAGGGTCTCGCATTTTGCCACTCTGCTTATCTGTAAAAAAAGAATACGATCTGCTTGGGTTTAAAGCTCTCACTGTCAATAAGAATATATTATGCCTATTAGTTAGATTTCGTATTATGCAAAACTACTTTATTTAGTACAGTGATTCCCATTTGTGATTCCCACTTATGATTCCCACTTATCCTTCATTATGGATTTTATATGGAATTCTTTGTAGCTTTTGGTCGGGAGTTCAACTATATCAAATCGTGCATATACAGCTAATGTCTAAATAGATTGGTAGGCGATTTAATTTAGCCCCAGAGAAAACGTTAGCTAGAGCAAATTTTCGGTAGACATGGAAGAAACCGAAGAACCCATTGAACACCCACAAGATTATGCATGCAGGTACATGATCCATTGTTTCGTCACAACTATGCTCGGACAACCAACCTAATCCCCTACCCTCGGACATCGCGGGTTCGTAAAACTGAAGGACACTCCCCTTCAAAGCTATTATATAAAAGGAAAAGGCATTGCAATTCATCCAGATTTTCCGGCGTGATTCCCCTTGTCAGTGATACAGGACGGAATGTCTTCTGACAAGAACAACCGCCGTCTATTCGTTCGGATGAGTCGAAACACCCGTGTACACATTGGCGTGCACGTAAAAGATCCCTTGACAGTTGGAATCCGATATACGAGTAGCCGGTAGTGTCGCTGTCCGGGTAAAATTTCCCTTATAACACACTGTATGGCGTATGCCCGTCTTCATTAGTCCAGTTCGGAGCAGAGCAGTAGTTAAAACCCATTTCATTTCATTTCCTTGCAACAAACATAGGTAAACGCATTACCTTGTACTTTGTTTGATGCAGCTGAAGAGTCTTTGTGTTTTTCTGGTTGACAAGCTGCCTCCAGCGTCTTAATTCGTTCGTCAATAACCTCAATATTGTGTTCGATTGTGCCCGTAGATTCACACTGTCGCTCTTCAAATGGGCTTCTCTCGAGTTCTAATAACTTTTGCATTTTCGATTGTTGGATGGTAAGTTGACGTTCTAGGTGCCATCGTTCATCTTGTTCCGAAGCAATATCTTTATCTAGGTAGGTAAACACCACAATATACTACCATTGTATAAAGTATATGCAATGAATGAATGAAATGTTGTTTAATGGCACATCAGCTCCAACCAGGATATATTGCGCCAAACATATGGTCAATATTTCGAGACTTAATTTTATCACAGGACAAATTACATGCACAAATAAAAAGAGTATCACAGTAAATAATATTAAAAATAATGAGATCTTTTATGCATATAACTATCTAAAATACAAAAATGAATTGATATATAATTACAAATTAAAATTTATGATAAAAATCTGTCTCTTGTGAAAAGTGACTCACTTTCCCAAATAAACACGTTTGAACAAACATGTGATTTAATGACTGACAACTGTAAAAGTGTGATCTAATATCTTTGAGATTAAATTATATGCACATAATAATATTATCATTGGTATTCAATGAACCTAATATAAGAATTTAGCAGAGGTGGAAACATGTCTCGGAACCTCGAATCGACTCCCAATTCTTCACAAAGTCGAGAGTTCTTGGCGAATAAGGTAAGTTATGCGCGCTCGCCGCAACTCTTGTCCTTAGCTCTTTCAAGTCGCGAGTCGTCACGACTGTCCAGATAAATATTTCATATCGGGTTATTGAGGCGACTCTAGAATGTAGTATTCAACGCCTTATTTATTCGTCATAATTTCAATTCGAGACATAATTATCAGCGGATTCAATGTGTCTCTCAAGGGCGGTAACCTTGACTTGATTGGTCCACGGATATGTCCACAGAATATTTAAAAAGATTATTACATTTGGTCCTAAACAGGTGGAATCTTTAATTAGTGAGAGATTAGTATTTTTAACCCCAGATTTAACGTCATCCGACACAAACTAGGTCATTTCGGGACTAAGGTATGGTTTGATTATATTTCAATAATTCGCTTATGCGTAGGGGTCCTCAGCGCCCATCAGAGGACCCGGAGAAAACCCACGAGGTTGGAACGTTAAATAAATCAAAAGAAAAAGTTATGCATTTTAAGTTATCAATGCATAACCATAAACCATCTATTTCACCGTCGAGTATCAAACGAAAAAGTTATGCATTTTAAGTTATCAATGCATAACCATAAACCATCTATTTTACCGTCGAGTATCAGAAAATGGTTCATAATTTGTTTCCACACATGCTCTACTCCATGTCGGGAAGTTATGAACCTAAACCATTTCTATATAAACTGTTAATATTGCCCATACATGTATGCCGAATTAAACATCATATGTTTGGACTTTTCAAAACTGTTGTTGTATTGTGTATTTTACCAACACATCTCGGACCGGTCAATTCTAATATGTTCGGATAATATTTTTGAAATTTATTTTGAATAATTTAAAGTTTTTATGCTATGTCTCTACACTTACCGTTTGTTGGGTCGCTTATTTCATCTCTCAAGCTATTGCTCTCGCCATCTACTGCTGTCTGGTTTTCTGATTCTGATTCACCCCGAAGACAGTTTTTGATTCTTGTACATGGATATAAATTCCATACTATTAAAACTAATACCAGATACATGAGGAATACTGGGTCAGCAGCTTCCACCATACAGTACATAATACACAAATACATTGTGGCTCTCTGATGACTGTCAATGATCTAGTTATCTGTCCTAATGCTAGTACCATGCATCTCAACTTGGATCTGACTAATAAAATTATGCTTTATCTTATTATATTAATCATTTAAATCGAAAAGAAATATTACTGACCGGTGTAGTACACCAGTAAGAGTATGCTTTCATATTTCGAAAATCTTGGTAACAAGAGTCAAATAGGATGCACAATAACCGGGTAACTTGTACTCATTGATACAGTGTAAACAATAACCGGGTAACATGTACTCCTAGATATAGTGTAAACTAACGAATGCTAAAGGGTTTTTGTTGGGTTTTTTTATAAATTTTATTGTTGAAATATCTACATATACAAACCAAGTTATACAATTTCATGTTTCCATATAATATTTTAGTAATATAATTCAGTAAACATTACATTTCCTGTTTCAAATCTGAAAAGAAATGTTACTTTGTCATGCTTTAGTAACAAATGCTGAAGTTGTCCATTTCGAACAACGAATTAACTGCCCCGGGTCGCACGTTATAGATGCCGATAGTTAGAGATATGTCTTCAAATGGAATTTATGAAATAAACCCTTGCATTAGTTGATTACAAGAAGTCACACATATTTAGGATTGTTTTCTTTTCTCCTGAATATAATCAACCTATACAGAGGGAGTGGGTGTGAGGGTATGGCAGTTTAAAATCCCGGGTGAGGGTATGGCAGTTTGTTCGCCGTTTAGTCGGTACCAACAATCAAAATTGATTAAATTAGCCCATTCAGTTCCGAAAAGTAATTCTATCAACCCCATTTCATTTAAATGAAATTGTATACCTAAATATACCGATCAGCATTTAATACCCGTGTAGTTTGTGGAATTTGGATTACCAATACACTTACTTCGTTGCTTTCCAATTCAAAGTGGACAATTTCTCTCGAAAGGGTTATGGCAGGGTCAATGTGAAAAGAACACGCTCTCTGATTCCAGTTCAATTGAGCAAAATAAGATTCCCTTACCTTCCGTACCTGCAATTCGCTTGCGAGTAACCAATTTAATATAAGATTTTCAAATAAAAATCCTTAGATGTTGGCGTACCATTATTTCAAATGTACCAAGCGTACATTATTTATACTAGTTGCAACATTGAACCCGCGTAACTCATTTCATTGAAATACAGGTGGTGTATAGTATCGGTATTCTAAGTAGTTTATGGTCTAGTATGAGACTAGTATATATTATTATTATCTAATGTCTTGCACTGGACCATGGGGGGTTGGGATGACCTAGTGGTCTAGAGTGCCGCGCTTCGACCTCTAGCTTGCCGGTCACATTCTGGCTTGTGGCTAAGGTATCGAGCCCTGGTGTGAGCGTATGTGGCATGGAGATAGAGGCGCCTTCTCAACCGCGTGGGTTTCCTCTGGGTACCCCGGTTTTCTCCCACTGCTAAAGACCCCTACGCGCAAACGAATCATTCAAATAAAATGAAACCATATGTTAGTCCCAAAATGACCTAGTTTGTGTCGAGTGGACGTTAAACCCCATTTCTCTCTCTCTCTCTGCACACAACCATTAAACTACACATATAGAATAGAAATACCGACGATCACTTGTTATTCATACAGTTTTTTTTGTGACAATATTCACGCTATGTTGCTCATCGTCTATAGTCCCTAGATTTAATTCTATTAAAACTGTTCAATTCAAAATGTGACCTGGCGACCATGTTTAATACCCTGCTATATTTAAAACGCTATTCATGTGATAATGTACTAATCGAAATGATATATTCCCTGGGAATGAGCGTATAACTTGCATATTGCTTAAACATACATTATGCAAGAGCTAAATCTGTCTATTGCAAGTCTTTATTTAGGCTTCAGATCTTATAGATGTTATTAATTAGACCTTTCTTTACATGACAAGCTCAAAATCAACTCTGTAGACCTTCGGATGGCTTGGATACAGCTTAAACAGCCATCCATTTAAAATTAAATCAATAAATGACCGACCAAGCTAACGTTTACAATATAGCCATTGGGAATGTTACTTAATAATCAAGGTTATCGTCGGTCAATCAAACGATCTTCAATTTTCTTTTTTTGTTTCATCTATATTTCAATTATTATAGCAAGAATGTCCCACTCGTTATTAAACTCTTTAACTAATGTATCTTTATGTTACGTATTTAAAACATGGATTCGATCTTGGGTTTGCAGTTGCACGTGGCAATTAAAATGCCTATTAGCCCCCCCCCCCCACCTCCTACCAAAAAAATACAATCGCTCAAGGGAACTAAGGATGTTTACGGTAGTCCGGAATTGAGCAAGTTATTTAATTGTCATATGAAATAAAGAGAAAGAAAGAGAAATGGGGTTTAACGTCCACTCAACACAACTAGGTCATTTCGGGACTAACATATGGTTTTTAATTTTATTTCAATAATTCGCTTGCGCGTAGGGGTCTTTAGAAATGGGAGGAAACCGGGGTGCCCGGAGGAAACCCACGAGGTTGAGAAGGCGCCCCTATCTCCATGCCACATACGCTCACACCAGGGCTCGAAACCACAGCCGCAAGCCAGAGGTGACCGGCCAGCTAGAGGTCGAAGCGCGGCACTCTATACCACTAGGCCATCCCAACCCCCCATATGAAATATATACATGTATACTCTCTTCCCATGCCCGTGGTGTGTCACGGCATTTCCATTATAAATGGTCTGTTGGTTTATGACGAACTGCTCACATTAAAACTTTTACGCTAGGTTAACGTCATTTTCTGACGTTAACTTAGCGTTAAAAAGGTGGGCAAAATATGGTAAACCAAACGAATATTTCTATGTAAATTTTACGTAAATTTAATGTTCTTTTGGAAGATACATAACAGACTACATCCACCAATTGTTTGAATACACTATGCCGGATCTAAGGAAACCCTGGTGTTCATTGTGTCTACTATGCAGATTTTAAAGCTAAGTAAGGTCAATTATTAGTTTTATACTTATGAACACAGTTATATCTAATTATTAAGGCCGCCTGCTGTAAATTTGGTCAAAGGTCGAGAGATGTAAACAGGGCTAGCCCTAACCATTACCAAACCCCACAATCTCTATTTACATCACCGCGATCTTGGCAAAATCTGCAGGTGGCCTTAATATTTAGATGCATTATGTCTTTTGCTCAAAAGGTTGTCAACTCACTATTATACGATCATGGGCAATATTTCACAGACATAAAAATCCTTGACACAGAAAATAATAACACAATTATTTGAATTACCTCCCTTGTTTTCCCATTCCCCTCCACGCAATGGCTATCTTCAAACGTTTGAACGATCACGGGCAATATTTCACAGACATAAAAATCCTTGAAACAGAAAATAATAACACAATTACTTGAATTACCTCCCTTATTTTCCCATTTCCCTCCATGCAATGGCTATCTTCAAACGTTTGAATTTGAAGTTGAAAATGATATTTTTGCCAATTTCTCAACTGGCAATAGTGAATTATAGAATTAATAGGATTATTCTTTAACAAGGTAGGACTGTTTATAGATACAATCTATTTTAGGGCTATATTTTAATATATTTTAAAAATATAACTAAAAAATATGAAATTGCCGTTTTAAAGAAATCAATAAATTCAAGATGGCGGTAATATTTCCACAATTCTCATTCGTGTTGATATTTTACCAGTATTTAACGACCTGTTTACCATTTACCGTTACATTTTTTTGTCTATAAAACATTTTATGTGCACTTATTATTGCGTATCTGCACACTCACCTATTTGCCTGTAAACTCATTTATGTTTGTCTATAGTGTCACATATGTGTGCTTATTGTGAGTGCTTTCAAACTAAAGTAATACTGTAGTAATCACCTTGCCAAAACCTAAAGAAATCCGCGAAAACAGTTGCGGGGGAAATTGTATATAGAAACAGCTGGATTTGATGTATCTGATGAGACCAACTAGGGCTGGTCACAATGGGCATTCTTGTTTTAGCAAATGTGCTCGCAGAACACTGGATATTTTGGAAGGTATATACTATCACTTCCAAACATATCAAAAAGAATATACTAACTCTCTACACAAGATTCAAAATTGCACCAAGAAGGAATGGGCGGATGAAGGGTGTTCATTTTTCTAAACCATGGGATCCTAATTAGGATAACCAAACTATGAGGTCAATGATCGATTTTAGTCTTCATGGTACCTAATTAACACAAATCTAGCAGTCACTCACTTTTAGGTAACGGCTTCAATACATTAAACTGAACACTATTTAGATAATTTGTACTATTCCACTAATAGCCTAATCATAGTAATAAGAATTTGCCGATGTAGCCTATATGAATCAGTATGATTTTATTTAATGGGAAACACTGGATATTTCGAGTCATGTAGGAAAATATGAAATTACTGTGAACTAACCCACCCCCACCCCACCCCCTATCAAAAACTGAGATTACAAGCAAGTTGGAAATACTAATTCAGACTCTTTTGAAATAAATATTCGGTAACAAAAATCTCATTTCAATTTAATGTATCAAACGCAACATTACTAGATCATGTTTTTTTCCACGTCACCAATAAATTTTAATAAATAAAAGGGTCATTCTGAACAAAATATGTATCAGTAATTTACTCCAGTTTCAGATATCTTGATTTTACCTTTCACGCGAAGATATACAGCCCAAATTTGGTAGTCAAGGAGAACTTTTTGCGTAGATTATGAATCTGCAATCGGATTACAGGTGAGTTGTGGGGTTCGCATGCTACTTGGAGAGCTATTCAATGAGATTGTAACCAGGTTGTTTTTCGTCACCTTTCTATTTTTAAATGCCATACAATGTAGTGGAAATTCAGAAAACAAAACCTAGTCAGGTCAATATATGGACCCCCCCCCCCCACCAAAAATTGCAACAAAAGGTTTCTCAACTGATTCTGGTGGGCTATTGTGTACTTTATAATATACAAATGTAGGCCCCCCTTTGGGGCAAAGAACGCATTAAGATCATTAAAAATGATGTTGGCATATTATGTCAAAAAAGGCCGCCAGGTTTTTGGGACAAGGAACACATTAACAGAACTTTGGATACCACTGAGCTGTTGAATCATTATGAAATTGAATTCAGTTTTGAGTGTCATCCTCCTCTTTAGTATAGACCTCTTTTTGAATTGTCACAGATTTCCTGATATTGCTCCCTTATTACTCCAGAACAGACAATGAGATCATCTACTTCCGTTCAAACAAGCAGTCAAAAGAACACAAAGTGTATAACATTAACTTGTTGAGCGGAACTTTTGGAGACGATGAGTGCAATGATTTGCTCTTTGTACATATCTACTCAGGCTGCGATTCAATTTCAAGGATTTACCGGGAAATTATTGAAATCTGATCCTGTCATGAAGTCCAGTGCTAGTGCACTGACTCTTTAAACAAAATCTCAAGAGGACAAAGACCTGATGGTTGATCTATTTAATGGCAAATCGATTGATACGCTATTATCACTGTGCCATATCATTTTCACCAAGAAAGTGGAAAATGCTAAAGCATCTGTCATTCCCTAACGGTTTCCCCCAACATCACCTGCAAAACGATTTCATAGCCAACGTGTGTACTTTCAAATTATGGTATGGAAGAGGATGGCAACTGAAATGGATCTAACTGAATGGGGGCGGAAGCAGGGATATGGTCAGTTAATTATGGCCAAAAACAATGTTGTGCCTGGCGAACTCTTGAAAACTATCCATTGTAACTTTTAGGGAAGGGGGGGGGGTGAAAGTTCTCTCGATGCAGTTGTAGACGCTATGGACTCCACGTCAAACTGGAAATTGTGACCATTCAAACAACACTCAATAGGTCGATACTGAGGTGGAGGATGACACTCCAAATTGAACACTCTGAAACTTACTCTATGGACAGGGGTGTTTGTGCATTAGGTGATAGTGGACAGCTGAAGGTCATCAATTCAGTTTCGTAATGATTGAACAGCACAGTGTGACATTCAAAGTCCTCTTAATGTGTTCCTTTACCCCAAAACCTTAGGATAGATATCACGATCATCAAATTTGAGTCAATAGTTATGGACTTTCAGTCATTTGGAGGTGTTGGCGGCCATTTTTGACATAATATGCCAACATAATTTTAATGATCTTAATGTAAATTTGAGTTAATAGTTACATAGTTATGATCATATTAAGACGCTCCGGTGTCCGTTTTTGATACCATCTTGAAAAAACACTTTTCCGGGGTCCTAATTTGGTAAACTTTTAGTATGTTATAAATTACACTAAACCCTGTCAGAATCAGTTGAGAAACCTTTTTTTGCAATTGTGGGGGGGGGGGGAGTTTGAACTGTATTTTAACCTGAGACTAAAACGAGATCTAATTTTAAATTTATTGACTGTTCCTGAATAGGTAATAATTCATAAATTATTTATCTTTGATTGTTTGCGATGTCACTGGAAATAGGTTTGGCAGACATTACCTCCAAAGAAAATGCTCACCTTTACAAAGTGTTATCGTCTGTAGCATTTATAACTTTATTACACCCGCCTCTCCGATTCCAATTCTCGTGTCCAAGAAACGCGTCTGCTTGTCGTCCCTGTCGGCAAATGATTAATTGTTTTTATCGAATGCAGTCGTAATATTACACAAATGATGACTAAATAACACGGAATATGAAACTAAAAGTAGGATCCAATTGAGTGGCTGATCTGTGACTCACGTGTTCTTGACACACAGATAATAATACATTACGTGCCTTGCTTATAGGAGCTAAATCGCTAACATTTGGGGCCTAGAAATTGACACAAGTGGGTCGCAACGCATATAATTCCGTAATATGAATGTATATAAACTGATTTACATTCAATGGTTTCCGTTTTTACTTTAATTTCAATTTAATTTGATTTGGTGCAATGTGTTTAGCCTCGTCCCTCGCGTCTCTTGTTAAAACTGGGGCTGAAACGCATTATGGTGTACCAATGGTAAAATGTTAATTTTTGTCTTAAAGGAGAAGACCAACGATTTTCAACAAGGCTTCCATAAATCTTAAATATATATTGTTAAATAACCCCCCGAGTAACAAAGACAAAAAAGTTTTTGTAAGCGAGAGCGAGGGATTAATTTTTTATTAAAACCGGAAGTGACATAGTTGGTTCAACACGCTCACTTGGCATACAGTAAGCATACAGATTTGGTATAAGTTTACTGCTGTATTGTGTACACGCATCGCCCTTTGACCAAAAATCTGATAAAATGCGCTGTCTATTAGGATATTATAAACGGGAATTTATGTTTTGCTAACCTTTAGTGCACAAGGCCGCTACGTAAATTCACTCATACTGACACATACTGAACAGTACACTGTGTCTCAATTCACGCCTCCTGGCTATAATTATTTAGATCACGTGGTTTGATTGACAGCTTGCAAGTGACCTGTATTTCGTCTGCTTCGAAGGGTGATAAAAGTTGTGATTTTCCCCAAATCTAATAATTCAGTTTCACTCCAGGATCTATTTCTCCTGAGTAGGTTAAATCAGGACAATTCCTATATTAGTTATACTATTATGATGCTGCAAAGCTCTACAGATGTATTGGCGTACATTATCTTTTTTGGTAATTGTATCAAATAACGCTAAGACTATCAAATTGGCAACCAATTCACCTATTTGTGAAATTGAAATGATAAATCTGAAACAAAAACTTCTCCCAACTGAAATAGGCATCGACAAAACGGTGACGTCTCACTGTGCCACCTGCTATTTTTCTCAAAAGGGGGGGGGGGGGGTAATCACGTAAGGGGATTATCGAATACAATGGTGTTAAAAGTAGATTCCGCTTTACTAAGTTTAAACTAATTAACGACTTTATTCACAATAAATTACATAAAAGTAACAACAAATACATGTATCAAAAATGATTCATAACCCTACTAAATGTGATATGGCGTCTGTATATTCAATTGCACGTTTTGTTCCATTTAACAGTTCGATTTTTAGTTCATTAATAGATTCTTCTACTCTTAGATATTTTCGCCTTTTAGGGGGCAATCGTCCTCCGTTATCCACTTGAACTATTGTATTTTGAGTACAAGTCTTTTCTTTCGACACTATGTTAATAAATTTAAATATATTTGGGTGGCTTGTTCTTGTCTTCCTCATTTTACCTAGTTGCCATCCCTACACGAGATTAGTTATCCGTGAACCATCTGTGTTGAAGTGACACCACACAGCCCTTCCGTCATAAATAGAAGAATTGGCAGACAAGTATATTAAAGTTTGGCGTTCATTGGGGTAATAAACTCTTGTACTCTAATAGCATTCTCGTCGGATGGATGGTTGTGGTTCTGACTGTAGCTTCGTACCAATTTTGACATCCTATTGGGTAAGAAGCCTTTCGTGCACCCATTGTGGTTTTAACCTTTGGTGGGATGGGCCTCGTAAGTAGAATAGCCTAGAGGAACTTTTCATCTAAACCCGCCAATGTGCCCGGAGAACAAAGACATTACTTTTATTTCATATTAGTTTAATAACGAATTCTTATGGGCTTTGACCTCTATCCGTTACTGCCTCATCCTATGATCATCTAATATCAAAATAAGGCCTTTCCCCTCATCTCGGTTCTAAATCCATTTTGGAATCTTGGAATCTATTTTTTACCGTGATTCGTCTTTGTTCGGCAAAAGGAATCATTTCGTGACACACCTGACACAAATTTATTATAATCCAACACTATGCGACTCTAAAACACACAAAAAAGAAATAATCCGTCATTATGAAATTCACGCTTGTGCACAGCCAATGTTCCAAATTTCGGAATGGAATGTTATCGTGAACGAAATTTCTTATTGTACTTGAATTATGTTTTAATATGTTTTAATTGTTTTAATTGATTTTATGCAATAATTGTTTAGAGGTATCAATATTGACAGTTTTTTCCGTTACTTAACGTACAGCAAGAATGTTCGTTTACGGTAAATTTGGAATATTGGCTAAGCGCAGCTAGGGACCCGTGACCCCCAGTCTGCACAGGAGAGAGTTCAAATTGGCGGGTCATTTCAAACGAATTCCAAGTACAATCATTGAATGAATTATAGACGAACTGCACCTGTAGTGTTATTATTATCTTCGTACCAGAACACCATCTGAACCATCCCATGTACCACCAACTGAAAGGACTAACCCCAACAAACACGGTCTCCACTTTAAGTCATGATGCCCTTCCGATTACACAGTAAAGAAGAGGGCTGTGGAATTTAAGCATGGAAGAGAGAGCACATAGATGATGACCTGTGTCTTGGAAGGCCGTCCACAGCAACCATTCAAGAAAACATTACCCGGGTGCATGGCATGGTGATGGCTGATCGGCTGTTGCAAACTTGACACGTTGTCAGTGTTGCAGGCATCTCGCATAAGAGAGTTTAGCACATTATCGCACACGAGTAAGGAATGACAAAAATTTCTGCTAAATGGGTGCCTGGAGCTCTTGACTGCGTATCAGAAACCTTTCAGATTCTTAATGTCCTGTGGTTATCTGCCTACGCACAAGCGAATTATTGACAAAATTAAACAGTACGTTAACCCAAAATGATGTGAGCACGGGAAAATACCGTTCCTATCACCCGAGATAGACTTCTGGAGAATTTAGTCGGTGGACACTACAGCTCATTAGGCCGCCCTTGTACATGACAAATAATAGTAATAACTATACCCTGAATATAACACAAATAAAAAACAAATAAATCAAACAGTTAGATCACATCCACATTCAGAAAAAAACAGGTGTTGATGTTTTATTGGATATTGTTCTGAGGTCTCACCTTTATAATACAAATATTGAAACCGGTGACATTGGTAATTTGAACAGTAATATACGTGACTATTTTAAATCCAGGGGCTAATCACCGTGGAATACAACGCAATATTGAAAATATCCTATGCCGTGACCGATAAGAAATAAAAAAATGCGCTGGCATAGCTGGTATAAATACATTTAAGAAACCGTCATAATTGCTTTAAAGACAATTTGGACTGGGCCAGGTAAGCCGTACACAATACTATTCATAAACATGCATTGGTTTAGACTTAGAAAGGACCTCGGATTTTCGTACCGTCTGACTGGACGCCTATCTTTGCGAGACCAACCATCCTGCACTACTGAAAAGGGCGAGGGTGGGACAGGATTTTTCCAAACAACACCGGGATATTACCCGGTATATCCTTGCTAGTGTACCAGCTTTTTACTCACCAAATCAACATGGATTCCTCAAAAAGTTGAGAAAAGAAATGAAATAAAATGGGGTTTATCGTGCTACTGTTCTGCTCCGAACTAGGCTAATGAAGACGGGCATACGTCGTACAGTGTGCTATGAGGGACATTTTGCCCGGACAGTGGCTCTACGGCCTACTCTTATATCGAATTCCAACTATCCACACGCGAATGTGTACACGGGCCTTGGTTTTCCGTCCTGCATCACTGCAAAACGTCGAGGGCTTGTTTCTTGAGAAGATACACTCCGCAAATCAAACTTGAACAGGTTGTAATTACACGGAATAGATTTAACCAATAACCATGTTTAATTATTCGAATTTGTTAAGGATTTAATTTTTGATGACGATTTTGAATGCCAGTATGATTACTGATTGGTTAACAGTGCGAAATAAATCCTAAATCAAGTCCGTATGTAGGATTTTAAAAGTGGTGGTGCAGCAATGGTGAGGCGCCATAGCCTCCACGTAAGTGATACAAGAAAATTTGGATCGGGGCAAACGAACCCATTGGCAATGTTTTATCCCAAAAATAAAGGAGAGCCCGCACTTGGCTATATGTTCATGGGGGCTTCGAATCCCCCATTGTACGTGACAAGGAGCAGTGCCGGACCGAAGACCCACCTGTCAGGTCATTGACCAAGCCCCACACAAGTACGCACCAAAGGTGTGAGTGTCTGAGGGGGGTCTGGAGGGGGTTCTCCCCCAGGAAAATTTTGAAAATTAACAGCCGCTAACCCATTTTCCAAGTATTTCAGGCCAAAGCAGTAGACGGCAAAATTTTGATTTCTTGATACAATTTGATAATAGAACGACTTGTTTGTCAGTCATTAATGTTTTTCATATTTTTTCTTTCTCCTTTCTTTCTTTATCCCCCCCCCATCTCATTTATTTCTTATTCTTTTCTTTTTTCTCTCTCTTTTTCCTTTTTTCTTTAGGCTATAGGCTTAGGCCCACTTTTTAAATGAGCTTAGGCTCACCTGTCACGGATGGGCCCAGTCCGGCGCTGACAAGGAGTAGGGTCGGCTGTGTTTTCTAGATACTCCTATTGAAAAAAAAAAACAGAAGTATATGCTAGTCCCGAGAAGACCTAGTTTGTGTCGAGTGGACGTTAAATCTCTCACTCACTCACTCTCTCTCTCCTTCCATCTCTTTCCTCCCATTTGTAGATACCTCTATTGAAATAAAATTGGACCATATGCTAGTTCCATACGTACTTTGTATAGTAGCCATTAATCTCTCTCAATTGGTTGTGCCTTTTTAAACTGTACTTGTTGGTATTGATCAACTATTGAAATGTTCGTACAACAGTTCAACAGAGGTGGTTTGGTTGTATATTTATGAAAGGAGCCCTGAAGTAGTTCAACTGCACTGTAAACAGTGTTTCACAAAGGGCTTAGACATTTTTAGCCAACCCCCGTTCTTTGCTTAAATTAGACTTCATTTATGCAGAGAAAGGGAGAGAGAGAGAAATGGAGTTTAACCTCCACTCGAGATAACCTATGATGCATTTTTGTTTTCAATAATTCACTTGTTCATAGAGACCTTTTATCAGTATGAGGAAACCAAAAGGCACAGAGACCCTACGTATTGTCACGTACAATCAGGGTTTCGAAACCACGACACTTGACTCAATGATCAAACTCGCAACCCCCAAACCACATCAGCTGACTCAATGACAGATCTTATAACATGGCGCGCACATGCTTAAAATTGTCCCCCTACACCCCCCCTGCAATGATTTTTGGGGTGTAATCAAATTTGTTTCCTTTCTATTTCAGTTGTCACTTACAATGAGGAGTTTAATTCTGATAGCCTTGATAGGCTTTGTTGCCGTTTCATGTGCTCCAACTACTGCGGAGGAGCCTGTTACTGTGGTTGCCCTCCAGGAGAGCTTACAACAACTAATTGATAATGTAAAAACCTCGGTTCCGACTGCTCCAGAATCAACCAAGGAAGAAGTAAAGGCTGATACAGGAAACAGCCTCACAGATATGTTCGCCAAGTTTGGAGATGAACCAGCGACGCAAGGAAGCCTGGCGACCGACGGAACAGAATCAAATAGTCTTAAAGATTTATTTTCAAAGTTTTCCGTTTCATCTGTGCCATCTGTACCCGGAACTAGCTTGGCAAATACGTCACTTATTATCAGGAACGCAACATCGGGAGGCAATGCTACAAATTCAAAGAGATTGTATCCCTACCCTCCTAATCCTTATTCGCCATATGGAGCACCTCTTCAATACCAAAACCAGTACCCACAGCCTTACCAGCAATTCCCATCCCCTACACAACAATTCCCATCCCCAACACAACAATACCCATTCCCTACCCAACAATTTCCAGCACCTACCCAACAATTTCCACAAACTTTCCAGCAATTTCCACAGGCTCCCCAGCAATTTCCACAGGCTCCCCAGCAATTTCCACAGTCTCCCCAGCAATTTCAACAGATTTTCCAGCAATTTCCACCACCTCCCCAGCAATTTCCACAGATTCCCCAGCTATTTCCACAGATTCCCCAGCAATTTCCACAGCCTTACCAACAATATCCTAGTCCGTATCCCACAGTTCAACAGCCGCAAGCACCAGCCTACTACGATGATCCCAACAACAAACGATACGAGGTCAGACCGGCAGATGGTGCTCTTGTTGATCCAACCACTGGAGCCGTCTTCGCCAGAGATGCTGCTGGTAACCGAATTATCCCAAACACTAGCGGATACGGTGGTCCTTACACAGTGGATGCTAATGGTAATACATACGTCACCCTACCCGACGGTAAAAAATACACCGTAACTAAAATTAATGGAACTCCGTATTATACTGACAGTCAGGGTAACAAACATTACATGGATCAGAATGGTAATCGGGTTAACGTTAATGCTAACGGTAGTACTACCACTAATGGCATCACTTACTACACGAATCCAGATGGTTCCAAATATTATACGAGTAACGGTATTACTTACTACACCCAGCCAGATGGTACCCAATATTATGTTAATCCCAGCGACGGCATCACTTACTATACCAGCCCAACAGGACAACAATACACCTTGGGGCCAAACGGACAAAAAATCTATTCCAATGGTGACGGAACATCATACGTCTTGGACAATAATGGACAACGAACAGACGTAGTCGTGCAGAACGGAGTTACTTATTATCGTAATCCAAATACTGGCACATACTACATGAATCCCTCAGACGGAAGAACATACTACACTAACCAAAATGGACAGGTGTATACGCAGGGTGCAAACGGACAAGCAATTTATCCTAACGGAGATGGCACGTTTTACTATACCAATGCTAACGGACAAAGAGTAAACGTGGCCGCTGACAATACGGAGAGCTTCGTCCAGAACGGAATCACTTACTATCGTAACCCAAATACTGGCACATACTACACTAATCCATCGGACGGAAGAACGTACAACACCGACCAAAACGGGCGGGTGTATACGCAGGGTAGAAACGGACAAACAATGTATCCAAATGGAGATGGAACGTTTTACTATACCAATGCTAACGGACAAAAAGTAAACGTAGCCGCTGACAACACAGAGAGCTTCGTCCAGAACGGAATCACTTACTATACCAGTCCAACAGGACAGCAATACACTTTGGGACCAAACGGACAAAAAATCTATTCCGATGTAGACGGAACATCATACGTCTTGGACAATAATGGACAACGAACAAACGTAGTCGTCCAGAACGGAGTCACCTATTATCGTAACCCAAATACTGGCACGTACTACGTTAATCCATCGGACGGAAGAACGTACAACACTGACCAAAACGGGCGGGTGTATACGCAGGGTAGAAACGGACAAACAATGTATCCAAATGGAGATGGAACGTTTTACTATACCAATGCTAACGGACAAAAAGTAAACGTAGCCGCTGACAACACAGAGAGCTTCGTCCAGAACGGAATCACTTACTATACCAGTCCAACAGGACAGCAATACACTTTGGGACCAAACGGACAAAAAATCTATTCCGATGTAGACGGAACATCATACGTCTTGGACAATAATGGACAACGAACAAACGTAGTCGTCCAGAACGGAGTCACCTATTATCGTAACCCAAATACTGGCACGTACTACGTTAATCCATCGGACGGAAGAACGTACAACACTGACCAAAACGGGCGGGTGTATACGCAGGGTAGAAACGGACAAACAATGTATCCAAATGGAGATGGAACGTTTTACTATACCAATGCTAACGGACAAAGAATAAACGTGGCCGCTGACAACACAGAGAGTTACATCCAAAATGGTGTTACATACTATCAGAATCCTAACGATCTTAGTCAGTATACAAAAGATGATGCTGGTAACATCTATGGACAAAATACCGACGGAACGCAGTATTTAATTGATACGAATGGCTGTCGATATAGTGTAGACACTAACGGTAACGTCGTTCTTTCTACCAACACTAATGTTAACTGCCCGGCTACGTTTACTGGTTAATTAGGTGAGTATATTCATATATAGTACGGCTACGCTTGAAGCGAGACACCAAAACTCCTGGAGACCCGTCCCTCGCACATGTGTAAACCCGTCAAATTGTAATGCATGCGGCGGGGTTTTATTGGAATGGTGGTGGGTGGGGGCGTAGGGTGTGTGTTTGGGTGTGTGTGGGGCGGAAAGTAGATGAACTATTACTTGCTATTACTTGACAAATTACGATAAAACATACACTGCGAATACTATAAATCTTCATCTTAAAAGGTTTTATTCACGTGGTTAGCCCAACACAAATATGAAATGAAATGAAATGGAGTTTAATGTCCTACTGTTCTGCTCCGAACTGGACAAATGAAGACGGACATACGCCTTAAAGTGTGCTATGAGAGAAAGTTTGCCCGGACAGCGGTGCTGCAACCTACTCTTATATCGAATTCCTACTCACTAGAGAGCTGACCTTGTCAGGCCCTCCAATCGGAAACCACCCTGGAAATACACATCATTTGATATGCGTGTACCAATCTTGTCAAACATGTTTGCACAAGATTTCAAATAGTAAATATAAACTTAATGTATCCGAAAACGTCCCACATTTCCCCCCCAAAGTCTTTGAAATCCCCAATTCCAAAATAGCAAATTGACAGCTTTCTGTATGTGACAAACAGTATTGTTTACATTTTATTCGATTCGATAGCCTCGTTTGTCACGCAATAAGTTTTACTTCAATATTCTGTAATGCACTGGTTAATTGGGCATAATAAAATCGTGAACCATGACGTAACGTTATGTTAACATATTTGGTCCAATTTGGTGCTGTTTTAAGGGTAATGCTTTTGTATCGCAGTTAGCCATTGACTGTTAAACGTACTATTGACCAATCATAACTATGAACAATAATTTTTCTATTTACAGCCGTGAGTAGTGGGACTAGCTCTAATCAAACGGAACAGTGCGGATAGTATGCAACCACCCCAACCCTCCCGCCCTCTCCGTATATTTTTATTGTATAAATATCTGAACATTTACATTCAACAAACTTTTCTTTTTCAGTGATATTATTCCCGATGTAAACTTACAGATGTAATAAATTTTAAACTAAATTAAATAACGAGTTTTATTCTTGTCGTTCGAATGGGACGAAAAACCGGGATGCACGTAAAAGAGCCCTTGGCAGTTAGAATTCAATACAAGAATAGGCCCAGACTACAGTTTAAAGTAGTGCACTAATCGCCAGCGAGTCATTCGTTAAAGATGTCAATCAATTTGGAAAATACTATCGATTAATTTATTTCCGTATACTTGGTCAAGTCTATGATAAAAAAAAAACACCACATCATCAAATAAGTACCGTTTAATGAGGCCAGCCTGGGTAAATAGTGACTTCGGTGTGTGTTCGTCTCAAATGACTAGATGTGTGTCCAGGTCATTGCTAGGAGACCAGACAGGTCACTGGAAAGTCGGGGGACACCAGGCGCGTTGCTAAATGACTAAGCGTCATACCCACCAAGCTGCACTGGCGCCAATACGTTCAAAAGTAAAAACTCAAATCTAACCGAAACCCTACTGTTGTTATGAAACTCTCTCTATTTGCATATATATTTTTGTAAATCTTTAGACCACTCGACACACATTAGGTCACTTTTTTGTCAATAATTCGCTTGCGCGTAGGGGTCTTTAGCAGTGGAAGGAAATTGAAGGAAACCCACGAGACCCAGGTCATGTGTAGTATAGAGGGCACCCTAGGGGGCTTATGGCACCCTGAGCTTGGGGCACCACTGAGGTATTTGGCTAGGGCACCCTGAGGTATTTCAGCTCGGGGCACCCTGAGGTATTTCAGTCCGGGTCACCCTGGGTGGTTGCGGCACCTTGGGATATTTAGCCGGGGCACCCTGAGGTATTCGGCTGTGGCACGCTGAGGTATTTTGCTGTGGCACCCTGGGATATTTGGCTGCGGCACTTTGGAGGATTCGGCACTTTGACCACTGCGGCAGTTCAGGCGATTTACAAATGATCATGTGACAACTACGTATTTTGAATGGATGATAGAGGTCATCGGTTGTACTTGTTCATAAGAATACGGGTTTGAATTTTGTAGAGGTTCGCGAATTGTTTTATCTATACCGCGCCTGGTACCCGTGTCGCCCCACCCCGCGTCTTTGTCTCGATGTCCCGCCCCAAAGACAAACACATGTCTTGTAATTCGAGTCAATTATATTGTATTTGCTCATTTAGTTTTTTTATTTCCTCATTTATAATTAATTATCTATAATCTAATCAATTATTCATGATTTGATTACTCTTTTTTTCATGAATTATTCACAATACAATTATATTTCATTAATGATTTTTTGTCTTTTTTTAATTATTTTTTGTTTAAATTTTTTTATTTTATTAATTTTTTCTATAATTTCTTTTTTCAATAATTAATCTTTTTCAATAATTACCTTTTTTCAATAATTAAATTTTTTTTCAATAATTAATTGCTTTTCAAATAAAAAAAAATTTCAATATTTTTTTTTTTTTCAATAATTTATTTTCATTCATTAAATTAATTTCTTTCTTCAATTATTTTTTTTTTCCATTAATTTGTTTTTCAATAATTAATTTTTTTTCAATAATTAATTTTTTTTTTCATTAATTTCTTTTTTGAAATGTTGATAAGTCACATGATATCTACATATGCATATCATAGTTAATACTCTGCGTAAGATTATATTTAGACGGGCAAATGAGATGTCGCAGAACTCAAATGTATAATGGAATGAGGAGAATGTAAAATGTGGGTACACTATAACCCCCCCCCCCCAGCCTTTTCCAAAAAAAAAATGGTCATTTAACCCATTACATTTGACGTTTTACATTTAACTTTGGCCTTACATGTATTTTGTCTTCCTAATTACCGGTTTTAGTACTCTGTGCATTGTACTTTTTACATATAAGTAATCGAAAAGACATTTCATAAGAGTATTTAATATTGGCAGCGATACCCTTTCGTTGAAATCAGCCTAAGGCTGTATCTCAATAACGGTTAAATTTTGAGATCGGTTATGTTGGGTGTGAAGTAGTCTGGAACAGTCCATAAAATCACCCCGAGATGAACTCGATCTGCTGACCACCACTGTCCAATCTTCTGCATGGTTTTCTCGTGGAATGGCTCTTAAAAATTAGATAATGTAAAGGTAATATGCTGAACTGAGAACTTCACGATTGGATTTTCAGCCTAGCCTCGATCATCATTACTAAAGTCGATGCGATAAAACACATAGACTCGATTATCCATTTCATGATTAAATCATGAATGGAAGTTGGGCAGTAAATCCTATCCTAATGCAGAAAATATCACAGTCTAGCGATGCCATCAAGAGTTGATTATGACCTGGATTTATTTATTTACTTATTTATTATTCAAGTATATGTTGCAACACGACAACAACAAATATACATGTATGTGAAATAAAAACTATGTACTGCATCGTAAGATCGGGAAGGTGAAAAACAATAAATATAGATTTTATGAAATAAAACTACGTGTTGCATTATATGATTGAGATGTGAAATGAGACGAGAAAAGAGAGGTATGATAGATATGGTGTCATCCGTTGCTTATTTCCAATGGGGTCCAAAGTTGTCAAGGTCGCGTCAGGTCATCATTAGGAGACAAAACCTAATACATATGCCAATCTCTACAATATATTACAAATAAGTTAAAAATCAGGTCTGAAGAGGGACCTGCAATAGGCAGATGTAGCTGTTGCATAATGTATGATAAAAATGAAACATTGTGCAAGAGAGATTTTCTAGCAACCCTAGTTATATATCCTTTATTTACATACATTGCTTCTTTTTTTACTTGAAATCGCATCAGGAACTAATGCGCGATATTGTAAATCATGATAGTATTTTCATTACTATTAAAGATGCATTATGTAAGATTTAGATAAAGAATATAAGCCATTCGTGCTATAATAGTTCGAAAGTAGATAATGTAAAATGACTAATGTGAAAATTTCATTGAAATTACTCTATTGCAAGCGAAGATATTGGCCTTTGAATGTTTGATTAAATCAAAGTATCGCTGAACTGTTTTAATATATTTAATATCGGAGAAATCTGATGCCATCGAGAGTTGATTAAGGCCTGGATCAGTTAATTAATGTCTAAATAATACTTTAGAAAACATTTCGGGCCTAAAGAAAGACCTGCAATAGGCAGATTTAGCTCTTGCATAATGCATGTTTTAAAATATCATGGCTAATGTCACTTTGTTGTAGGTAAGCAATCTGGGCATCGCGTCATAACGGCTAAATCTGTATTTCATCTGAACATGTTGTGTTGTCGTCCATTAAATTCATTCCATCTGGGCATGCGCAGTTATAGGGCGGTACAGATTGTATCACAGTCGGTAGACAGAAATGGGAACATCCACCATTATTATCTCCACAGAGACTTGGACCTACATTAAATTAAAAAAAAAATATAGACTTTAACCAACAGAATGGAATGTTTTATTATCTTTTCCGATTAAAAAGGACAAAAGGGTCAGTTTTTACAGGTTTTATAGATCACATAGACAATGACTCTGCACAAATAAGAAAACCAGTTTGAAATTTTAATTGGGTTGATAATGGTGATTATCATGGCTTATTGTATAGTCAAGTCAGTAGAGTACTAGAATGAATTGTCGTGTAGTCAGTAGGCTACCACAAAATGACGTCAACGATGGTGTATAGTCTACATGTACCATCGAATAGCGTCAAGTATGGCGTATAGTCAGTAGCCAAAATAGAATGACGTCAAACACGGTTTGTCGTATAGTCAGTAAGCTACTACAAAAAGGCGCCAAGCATTGTTTGTCGTGTAGCCAGTAGTCTACTACACAATGGAGTCAACCATGATGTGTAGTCAGTAGGCTACCATAGAATGGCGCCAACCATAGTTTGTCGTATAGTCAGTAAGCTGCTACAAAATGGCATCAAGCATTGTTTGTCGTGTAGCCAGTAGTCTACCACACAATGGCGTCAATTACGATGTGTAGTCAGTAGGCTACCATAGAATGGCGCCAACCATAATTTGTCGTATAGTCAGTAAGCTACTACAAAATGGCATCAAGCATTGTTTGTCGTGTAGCCAGTAGTCTACCACACAATGGCGTCAATTACGATGTGTAGTCCGTGTGCTACCATAGAATGGCGCCAACCATAGTTTGTCGTATAGTCAGTAAGCTACTACAAAATGGCATCAAGCATTGTTTGTCGTGTAGCCAGTAGTCTACCACACAATGGCGTCAATTACGATGTGTAGTCAGTAGGCTACCATAGAATGGCGCCAACCATGGTTTGTCATGTAGTCAGTAAGCTATAGAATGGCGTCAACCATGGGATGTTGTGTAGTCTAACACACAATAGCGTCAAGCATGGTGTGTAGTCAGTAGGCTACCATAGAATGACGCAAACTATGGCACATCGTACATTCAATACTACAGTTAAAATATATTCTTACTTTCTGTCTGTTTTCTTGGATCGATGGCAAGAATACCCATAAAGATATTTTTCTGAATATCCCATCGACCATACTTTTCTAAGTTTCTGTATCTGGTAATTTCTCTAGAATTATTCTTTGCACGTCCTAAAACTCTGAATGTCAAACCTTGGGTCCAGTAGAAATAATCCTGGAAAATATATATTTTTTACATTATATATAGCAGACAGATGGTCATGTAATAGTGGGGTGATGGAACCCATGACTTTGCCTAGAAGTTAAATTAACCTTGTATGCTTCAGTGCAGATGGTTGGTACCGAACAAAATCGTCGGTAAAATCAATCTAATTGTGTACAGCTTAAAGCGAGAATTTCACATTTTCTGAAAAAGTCAAAACATAATTTTAATGTCTTTTGTTCAAACGGTTGTCAACTCACTATTATACGATTATAGGCATTATTTCCCAAACTTGAAAATCATTCACATCGGAAATACTAACACAATAAGCCCTCTTGATTTTCTATCCCCCACCACCACGGAATAGCTATCTTCAAACGTTTGAATTTGAAGTTCAAACTGATATTTTTGCCAATTTCTCAACTGACAATAGTGAATTATATAGGATTAATAGGATTATTCTTTAACAAGGTAGGAATGTTTATAGATACCATATCTATTTTAAGGCTTTATTTTAATACATTTAAAAATATAACTTAAAAGTGTGAAATTATACATCAAAACCCAAGATGATAAAATGGTTTAACGTCCTACTGGTCTACTCCGATTCGGCTAATGAAGACGGGCATACGCCATATAGTGTGCAGTGTGCCATAAGAGAGATTTTTCCGGGACTGGGGCGCTATGGCCTATTCTCATATCGACTTCTATCAAGAGGTCTTTTACGTGTACGCCAATGTGTACATCGGACCTGGTTTTACGACCATCTGAACGACTATCCAGGCCCCCCGTCCCGCACCATGACAAGGGGGAACCGCGCCGGGAAATCCCGATAAACTTTCTCGGCCACCACCTTTATCGAACCCGCGTCCCCCAGGCTACTTACTCACTTAGCCACTATGTCTCCCAGCATAGATTGAGTCACACGTCAGATGTGGTAAATTGTGGTGGTTTTTCTGTCCGTATTCGACCGACGGGTAGTGCTAAATCCGGATTCTGAATCAACACATATTGAAGATATATAATCCATTAAAAACATTAGGTGGACTATATTTCAAGGTTTGTCGACCTACTGCCGGGCTAATTGGTGATAACCGAAAGCCTGTTGAATAGATTTTCCGAGACCTGGGTAGACAGTATTTGGAAGTGTACAATTTACAAACAGTAACAGAATTGGATACCCCGTTCATCTCACAAACTTTTAGCCTGAACGATTTCTATCAGATATCAGTTGTCCCCAAACGCTGATATCTGAACGATTTATTCCAGTACTTAACCGCACAAGAGTTTGAGACTGAAATTGCCGAATATGTACTTAAATAATTTCATTTCAATAATTCGCTTGCTCTTTGCGGAACTTTAGCTGTGGGAGAAAACCCACGAGGAAGGACATACTACCCAACCAGCGGGCAACCGGAACCACGCCACTCAGTGTTAGAGAGAGAGAGAGAGAGAGAGAGAGAGAGAGAGAGAGAGAGAGAAATGGGGTTTAACGTCCACTCGACACAAACTAGGTCATTTCGGGACTAACATATGGTTTAATCTTATTTCAATAAGTCGCTTGCGCATATGGGTCTTTAGCAGTGGGAGGAAACCGAAGTGCCCGGAGGAAACCCACGAGGTTGAGAAGGCGCCCCTATCTCCATGCCACATACGCTCACCCTAGGAATCGAAACCACAGCCGCAAGCCAGAGGTGATCGGTCAGCTAAAGGTCGACGCGGTTCTCTAGGCCATCCCAACCCCCTAACTTTACACTGTAAATATTTTTTGTTTATTTTTACTGTAAATTGACTGGTAGAAAGTTGCCAATAAAATGACTGTATTTTAACAATGACTTGTAAATTTACACCTAAACGGTAAATTAGCTTTACAAACAGCATGTTAATTTACAGTGAGTGTAAAATTACTTCGATGTAAATTTACATTGTGCACTGTAAAAAATTTACATTTTTTATGTCGCCGAATTCCGTAGTTTAACACCTTTTTTCTGTTAACTGATGGATTTTTTTGAGACATTGTGTTAAAAGAGTGAATTATTTCTTCAAATTACGAGTTTTATGTAGTTCTGTGGAATATTCAGTATTAAACAGGAAATTTCCGTGAAATTTAGGGATAGAATATTTTATTCCCTACTATAACGGACTTAATTCTGTTATTTTACGGAATAAACTGTGGAATGTCAGGAAAGATACGTAAAATTTAGGGATAAAATGTTTTATTCCATTATATAACGGACTATTTCTGTTTTCAAATGCAACGATAAGAATGCGTATACATATATAATCATTCCTAATAATTATCATTTTATAGTATTCATTTCAATTTATCAACCATAATATGAAGGATCATATTGTGTAAAGTTTGGTATATTAAAAGTCATGTATTGTTAATTTCCATTATTTATAAGATCTATAAAGTGTACTCTCATTCATTATACGGTAATCAGATTGTAAGTATTTTCATAAATGTGTAAAAACAATTTTCAAAACCAGTGAGTACAGGTTAAACTGTCTGGTAACCAAGCACGCTTCAATTTGGATATTATAACCGATTGGCCAGTGTAAGCCGCAAACTTACATCTGAAAGCCTCTAAACGGTCCTAACACTGACCATTAATATAGTTGTTCGACACGCCCTTTTCTCGATGAGGGTATGCTTATAGTAGCGGAAAGAGGTAAATTTCGTCAGCGACAGCACTTCGACGGAAACAGACGTTAAATAAAGCTATTTCGCACACGTATACAAAGTCAATGGTTAATTCATAGAAATTCTTATCATTTTCGAGTCTAGGAAATAAAAAATACCAGGATTTATTTTTTTGTATTTGAAAATGGAATTTATGTTAATTAAGGGAATTTCTGTAAATTACAGGGAAAACAAATAAGGATAAAATTTTCCTGGTAATTTTTGTTTCCGGAACTTTTCCCGTTTTTTTACGGATAGTTTTGTTACAGTGTGCTTGTAAATAGAAAATGAGGTAAATTTATATTCACTGTAAATTTATATTCATTGTAAATTTACATTCACTGTTCATTTACACAGTGGTTGTAAATTTACCTCAACGTTATTTTACACTCACTGCGTGGTGTTAAACTGCAGTGATTTTACTGGCAACTTTACTTGAAATATACTTTGGAGGGAATGTGTTTGTCCCCACGCGGCTAAGTAGTCCTAGGTTCGACCCTGGCAAATACATAAAGTTTTGCGGAACTTTCAGCTGAGCATACAAAAACATCATTCGATAATGGAAAGAAATAATACAAAATGGACATTAACGTCATATTGCTCTGCTTCTTACAATGGAAAAAGTAGGAACTCTGACACCAAACAAAATGTCCCACACAACCCTATGTATGGCATGTCACTGTGTTCACACCCCAGTTAGGTACATACAGATTTTGATTAACCTATTTCCCTAAAATAGACTAATTTTACTGACATAACACTAAATCTTTTTCGATATGTAGTGCAAGAGGAATAACCGATTTGAACACTACTTGACGGTAAATTTACAATTTGCTGTAAAAATACTATTTCAAATGGTATTTCTGTTATCATACAGCTCACATAAAGTAAACTGACACAATATGGTTGTATTTCTACATTAATTGTGATGTAATTTTACATAAGCTTTGTACTCAAATGTACTTACATCGTTTTAAATGTAAGTTAAGTAACCTACCCTTGATACTGTAATATACTTTGGTGAAAAATAATAATGACGACCTGGTCGATGAACTATTGTCAGATCCTCTCCATTAACACTAATACTTTTAATCAGGTTAGCAGTATATGTTTCAGTCCAATATAATTTCTGTTCCTCATAATCTATAAATATATATAATACATCAGATACCAGAATCTGTCTACACGTGTAGAACTAGAGACAGTGTATACTAAGAGTACATCAAATACCAGGATCTGTCTACCACTCACCAGAATCTGTCTACCACTCACATTATGTGTATTACACGTGTAGAGACAGGGTAATACTAATAATACATCAGATTCGAGAGTCTGTCTCATGATGTGCTAGAGACACGGTAATACTAAGATTACATTAGATACCAGAAAGATTACATTAGATACCAGAATCTGTCTACCACTCACCAGAATCTGTCTACCACTCACATTATGTGTATTATACGTGTAGAACTAGAGACAGAGTAATACTAAGATTATATTAGATACCAGAATCTGTCTACGACTCACATTATATGTATTACACGCTTAGAGCTAGGGATAGCTTGTACTAATAAAAATTCCGTGGTCTAGACAATTAAATTATAATATCTGGGATAAGTACCATCTTGATCTCGATGTTAATAGATATATTATTCCGTGGATTGCTGGCGTTCAAAAATAGAAACAATGACCCCCAAAAATTGGGCCAAAGAATGGATTGTTTTTAAAATTTGATGTCGCATGCTGCAGACATACTAATTTGGGTGACCAACTTGACAAAAAGAGGGCGGCCATTGCTGGAAATACGCTGGGATGTAATTTATTAGACCTGGCATCCTCAAAAATCAATTGAAAAACATATTGAAGCACATGTCTACAGCATGCGACAACCAAATTAAAAAAATTTTTAAAAAAAGACATACTAGACCACATATCTACCGCATGCGACAATAAAATTGCCCCAAAAAAAAGCATTTTGGGCCAAAATGGTGGCCATATTGAATCCACACTGGGGTATAATTTTTGGAATTTGGCATACTCGAAAACATATTAAAAGACATATTGGAACACATATCTGGTCGATTCGTGGACAAAACTCTCGAAAAAGACATTTTGGTAGCCATTTTTGCCGCCATTTTGAAAAATTATGGCAATTACCCGACCGATAAAAGCGAGATACAACATACATTTTGTCACGATCGTTCTTTTCAATCAATTTCGCCTAAGAAACACCCCTGCAGAATGTTCAGTTGGTACACATGGTCCCATCCCTATTTATAGCCAAAGGTTTTTTGGGGGTTTCAGGATCTATAGCTGCTACAACTTTGATATTAGTAACGTTGAGTTCAGAACTGGAAACTACTTGAATATCAGTAACTTGAATATCAGACGTTGATTCTCACCTAAAGATAAACTTAATGGTCTTTCTATGTCAGAAGATATAACAACTTGATTCTGTCCATCTAATGTCGACTTCATTAACAGAGCTGTATCTTCCCAACCAGATATCCAATATAACCAACTAGGAAAATAAAACAATTAAACCGATCAAACAACTTATACGGAAGCGCAGATTAACTTTTCATTCGTCAAGGCGCCTCGTTACAAATTCCATGCGAGAGCACAGAGTATACACCGGCTTGTATTGGTCACTTTATCTGAAGTACTAGGTATCAGGAGACTATTATCTTCATTGTAAATTATCAACATCACTATTGTTTTGAATGGACGAGGGCGGAGAACTCGGAGAAAACCCACAAGGTTGTACAGACGACCGTACTCCTTGTCACGTATAACCGGGGAATCGAAACCACACAGTTGACCTATTGACATACATTATGATGCAACGCGTACGCGCTAACCATTCGGTCATCTGGATAATATTAGATTAGAAATTTACTGTCATTAAATAAAATAAAGTTGTTACCCAGTTCTGGGATCCACTTCTATATCCCGAACACGATGCACATCAGTTAATAAAGTTTTCCTGGCTCCATTTTCTGGGTTGATTACAAAGATTTTATGTAGTTCCCAGTCACTGACGTATAAATTATTATGTATCCAATCATATGCCAGACCTTCCGGGGAACCCAAACCACCTTCCAATATAACCTTCTGTTCTTGATCCCCACCATCAGCCTTTAAACTTTAAGAAAAATGAAAACATTATTTTCAAAGGAGGTCGTCATTTAAATTGCCAATAGTCATAATCCATTGGCTCTAAGCGATCACATGTCATACCCAATATGACTGCCACCAGCAGATTTCGAAGCGAGCCACTCTGAAGTACCATCCCTAGGAACCCAGAAAGTATTGGCTGTTGATTTTATTGTGCCATGTCTTATCAAATATGACTCAGAACAAGGTCGGTCTACATGGTTGGAAATAAGCTTAGAAGAAATTAGAAATTCGATTTCTGGTGAAAAGGGCATTAACATGGCGCTCGACATATGGCCGTTTTGAAGCAGGTATGATGTGACTTCTCGGTCCGGCAAAGGGTAAGTTAGCATTCTCTTTTAAAACCCGTACTCGGTTAACACTATTTGAGCTGTAGACCTACATTTTGGAGTGAAGTTGCCAAACAGCCACTTTGTACGGCATTAATGATATAGGTGAGAAAGGTAAATAGAGTTCAACGTCCACTCAACACAAACTAAGTCATTTCCATTTTATTTCAATAATTGTTTGCGCGTAGGGGTCCGTTTCGGGTGGGAGGAAATCGGAGGACCCGGCGAAAACCCACGAGATTGAACAGGCAACCCTACTTCTCATGATATAGATATAATGCTTTTGAAATCATTTTATTTTTAATGGTCTACTCGTTTTAATCTGGGTAACCGGAAATATATTATCGTACAAAAGGGAAGAATTGTAACACGTTTATCATTTACGTACCTATAGACGTCCCTTGTAAATAAATCAGTCCAATAAATCATATTCCCTCTGTAATTAAAATCTATACCAGTAGACCCACCGCCTCGACCACCCTTCAAATGTATCGCTTCAATAACAGTAGCATTCCCTCCCTCTGACGGGTCAAAGATATCCATTCTTGTTGCTTTAAAATCCAGCACGGCGATCAGAGGACCTTCATCTGAAATATTTATATTTTAAATTATTTGAAAAGTTACCCCAACAAGCAAATACAAAGTATAACAAACATGAAATTCTCAGAAAATTAACAACGGAAAACATTTATAATACATATCGCATAGGACTAACATACTTGTCAATATTTTCCTTTGCTAGCTGCTAGTGTCTTTAATGACCGTGGATGGGGGTGGGTGGGGTGGATGGCTGAGGCACGTGCTTGCTGTATCATATAGACTGTCATTAAGTCAACTTGTGTGGTTTCGAGGAGTAAGGTCGCCTGTCCAATCTCGTGGGTATATCCGGGTCCTCCGGTTTCTTCCCACTGCTAAAGACAAACGCGCAAGCGAGTTATTGAAATGAAATTGAACCATAGTAAAATCAGTTGTAAAAATGGAAAATGTAAACAGTAATAATCAAACCCCTATTAACTTCAATGGCCAAATTTATTCTCATCCATTTGATAAGGCAACAGTATTAAATTCGTATTTCACATCTGTTTCAAAACTAGACAAGTCGCATGAATTACCCCCCTTTGATGCACACTCCGACATCACAATGGATGATTTTATCGTAACCGAACAAGAGGTTAAAGATCAATTAAAAATACTCGACTCTTCAAAGCCACCCGGACCAGATGCAATTAGCCCATTTATTCTAAAAAACATATCTTCCGCCATTGTAACTCCATTAACTCTTCTATTTAACCTGTGCCTTACAACTAAACAACTTCCAGGCATATGGAAAACTTCACATGTCACAGCCGCCTTTAAAGGGAAGGGTGATCCACAATTACCAGAAAATTATCGCTCCATTTCTTTAACGTGCACAATTTGTAAGATTTTTGAAAAAATTATCCTAAAACACCTGTATAACTTTATTAAAAATAATGATCTATTATCTAAACATCAGTCAGGATTTCAAAAAAACGATTCAACAATAAACCAACTTCTTGAGATATACAATATAATCATAAGTAATCTAGATAAAGGGAAAGAGCTTAGTTTTGTATTCTGCGATATTTCTAAAGCGTTTGATAAAGTATGGCACATGGGAATTATATATAAGCTGCGAAAGTATGGTATTAGTCCGAATTTATGTGATTGGATATACAATTATTTAACAAATCGTAAACAATGTGTTGTCCTTGAAGGTTTTCGATCACCTTATTTGTCAGTTGAATCTGGGGTTCCCCAGGGATCAATACTCGGTCCTTTTTTATTTTTAATATACATAAATGATATTTCAGACAACCTAAAAAACAATGTACGATTATTTGCTGACGATACTTCCTTATTTGCAATTGTAAATGATAAACCATTAGAAACTGCCAATTCAATAAATAGTGATCTAAAGCTAATATCAATGTGGGCAAATAAATGGCAAATAAAATTTAACCCAAATAAAACAAAAAATTTAATATTCACGCGTAAAAAACTAATCACCCTAATCTTATGTTTGAAAATGAAATTATTGATAAAGTTACCTCACACTGTCACCTGGGACTAACATTTCATCTAAACGGAACATGGGCAGAACTTATTTCTAAAATTCACAAAAAAGCTTGCAATAGACTCAACATACTACGCCAACTAAAATTTAAATTAAATAGATCTACGTTATGTACGATATTTACGTCATTTATACGTCCTCTTATGGAGTATGGGGATATTTTATGGGATAATTGTAGTAATAAAGATTCAGAGTTACTTGAAAATATTCAACTTGAAGCAGGGCGAATCATAACTGGTCTGCGCCGAAACTCACACAGAAAATATGTTTATGACGAATTGGGGTGGGAACCACTATTCAATCGCCGTCCAAAGCATAAACTTGTATATTTTTATAAAATCCTTAATTGTTACAGTCCACAGTATTTGTCCGATATTCTAATAAAAATTCAACCCGAAACACATTATTATAATCTTAGAAACCACAAACTGAAAATACCACAATGTAAAACGTCCTCTTATATAAAAAGTTTTTTTCCCAACACAATAAAACTATGGAATAGCCTTCCAACACATGTGCAGTTATCGCCGTCTCTCAATACTTTTAAGTCCAGTCTCCTGAGTCAATATCCTATACATAAAAAACCTAGTTACTTTCATTATGGAAACCGCAAGGAAAATATCATTCACTGCCAACTAAGAAATAAATCTAGTAATCTCAATAATCACCTTTTCCACCACTACCTAGCTGAATCAAAAATATGTCCAAAATGCAATTTTTCGGATGAAGATATTTTTCACTTTTTCTTCCCTTGCCCATCCTATTCAACTGTAAGAAGCGAACTATTCAATTCATTAAAGGTATTCACAGAAATTATTAATCTGGATTTAATTCTAAATGGCTCTACTGACCTTTCGAGCACCTCAAATATTCTAATTTTTGAAGCAGTTCATAATTTCATTAAATGTAGCAAAAGGCTTTGATTCCCTTTAACATTTTGTTTTACTATATTTCATATACATCATTTCCACATAAAACTGTATATATGTTCAATTTTACCATTTATAGTATTTAATCTTATTTTTATGTAGATGTTTATATTTACTGTCTATTATTTTCTGTATACCCGGGAAAGAATTTATATAGGCTTTGCCTGTTGTTCAATCCTTTTCATATGAATAAAATATTGTTTAAACTAAATTGAACCATATGTTAGTCCCGAAATGATCTATAGTTTGTGTCGAGTGGGCGTTAAACCCAATTTTCTCTCTCTAAGACAACTGATCCGCCTCATTGACTTATACAGTGTACGATTTAATCTAGGATACTAGAATACCATATAGAATGGTATGATAATTATAATAAATGGTTTACCTTGTCTTGGGAATATTAGAGATTCTGTATAGAATGGTATAATCACCAACAGTAAACTATGTAGAGTCGACATGTCTGTTCTAAAGTCCAGTTTCAACTGAATAGGATATAGTAATGTAATGTTATTATACTGAATAACTTATCATTGTAGTGAAATGTAGCAAATAATTTTATATCGTAATGCTATGACATTTACAGTGATATTTAAGTGTTTGATCTGCCGTCATGTGCTGTGGCGGATCCAGAGTGGAGGTGGGGTGGCGGGAAGCGGGAAGGTCCCCCCCCCCCCCTGATCAACAGTATGCAATATCCATTTATAATTCTGTTTCTATGAAACTTTATTATTTGAGATTTTTGTTGGTTGGTGCATTTTTTGTATGTTTGGCTGGTGTAGCTTTTTTGTGGTTTGGCTGGTGTAGCTTTTTGTTGGTTGGGCTGGTGTTGCTTTTTGATGGTTGGGCTGGTGTAGGTTTTTGTTGGTTGGGCTGGTGTAGTTTTGTTTTTGTTGGACGGTTAAGCTGGTGTAGCTTTTTAAATAGTTTGGCTGGTGTAGCTTTTTGTTGGTTGGGCTGGTGTTGCTTTTTGATGGTTGGGCTGGTGTAGGTTTTTGTTGGTTGGGCTGGTGTAGTTTTGTTTTTGTTGGACGGTTAAGCTGGTGTAGCTTTTTAAATAGTTGGGCTGGTGTTGCTTTTAATTCCTCGGACTAATGTAGCCTTTTGTTGGTTGGGCTGGTGTAGCTTTTTGGTGGTTTGGCTGGTGTAGCTTTTTGTTGGTTGGGCTGGTGTTGCTTTTTGATGGTTGGGCTGGTGTAGCCTTTTGTTGGTTGGGCTGGTGTAGCTTTTTGTTGGTTATGCTGGTGTAGCTTTTTGTTGGTTGGGCTGGTGTAGCTTTTGTTGGTTGGGCTAGGGTAGCGTTTGTTGGTTAGACTCGTGTAGCTTTTGAAATTCAGTGTTCAAGCCCAGATATGCGCTACAAATCGTCATGTCACCTCGATTCTTCAAAATTGTTTCGTAGTTGGACACAAGCCTCTTACCCCCCCCCCCTTAACAAATACCCTATGTTTGTCAGTGTTAACCGTCTAACATAGATATTGTTCACTTGATACCATTTAAAATACCGACGTTTATAAAAATAATTATTTTGAATGTCAAGCAAGACTATTATATAGAACAATTGAAATTCCGGTAAAGTCGCCGCTATAGCTCGATAACCGACAATTAAGAAGATTGTCTGTTCGTTTTGGTTACACGATAAACGAGGGTCGCATGTACTTGTACTTGATAACGATAAGAGAATACTTGTCGAAACGTCGTGCTTTATGTGTATAATAAGGCTGTGATTGTTTTCCATATAAATTGTGTTGTGTTTTTTAATGCGCTCAATCACTAAATGCCACTCAAGGCTTTTATCCAGTATCTAAATTACCTCGAATTAGAAATTCAGTCACCCAGTATCTAAATGAGTTAAATGACATTTCAAATTAAGCGGTGCATATCCAAAGAATTGTATAGGTTTCCCTTTCGACAACAATATAGCCTTGCGGCGGGTTCAGGTCAATTCCTAAAATTGACGAGAAATGTGATAATTTTGATATACCCGTTGATTACTTTATTGATTCGTAAAGCATACAAATAGTAGGAATGTACAGCTACGATTATGTGTAGATATATTGCCTCTTGGACATCTGCTTGTAATTTAGGAGACAAGAATTTCAATTGAACTGTAATTGACATGTTTGACATTCAAAATAAGTATTTTGATAACGTTGTTATTTTAATTGGTGTGAATCACCAGGGTACTGTATTGTTAAAGGGGTTTGTACATGTCGAGGGTCTTTAGCAGTGGGAGAAAACCCACGGGGCTGGAAAGGCGACCTATTTCTTATCGCGTACAACAGAGATTCGAAACCACAACAGTTGACTCAATTACAAAGAGAGAGAGAGAGAGAGAGAGAGAGAGGGAGAGAGAGAGAGAGAGCGGTTAACACAAACTAGATCATGCCGGAAATAACATATGGTTCAATTTTACTTCCATATGGGATCGTTCGCAGGACCACAAGGAAACACACAAGGTTGGACAGGCGACCTTACTCCTTGTCACGTATTAAATGACAGACCTTATTATCTAAAGCGCACGCCTTGGACCATTCGGCAATCCGCACCGAGAATCTTTATTGGAAGGCACAGTCCAATTACCAAACAAGTTGTATTATAGTGGGGGGGGGGGCTGAATGGTTAGCGTGCGCACGCCTTATCGTGGTTTCGAATCCCCGGTTGTACGTGGCAAGGAGTAGGATCGCCTGTCCAACCTCTCGGGTTTTCTCCGGTTTCCTCCCACTGCTAAAGACCCCTACGTGCAAGTCCCAAAATGATCTAGTTGTGTCAAGTGGACGTTAAACCCCATTGCTCTCTCTGTCTGTAATACAGTAAACACCGGAAAGGCCTACAATAAAATATCAGTTATAATGTAAAAGTATAGCGACATAATTTTTGTTGTTTATATTAAGTACAATTCATGTTTGAAATAGCTTTGCTTGATGTCTGTTTCCGCTTCCGCCGAAGTGGTATTGCAAGACAATACGATGATAACTGTAACCTGGTAAGTTATATTATACTGGACCAGGGGCGTGGTGAGAATGAGTTCATGAGTAGCCATACTCATGCGCCAAAAAGTTTTTGCGCCAAAATCACAATCAAATTACTCAAAAAATGAAAAACATTTGTAAGTGGAAAAATTGTTTCATCTGACCCAATTAAAAAAATTTTGAAAGAGTCAAGTTGGAAAATTTAATCATATTTTATTACCGTATTTCTTGTCTCGGATTGCTGGAGATTGCGTTTCTGGGCTTCTAATTTTCGAAATTTTCTCGGGGGGGGGGGGGGGGGGGGGGGGGCTCCGCAGTCAGTAAAAGGGTTTTTGTGCCAAAATCTTTTTTGTTACTCATAATTTCTGCTCAATAATTGCCCTCACCACGCCCCTGTACTGGACTTGATTTCAAACATGTCGACTCTGGGCGATTCAATACGGACTGTATATTCGTACCTGGACAAGATAAACCATTTATTATTAGTATACCATTATATACGGATTGTATAGTATTCCCTAGACACAGTAAATCATTTAAGGGGAATCGAGCGGCTTTTGACCCTATGACGTCAGGCATTTGATTAACCAATCAGCATTGGTGTTATTAGTTGATAACCCACAGTTCCGGGCAAAACACGCCTAAAGCTCGTCGTACAGACTGTTTCATTGACTAATACCTCACATCATTCATAACACGTCAATGACATCTATAATGGACGGACAGACAGACAGACAGTGATGACAACATACACTTCAAAAAGGGTAGACAGACATAAAGACTCGTTTTTATTATTTTATTTATAACGATAACAAATGTAAACCCTCATACATAAAAAAACCAGACAACAGAAGTCTATTTTTATAATAGGCCTAATCACTTAAAATTTATACATAAAACATTCTATCAGTATCGACTTAAAGTATTAAATATTACAGAGTACATAAGTATACATACATTCAGACAATATAAACTATATAAACAAAATGACATATTAATATATATATATATATAATGTAAAAGTATAAGAGTATTACACACCGTGCTCTATAAAATGACATATTAAAATAATATATAAGAGTATTATATACTGTGCTCCTTATCTCTAAAGCATTAATATGATAACAATACCATACTGATTAATATCTAAATATAGCTCCCTACTGATCTACCATACATTTTGATACTGTAATATTTAAATACAGTGTCTCTCATGATCTACCATATATTTTAATACTGATATTATCTGAATATAGTTACCTTAATGATCTACCATATATTTTAATACTACTGGTAATATCTGGATATAGTTACTCTAATGATCTCTAATTTTAAGGGACAAACTACAAGGCGTTTAACAAAATGGGCAAACAAATTAGGACCAATTACAAGACGTTCAATAAAATGTTTAAAGAAGTACATGTATGGCAAGGCGTTTAACAAATGGGTAAAGAAATATGGCCAATTACAAGGCATTTAACAAAATGGGTCAAGAAATATCACCAATTATAAGGCGTTTAATGAAATGGACTTGATCTGAGCTATTTATACATATGCTCTCTAGACATTTGCCTGGGTTTAAAGACGTTATTAGAATCATTATTTTAGACTTTGCAGGTCTACCACATTTTTAGTGAAAAACGCTGTATACCAAAATCTTTGTGAACGGGCGTTGCTTGAAATTATTCGTCTGCGGAAAGTCATGATTGACATTGAAGATTTAGTTGTTGGTGAAAAGAGTGACAGAAAACGAGGCGTCTGACCAACTGTACATAAAACAGCCTATTTATTAAAGCAATGTTTTTGTAGGCTCGGATATGACGTATATAGTTCATAGACAGCATACATGAAATGGAGTTTAACCATACTGTCCTGCACCAAACGGGCAATTGAAAACTGGTTTACACCATAAAGTTAGCATTGCCGGAAATTGTGCGATGTCAGCGGCAGTTCCACCTACCCAACTGTCAAGGGTTTTCGTTTAACACGAGCGACTAGACGCCATACTCTGGTTGGCCCTCCCTCCTGCACCACTGACAAACGTCATGCCGGAGGAACTTTTGCGGCCAACACCGGTATCAAACCCGGGACTTGGTGGTTAGTGAGCCAGCCGCTTACTCACCGAGCTACCTAGCTCCCGACAGCAAGTTCGTGATTTACTGTATTGTTTAAAAAAATCGTCGCTTTGACTCGTTTTGTCACGAGATCGACGCTCAATTCCGATGACGTGTAGAACGGCACCGATAAAATAGTATCTAACATACTTGAATCAAGAATCTTTATTACAAGCAATACTTGAATCAAGCATATTTATTACAAGCAATGCGATTGGTCTTATTCAAGACGCACAAATAATGATCCATGGGGCTTCGTTATATTATTGTTTGAAATAAATTGCTAGTTTTCC